>JAPZQE010000001.1:161006-892677 GCA_028828645.1 Rhodotorula sp. PL61-2
CAGTCTGCATCTTCAGGGTCTCATGCAGGAAGAGGCTGTGGAGGGCGAAGCGGAGGGTCTGCATACGTCCTCGCGTCAGTCGCCGCGCCACAACGCACCCCTTCGAGGTGCAGGAGGGGAGGAGTGCACACCTTCTCATGAGACGAATCGAGCGGGAGGGCAGACGAGCGAGAGCGGCGGAGCCTGTGTGGCTCACAGAGTCCCTTCCAGTAGGTAGCAAGAGTGGCTCAAGCGCAAGCAGCAGCTTCTCAGCAATGACGGCGAGTTGGGTGGAGCGAGAGAGACGCGGTCATCCTCCCGACCTCGCCTCTATCCTCGTCCATTTCGAAAGACTCGCTGGCTGTGCCAAAATCGCGCGAGACGGAATACGTCCGTGCACGCCGCGTCGACGCTGTTCTCCCGTCTCACACGCTTCATCGCGCCCGAGTCGCTCGACGTGCTGTCTAGGCGCAATAACGATGGCCGTCGAGCTTGCGAAACCTCTCCTGACGACTCTGCACTTCAGGGCGACGCGCAGCCGTAGCGCCGGCAGTGCCGCCGCGACTTCCCTTGACCGCACCGTGACTTCGGCGCTCCTCGCTCTGGCTCAAACACGCAACACGGCGTAGGACTGCAGTCTTCGTTGATACAACAGATTTGTTGTCACCTTCTCAATGCTGCAGCCACCGTTCCTGCCTTGCCCGTTCGAGCGCTGCATCCCAGCTCGTCTCGCCGTCCTCCTTGACGAGGTCCTTGTGCGACTCGACGTTCTCGCCCTCGAGCTGGGCGTACAGGTGCGGGAAAACTGCGAGTTTGTGAGAGTCAGGCACGTCCCGCGAGGCAAGGGAAGGAAGAGCCGGGACGCACTTTCGCCGCTCCCGCTCGCTTCCCACTTGACTACCTTCCAACCGCTCAACCGTTTGTAGTCCATCTTGAGGAGGACGACCTTTGGGTCGTTCTCGAAGAAGCGATTGAGCGTCCCGGCGAGCTGCGAAGCGGTGCTCATGTGGATGAAGCCATCCTGCACGGCAAAAGACTCTGAGGCGTGAGGCGGTCTGAGGGGGATAAGCGGAGGAGACAGACACACCTTGGCGTCGAGCTCGGAGAGGACAAAGGTGTGTGAGGCAGGGATCGGCACAGGGAAGGCGTAGCTGCGCGGAGGTGAGTGGTGACGGTTCAGTGCGCATTCGGGATGACCGAGGAGGGGAAGGAGGCGGGAGAGGCGTACCGAGGGTTGACGGAGCTGTGAGGAACAATCTTGTACACATAGTTGGCGCCTGACGGAGCAGAAGGTTTCCCGAACATGATCGAGTCGAGCAGGCGACGAAGCATGAGGGCAAGAGGTGGGGGACGAGGAGCTCGCCCTTCCTCCACCGTGCCTCATCCGCTGTGCTAGCTTGCGCGGGGAAGCGAGCGATCATGCCGCAGCTTGACACCGTCTTCAGTGAATTTGCAGTGTGCGTAGGGCCGTCGTCACCGCTCTACGTCTTCATCAGTTGACCCTCCTTTCTCCCCCAGTTCCGACAGGAAAGCCGGCTCAGGCAGCCGTACCGCGCCTGCAAAAAGTGCTAGCAAGGCTCGCTCGACTCAAGCGGACGACAACCCGCCCAGCCAGACGACGTCGACCAAGCTCCTCTCGCTCCTTTCGCGCCTCTTCACGCCCATCCGCCGCTCCGACTCGTTCACCACCGATCTTCAGCACGTCAAGGGCCTCCTGTACAACAAAGCGTATCTCGCCGCCTTCGGAACCGACACCGATGCAGGCGAGCGCTGGCGCGAGGTGTACGTCGCGCGATGGACTCCAGCCCGCGCCGTCATCTACGAGCGCATCTTTGAGGAATGCGGCGTCGCCGAGGCGCTGCAGTGGGCTGAGGCGCCGGGGGTGCGCGCGCTTTCGGAGGAGGAAGAGCTCGAGCTCGAGCGCGAGCGCGCCAGGCGAAGGAGGCAGGCGCGCAAGGAAGGCAGGACGGTTGAAGAGGTGGACGAGCCCGTTCCGAGCACCTTGCGTCCGGACCAGGTCGTGCCTGAGGTGATTGAAGCGATCATGATTGGCGCAGGCGCAGGCGGCGAGGTCGTCGCGCTTGGCGGCGTGCTTGGGGCAGCGGCAGCGAATAGCGCGGCAGCACGGGGGGACAGCGCACCGCGGAGACGGCCACGCATCAAGGTCCATGCGGTGGATCAAGGTTCCTGGGCGACGCTGCTCGGCAAGATGAAGGAGGGCCTGCGGGAAGAGTGGCCCTCTCTCGCCGGCGACGAGGCAATTGGCGGCGGTTTCGACGTCGAGTTTTTCAAGGGCGACGTGCTCGCCTCCGCCCCTCCCGCTCCCTCGACCTCGTCCCCTCCCACCGACGCCCCTCCCGCCGCATTCGCAATCTCCGCCCCCGACGTCCCCTTCTCCGCCCCCTCCCTTCGCCTCATCTCTATCTGCTACACGATCACCGAGCTCCTCCTCCAGTCGCGTCTCGCGACCCTCCGCCTCCTCTCCTCCATCTCGCGCTCCGCGCCGCGCGGCACCCTCCTCCTCATCGTCGAATCGGCCAGCCTCGCGCTCATCCCGCTCGGCAAGGAGGGGCGAACGTACCCGCTCGGGACGCTGCTCGATCATGCCTTGTGCGGCGCCAAGGGCGAAGGCGCGTGGGAGGTTAGAAGGAGCGAGGACGCGAAGTGGTACCGCATGCCAGAGGGCGCGGAGGACGTTTATAACGCGGGCGGGAAGGGCGCGCTCGTCAAGCTCGAGAACTCGCGGGTCGTGCTGAGGCTGTATCGGAAGAAGTAGGTAGACGGAGTTGGGTGGAACAGACGGGTTCAGCCGAGCTGCGTCTCTAGAGTTTGCGCGCAGGACCCGACTCGAACCTGCCACCCTGAGATAGAGACCGCTGTTCAAGCGCCGGTGATCTCGCCCCAGGAAGGATTGGATGACATAGGCGAGTGCGAGGAGGAACGGAGGGTATACCAGGGACGAAGGTATCGATACGAAAGAGCAAAGGAGCGACCAAGGAAGGGAGAAATAAGGCGGAAGCGACGAGGGCTGCTAGTCGAGGAGCGTCTGAATATGCTGGTGCTCGATCTCTGCGGACAGGCCCTTGGGCGTCAGCGCTCCTGACCCTAAACCAATACGATGAAGAAGCGGGACACACGGCTCCACCCCTCCCAACCCTCGTCGCTCTCGAGGAGCTTCTTCATCTCCCTTGCCTCCTCTTCACCGTGCGCCTCGCGATCCTCGACCGTCTCCGCGATAGGGGGCTCGCCGAAGCTCGTCGCGCGCTTGCTGCGCGTGCGGGCCTTGCCTGAGGTGGATGCGGAAGCATGCCCGAGCGACGAGGCGAGCGCAGCCCACATGCTGTCGGTCGGGCCGGTCGACTCGTAGACGGCCTGCGTGTGACCAGGTGAGTGCGCTGGTGCGGAGCGGAAGGGAAGCGGGACGCACCACGCCGGCGAGGCCGTTAGCCTTCGCACAGGCCCCTTTCGCTGCCCAGCTCTCATCGTCGTCGTAGGTGATGAAGAGCTTCTTGTTACCCGCAGGGTTGTGGAGGAACGGCGCTGCTCGCTCCCCTTGAAGTCAGCACCTCGCCTGGGCAGTTGATGGAAGGGAACGCACTCTTGGTGCACTCGTCAAAGTACCGCGTGTACCCGCTCTGGCCCGTCTTCAGGTCAGCGCTGAGCAGCTTCTGCGCGATGAGCTGCTTCGTCGTCCAGCCGAGGTTGTCGGGCTGCCCGCTCGTTGCGAGCGCTTGAAACGCGGTAGTTGCCACTCCGTTGTGGCGCGTCGTCGAGAGGTACGTTTTGAGGGTCTTCCAGCGCCGAGAGTAGGCGGGAACGCCCTGTTCAGGTGTACAGAGAAGGTAGAGAGAGGAGCGAATAGCGGATTAGGAAGGTCGGCAGCCGGCGGGAGGATCGGCACGCACGAGGACAATCTTGCACGCCGGGAAGCCCTGTGGGCGCCGAGGAAGTGTTAGTCATGTCATGAGCGAGGACGAAGAGGGAACGGCGTCTCTGAGAGAGGCAGAACACGCACGCTCGCGATCCACCGCTTGACGGCATCGTCGACCGAGTCGGAGCCCGCATTGCACGTGTACAGCGGCGAGTTCGGTCCCGTCGTCGCTGACCACGAGCCGTAGAAGTCGTAGGTCATGAGCTGGATGAAGTCGAAGTAGTTGGCGAACTTGGATGTGTCGGTCAGGACGGCGCCAGTAGGGCCGTTCAGTCTGCAGATCAGGCACGTCAACGTGAGCATTCTCGTGCCTATCAGTCTCGGTGTCTCTGCAGCTCATGGGCGAGAGGCTCACCCAGCGGCGGCTACGGCTGCCGAGATGTACACATCCGAGCCGAGCGTAGAGCGGAGCTTTGAGAGGAACGCGAGGTAGTTGGCCGAGTCGGCAGACGAGACAATGTTGTTACCAGCGCCCTGGCGGTCGACTGTTCGGAAAAGGTATATGCGGGGGTTTAAACCCAGCTCTTGGGGGAGGAAGCGAGGAGCGCACCGAACTCCCAGTCGAGGTCGACGCCCTTGAACCCGTACACCCGCAGCCAGGTCTTGATCGTGTTCGCGAAAGCAGAGCGCTTCTTAGACGTCGAGACGAGATCGGAGAAGTAGACGGAGCCACTCCAGCCGCCGATAGTGAGCATCGGGATCTTGCCGGCTGCGGGCGGGGAGAGGTCAGTCCGACTGTTCCTTATTCGCATCGTCCTCATCTATCCGTGGCTTGAGGTCAAACAGGAGCAGGAGCAACAGAGGGCAGAGACGCACCAGCGACCGCGTTGGCCGAAAACGTCTTCATGCTGGGGAGGGAGATTGATGAGCGTGGCCTTGAGCGCACGCGGCCCTCGCGCAGGGCGGGTACGAGGCGCCATGGACGATGATGGACGATGATTCTTGTGAACGGTGAGACGTTAGCAGCAAAACGGAAGCAGGCGAGAGAGGCCGAGGTGCGGGCGGTGTCGCCCGGGGAGACTCCGCGGCGACTCAGGAGGCAGAGCGGCTCTCCCTCGAACCACCCCCCCTGGCACCTACGGAGGGCGCTCCAGCACACCACAGACGTTTAGGAGATCAACTGCACCCTCAGCAGGCCGGACTTTGCCCGCCAGCCGCCGCCCACCGCCCTGCGCATCTTCATCAGCGCGGGGCGGTTCGTCCGACAATAAGCCACCCGGTGCGCACTGCTAAGGCCCCTTACCCTTGCAGACGCTGACAGCCAGATCACATGTAGCACCTGAAGCAGTCCGAGGACCTCCGAGTGCGTGACAACGGCTCTGTTTGCACCGCCTCACCCCCGGCATGCGATGAGGGGGTCGAGACGACATACAGCAACTGACCTGGCTCACGTGCGTGCAGAAAGATGGGCGTCCTCCGGTTCATGCCGCACCTGCTTGGTCTCGCGCGTCGGCAGCAGTCGAACGGCGACACCAACGACATCGCCGGAACATACCTCTCGCTCCCTGACCTCCTCGCCGACCTCCGTCAGCGCACCGGAGAAGGTTTGGCTGAATCTCACACAACCATTGTGAGGCACCTACTGACGCTCCTCGCGCAGGCCAACCCGTAATCATCGTGCGGGACTACAACACCATCCTTCACAGCTGGCGGCGCGGGCGGATCAACGCGGTGCGCCGAGACCCTCGGGTCCGCAACGAGTCGACCGACGCTCTGCGACGCAGCCGAGCCTACGACATCTTGTTCAAGCTCGAGCGCGCCGAAGTCGCCAAGATGAACGACCTCATCCGCCAGCACCTCGGCAAAGACACCACCATCATCGACGTCGTCGACGGTGATCAGCGGCCAGCTGCAAAGCGGGACGAGCTCCGTCGGCGGTATCGTGCGTTCAAGCGAGGGTTCGGCAAGGAGCGCGTCGTCGGCGGCGAGAAGGAGAGCAGCTTTGTCCGAAAAGCTTGTGTTGTGGAGAGTGCTCCGGGCGTGCGTCCCTTCCTTACGCGTCAGAGAATCCTCTCGCTGACTACACAAAATCACGCTCATCGACAGGACCCGCGAAACATCACGCTGCATGCAGTCGACGAGGCGGATCGGCTCCTCAACGAGATCCTGGTCAACGCCCGCATCATCCGCAAAGAAGCTGCAGCGAGACTGCCGGCTCCCCAGATGGGCAAGGACCGAGAGCGCGTGCAGATGGTTATCGACCTGCTGAGCGAGACACGTACCAAGCACATTGCCGTCATGACGCGCGACACCAACGAGCCGGCAGTCAACACGGCGGACGAGCGCGGATGGTCGATTCACTCAGCGTGGCCAGGCGTCGTCCCCATGCTCTCGCTCTCCAATGCAGGGCCTTCAAGCTCGACTGGTTCCTCCCCGCTTCCAACCTTGACCGAGTCTTCAGAAGGTGCATTGATCGGCGAGTCTCACACCCACCCTCACTAACCATCCATTCACTCTCATGATGCAGGGAGCTCCGAGAGCCAGCTTGTCGACGTCGACTTTGAGCCCACAACTGCCCGCGTCCCAAGTCTCGGCGTCCCCGCCAAGACGCTGCGAGACCTCCCGACCAGGCGCCCCAGCCAGATCCTCCTCTCTGCAAGCGGCGTCGACGCCGTCCTCGGCCGTGACCGCGAGCGCCGGATGAAGCGCGCCGCGCTCGCCGGCAACGACTACACGGGCCGCGGGCTGCGCGGTGTCGGCCACCAGGCGCTCGACAGCGGGCTCGTCGACGACGTCCTCAGCGCAGACTGGTCCGCGTCTTCCAGCAATCTTGCCTCGCAGCTCGAGACTCTCGTCCGTCGCCTCGCATCTCGGAAGGAGATCGACAAGGAGTGGCGCGCGAACGGGCGTAACGGCAGGGTTCCCCGCCTCAGCATTCTCGTCGACATTACAAGGCGTCTGGTCGACGATCTCCTCCAGGCCTTCCGCACAACGAGGGGCGACCAGGTCGAACTCACCTCTGCCACTCCCGAGGCAGTGGCAGCAGCTGCTCCGCTCTCCTTCACGCCTCCGCTTGCACCTGAGCGCTGGCCTGAAGCGCCCGCCACGCGCGCAGCTCGCACGCCGACAGAGCGAGCTTTCCGCGGGCGTCCCGGGCGCGACGGCCGGCCCAGCGCGACGACGCAGACCAACCCCCGGCATACTAACCCGTTGCGCCCGCGCCGCAACGATGCCCCCAACCGCATCGGGCTAAAGCCGTCCGCGGTGCGATGGCGAGCGTTTGCTCCGGGACCAAGCCTTGTCCAGGCGATGCGCGGCCACGCACCCGAGCCACGTACGCCTACACCCAACAAGGACGAGGGCAAGGAGGCAGAAGTCGACGACGAGGAGAGCGAGGACAAGGAGGACGAGGAGGAAGAGGAGGAGGGGGAGGAGGGGGAGAAGGGCGGTGGAGGTGGGGGCGACGGGAAGAAGGACAAGGGGGGCGGCCGAGACGGGGACGGAGGAAAGGCGCCGGCAAGATTACCGCGCCTCGACCACTACTTCTGCCACGTGTCGTCCCATCCGATACGGCTGGCGCAGGCTGAGCGCTGCCTCGTCCGACCCGCCCTGCCGAGCAAGTCGACGTCTGGCAGCGCGTGTAGGAAGCGCCACCGATCCGGCGCCGCAACGCGACGCGCGCAGGATGCGATGCTACGCGGGACCTACGACGTCGAGTTTCGGACGACCGCGAGACGCCGATCGGAGGCTCTCAAGGACCGCGCCAGCCCCCTCGACGACTTTGCAGCCAAGCGCATCCGTGAAGACGTCGAGATGGCGGCTCTCGATGACCAGAGCCGCATCGAGGCGGTCCCTGGCGGCCAGGAGAACGACGTCGAAATGGCGGGCAACGTCGACGACGAGGCAGACCGCGGCGGCAACGACCGCGACGGCGGCAACGACCACGACGAGACGGGCGGCGGCGGCGGCGGCAACGGCCGCAGCGGCGGTTTGAACGATGTCGAGATGGCAGACAGCGGCGGTGCACAAGCGCGCAGAGCACAAGGAGCTCCTCTCTCGGACAGCGTCCGCCCGTCAAACAGACACCAGGGCTCAAGCGCGAGCGTAACTCTGCCCTCCAAGACGTCACCGGGTCGCCGTGCTCGACCCCACCAGCCCCGGGATCCCGCGACGACCTTCCACCCGCACGAGCGCCCGATCGCGTACGTCCTCCGGCTCGTCAACTTTGGCGTTCTGCATGCGCACAAGTTCGTCATGGCGGCGTTCGACGTGTGGGTCGACGCATTGCTGCGAGGACAGCACGAGGGCTGGTCGTTCCTAGGCCATGCCTTTGGCACGCGCGCCGGTGTGGCGGACGTCCTCGCCCACTTTGCTACAGCGGGAGCGCCTGAGGACGAGAAGCCGGCTGGCATTCATGGAGACGTCTCGAGGGCAGGGAGGGTGCGTCCTCTCTTTGTGCTTTTCTCTAGAGTGGTGGATCTTATCGAGCTCTTCTTGCACAGCGTGCTCCTGCACGCACCGGAGCGCACGCTGCTGCAGCCGCTGCAAACACTGCCGCTACAAGAGGGCACGACCGACCGTGCTGGATTGGCGGGCACGACGCGTGGCGCTCAGTGTACACCCCTTACGACACAGCCGTCAAACGCTTCACCCGCGAGCGCGTCACGTCGAGCCTTGCCGGCCTTGGGCAGTTCATCAGCGGCGATCTCTTAAGACGAGCACCGGCCGTACTTCAAGCACTCCTGCGCCCCGAGCATCGCCGCCTCACCGCGCCAAACGTGCTCCGCGACGCACTGCGTAGGGCGGGCGAGCAGGACCGACAGACGTTCGAGTCCGATCTCGGCGCCCTTCTCGGGCAAATCCTGGCCGGTACGCCGTACAGCGCATCCTCGGCCGAAGCTGGTGCGCCGCCGCAGCAGGCAGCAAGCGGCGGCGTGCAGACACGCGCAGGCACCGCCGCACGGCTGAGCGATGCAGGGGAGGGCCGGTCGCGACTCGCCAAAGAGCACCTCCAGAAGCTCGACGAGATCGTCGCCAAGCTCTTCAGTAGGAGAGCAGACGCAACGGCGACACGCGAGTACGTCGTCCAGGTCGTCGAGCGCCTCCTTGCGCAGCGCGACTACGGCCTGCGGATCGCCATGGGCGACGAGTCCAAGAAGATCAAGAAGCTCGAACAGCTCCCGTTCGAGGAGCTCGTCGTCAAGCAGTTCTCCAAGGAGCAGCGCAGCAAGCTGGCGCCGGTCGTGCTGTGGGCGCTCAAGGTGCAACATGCCGACAAGGTCCTCCCGGTGAGTCCAGCACCACTCCTGTTCTCGCGACAACACTGACAAGCAGGGAGGTGCGCACAGTCCTTTGCGCCAACTCACGTCAACCTCACAAGCATTGCCCTCGCTCGTCTTTTCGAAGAGCGGCACCTCGAGTGCTTCACCTGCGGCGTCGAGCGGACGGCGATGGCGATCTGGCGCCGCCTTGAGCCCCTGCTCGAGAAGCACGGCGCTTGCGCGGGCGTCATGGCGACGATCCGCCGCCTGTTTACGCCTGTGTGGGAGACAGCAAGCGGCGTGCAGCAACAGCTCGCCTGGGAGGACGTCAAGCGGGCGCAGAGTGTGCGAGGCGTGCACACGCGGGTCAAGGCGCAGTTGATCGACAAACTCCGCGAGACGCGCGCCGGGGTCGAGAGGGCGTTTGGGTGGGGGGAGGGGGGGAATACGGGCAGCACACTCCAAGACTCGCACGCCGAGGCCGACTTCCTCCATGCGGTCTTCCGCCAGGACAAGCTCCCGCGCAACTTCCTTGCGACCAGCGCCATCACGTTTTCTGCCACGCACATCATCTTTTCGGGCGTGCGCATCGACAAGCTAGGCGCAAAGAGGTGGTCAGAGGAGCAGGAAGCAGCTGCGCCAGGTGCGTCTCCTTCTCTCCTACACAGCCTTGCCCAGATGGAAGCTAATCTCCATCTTCCTCCACTAGCGCAAACGGCGGGCGAGTATTGGGAGCGCTGCATCGCAAGGCAGGCTTGGTCGCAGATCGCGCCGGCAAAGTACGCCGCTTACAGCGGGGTCGACGAGTTCGTCTTTGGCCCGCACAAGCAGGTCGAGACTCGCCGCGTCCGCCCGCTTTTCTCATGCTCAGCCGCCAAGAAGGACGCGGTGGATCGCCCCACCTGGTGCGAACGCCGCTCACCACCTCCGGTCGATGCGGCAGTGGCGCACCCGGCGACGTCGACGACAGCGCTCAAGCACGGCTATCGGACGCGCCGCACTAAGAAGGGAATCCCGGTGCACTGGCTGCGGCTCGGCTCCAAGGACAGCCGCGACGCGCTCCACGACTTCCTGCACGACACGCCGTACGACCAGCGGTACCTCGTCGGGATCGACACGGGCGAGGTCTTTCCGCTCGCGGCGTTCATCTCGGTTCCCGACAGCTTGGCGATCGACGGCCGCTCAGAGGCGACAGCGCTCTACTCGTCGGGCGAGCTGCGAGCGCAGGAGCGCTCGAACTCAAGAACGGCAAGCACGCTCCTCAACGTCTACGCGAGGGATTTCAAGCCGAAGACGGCAGTGAACGACAACCTCGCTGCTGCAACGCGCGCGGCATCGCCAGGAGCAACGGCGTCAGAGTCCCCCTCCGCCGCAGCTCCGTCGACAAAGCCCGCCGGTTCCTCCGCTGCCCGGGCGCCACCCTCCCCGCGATCCTCGCCCCTTCCACCATCCCCTCCGCCGCCCGTTCGCCACCGCATCTACTCGCACGACGATCCTCACACGGTTGCCTCAGTCGCGACCCTCCTCGCGACGAACCGAGTTCAAGGACAAGCGCACAACGTCGATTCAGCGTGTTTCCGCAGATTTCGCACGCGGGTTCACGGGCGGCGAGCTGCAAGCGGACCCCGCTCGCGCTAAGTGCGTCGTCTTTGTCGGAAGGGAGACTTCGCGGCGGTCAGGGTCATCGCGCGAGGCAAAGGGTGCGGACGCTCGCGGGAGGCTCCTGCGCGCAATCGAAGTCGCCCTCAGAGCACGAGGCATCGAGGCCAAGCTTGTGCTCTCGAACGAGTACCTCACGAGCCAGCGGTGCCCGAAGCCCTGGTGCGAGACAGGCGGGAGACGGAGCAGGCAAGTTCCCTCTCGCGATGCTGCAGGGTATCTACGTGTAGCAGAGACACTGACGATGCCCGCGAGTCTGCAGCGTCCAGCACCCGCGGCGGGAGGACGAGTCGCAAGTGCTGCGCCTTGCACACTGCGCGACGTGCGGAGGAGTGTACAACCGGGACGGGGCGGGGGCGGCGAACGTGATGGCGACAGGGATGTGCTTCTTTGAGTGTGGGGAGTGGTTGTTGAACAAGTAGCCGCGGGACAAGTTCCGCGGGGGAGGCACTCCTCTCTGGAGTCGAGGGCCTCGACGTGTACTCTTCATGCTGGCGTAGCTTGTCCGCGCTTGCCAGTGCTAATCCGCCGCTCGTCGTAAGCGTGCCTGCGCGCGGGGTTGTCAGCCTTTTTGTCGAACAGAGCAAGAGGAAGGAAGCAACGCACAGAAGTAGAAAGCGACATCGAGCGTCCCCCAGTCGACCGCCTCAACCGCGCCGTTCGTCCACGCGGGCACATACGCGCTCATAATCGGCCCATTGCTGCTCAGCGCGGGGCAGCTTGCGGCGCGCGGTTCGAGGGCGGCGGGGCGGCGTGCCATGTCCAGGTGCGCTGGCGGCGGGCTGCCGCCTGAGGAGGACAAGGGATGCGCGGCGTGGCCGAGTGTGGCGAAGCTGAGCGCGCGGGTGAGGAGCGCCGGAAGGTGCATCGCAGTCAGGGGCTTCGTTGTCGAAGTCGGGGATGCGGTGCGGCTTGAGTAACTATGCTCCAGGAGCGCGGCTCGAAAGGATAGAGGAGGCGAAGAGCTGGGCGGCAGCGAGGAGGCGGATGTGAACGAGCGACGAGGAGAACGAGCGTGAGCGCGGTAGGCGCGAAGCGGCGAGGTTGGCCGACGAGACTAGCAGGCGCGAGTAGCCGAGGAGGAGGAAGAGGGAGAGCAAAGAGGGAGAGGGAGAGGAGCGAGCTGCACCGCCCGGCCCTCGTGCCCGGAGAACCGATCGAATACCTCGCATGGCGCGGGAGCAGTGCGGCATCGAGAAAGGGGGCAGGGCAGTGCGGCGTGATCGAGGACGAGGGCCGTGCGGCAGGAGGCGAGGTAGGCTGGACAGAAGAGCGTTGGTCGAACTAGACGATGGAAGTCGGTTGTGCCGAATGCATGAGTAGGTCAACAGCAGGAGGCGAGACTACGCTGCGAGGTTGCGGGAATGAGCTGAAGGTCAGCGGGCGAAGCTTGGGCGAAACCGAGAGCAGCGAGATGAGCACACCGCACGCCTCAAGACCACTTCGCCGGTGAAAGCTATGTAGCCGCCCTCTTACGGTGCGAAGCACTCAAGTACAACCAGCCAGCGCGCAAAGCAGAGATCGGAGCAAGTGTCTCTTGCGCACGATTGGCCGCGCTTGTCGAGTTGTCGGGTTCCATCGTTCGCGCGGGTTGTAAACTCCTACGTTCTGTTGTCTGTACATTACGCCTCGAGCGCTCTACATGGTGGAAACAGCCTGGTCCGGCTCTGTGTCGGGATGCGCGTCATCGGGATGAAGTGGGGGCGGACAGTCAGCTTGCGCGTCCCTTCGAGAAGAGAGATGGGAGAACCGGCGCACCGATGTACTTGACTCCAGGGTGCTGCACAATTCTCCAAGGTCAGCTCAACCTCCAACGCACTAGCAAGCAGGAGGGCGCACCTGCTCGAGCTCCGACTTGAGCTCCTCGCTGAACGAGCCTGCAAAGCCGCGCATGACCTGCCCGCCGATGTGTGAGCTTTCTTACGCTCAGAAGGACGAACGAAGCGCACCTTGGAGTCGTAGCGGTGCTTAATCGACCCGCCGCTGCCCTCGACCTTGGAGGAGAGG
This sequence comes from Rhodotorula sp. PL61-2, assembly GCA_028828645.1. NCBI lineage: Eukaryota > Fungi > Basidiomycota > Microbotryomycetes > Sporidiobolales > Sporidiobolaceae > Rhodotorula > Rhodotorula sp. PL61-2. The sequence goes on from JAPZQE010000001.1 coordinate 173,784, forward strand.
TCGGCGATGGCGTCGGCCGAGGCGTGCGGGCCGTCCGATTCGGGCTTGAACACGACGAGGTAGCTATTGAGTGCCGACATTGCAGACAAGGCGAGATGTAAGTGAGGAGGAGGAGGGAGAGGAGCGCGAGCCGAGGTGGGGGTCGGACGGAACGACGGCGAGACAGGCCAACTTCACCCTCAGACCAGGCGGAGAATATAGCGCTATTGGGTGTACAAATGCATCACTGTTGCGCTGCACCACTCCCGAACGCCCTCGCGCCAGTCCCGGTCGCCCATGATTGTCGACGTACGCGTGAACCTGTCCACCTTAACCATCGCCCTGAACCGAGGGATGCCTATGCCAGAAGTCGTCTCACGTGCGGGTGGATGGACCGCGTGTTCCCCTTGCAAGTTTTACACCGTCGGCGTATGTGCAGACTTCGGTGAGCTGTCGCAGTGCGAAAGAGGGTGGTCAGTTCCGTCCGATTGCGGGAAGAACGCGCCTCAGGTCGGATAAGAGACTTCATCAGGCCCGAGGGTCCGGTAATACATGCTGCGACATCATCGGCTGGCGGGAGGAGGGGAAGGCAGAGAAGGACGCACCTTCTGGATCGCTGCTCCGCTTGAGAACCGGGGAACCCGCCCCAAAGCATGGGAATTTCGGTATGTGGAGCGGAGGCAGATCATGGATGGCTGAGAAGGATGCGTAGCGCGGCTCGCGCGGACCATGCCGCATCTGCGAGACCGAGCAAACGGGTTACTGGGCTTGGGCAAGGCGAAAGAGGACAGGCAAAAGAGCCCGCTGAAGCGGCTCAGAGAAGAGGGACCGTGCGAGGTGAGGACAGTAACGCTATGCGAAGGCATGTAGGTCAAGCGGCCCTGCGCCTGGCGCGAGCAGCGTTGTGCCGGTTCGAGGGAGGTGAGCGGATCATTCTCGCTGTCGGCGTTGCTGAAGCTGCCCTATTCATGGCAAGCGCGTCCACGTATAGCGCATATATCGACCCTTACTCCAGGGTAGTGCAGCGGTGGAGGGAGAGGCAGGAAGATGCAGCGTGGTCGACTCACCACGAAGCCGCTTCCGAGCCGTGGCAAGCAAGTCCGAGCGGTCGACGGAAGACGACAGCCGTGCAGAGCACCAGCTCGAGCCGTATCACTTCACAGCATGTCGAAAGATTGAGTGGGAGACGCTTCGGAAGGAGCGAGGTGATGAGAACGAGCGGTTTGGCGCAACCCGGCCACAACGACTGCGTCGGCCGTTGGTCGCCCCAGTGTACCTATCGGAGGGTACAAGGAGCGCATGCTTGCCTGCAAGGCCCGTCAAGCCGTTGCTGGTGGGGACAAGCGGCTGTTTCAGCGAAAAGAAGAGCCCCTTCACCTTATTCTGCTGAGGAAGCAATAGCCGGAACCCCCCTCATACTGCACCGGAATGCACTCGCAAGCATCAGCATTCCTGGCAAACTCGCGTAAAGGGTGGGTTGTTCGCGGGGTCGGCTTCGTCCTGGACGAGTCCGCTTTTGCCCCCGTGCTGCTGCTGTCGCTCGCCGTAGACGCCTCGCCCGGACCGCCCTGCAGGCGCCAGTACGCGTCGCACCCTCCGCCGCCCTGTCCGCCGTCGCCGTCACGCCACTCCTGGCGGCCTCGGGAGTCGGCGCGGGCATGCTCGACGCGGCTCCGCTCCGCGACTACTGGACCGCCGTGGCCGCCTTTCTCGGTCTCTGCCTCCTTGGTGCGTACTACGTTCAACTCACTGGCTCTCAGGACGAGATGGCGTGAGGAGGCCGTCCGCGTGCGAGGAGGCGGGCGGAGCAGACGACGCTGGGAAAACCTCCCCGCGCACGGCAACGGCAGCGCGTGTCAAGGCGTGCAATGCACATACGGGAGAACGTGCCACGGGCTACCAGCGTCTGTCAACAGCGACGCACTCGAGCGAGGCCAACACCTAGTGCACCTCGTCCCCTTCATCCTCGCAGGCGCTAACTCTCCCGATCAACTCACAGCCTACTTCACCAACCCGAGCCCGGCATCCTTCAGCACTCATGTCACGTCTCTCTGCTTCCATGCCCATATGCGTCGCTGCGACTCGGCTCCGGCAGGCTCCCCCGCTGCCGCTGCCGCTGCCGCTCGCTCGCCCGCCGGGTCCGCCCAGACGTGCGGTACATCAACGCCGACCGGCACGAGCAATGGCAAGGACGCCGTAGCATCGTCGTCGTCCCAACACGGCCGGCGCAAGGGGCATGGCGCGGCCGTCGCAGACCCGCGCGCCGCCGCGAGACGAGGCGCTGCCGCCGATCGCCATGTCCTGTCGTTCTCAAACCGCATCAGCCTATCTATCAAGACTCACACCTACAGCTACACGTCCTATCACCTCTTCAGCACTGTCTATGTCCCCTCGACTCGCCCGCCGTCGTCCTCGTCCGGCCTACGCAAGCAGCAGCAGCTCCAGGCGCAGCGCAAGCACCCCGAGCTGAGCGCCCTCCTGGGCCTCGGCGGCGAGCTCTGGCTCGGCTTGTTCGGCAACTGGTATGCGCTGCGCTGGTGGGCCGGTACGGAGGGCGAGGAGGACGAGCGCAAGGGGAGGCTCGAGAACGGCGTGCGCGAGATGACCGTCGAGGATGACGAGCGGGGTGCGTCTCGCTTTTCATACGTCTCCCCTCTCGCCCGCTCATGCCGTGCACGCAGACTCGGACTACCCGTCCTATTCTGCCGGCCCCTCGACCGCCCCCTCCGTCTCTGGCTCTTCGACTCCGTCTTCGCATCCGCTCTCGCACAATCCGTCTTCCTCCGCCGATCCCCGCGTTGCCTCTCCGCTTGCCACCAACTCTGATACAATCCCCCCATCTTCCCCGACCAAGGCCTCCCCTGCTGCCGCTCGCCTTTCCAAACGCGTCTTCCGTGCAGGCCAGCGCCGCTCGAGCCCGACCAGCTTGACCCGGCTCAAGAACAAGGCGGAGCATGCTGCGCGCGAAGCCGCCGAAGCGGAGCGCGCCGCCGCTGACGACGCTGCCTCCGCCGACAAGACCTTGGCGGGCAGCTCGCCCACTGCTGCCGGCGGCGAAGCAGGCAAAGGTCTGGGCGGGTCCGTCGCCACGGATCCGATTGTTGCCGAGCTGCAAGCGCAGCTGGACGAACTGCGCGCGTCGGCAGCCGAGTCTGAGCAGCGGCTGCAGGACGAGCTCGAGATGCTGCGGGGCAAGAAGCGCGACGAGGACGCGTTCCGCGCCGAGCTCAAGGCCAAGACGAAGCAGCTCGAGGAGGCCAAGCGCGCGGCCGAGGCGAGCCGCGTCGAGGCGGAGAAAGAGCTCAACGAGCGCAAGGGCGTCGTCCGCGAGGCGCAGGGGCGTGTCGACCGTCTCCGGGACGAAATTCGCGCGCTAGAGCGCAAGGGATTGGAGGCGATCGAGCGCAAGGAGAAGAAGAAGCGCGAGCGCAAAGAGCGCGAGAAGAAGCTCCGCGAGGACGTTGCCAAGAAGCGCGACGAGCTCAAGGACAAGGAGGACGGGCTGGCTGAGGTGATGCAGAAGGTTGCCGAGATGGAGCGCAAGCTCGAGGTGCGCCGCGCGCTCCTCGCTGGGCGCCGCGCCGAGCTTGCGCAGCTCGCTGTTTCGGGCGTCCGCGGCGGCCCTGCCCCGCCTGGTGGCTTCTATGGCATGGCGCCCCCGCCCATCGTGCCCGCGACCGCGACTCTGGGCGGCGTTGGCGCCATTGCGAACGCGTTCGCTGCGCCGTTCGGCCAGGGCACCTACGGCCGTCGCAACTACCCCTACGTCCACCCGCTCTCGGCGAACAATTCGCGCCCGACCAGCATCCGATCCGGCCACTTTGACCCGCACACCGGCGCCTTCCAGTCTGCTCCTTCGTCTCCTACCCTCTCGCACCCCGTCTCGCCCCTCGACGACCCGTCGCCGTACGCTTCGGCCAACACCGCCGGGGCCGACCTTTCCGGCGGCTGGCCCACCTCGTTCCCCAGCGCGCCGAATGGCGGCTCGCACGCGCTCCCGCATTCCGGCTCCGGCAGCCACGCCGGCTTTCTCGAGCACCGTCTGCAGCACCGCGCGGCGCACGGCGAGGACGTCCCCGCGCACTTCCTCCCGTTCGATTTCGACGGCCTTGGCGCGTCGGCTTCGGAACCGTCCCCGCCGCAGCGCTCGGCGCGCGCGAGTAGCCTCACCGATTCGCTCGAGGACCACTCGCCGGGCGGGACCGCGTCCGGGAGCAAGCCACCGCGCGCGCTCGCGCTCCCGCTGCAGTACCTCGACTCGGGGCTGCTTGCAGGAAGCGAATCGCCCGGCTTGGATGGCCCGCTGAGCCCCATGACGCCGCACCAGGCGAGCCTGATCCCAAGTCAGCTGTTCCACATGCTCGATGACGATGAGGACGAGGACGGCCTCTTTGTCGTGCCCGACTCGCCGACGCTCCGTGCGGGCGTGGGTGTCAAGAGCGCGGCGGACTGGCAGGGCCTCGGACTCGACGTCAACGAGCTCGGCGGGGCGAAGCGCGCGAGCGCGGATTCGGTCGCGAAGGAGCAGGAGGGGGGGTCGCCGGTGCTGCAGGAGGAGGGCGCCGAGGGAGAAGGGAGGGAGGTGCTCGCCGTGCGCGAGCGTTCGCCGCCGGTCATCTCGCCGCGCGTCGACGCATTCATGCACGCCGAGCTCGCTGCGCCCTCGACGACCTCGCCCATCGGTCCGCCGCCCACGTCGCCCTTCTCGCCCTGGGCCGCTGAGCCCATCGGCCCTTCGTCCGCGACGCCCTCGCCCGCCATCACGCCCGCGACGATCGGCTTCGACCTCTCGTCGACCAAGGGCGGTCTTTCGGCCGCGCCGGGCAGCAACGTCTTCCACCGTCTCTCGCCGTCGCAGGACCTCGACGACGATCTCCCGCGTGCGGGACTGTCGCTCAACCCTGGCGCGAAGGCTTTTGCGTTCCCGTTCTCGGCCTCGGCCGCGAGCGCCGGCACCCACACGCGCACGTCGTCCGTCCCTTCGCCGCCGTCCATTGCCGCCGCCGTCCGCGCCGCCCGCTCGGGCACCGCGTCGTCCTCCCCGGGTTCGTCTCTCCCGTCGCCGACGACTGGCGCTGCCCCCGCGCCCATCGGCAGCGCGAGCGGGAGCGGGTTCGCGTTCTCCCCGCCCGCAAAGTCGCGGATGGAGTTCGCTCACCCGTCGAACGTCTCCGGCCCGTTGTCGTCGTCCGGCGCGCCTGCGGCTGCCGCGCCCCTCTCGGCCCGCTTCTCGCCCGGGTCCGACTGGCCCACCGCGTCAACCTCGCCCGTGTTTGGCGCGCCGCTCGCGCCCGGCGCGGAGAAGGTCGCGGCTGGAACGCCTAGTGCGTTGAACGTGTTCAACCCGTTCGATGAGGAGGACGAGCTGCTCGGCCCGCTCAAGAAGTAGGTGCGATGTCGGGTTTTCCGGGGCAAAGAGCGGCGCGCAGGGTGTAGCGATGAAAGGGTTGCGCCGCAACGAGGCTCCTTCTCCCTCTCTCGCGCTCTGTCCGTTTTCCGTACCTCGCGCATTGCTTCGAGAGGCTGAACGCGCGTTTCAAGCTCGACAAGCCAATCCTTCGCTGAGCGTTCCCTGCTCTTCTTCTACCCTCGCCCAAGCGTTCCTCAACAGATCACGCACTCCTCGTCCCTGTTCCGCATCCACTGCAGTTCGACGCCGCGCACCTGCGCAACCGTTTCGAGGTGCGCCTTGTCCTTGATCCAGATCGCATCGTTGCGGAGCCGGAGCATCTCGAGCTCGGGCGAGCGCCCCTCATCCGCAACGTACTCAATGATGACGTCCGGGTCAAAGGACGCCTGCGCGGCCGAGAGGTCGAGGTACCAGCGAGGGCGGGACTTGCGCGAGGAGCCATTCGTCCCACGGCTGGAACGCGTGCCAGGACCGTCCGATCATCCTCTGCCGGTCCTCGAGACTGATCATGCCGAGCTCGGAGAGGCCCGCTGTTGAGGCGACGGCCTTGCCGAGGTAGTCGACGACGTCGTCCGCATCGTACGCCAGCTCACCCGGCGGGAAGAGGTGCAGATGCTGAAGGTGCGTGAAAGGCGCGAGGTCGACCGGCTCTTCGTTTGACGCGCAGACGCCGACCTCCTCCATCGATGTGTGCGAAGTTGCGGTGAGCTCCTCGAACGCCTCGCGCTCGATGGGCGCGGCGAGGAGAAGGTTCTTGAGGCGGAACTTCGCCGCACTTCCGGCCCTCTCGGCCTTGCCCCAGATCTCCAGCACCTTGAGATGCTCGAGTCTTGCGATGGCCTGCATGAGGCGCTGCGTCGGCTCGCCATGGAGGCGAAGGAAGGTCATGTCCGGGCAGTGCTCGAGGTTGGTGGCGAGGTCCTTGAGGTGCTCGGTGTGGCAGGTGGCGTCGAGTTCGCGAAGATTGGGAAAGGTAGGAAGGAGGTCGAGGATGGGCTTGACCGTTGCCGTGACATTGTGATATGCGTGGAGGTGCATTGCCCTCACGTAGGAGCGGAGGTGTGGGTGGCCCTTCAACGTCGCAATGAGCTTGTCGTGGTCGAACCCCGTGAAGAACCCGCGCATACAGTAGTCGAAGGCGACCTGCCGGTAGAGGTACTCGCGTCCGACGGGAAGCCAAGCTTTGGAGACGAGGCAGATGGCACGGAGGGTGCGGTTCTGCACCGGTCAAGTCGGTTCTGCATGAGGTGGAGAGCTATGCGGCGCTTGAGCTCGATGGGAGCTTGTCATGAACGGGAGCTGCCGTCGAAGATGGCATAGCGAGCGAGTGTGGAGGAGGGAGAGAGGAGAAGAGGCGGAGCAGCGCCACCTCGACCTCCCCGCGGACATCCCGGACGCGGGAACCTAGTTAGTCGGACGTACGCGCGTAGGGGAGAATGCGTGACAAGGCGCAGAGCTAGCTGCCTCTCTACAGCAACCATGGACAACGAGCAGGAACGGCGCGACGAGCGACTTGGACCTTCCCAAGCGCGCCCTGCGAGCCCTTCGGCGCCCTCTCATCCTGTTGTAACCCCTCCAGCGAGTTCATTGACAAGTGGGCAATCCTCTCTCATTCCGGGCCACCCCCCCCCAGGCAAAGGACCCTGCCCCGTTTACGGCACGACATACTCCCGCCCAGCTTGCGCGTGGTGACACCCCACTTTGACGCCCTCGCCATTCGTACAGCCTCACCGGTGAAAAGCGGAGAAACAGGCGGAAGGCTGCCGAGGCGGGAGATGACGCTCGAGCGAGATAGCGGATGGAAAGCGCACGACTCGGAGCGAGAGTTGCAACAGACACTCAGCCGACTTTCCCCCGTACAGCCCAGTGAGACAGCTTTTACCTCGAGCTTGGAATCCTCGCGCTTCGCCCGATGGGCACGACAGCTTCTGTGCCTCCCACTTCGCCCCGACGTCCGTCTCCGCGCGCAGCGTTGAGCGGGAGAGGGCGGATCACTTGGCAGGAGCTTACGGCCTTGAATCGAGAGCTTGCCGCGTCGCGGAATGGGCTTCTTGTATCGTGGACTACGCGGGAGGAAGGGCAAGCCTGCGATACAGCCACAAAGCCGCCTCTCCCTCCTCGTCTCGCGCAGCAACCCGCCTGCTCGCCCTAACTGACGAGCACAAAGATGAGGAAAAACAGGATGAGGACGCCAAACACCTGCGATAGTGGGCCGAAGTGAGCGGGCGAAGGCGAAGAACGAGGAAGCGGGCAAGCGCACCTTGATCATCAGCCACCGGTTTGAGGAGACGCTCGCGTAGTACTTCAGCAGTTCACTGCGCGTCAAGACGTCTGGTGAGCACTCCTTCACCCCGAAAACACGCACAGCCGCCCGAGCGGACTGCACAGTGTAGAGCAAGCTAGAAGAGCCGACTCACGATTGGGCGCCCGAGACGTTCGCGGCAATGTCCTCCGTATCCGCGTCGATGCGGGTGACCTGCTCGCCCTGGACAGCGACCATATGCGCGAGCTGGGAGAAGATCTGCCCAAGCTCGGCAACGGTACTCTCGATCGTCTCGATGGCGGTGCTCCGCGACGAGAGGTACTGGTCGTCGCCGTGCTGCTGCACCAGCTCCTGCTGCATGTACCCGCCTTCGGCGCTATTGAGCTGATTGTCGGTCGGCGCGCCCAGGTCGAGCGCGAGAAAGTCGGCGTTCGCGGGCGCCTTGCCCTTGCCCTTGCCTTGCGAGTCGAGGATGCTCGATCCGCCGAGCGCGGATGGAGGGCGGTATAGCGGCGAATCTGTCTCGTACGAGGCGGTGTAAGGGTGTGAGGAGGTCGTGCCAGAGGGGCGGTGGCGGGAAGGGGAGGGAGAGACGGAGTGAGGCGGGGCGGCGCGGGAACGGAGGACTGAGGTGAGCGGCGTGCACCCCATCCACGGGGTCAGCGGCAACGGAAGGAGCGGCGGCAAAGTGGGGGAAGAGGCGAAGGGGCGCGCTGCTCACCTGAAGGAGGTGCGTTGCGCGCGTTCGACCCGCCGGTGTACGTGAACTGCTCTGTCCGATCGCGCGACGCCTTCATGTTCTGCGCGCGAGATTGCACACACATGGTGTTAGCACACGCTCGCGAAACGCTGCGCTACGACACCGCTCAAGCGCACGCACCTGCGTCCGGATCTCGAGCACGTCCTTGAACCCGATGGTCGTGTCGGCAAGCTTGGTCTGAAGCATGGTGACAACGTTCTTGTTATGCTCCGAGACCTGCTTTCCGCCCGCGCCGGCGTTCAGGTTCGTCTGCGTGAACGCCTGCAGCTGCGCGATCTGCTGGTTGAGCGCCGCGATGTCTTGCTTGATGATGTAAGTGAGTTCCTGCGCACGTAGACCGTGAACACGATCAGCGCTTGCATGGAAGGACTCCTCAACGGAACAGGTAGAGGGGGTGTCTCGTAACGCACGCTGATCTCGACGGGGCGGTCGTCGAAGAGCGTCTTGCGCTTGGCAACTGCACGGTCGCGGATGGTGTCAGTCCCGCCACGGCGCACAAGACACGTGCCAACGAATCAGGCGCTACCGCTGCCCGCTGGCAGCGACTTCGCCTCTCGGGCGGGCAAGCGGCGAGCGCGAGGAGGGAGGGGAGGGTCAACGCACGCTGCGCGAGCTTCTCCAGCTTGCCCGTCGTGTTCTGTATGTCCTTTCCGATCTTGGCCGCCATCCTCGCAAACTCGCTCCGCTGGGCGTTCCTCCCGCCGCCCTTGGCCTGCGCGTGCGGCACGAGGGGCGCCGCGGCGGAGGACGACGCGGCGCGGAACGCGGCCGACTCGACTGCGGCGCGGAACTCGGAGGTACGGTCGAAGAAGGGGCGGGACATGGCTCCGGCTGGGCTGACAGGAGCGCTCCCGCACGTGAGGGAGGGCGAGGCGGAGTGGTGACGAGGTGGAGGGGCCGGAGCGGGCGTTGCAGGCGGATGAAAGGAGCGCGGCGACTTATACGCGGGCAGGTAGTAAGCGCAACAGCCGGGCACGTCGAAGCAGAGCAAGAGCGCGCGAAGGCGGCAGGGACGAGCGACACAGCCCGGCGACGAGCGAGGGGGATGCGTCCAACGCGGCTCGTAAACAACGGCGAGGCAGCTTTCCTGCCCACATTTTCACAAGCACTCTCCACACACTCGCCACGGGCACGTACCTGGTATCACGATGCATTCACTCGAGGAGCAGAGGAAGAGAGGGGGAACGGACGACGACGACGACTGGCGACGAGGGAGCACAACCACACGATGGACGAAGTAGAGGGGGAGCAAGGAACCGAAAGAGAGAGAAGGCGGAGAGAGGCGGGGGGACTACGAACGAACGCACAGGTTTTTGGGGAAGAGGGAGAGGGGGAGGCTATGGGTATCGAGCGGAGGAGTAGGAACGGTCCGGCCAGTAAGTAAGGCAAAAGAGCGGGACTACGCGGGGTCGAAGGAGGGGCATAGCACAGAGGAAGAGGAGGCGGGGAAAAAGGCGAAGGAAGCGGCGAGAGGGGCAGGGGTCCATGGCCGAGAGAGGGCGGGGCGAGAGAGGGAGGGGTAGGCGGGATCGGCGGCGCGGGTATCTCATGCGATGAGGCTGGAGGCGATGCTGCAGTTCTAGCCGACCGGAAGAGGCGATGCGAGAGCGGGGCGGGTTAGAGAGACGAGCAACGGCGGCGTCTAGAGTTGCTGGAACCCCTCCGTCGCGTCCGACGCGGGCGCAGGCGGATACAGGTTCGCGTCGAGCACGCTTCGCACGTCGTCCACCGAGCCGAGGTCCGCAAGGAACGGCACGAGGTCGGTCAACTCGGTGTCGTGGCTGCGGGAGGGTGAGCGTGAGCACCATTCGCCGGGGCGCCTCGACTGCCAACAGCGCGAAAAGCAACGCACGGGTCGTTGAACCAGCTGCTGATCGGGACGGCGTTGTTCGGGTGGAAGACGTAGCTCGCCGGCGAGTTGTCGATGATGATGCACTCGGATATCGGGCGGCCGAGTTGCGAGAGGTCCTGCGCGTTCCTGGTCGTCAACACGCGCATGTCTTGAAGAGCAAGAGGGAACGCACCTTGACGTAGTTGCCCTTGTTGTTGTAGCAGCTCTCGCGGAACAAGCGATGCTTGACGACGCGGTGCACGTCGAGCTGGTCGAGGACAGGGTCGGCATACTTGGACAGCGACGCCGTGAAGACGACGACCTCGTAGATGTCACCCATCGCCTTGAGGAAGGCTGCCAGCGACAGGGCGCGTCAGCGGATCGCCGACCCAAACTGAGGCCCATTTGACCAGGGCCGACTCGAGGAGAAAGAGACAGCGGTATACGCACCGTCGACGCCTGGCCGCTTGATCACGTAGACGTTGTGGAACTGATTCTCGATCTCGACAGGGACGACATAGTCGGCCTGGTGCACCATCTGCGCGCACGGACGCGCGTTAGTCGACTCCGCCTTGCAGCGCCGCTCATACATGGCAGAGGCAGGTGAAAAAAGGGCCAACGCACTTTGAAGCTCGAATGCACGAGCGTCTCATCAAGGTCGAGGACGAGGCACTTCCGCCCGTGCAAGTCCTCCGACAGCTCGTCGAGCAGCGGGTGCGGCAGCCCGTCCTCGCCAATCGGGATGCCCACGCCTCCGCGCGCAATCAACCCGGCCTCCTCGTCCTCTTCCTCCTCGTCCTCCTCGTCCTCCTCCTCGTCCTCCTCGTCGTCCTCGTCGCTAGTCGCGTCCTCGCTGCTCGTCTCCGTCCCCGTACCCGCAACAAACACGCCTCGGACGGGCGCGCCCGGCTCAGGCACGCTCGTGATGATCCCGTCCGTCGCGCTCGCGCCCGCGCCGTGAGGGTGTTTCCCGCTGCGCTTGCGCTTCGATTTGGGCGCAGTTGGGGCGGGAACGGGCGTCGGCGACGCCGCCTGGCCCGGGGGGACGACCGCACCCGAAGTGACGCCCTCGGTCTCCTCCTGACTGAGGACAGTCCCGCGTGCGCTCGGCGCGCTCGTCGGCGGAGGCGCGAGCTGCGCCGCCGCGGCATCGCCGCTCGAGGCCGCGACGAGCGGCTCGGTCCGCGTGGGCGTGATGGCGCTCTCCGGCTCGACGGGCGCGGACTTCTCGCTCAGCTCAGCGCTCTTCTCCTTCTCATTCGACGATGTCGACGCGTCCTTGGTCGACGAGCCCGCGCCGACGCCCGCGAGCGCCTCGGCCGCATTGCGCTTCTCCTGCTCGCCAACGCGCGCAGCCGTCGACGGGCGCTTGGGCACGCCTGTTCCCGGATTGTTCGTGGGGGTGTCATCGTGTCCCGTAGAGGAGACGCAGGGGATGCATGCGAGGAGGAACGAGAACGGGCCTTTCCGCTTCTTCTTCGGTGCGGGTTGAGTGGGCGCACGAGCAGCAGGAGCGGGGGTAGGGGCAGGGTTCGGTGTAGCAGACGTCGGCGCAGCAGTCGAGGTAGCGGGCGGCGAGGGAAGCGAGGTCGAAGTCGAGGCGGCAGCGGCGGAGGTCGCGCCCTTGGACGTGGACGACTCGCCCGTCTGCGCCGACAGCGACCCCTCGGCCGTGGACGACCGCTCGGGCGTGTCGAGCGGAGCAGGCTCGCTCGTCGGCACACTCACTTTCGCGGTGGGTGCCGCCGCCCCGGGCGGGTCGGCCGCCGCAAGCTCACTGCCGGCAGCCGCATCGTCGACCTTCTCGACGCTCGAGACGGGTGCAGCGCTCCCCGCAGGCGCAGCGCTCATCGTTGCTACATCCTCAGTAACGGGCTCCTGCCGGATGGTGCCGGTCGAAGGCCGCTGAGCGGCCTTGGGCGGACGGGCGGGCTTCGCGCCTGGGTTCGGTGAGTTGGGCGATGCGGGGGGCGAGAGGTCGTGCGGTGCGGTCGAGGTTGCAAGCTGTGCCGTGTGTGAACATGTGAGAGTCAGTCTGGGCTCGTACGCATGCGACTGCGCACAAGAGAGGGGCGAGGATGACGGCTGCTAGCGAGGGTGGGGCAGCGGCCTCCCGCCCGAGTGCTGCACTCGCGCTGGGTGGGTGGGAGGAGGTGCCAGGAAAGCGCACCGAGTCTGCGAGGCTCGACGAGGCACTCTGCTCGTCAACCTGGGTGATGGGGCTCGCGGCGGACGCGGGCTGCATCGTCGGGGCGGAGAGGGGCGAGGGCGAGGTGGGCACCCGTGCGCGCGGCTCGCTCGACTTGGGTGAGGGTCAATGGACACTGCAGAGACAAGCAGAAGCACGCTGGACCGTGCACGGGGCGCAGCGAGGGCGCGGGAGGAGCGGGTGTTGGTCGACCGTCGCCCCTCGAGCCGCCTGCCCTCTTGGGCGAATCCACCCTCGCATCCTCTCGCTCGGCGCAGCTTGCGCTTCAAAGACCCGTTTGCAGTGCTCTCTTTCTACCGCCCACGCCCACGCCACCCGCTCGCGTTTCCATCGCTTGCCTCCTCGCGCCTCCATCGCTCGATCCGGGCACCCGCGATTCAGCTCGTCAACATCGCACTCCTGCGAAGTTCTCCTTCTTGCGTTTGATCATACACCTCCTGTAAGCAGAGGCGCACTGCCTTGCGCGTCGTTTCAGCACGACCTGGCCTCGTGAGCTGGCTCGAATGCCTCCTCGCCCGGCTTGACCAGCTCATCGCGGGCCTGCACCATGCCTACGCGCGCAGATGAGCCAGAGCAGCGTCTTGTCAGCACGTTGTTTGCGTTGAGCACGAGCGATTGCGACCATGGCACTCGAGTCTGCGTATGCCGCGGTGCGAGCGCAAGGCGGAGTCCGTCGTTCCTCCCGCTCTCGCGGCACCCTTGGTGACGGAGACCGCGCAGCCAGCATTCGCTCGAGCACCAAATACTCCACGCCTGGCTCACCCGTCAGTAGGCGCATATCTTGGAGGTAGAGGCTTGGGAGAGGGAACAGGAGCGTCAAGGAGCGCATGGAGGCAGACAGGCGACTCCTCGGTGCGCACAACGCGTCGAGCCAGAAGCCAGCATCCTTGCAGTTAGCAGTGCGCCAATAAACGCGGCCTCTCGCGGAAGGAAGTGCTGGCGAGACGACGAGATGCGCGAGGAAAAGATGCGGGCGAGTAGGGGAGCGAGGAGGAGTCAGGGGTCGCAAGCGGTGTGAGCAGGACGCGCAGGGCGCTGAGAAGGATCTGGCCGAGGGCACGAGCGAGTCTGTGCAGCGGGTCAAGCGGAGGAGAGGGAAGCGGGAGAGCCCGACCGTGTCCGTGTCGACGAGAGCGCTCGTCGTCCCTGCTCCGGCCCTCCCCTCCCTCCCCGCCCCGCCCGCCATGCTCCGCTCTGCCGCTGCCCGTGTCGCGCGCCAGGCTGCCCAGCCCCGCGCCCTCGCCCAGTACGCCCCGACCCTCCCCACCCGCGCTGCCCCCGTCTCGCGCGAGACAAAGCTGACCCCGCCGCGCCCGCTGCCATCGCCCGCCGCGTACCCGCCCCGCCCTCGCCACTCTCTCCCGCACGTGCAGGGTCCGCCTCCAGTCGACCGCGGCCCCGGCCCCCGCCCAGAAGGCGTCGGCGCTCATCGATGCCCTCCCCGGCAACTCGCTCGTCTCCAAGACGGGCATCGTCACCCTCACCGCCGCGACCACCGCCGCCGCCATCTCGAACGAGCTCTTTGTCCTCAACGAGGAGGTCGTCATCCTCGGATCCTTCGTCATCTTCCTCGGCTACGTCTCGAGCCTCGTCCGCGAGCCCTACCGCGAGTGGGCCGACGGCCAGATCCAGGTTCGTTCCCCCTCGGCATCCGCACCCCACCGCAGTACTGACTGGTCCTCTCCGTGCGTCGCAACGAGCAGAAGGTGAAGGACATCCTTAACTCGTCGCGCGCTGCCCACACCGCCGCCGTCGGTGCCCGCATCGAGTCGGTCCAGGAGCTCAAGGAGGTCGAGGCGCTCACCAAGTCGCTCTTCGAGCTCTCCAAGGTCAGTCGGGTGTCCGATCCCCGCCGTCGCTTTGCGCTTGCCCTTACCGCGAGTAAGGTATTGACGACGAGGAATCCACGCACAGCAAACCGCCGAGCTCGAGCACGAGACGTTCCGCCTCAAGCAGGAGGCGGCCATCGCGGCCGACATCAAGTCGGTGCTTGACTCGCACGTCCGCCACGAGGCGCAGGTCCGCGAGCAGGAGCAGCGCGACCTCGTCCAGACTGTCCTCGCCAACGTCCAGAAGCAGCTCGGCGACAAGAAGCTCCAGCGCGACATCCTCCTCTCGTCGGTTGCCGAGGTCGAGGGTGCGTTACACGCTCTTCTCCCTTTCTTGGGCGACGCGTGCCACTCCTCTGCCGCGTTCGAAGCGGTCGAGGAGCGGCTTCACGGCGCACAATGCCGGTGAACGCACCACTGACGCGCCCCGTCCGCTGCGCAGCTCTCGTCAAGTCGAAGGCCATCTAAGCGCTTCGTCTCGAGATTCTCGCACCTCGGATAGCGGGAGTTTGGGCAGACGGAACACGAGGGGGCAGAGGGGGCGGTCCTGAGGGATGCGTTCTTCGCGTGGAGGGCGGATAGAGTGAGGAAGGGGGTGCAAAACGAAGTCAAGTGGTTCTCACCGGGCAGGTGTCCGGGTCTTGGGAGGGATGGCAGATTTGATGAGCGCAAGCGGAAGCGACGGATGCTTTGAAGCGGTCTCGCTCGTCTCGACGATCGCCGACGCGTTCACCTCGCGACTGGTACTTCGTTGATGGCCATCGTAGTCTGCAGACACGTTCGGAGCCCTCTTGCGCAAAGTCGACGCGTGCCAAAAGCAGCGCGCCCCTCTTCCTCGTTGACCTTTCCTTCCTCACACTCTACTCGCGCTTATTGCGTCCCCATAGCTACTATATCCACTTTGATGCCGGTGCTTGAGTGCCCACCGCCCATCCCCGGCCCGTCCCGCGCCCGCGCGCCCCTCTCGCCCTCCCGGTCGTCCAACATCCCCCCTCCAGCCCCGCACTCGCCTGCCGCGCGACGGGAAGGCAAGCGCGCCAATCTGGGCGGCATAACGAGCACCGCCGCGAGCGCGCTGGACGCGCCGCAGGAGGAGGACGTGAGCATGGAGCTTGCGCTGAGCCAGGAGACGCAGGCGAGGCTGAGCCTGCGAGGGGGCGGGGGCGGCGCGCTTGAGGGTACTGAGGACGGCCAGGAGGCAAGCGAGGTTGCGCAGGGAACGCAGGACGGCGGGGAGGGCGGGATGAGGGCGGACGAGGGCAGGAGCAGGAGGAGCAGCACGGCGAGCGACGACCTGCCGCCACTCCATGGTGCGTTCTCATCTCTCTTTCTCTCACATACTATGGTGTGACGGAGCTGAACACGGCGCACGCAGTCGAGGTCCGCCTGAAGCCCAGCTCGACGATGCGCTACGACCTGATCCGCCGGCTCATGAGCCAGCACCTCGACGCCGAGTACGAGACGCTCCTGAAGCACTCGGAGGTGCACGACTGGCGGGACATCGGCGTCCTCGCACAGAATGTCGACCGGGTCTGGATCGGCGAGTGCCGTGCGTCCCCTGTCTCCCCTCCCGACCTTCCCAACCTGACTTCCTGCCGCGTCTCTGCAGCCCTCCCTACTTCCGCAGTCCCCCTCGATGGCGTTTCGCTTCATTTGCACGTTTACCAGCCGCCGTCCTCATCGCGTTTGACTGAGTTCAGCACCTCCCCGCACGCCGACGAGGATGGCGACGCCGACGTTCCCGCCGCATCCGTACTCGAGCTCCCGTCGCTCAGCCTCGAGGGCGTGTGGGACACGCTTATCTACGACGGCGACGTCAAGGGCAAGCTCCTCAATTACATCTACTCGACAATGCTGTTCAGCGACGCGATGGTGGACTTTAACATTGTCACCTGGAACCGGTACGTCTCGCTCCTTCCGCTCTCGCACACACTGCCAACTCACGAGAGAATGTGCGCAGTGTGGTCCTTCTCCACGGTCCGCCCGGAACGGGAAAGACCTCACTGTGCCGCGCGCTTTCCCAGAAGCTCGCGATCCGGCTCTCTGACCGGTACATCCCTCCGTCTTCTCGTCCACCTCGCAATGCTGATGGGTCGAGGTTCGCGCAGGTATGCTTCCGGCAAGCTTATCGAGATCAACTCACACTCGTTGTTCAGCAAGTGGTTCTCCGAGTCGGGCAAGCTCGTCCAGCGCCTGTTCGCGCAGGTTACCGAGATGGTCGAGGATGAGAGCAGCTTCGTGGTTGTGCTCATCGGTGCGTCGTTCATCTTCAATTACGCACAAGGAGCGGTGCTGACGAACGATGAAGACGAGGTCGAGAGCTTGACGGCCGCGAGGGCGGGCGCGATGTCGGGCAAGGAGCCGTCCGATGCGCTGCGGGTTCGCTCTTTCATCCTTTTCCTTCTCCGAGCTGCGCTCATGAGCGTGCCTCGCGCGCAGGTTGTCAACGCTCTCCTCACGCAACTCGACAAGCTCAAAACGCGCAAGAACTGCCTAGTGATGACGACGTCCAACCTATCCGGCGCCATCGGTCTGTCGCATCCCTCTCTGTGGTTCGCTGTGTGGGTTACATGCTGATCGCTCCCGCGATGGTGATCCGCCGCAGACAACGCCTTCATCGACCGCGCCGACATCAAGCAATACATCGGCTTGTGCGTCCTCCTCCTCTCCTTCCGGACGTATGCTGATACACTCCACTTTGTAGACCGCCCGCCGCTGCTGTGTACTGGATCCTCCAATCCTGCCTCAGCGAGATCATGCGCGCAGGCCTAATCCCGCCCGTCGTGCGTTCCCTCACCTCCCCTACCCAATTCACCCGCTCGAGCAGATCTCTCCGCAGGCGCTGCACGACTACAAAGCGGTCGAGGTCATCCGCACGACGGGTGGCGCCGTCGCCGCTGCGGAGACAGACCAGGAGACGCGATGCAGCGATTTGCTCTTCTCGCTCGCGCAGCAGTGCACGGTGCGCCTCCTCATCTGCTTCCTTCCACCGTCCCTCATGCACGCCCTTCACGCCACCGCCCGCCGGACTGACCGCCTCCGCGCGCGCAGGGCCTCTCCGGCCGCACCCTTCGCCGCCTCCCCGTCCTCGCGCACGCGCGGCATATCGCCGTCTCGTACACCTCGTCTGCGCGGCCAAAGCTCGAGGTGTGGCTCGAGGCAATGCGGAGGACGGTCGAGGAGGAGGGGAGGGAGATGGAGCGCGTCGAGGCGCAGGGGGCGGTGTGAGCGGGAGGAGGGGAGACGGAGGCATTGCATTGCAGGGTTGCTCAATCTCGGAATTTGTGAGGACAAACGTGGGAGATCACGCGGCCTGCGGGATGTGGAAGTAGCGCTCGATGGGTGCGGAGGCTGACAAGTTACGGAGGGAGAGACGACGCAGGGGAGGAGACCCTTCATTGTAGCCTTTTGTTGCAGTGGAACCGATCCCTGAGCTTTTCTGCTGTGCTCACACCGACTGCAAGCTTCATGTCCGCGCAAAAGCAGCGAGTCGTCGACAGCGGGAGAGGGAATGCGAACGAGCGAGTTGCTTTGCGGGGAATGTACACAACAAAGAGAAAGAGGGCCCGCCCTCTCTGCGACTCCAAAGCCACATCTGTTCCCAGTACGGCAATAACCCGCTCCTTCAAACGGTCGAGCTTGTAACCCGACAGGAATTTCTTGTGCCGGCGCCAGAACCGCTCGACGTCGTCGCCAAACTCGATTCGCGCGAGGTCCACTGCAGCGGAGAGGTGACGGACGGCTTCGGTGTCGCCCTCGTCCGTCCGCAGGCTGGCAGAGATGAAGGCCGTGTCGACGAGGCACTCCATGACGGCCCTGCTCCCGCAGACGGGCGGGTGGAGGAACCGCATGCGGAGCGGGTCGCGGTGCACTTGCGACCCCGTCGTCTCGAGAAGCAAGTCCATGTAATCGGACGCACGGAGGCAGTCCTCCACCGCCTCCGCCTCCTTGCAAACGCTCGTCAGGCGCAGGAGCGCCTGGTACGCCTCGACGAGCTGCGGGCGGACCTTGTGCTGGCCCTGGTAGTACGTGTCCTCGATCTTTGCCGTGAGGTCGAGCAGCTCGTCGAGGTGGTCTTGGCTCGCCTCGGCCGTCTTCCAGCACCGCGCGAAGATCGCCTTAACGCGCTGGGTCAGGTCGGCGCAGGCTTCGCGGCGATCCTCGACTTCGTAGTCCTCTTCGCGCCGCTCGTCGACGCAGTAGGCGCAAGGGCAGCCCGACTCGGAGAAGTGCGGCGTGAAGTACGACTTGAGCGCATGGCCGGTCCCACGAAGTCGAACGGTGCATACGAGAGGTATACCTCTTTGCCCTTCTTGATCGGCGTGCGTGCGCGGACAATGAGGACGTCACCTTCGACCCGCCAAAGCGTATTGGGGAGGCAAGAGTGGTTGAAGGCCGAGCCGTCGATGAAGAGCGCTGACCAGGGTGCGCGAACGTTTTTCTTGCCGGTCCCTATGCCGTGAAGGGTGAAGCTGCGAGGACACTGTCAGCTAGAATGCGTGATGAAGGCGAGAAGGGGAAGCGCACGCGTTGATGAGGCAGAGCCGCTCAATCCACTCGACGTCGATGTGGACGGGCTGAGCCACAAATTCGTTGATCGTGCGGCTGGCCATTCCACGGAATGCGAAGGTGGCGGACGGGGGAGTCTTGCCGTCGTACAGCGCCTTGAGGACGGGGTAGGTGGACGGGTCGTCCATGACGCGTGCGACAACCTCGTCGATGAGCTCACAACGCGTCGACTCGACCCAGACTTTGCGCGTGAAGTCGTAGCCTAGCGACGGAGTCGTGTGGCCATACGAGAGCGCAAAGGCCTTCTCGACTGCAAGGGGTGGGCAGGTTCAACGCGAGCTCGAGGCTTGATGGAGGGAAGAGACTGCGCACCGAGGAGCAATGCGCCTGTCTCGATATAGTCCGTCGCGACGACGCCCCACCCGCCGCCGCGCTTCTTGAGCTGTGCAATGCGGATGAGGCCGACGAAGTCGCCGACATCGAGGCCTGCTCTGGGCGACTCCGCCGCCCGGCTCTCGAGTTCCTCCCAAAGAAACTCGCCCGTCCTCGCCTCCTTGCACACCTGCTCAAAACGCCTGAGCTCTCCCCACCGCCGCCGATTCCTCGCCAGGGTCCTCGCCCTTCATCAGTTCGCGCGCCTCGTCGATCACGTTCGCCGCTTCGCTCAAGTCGCGCAGGTGAACTGCGGCCGCCATTCGCACGGCGAGATACCTCCACCAGGCGGTTGGCGGAGCTTTTACGCCCATGTCGAGATACGCCTTGCTGATTGAGGTGTCGCGATACGCGGCGCCGGCCAGGCCGAACTTGACGCTCGCCTGGGCGCGGGTGAGCGCGAGTAGAAGCGTCTCGCTCTGCATCTCGGCACGCGCGAGCGCCTCGGTGTACGCCTTGATGGCGAGGTAGTACTGCTTGTCGCTGAAATATCCATCGCCGACTGCGCGCCAGTCGCCCGAGGGGATGGGCTGGAACGACGACTTGGTTGCCCACTCTACGTCGCGAATAGCGGGTGCGTCAGGCGAGAAGACCTGGACATCGGTTGGCGAGTCGATGAGGATGTGGGCGGGGACGCTCGGAGTTGGGCCGGCGAAGAATGGCTCGCGAACGAGGAAGCCGGTCCCGCGCAGGAACAGGGCGTCGAGGTATTGACCTGGTCCGATCTTGTGCAGCGGATAAGAGTGGAGGTGGAGGTGTTGGCTGATCGCGCAAAGGAAGTCAGCCTTCACTTGACTTGAAAGGCTGAATGGGCGCACGCTCGACCGTCTTGATCCTCGACGGCAAAGATGAGGCGATCCGTCAAGACTGAGAGTGAGCAGATTGTCAGTATGCGTACAGCTCAGCGAGTCTCGCTGAAGTCTCCGGGGCGGGTGCGGACGCACCCGGCAACGCAATCGTCCGGCATCGGAGGAACCGTCCCTGCAGCGTCGGCCCAGGATCAGCCCAACCTTCCTGCACGCAGCGGCCCTCTACGCACCCCGTGCTTGCTCGGTACTCCCATATCCTTGAAGCGTACTAACGACCTGAGATGGAAGAGGTCAGCTCGAGACGTTCGCAGCGAGAAGAGGTGGTGCTCACTCGGCTCGACTTTGCTCAGCGATGTTGACGGGAAATGGCGGGGAACGCCAAATACGACGACGCGGAGGTCTTCCCAGTTATTTGTGTGTTCGCGTTGCATGCGCCTGAGGTGTCGCAGGAGGAACGCGCGATTGTGCGTGGGAGGCACCTGCACGACGCCTGGCGGTTGCCGCCGCTGTAGTCTGGTTTCGACGACGGCAGCGTCAATCTGGACCCGAAGCGCTCCGAGATCGCTCCGGTCTTGACACTCGTAAGAGACATGGCGCAGGGCGGGAGTCGTGAGGGGGGGAGCTGATGAAGACGGGGAGGGCGGAGGAGCGCGTCGTGCGTGCGGCAGCCAATGTATAGCGTGGAGAGCGAGTTAACAGCTGTGTTGGCCTTATCAGCAGCTCCGCGTGCGGGATGGGGTGGAAGCAGGTACAATGGCGAGGCTCGAGCGAGCGGGTTAGCGGAGATGAGGGTTTGCGCTTCTGTACACCAACTGGAGCGCATGCTCAAGCTTACAGTAGGCACGAGTCATCCTTCACCCTCTCACGCATACTTGCCGCATGGCCAAGCGAACTCCGCGCTCCTCTCCTCCTCCTCGCCTTCTCCAAACCTCACCTTCGTCCCAGCGGCTCTACCGTGCGATACCCGACGCTGTTCTTTGCTCAGATACGCCCGCCAGAGGCTCCATTTCCCCGTGGCGTTCGACGAGTTTGCGCTTTGGCCATGTCGTACCGGTTGCTCCGCGGACCCGCTCTCTCCTGACTCCCCAGACGCTCGTGCTTGCTTCTCCCGCTTCCTGCGTTGCTCTCCATGTCTTCACGCGGATCGCCGATTCCCAAGGAGCTGGTCGACGCGCCCACAAGCCCTTTTCAGCCTGTTCTCGCGCCCTCGACCCTCCGCCGCCCCATCGTCCGCCGCCCAGCACCGCCTTCCGCCAGCGCAAGCGGCGCACGCCCGAGCACGCCCTTCGGTGAAATCGGCAAGGAGGGCGACGATGACGACTTCGACGTCTTGAGCTTGATCTCGGGGACGTCGGGGTGGGCTGGGCAGGAGGAGCTCGACGAGGAGACGGCGGCTTTCCTCCCCCAAGTGAGGGACCTGCGCCAACGACGTCCCGTCGTGAGGAAAAGGACGGTCAACGTGCCTTCGACGGTGAAGAGGGAGGACAAGGCGGAGGAACAGGAGGTCAAGGAAGGGCAGACAGGGCCGGGCGACGAGGCCGAGAAGGATAGGCAGGTCAAGCGCGAGGACGGCGGCGAAAGCGAACAGTGCGTTCCTTCGCCAAGCTGGCTTTGCGGCGACTGATCGTCCAGGTAGCTCAGGTCGTCCGCTTTGGCGCCCACCCAAGCTCCTGCCACCGAAACTGATCATCCTCCGTCTTCGTTTTGATCATCAGACTCGTCGGCGGATTTCCCTATACTGCGTTCAATGCATTGGCATCGTATCCACCCAAACCCCGCGGATTCCGTGAGAAGCGGGCTGGCTGGCCCGAAAGGTGGGGCTTCTCGCCTGCGTCGCTTTTGATCGCTTCTTTTCCCGCCTCTGCCAGCATGCCGCTCCCAACGCTTCCGCTGGACATACACCGCCTGATCATCGAGGCCTTCGCGTCGCTCGACTTTCCCACAAACGTCGCCGCACCCTCGCGTACGCACCAGCTCGCGCAGCTCTGCCTCGTCTGCCGAGCGTGGCTCGAGCCCGCCCGCGCAGCGTTGTACGGGCGGGTGCGCCTCGTAACGGGGACGTACAGCATGCGAGGCAGCGCGTACTACCAGCTGTGCCTGATCTTGCGGACGTCCAAGGCGCACGCCCGTCTCGTGCGCGAGGTCGAGCTCTCATGGGGGGTGTGCCACTCCGAGGATCTCGTCATCGTCGCGTACGTGCTGAGCCGGCT
The DNA here is from genome assembly GCA_028828645.1 of Rhodotorula sp. PL61-2. Lineage (NCBI taxonomy): Eukaryota > Fungi > Basidiomycota > Microbotryomycetes > Sporidiobolales > Sporidiobolaceae > Rhodotorula > Rhodotorula sp. PL61-2. The sequence continues at coordinate 196,025 of JAPZQE010000001.1, forward strand.
GCCCCGACTCGAGACGATCTCGTCAGACAGGCGGGGCGCGCGACTATTCGGCAGCGAGGAGGTGCACACGATCGCGGATACACAGCCCCGGCTGAAGCGGCTGCTCCTACCGTACAATTCGGGCGCGACGCTTGGACAGTTACTTATCCAATTGACCGAGCTGGAGGAGCTGGAGTTGACTGGGAACCTGTCGTTCGACACGCGCGAGGAGCACGGGCGCATCGTCGCATGCCCGCTCGTCCTTCCCTCATTTCGCCTCGCCCGCCTGCACCTCACCTACGGCGCGGCCACTTCGCTCCTTCGGCAGATCACCGCCTCATCTCTGCACTCGCTCCGCTCCCTCACCCTCGGCATCACCCTCCGCAACGGCTACGTCTACCTGCCGTCCTTCCCCTCGCTGACGACATTCCGCGTCCAGCTGGACTGGCGGCCCCCGCACGACGTGCGCCACGAGATCGAGAACGCCCTCCAGGTGCGGTACCTCGTCCACCTCCTGTCGCAAGTGGGCGCCCTCCCCACCCTCCGCACGCTCGCATGCGTCCCCGAGCCGGCGTTCGCGCCGCTTGCGCCCCCCGCCGCGCCAGCGAGCTACGAGCCCCTCGAGGCGCATGGACTCCTGGCCGCAATTCCGCCGCAGGTCGAGGCGCTCGACCTCACGCTCGCGCCGCACCCGTTGCGCGCGCTTGCGGCGTTGCTGAGCGGTCCGCGCTGCGAAGTGGGCCTGCGGGTGCTGCGGGTGCGGCCATACGCGTTCGGCGCGGAGGATCGGTGGGATGCCGAGTTTGTGCGCGAGGTGGAGGAGCTGGCGCGGAAGACAAGGGTGAAGGTCGAGTGGGAAAGGAGGTGGGGTGCGATGCAGGCAGAGGAGGGGGAAGGCAGCGAGAGCAGCGAGGAGGGCTGGGTAGAGCGAGGGAGGGACTGAAAGGTGACCGGACGTGCAGGCTTGCGAGGGATGCGCAGGAGAACGAGGGGAGGGGAGTGCAGGCAGCAGTCGAACAGAGTGCCGTCCACAAGGCGCGTACGCTCGCCATCTTCTGTGAGCTGGAGCAGCGGAGAGCCACGAAAAAGCTTCCGCAGAAAGTACGGCCGCTGTAAGCGCTTGAGGTACCTGCACACCCTGGCGAAAATTAGTGGGCGAAGGTGAGAGTATCCGTCGGGCGGTTCGGCTTGTAAGGCCTCCCGTATCTGAACGTCAGTTAATATAGGCGGCGGCTTCGTCGTTCCGCCCTCGTTTCGCGCAGCGGAGGGAGCGCGGCGGATGAGCTCGACTTGAGGCAGTACTCAGTGGGAAGTGCTGCAAAGGCCTGGCATATCTAGAGTCGAACAGTCATCCATACGAGCCTTTCCAAGCATGTCTGAGCAAAGAGCGCGAGAGGTTTAAGGTCAAGGAGCGTGAGGTGAGGGCAGAGGGTTTGCTCCATCGCATGCACGCCTCGCTCGTCCGTTGGCTCGCGAGGATGACTGGCTCCACCGTGCGTACTTATGCGGATGCCGTCGACGCCCTCAACTCGCTTCAGTCGAACGCGGCGACTATCGAGGCAACCCGGAAGAGCGGGGGAAAGAGCGGGCCTGTCCAGCTCAGGGAGCAGCTCGAGTACATGCGCAGGGTCGGATACCAGGTGCGCATTGCTCCAGCCAGACACATGAGCGCCTCAACGGCGTCCAAACGGGACGACGAAGCTGACCAGCTCCTCATCACCTCGTTCCAACTCCCGACCTTCCCGCAGGCGGCCGACCTCGACAGGATGAACGTCCTGCATATCACGGGGACCAAGGGCAAAGGCTCGACCAGCGCTTTCGTCTCGAGCATTCTCACCACCCTGGCCCCGGCCGCAAAGGTCGGCCTCTACACCTCGCCCCACATGGTCGCCGTCCGCGAGCGCATCCGCATCAACGGCGAGCCCATCTCTGAGGACCTCTTCGCGCGCTACTTCTGGGAAGTCTGGGACAAGCTTGATGCTGACACTCAGGTGCGCTCGCTATCTCCGCTCGCGTTCCGCCCTCGCTGACCTTCCTGAACGCACGCAGGCTGGCAACGACATGCCCGCTAAGCCGGCATACTTCCGCTATCTCACCATCATGGCTATGCATGTCTTCCTCCAGGAGAAGGTCCGCTGCTGCTGCCCCATCCGTTGCCCGTGCTGACCTTCCCACTCTCGCACAGGTCGACGCAACGGTGCTCGAGGTCGGCATCGGCGGCACGTACGACTCGACCAACATTGTTCCTCAGCCCATAACGACAGGCATCACGGCCCTCGGAATTGACCACATCTGGGTGCTGGGAAAGACGTTGCCCGAGATCGCGAGCCAGAAGGGCGGGATCTACAAGGTGCGCACATCCCAGCGCTTTTCCCTGCTCGTTGCTCACCAGTGAGGATACAAACAGCCCGGCGTGCCCGCACTGGCGATCCAGCAGCCAGAGGGGCTGGACGTGCTCGAATCGCGTGCGAAGGAGCTGAAGGCATCGTCTTTCACGGTCGTCCCCGAGCACCCGCAGCTGCAGAACATCAAGCTTGGTGCGCAATTACGCTTTTTGACGTGAGTCCGCACTCACGCAGGTACCCGCAGGTCTCGCTGGCGTGCACCAGCGCTCGAACGCCTCGCTTGCCATTGCACTCGTCCAGACTTTCCTCTCCTCTGCTTGCTGCCCTCCCGCATTCTCCTCCGCCGCCGTCCCTCCCACTGCTCCCTCTGCCATCGCTGATCCGCCCGCCCTCCACTCTCTCCCTTCCCGTCTCATCGCACCCGACCCGCTGCCGTCCCCCATCGTCACGGCGCTCGAGCAGACCCGCTGGCCGGGGCGCTGCCAGGTCGCTTCTGATCCAGTGGACGACCGCGTACGGTGGTACCTCGATGGGGCGCACACTGTTGAGAGCTTGAAGTGCTGTGGGGAGTGGTTCGAGGAGGCCTCGCTGCAGGGGTGTGTTACGTTCCGCTCTCTGATTCCAGTGGTAATCTGCCTTCAATGGTGAAAACTAACCTTGTTACTCCGTAGCTCGGACGCGACGACGCGTGCACTCATCTTCAATTGCACGTCGGGCCGCTCCGGCCTCTCGCTCCTCGGCACGCTCCTCTCGTCACTCTCGTCGCAGCCGTTCCAGCACGTCGTCTTCTGCACCAACACGACATACTCCTCCGGTGCTTCGAAAGGCGGTGAGTATGCTCGCTCTGCTCGCTCGAATGCCCGCTGATCCCTTCGTCCCCAGACCTCACCTCGAACGCGGTCGACGCGAAGGACCTAGAGACGCTTGCGACGCAGCACGAGCTTGCCGACGCGTGGAGGGAGCTCACGGCCGGGAAGGAGGCGGGAGAGGCGCAGTTGCACGTCCTGGGCTCGGTGCAGGAGGCGGTCGAGGTGGTGCGCGGCGCGGCAGCAAGTGGGGGGCGGGTGGACGCGCTCGTCGCGGGGAGTCTTCACCTCGTTGGCGGGGTTCTCGCTGTCGCTGGGCTGCCGCTGTAGTTGGTAGAGTTGCGCGTGTGCGAGCGGAACCTATACCCCCGGTCTCGCCCCCTCTCCCAGTTTGGCAGGAGGCTTGTCGGCTCGAGGTGGAGCCCGACCCGCGACGTCGCCTCGCGCTCGCTCTCCTCCCCCCCCCCCCCCCGCTGTACTCGCTTGCCTTGCAGTCGCAATGATCTACACGAGCCCATTCCCGCCCGTCACGCCCGCCCAGCAGCACCAGGGCGGCGTGTTCGACTTCGTCTTCACCAAGCGGGGAAACCCCAACTTCGACCCGAGCAAGGTCGCTCTCATCGACGCCTTGAGCGGACAGCAGGTGCGCACGCTCTTGGCGACTTGAGGGCACTCGCACTGACCCGAACGGTCGCCCGCAGCTCACTTATGGCGACCTCGCGCGCGAGTCGCTCCGCTTCGCCGACGGGCTCACACGCGTCGCCCAGCTCAAGCGCGGGCAGACCGTACTCCTCTTCTCACCCAATAGCGTCCTCTACCCCGTCCTTCTCTTTGCGGGCCAGGCAGCCGGCCTCGTCGTCTCGACCGCGAACAGCAGCTACCTCCCCGACGAGCTCGCCCACGCCATCGAGCTCTCCGATGCCGCGCTCGTGTTCGCCAGCGCGGACGCGCTCGATGTTGCGCACAAGGCGTGCAAGGAGGCGGGGCTCGGGACCGACAGGGTGTACGTCGTCCCCGGTGCGGACGGGTCGCTCCCGCAGAAGCTCCCACACGGGATGAAGAGCTACGAGGCGCTGCGCGGAGCTGAGACGTTCACGCCCGTCATCCCGACGCAGGAGGAGGCGAAGACGCAGCTCGCGTACCTGCCGTTCTCGAGCGGGACGACCGGCAAGGCCAAGGGTGTCGCGCTCTCGGCGTTCAATGTCACGAGCTGCGTACTGCAGACACGCTCGACGGAGAAGCTGTTCAACGAGGCAGACACGGTCCTCTCTGTCTTGCCCATGTACCACATTGTGCGTTCCGTTTGGCTCGCTGCGTAGGGTTCGGCCGATATCGGCCTTCCCTTGTTCTGGTAGTCGCTAGCTCCGAGACTGACTCGATCCTCATCCATGCAGTTTGGCCTCGTCGTCATGCTCCACCTCACGTTCTATAACGGCGGCACCTGCGTCGTCCTCCCCAAGTTCGACCTTCCCAAGGCGCTCGAGTCGGTCCAGAAATACAAGTGCACGGTGCGTCGCTTCCCCTGTCTCCATGCTGACGCGAGGATTTGTTGCACATATGAGTGAGAAAGCTGACAACTCCCCCTTGCAGACTGCCCTTGTCGTCCCGCCCATCGCGCTCGCGCTCGCTAAGCACCCCATTGTTGATCAGTACGACCTGACGACGCTTCGTAAGCCGCAGGCCCTTCACACGCCAGCTCGAGCTTACGAGGTTGACTAGCGCCTCCATTCGGGGTCATGGTACTGACCGGCTCTGTCCCCGCAGGCTACATCCTCTGCGGCGCGGCACCGCTCTCCGCCGACCTCGAAGCAGCGCTCTCCAAGCGGCTGAAGGGGCGGACACGCGTTTTCCAGGGGTGCGTCCACACGCTCCGCTTTTCGCACACGCGCTCACCTCCTCCACCTTTCACGCAGGCTCGGCATGACGGAGACGACCTCGGTCGCGATGGTCCCTCCTGCAAACAATGGCGTCCCTGGCAGCGTCGGTCAGCTGCTCTCAACAATGGAGGCTCGTCTCGTCACCCCTTCAGGCGAAGACGCCGCTCCTGGCGACTCGGGCGAGCTCTGGCTCCGGGGTCCGAACATCCTCCTCCGGTACCACAAGAACGAGTCGGCTACGCGCGAGACCCTCACGGAGGACGGGTGGCTCATGACCGGCGATGTGTGTGAGAGGAGCGAGGACGGGTGGTACCGCGTCGTGGAGCGGTGCAAGGACCTGATCAAGTACAAGGGTGCGTCGCATCCCCCTCGCTCTCCTTCCGCTTCCGCTGACGGCGCTTCAACGCGAAGGCTTCCAAGTTGCACCCGCCGAGTACGTCTCTCTCTACCGATCCGCACGCTTCCCGCCACTGACCTTAAACCCGCAGAGTCGAAGGCGTCCTCCTCACGTGCCCGCTCGTCGCCGACTGCGCCGTCATCGGCGTTTGGAGCGAGGAGCAAGCGACGGAGCTGCCGAGGGCATATGGCGCGTCCCACTTACCCCTCACTCCCTCCCTCCCTTCCCTCTTCGCGCAAGCTGACGTCCCGCTCCCGGTCCCGCGCGCACAGTTGTCCCCAATCCGCAGCACGCCCAAAGCCCGACCTTGCAGAAGGACGTCGCGGCGTTCGTCGCGTCCAAGCTTGCCCCGCACAAGCGGCTCAGGGGCGGGGTCGTGCTGGTCGACGCGGTGCCGAAGAGGTGCGTCCCATCCTTCTCCCCCGCTGTCCCAGGGAAAGCAGGAGATGCTGATGGTACCGTGCGAGCAGCCCGTCGGGGAAGATCTTGCGCAAGGATCTGCGCGTGCTGGCTGCAAAGGAGGACAAGGCCAAGGCGAAGCTTTGAGCGCGGGTGGGTTTGTGGGGTCGAGCAGCGGGTCTGCCTCTCCTTCGTCTTTGCTCCCCGTGCTAGCTGTGTACAATCATCGAGTCCAGTCGAGCGCCTTCTCAGCCGTCGCAACGCAGTGTCTGTTGTCCGATTTCGTCGCTCTCAACTCTCGCTTCAACGCGGTACCGCCAGCGAACAAGCGGAGAAGCCGACTCTCAAGCACTGCAAGCATCTGTACATCAAGCGCTCCTCCTCACCCCCCCCTCGCCATCTCACTGCCTGTTCCTCTTCCGCGCCCTCCCCGCCGCGCCCGGGCCAGCGCTCCCTGAGCCCGCCGTGCTCCCCGCCGGCCCGCGCGGCATCCCCAGCCCCTGGGCCTGGGGCCCTCCGCTGCCGCCGGCAAGCCCGAATGCGCCCGCAAGCGCGCCCATCCCGGGGAAGGAGGCGGCGGCGGCCGCAGGCGCGTCGACGTCCATCTCGCCCTCGGCCGCTGCCGGTGCGCGCCCGCCTCCGCGGCCCTTCCTCCCGCCCCCGCCCGCGCCCCCGCCGTCCTTGCTGACCTCGTCCGCGACGGTCCTGACGCGCGCGGCGTGCGCTTCGGCCGCGGCGGCGGTGTTGACGCTGTGGGCGTGGAGGGCGGCGAGGTGCGATGTGAGTGAGGCGATGAGTGCGTTGAGGGTCGACTGGAATGCGGAGAGGGAGGCGAGGAGCGAGGCGGGGGTGTGCGCTGCGCTGGGCGCCGCGGCCGAGGCGAGGGCGGAGGCGGAGGCGTCGAGGTCCATGCTCTCTGCTGCGGGGGCCGCAGACGGCGCGGACGGGCGCACGTCCCGTCCCTGCGCAGAGAGGACTTCGAGGCGCTGCTCTTTGGCGTCGAGCTTGCCGCGGAGGACGCCGGCGTAGAACGCGGCGATGAGGAGGTCCTCAAGGGTGGGGATGTCGGGGAGGGAGAGGAGGGAAAGGAGTGTCGCGTAGGGGATGACCTACGTGAAAGAGATAAATGTCAGATTGCAAGATGAGCGAGAGAGGGTGAACGCACGCACGCGCTGCGACGATGCGAGCGTGAGGATCGTCAGGTGCTTGAGCTTCGTCTCCTGCTCGGGCGTGAGCGCTGAGAAGCCGTCGCGCTTTGCTGTGGGACGAGTCAGTGATTACGTCAGCGATGGTACGCTCTCCAGGTGAGTCCGTGGACGCACCCTCGTAGTCGGCCCAGGTGCCGTACGCAAAAAGCTCGAGAAGGCGGTACTGCGGGGCGTGCTGCTCGTTGTTTGCCAGCTGTTCCCTACCGAGTCAGTCATTGCCCTGAGATCAACAGCCGAGAGCAAGAACGCACGTCCTTGATGCTCGGCAGGTCGAGGAGCTCGGCAAAGACGTAGACGCCCGGAGCAGCGATGGCCTGCGAGATGAGGCCGACTGCAGCTGCCCCGCGCGCTGACTTGGCGAGGAGGAGGAAGGGCTGCGGGCGTAGGGAGAGAGGCGTCAGCGCGAGTTGCGGTAGGGAGGAGCGGGCGGATGCGGTGGGGGTGGAGGAGGGGCACAGCGGTGACGGCAAGCGAGACCCTGAGTGAGCCTTGTGCAGCCGGGTGGGCTCGTGCCCCGATGCAGCTGCTCCCAGTACAGCGCGTTCTAGCGCAGGCGATGCTCACCTCTAGCTTGGGCGGGGGTGCGAACGAGGGCCCGGTCTGTCGGGCGTGGAGGGGTGCGCGTGCCTCTGTGGGCGGTGCGGTGCGGTCGCCGATGGTCGTGTAGGCGGCAAAGTCGTCCTTGTCTCCGCTCATCGTCGCCTGCGCGCGGGTAAGCTGGGCAAGAGCCTCTCTCGCCGACTTCATCACCTCGCCCCCTCCCCTCGAGCCCTCCTCTCCCCCGACACACTTCAAGTGAAGATGCTGCCACGTGCAGTCGAGCCAGAGCACGCCCACAGTGCATCAGACGCCGCGGTTCGCTCGACCGACTCGGACGCGCTCGTCTCGCGCGCATCCGCCGCCGCACTCGGCTACCTCGACGACCCCTTTGCCCGCCTCTTCCTCCCGCCCGCCCAGCGAAGACAGCCAAAGCGCAGGCCCCCGCTCATCAACATCGGGACACACGCTCGCACCTGGGCCGTCGACGCCCTCGTCGACCACTTCCTCCGCGACACCCAGCTTCAAGTGGGGCACCCGACCCAGGTCCAGGTCCTCTCCCTCGGCGCAGGCACCGACACCCGCTTCTGGCGCATGCGCAAGCGGTGCGAGGACGATGGACGACAGTGGACCTGCAAGAGGTGGGTCGAGGTCGACTTCCCCGAGGCGACAGCCGCAAAGGCCCGCACCATCAGCGGCAAGCAGGAGCTCAAGGGCGCGCTCGGAGGCCCAGCTAAGATTGGGGCGTCAGCCTCTTTGTCCTGCTGGCTGTCTGAGAGACCCCCGCGCTGACCCACCAGACCCGTGCGCAGAGCAAGGCGGCCTCGGTCTCTCTTCCCCTCTTTACGCGCTCCTGCCCGGCGACATCCGCTTCCTCTCCCCTCTCACCTCCTCGCTGCTCTCCACGTCGCCTTTTTCCCCCGCGGAGCCCGTGCTCTCCCCCACCCTCGCTACCCTCCTCCTCCTCGAGTGCGTTGCCGTCTACCTCCCTCCTTCCGACACGGACGCCCTCCTTTCCTGGTTCGCCACGACCTGGGGCGGAGTTCAAGGCGCAGGCGGCGCGGTGGTGATGTACGACCCGTTCATGCTCGAAGACAAGTTTGGAGAGGTCATGCGGCGGAACCTTGCTGTGCGTTCCCCTCCTCTCCTCCCACCTTCTCCCGCTGGGGCTGTATCAACCCCAACTCCCTCGCCATACTCACTTTGCTCCCCGCCCGCGCAGGCTCGCTCCCTAACCCTTCCCGGTGCAAGCGCGACGCCGACCCTCGCCTCCCTCACCGAGCGGCTATTGCGGTGCGGCGCGAAGGGCGCGGTTGGGGCGCGGAGCGTGCGCGAGATTCGAGAGCGCTGTGAACCGAGGGAGGAGAGGGAGCGGTGCGTCGCCTTCTTCCCCTTTTGGCTTCCGTGCTCTGCGAGAGTTGCGCGGCTTGTCGAGTCGAGTCGAGCCGTGGAAGGGACGGGAGACTGACGCTTCCAGCGGGACGACGGGGGGAAAACAGCATCGCGCGGATTGAACAGATCGACGAGGTCGAGGAGCTCAACCTCGTCCTCGAGCACTACGCCATCTCGTGGGCGAACCTGCGCGCTCCTTCGTTCGGGATGGGGGAGAGCAAGGGCGTGCAGATCGAGCTGGCGGACGCTGCTGAAGCGGGGCCGTAGCGCTTCCCGGAACGCTTCTGTCTCCCTACCTTTGCTTTCATGCGATTGAGCGAGCAGAGAGCGCATTACCACTCCCCAGCGCCGCACGCACGAGCCCGATTAGCTGAACATCTCCCTCCCCGCGCCACTCTCAAGCTCAACGCCCATCAGTCCCCTCTCCCAGCTCCGCGGCTCCCGCCACCTGACCTCCCTCAGCCTCTCCTGCCCCTCGACCTCGACCTCGACCTCGCCGTCCCCGGGGGGCACGTATTCGACGCGGCCTGCGACAGACTCGAGCGGGGAGCGGAGGACGTGCGCCAGCGCGCTGGCGAGCGCATGCGCGAGGGAGGAGGACGCGCCCTCGGCGGTGTAGGCGAGGAGCGCCGCGACGGGCGGGAGAGCGTCGGAGGAGGAGGAGGGCGAGGGGGAGGAGGAGGAGAGGGCGGAGAGGAGAGCGCGGGTGAGGCCCGCGTGCGGGAGCGCAGGGAGCGCTTCGGAGGTGGAGGGGTGCGAGTAGGGCGGGGAGAGGGCGCGGAGGGAGGCGGCGAGGGAGGAGGGAGCGGAGGAGGGCGACGAGGGGAGGAGGTGCCGCAGGGGTGTGGGCCTGCAACACAGGATCCATCGTCAGTGATCAGTCGCGCGCGGCGCGCAAAGGTGCACGGGCAGGAAGCAACGCACGCATTCAGCGCCTCGTCCCCCCTCATTGCCGCATCGAACCCCGCCACAAGGAGCACCTCCTTGAATTCGCCCGCGGCGACGAACGCGCGCATCGCAGCGAGGTGGTGCGGCTTGCGCGCGCGGATGACGGGGGCGCGCGGGAGGACGAGGAAGAGCGAGCGGGTGGGGGTGGTGTACACTGCTCCATCGTGAGGGGCATTAGCGCGGCTGTGGGCAGTGCGAAGGGAGGGGAACGCACCTTCGGTGCCCAGCGAGAGGCCCTCCGTGTCCTCCTTTATTCCGGGGAGCGCGTCCCGCCCGCCCACCGCGGGGACATAGTCGCGCACGCCGAGGTAGCCGACGAGCTCGAGGCTGTAGTTGTGCACGAGGAGGTCGGCAGCGAGCTGTGCGACGCTGGAGAGCGAAGGCTGCGGCTGTATGCGTGGGGATGGCGAGGGGAGTCGTCAGCGGGTCGAGGAGGGGCGATGAAGAGGAGAGGGCGCACGAGCAGAAGGGTCGAGTCCGTGAAGGACGGGGCGGATGTGCCTGGGAGTGGGACAAAGTAGTCCATCGTGGCTCGGGCAAGAAGCGGGTGAAGCGTCAGGGAGGAGAGCTGCGGGAGGCGAGGAGTGCGAGGAGACGAGGGGAGTCGGCGACCCTCTTTCCGCGTGTACATGCCCTGTCCCGAGGCTACGATCTTGTAGCGAGTTGCAGAAAGAACACTCCCCTGAAAAGAGGCCAGAGCAGCGCGCTGCCCTTGACAAGATTCCGGTCCCGTCCGCTGCGGCTCCTGGTCCTCTTCGAGCGATACAAAGGGTCCGTTACATGCACAGTCGGTCCTCCTACATACAGTCGTCCTCAAGCACCCGCAGCTGCGGCCGGCATAAGGGCTGAGCAAGCGCTCCTCCTCCCCACGTCCTCGCGGAACCGCTCGCTCAGAGCGGCGAACCAACGGCCTCGCACTTGGTCGCGCAGTCGATGGGGTACTTGGCGTTGCACCTGCGTGGTGAATGGGAAGTGTCAGCCGGAAGTCGAACGGTTGTGCCGCTGAGCGATAGGCTCGCGGATTGAGCCGGGAACAGCGACGCGCTCGCACAAGCTCGACGATGAACAGCGCAACGCACTCGGCCTTGTTCTTCGTCGCGTGGCGCTGGACGCACTTGAGCCCGCCAGCGTGCTTGTATCCCTGCTTGCCGATCTGCGAAGGTCCCCTCCACCGGTCAGCCCGCACCCCACCTCGAACAGAGCGAAGGCCACGCACGTCGCCGATGATCTCGTCGCCGTTGTCGCCCTTCTTGATGCACCGGACAAGCAAGTCGGGGCACGGCTCGTCGTCGAGGGTCTGCGCGACCTTGTCGGCCGCGAAGGTCAGCTGGTCCTTCGCCTGCTGGGCGACTGCGGCGGCGCGGTCCTGCACTGCGGCAGCGAGGACGGCAGGAGCGGCGAAGGCGACGAGGGCGATGAGGGAGAAGCGCATGATTTCGAGCAATTGGTGAAGCAGAGAAGAAGGAGGAAGAGAGCTAGAGAGAGGGCTCGGCACGTTTCGAGTGGGGCGGCCAACGCACGCACACGCGGCCTTCCGCTCCGTGCAACCGGCGTCAGCGAGATTGCCTCTGGGCGCGGAAGACCTCACGAGGTCGACCGAGCCCAGGTGAGGAAGGGGCGACGTGGGTTTGAAGTGACGCGCTCGAGCCCCTTGCTCGGCAGCAGTTTCGCTTCCTGCGCTGGCTTTGAAGGGTTTGCGCGGCGTGTACAGTCTTAGGTCAGGTGAAGCTCGGAGGGAAGGATTGCGGTCTCGTCACGAGCGGAAGAGGCGGGTTCTTCGATCACGAGTTGCGCGGAAGAAAGGCGAGGAGAGCGGGAGACGACGTGTGAGCGAGAGCGGGCGGCTCAAGGCAGAAGCACGAGGCAGCTGTAGCGTCTAGGCGAGCACAATAAGCAGCTGATCGAGCGAGAGGGACAGGCGCGGGAGGCGAGTGTCGAGCTGCGCGAGGGGAAAAGGCGCAGGCGACGGGCAGCACCGCTTCGAGCTCTGCGCGCACCGCTTGCCTCAAGTCGCCTGGTGCCAGCCGCGCTCGAGCGCAACGATACCCTCTCCTGCGCCCGCTAGTACCCCTCCCTCCCCTGCTCCTCTCCCTCCGCCGCGAGCTGCCGCTCCTCCTCGTCTCGACTTGCCTCGATCCCTCGCGCGGCAGTTGCATCTCGTCCTCGCCCTCCAGGTGCGCTCCGTCTCGCAGAACACGAGTAGGCTTTGGAGCTGACCATCTCTGCAACCGTGCGCACCGCGAGGGGCGCAGCAGCGACTTCGAACCGCCCAGGGTCGCTTCCTAGACGTCAGGACTCAGAACTCGCGCCAGTCCCCGCTTTGCGCCAGGCTCTCTTCCCGCAGCGTCTATCTGTATTTGCACCGCACTCGCGTAACGACCCAGCAACGAGCAGGCGCCGTCGCCCTTCCTCGACCCCCTCCCCGCTCCCCCTTCTCTCGCTCGTCAGGAGCTCCCAGCCAGGCCTCGCGGGCCAGCTCCAGTTCCCGAGTTCGCCTCTCCCGTGCACGCCTGCACGAGTTAAGAGACGAACAATCCGTGCCGCCATCATGGACATCTACACGACGTCCTTCTGCCTCCCGCGCTCCTCGGCCTCGTCGACGGATCTCGCATCGTCGCCCACCTTCTCCCTCGACCTTGGCGCTCGTTCGCCTCCGCCAGCTGCGCCGCGCCACCATGCGAGCCAGTCTGACGGCGCCGTCGCAATTGCGGGAGCGGCGCCGCCGCAGCCCGGCTCGTCCAGCTCGGTGAGCACCGCAGACGCGAACAGCGCCAACAAGGGACACTCGACGTCCAGCTCGGTCGGGAGCGGCGGGGGGACCGCCGTCGCGACCGAGACGACGAGCCCGACGAGCGTAGGCGGTGGCGGCGCGAACGGGACGAGCCCCGCTCCGGCGGAAGACGAAGCGCAGGGCGCGCAGCCCGCAACGGAGGGCGGTAAGCGTGCGAGTGTCCACTTCAACGACGCGATGCAGCGCCTGTGTGTCGACACGATGGCCGCGCACCAGTGCATCATCTCGTTCACGCCCGTCGAACCGACCTCGCCGGCGCTTGGCGGGTCTGTCGGCCCCAGTGCTGCGGAGGAGAATGGCGCGAACGGCGTGCAGTTGGGGGAGAAGCCCGCAACGGTGTATAACGTGCACCTCAGCGGCGGGTACCAGCAGGTGATGGCGGCGAGGGGCAACATCCTTCGCGAGAGCCCGTTCAAGGTGCGCCCCGCTGTTCCTATTTCTCGCTCCTCTCTGGATGTCGCTCACGCGAACGAGCCCGCAGCGCAAGTCGGTCGTCAAGGTCCCGCGCGCCGAGGTCCTCGACGGCAAGGAGAACGTCAAGGTTGAGATGCGTCGCAAGCTCGACGAGATTGCCTCGCTCACCAAGGCGCACCTCGCCATCGTCGGCCAGGCGACTGCGACTATCGGCTTTGGCCTTGAGACGGAGCGGAACGTCGAGATCGTCATTACGGGCCCGTACGAGAGCGTCGAGCAGGCGCGGGTTCGGCTGCTGGTGCTGCTGGACGAGTTGGTGCGTTCCCTTCTCCTCTGATGCGTTGCTCGACTACTGACGCGCTCGCGTGCAGAGCGGCCTGCACTCGGAGGTGTGCGAGATCGATTTCAAGCTGCACAACATCATCTCGAGCCGCAAGCGCTGCGTGATTCAGACGATCCAGGAGGAGACGGCGACCAACATCTACTTTCCGACGCCCCTGTCGGGCGTCCTCGGCCAGAAGAACCTCTCGCTCATCGCCAAGCAGAACCTCATCTTCATCACGGGCGAGTTCTTTGGCGTCCAGCGCGCGCGCGATATGCTATTCCAGGTCTCGCTGCACAAGGTGCGTTGTGTTTGTGTGCTCAAACCGGCCCGACTGACAAGCCGAGTTGTCCCCGGCCCGCAGAGTAAGTGCATCATCTCGCGCGACACGGCGATCCTCCCGCGCAAGCTCGACTGGATGCTCTCGGACCGCCTCGAGGACATTAAGCAGATAATGAACGACAACGGGACCTTTATCAATTTCCCGCCCATCGGCAGCCAGGCGAGCCTCATCTCGGTCTACGGCGATCACCGCGTCAATATCGAGCGGACTATCCGCTCCATCATGGCCCTCGTATGTCCCCCTTTCTTCTCCCTGCTGCCGGCGCAGTAAGCTGACGACCGTGGCGCGCAGGCCTGCCAATTCTACGTCGCGTCGTTCTGGCTCCTCCCCATCTCGTTCGACGTGTTCATGCCGCCGCCGACGATCAACCCGGCGCAGATCCCGCCCATCCTCCGCCACATCAGCGTCACGTCCGGTGCCGAGGCCGTCTTCAAGAGCAATTGCTTCGAGTTCCACGGGCTTGAGAGCGAAGTTCGCCAGGCGGTGCAGCTCGTCCTGGAGCTCGACTTTGTCAAGGTACGCCGCCTGCGCCTTGTTGTCGCTCGCGCACGCACTGACGCGCAGTGCACGCCGCAGGCCTTCCACCACGAGATCCGGTTCCAGATCGAGCTCGCGAACGAGCACCGCGAGTTCATCTCTGGCAAGAAGAACGGCAAACTGAACAAGATCATGAAGTCGGCGAACGTCAAGATCAAGTTCGAGACGTTCAACGACTACAACTTCCTGATCGACGTTGCGGGGACGGACCCGGGCGCGCTCCACGGCCTCACGATGCTCCAGGAGGAGCTCCCCGCCGAGATCTCGTTCCACGTCCCCGAGGCGTATCACAAGCGGATCATCGGCGTCGGCGGCAAGAACATCCAGCGCATCATGAAGAAGTACGGCGTGTACGTCAAGTTCTCCAACGCCGAGGAATTTGCCGCGCTCGGCGGGTACAACGACAACGAGGACAACGTCGTCGCGCGGACGCCGGCCAAGAATGCGATGAACCTTGAGCACCTCAAGCAGAGCGTCATGGAGCTCGTCGCGCCCAAGGACAAGGACTTCATCGTCGAGACGGTGGCCATCCCGCGGAGGTATCACCGGACGCTCCTCGGCGAGAAGAGCATCTTCATCCACGACATCGAGGCGAAGACCAACTCGCATGTGCGCTTCCCGAGCAAGGAGACGGCGAGTGACGTCGTCAGCATCTTTGGGCCCGAGAGCCAGGTGCACATTGCCGCGCAGATGCTCCTCGACCATGTCCCTTTCGAGGCGTACGTGCCTCCCGCCCTTCCCTTCACATCGCTCCGTGCTGACGACCACATGCCACAGTGAGTACCGCCTCCCGCACTCGACCGAAATGGCGAACCTCGCGCTGTCGCAGGACTTTGTCGGCCTGACCGAGAAGATCAAGCGCGACCTCAACATCACGATCCTCCCCTGGGTCGACCGCTCGGGCAACAACGAGGAGACCATCATCCGCTTCTGCCTTAACCGTAGCAACGTCGACTTCCTCGCGACGAGCCGCGATCTCGTCGAGGAGTACCTTGTCCAGCGCAACGTGCGTCTGTTCCACTTCCGTCGACAGAAGAAAGCGCCCTGACACCTTGCACACGCAGATTAACCTGTACCCGGGTTCGCTACGCCCGAGATCCGACTCGTTCGCCGACGTCTTCGCGCCATTTAACAGCAAGCTCCTCTCGACGACTGCGATGGGCGATGGGGACGCGCGCCCCGACCCGCGCCCTGGCTCGGACCGCAAGCTGCGTCTCGCAGCCTCGTCGCCCAATATCAAGGCCATCTTCGACGCCAAGCCGGGCGGGTCGTCCGCCGCGTATCCGCACCACTCGCCGCGCGTCCCGCCCGTTCCAGCTGGCCCGGCGGACCTCTCGCAGCCCGTCGACCCCGCGGGCACCGCTCCGGGCGCACGTGCGTACGCGCCGTTCTACCCTGTTCCGCCCGTCCCGCGCATCCCGCCACAGTTCGCGCAGCACCAGCCGCCGCCCCATCACCCGCACCACCCCTTCGCGCCTGGGCCGTTCGCCGCACCGCCGCCGCCTGGGCCGCCGCAGCACCAGCTCCCGCCGCACCAGGGCGAGTACCATTGGAGCATCCCGCAGCCCATACAGGGCTATCCCGGTCCGGGCGCGCCAACTGCCTCGGGTTACCCGCCCATGGGCGGCACCGGCGTTGGCGTCCCGCCCTCGCCGTTTGCGGGCGCGGCTGTCCCTCC
This sequence comes from Rhodotorula sp. PL61-2, assembly GCA_028828645.1. Taxonomy (NCBI): domain Eukaryota; kingdom Fungi; phylum Basidiomycota; class Microbotryomycetes; order Sporidiobolales; family Sporidiobolaceae; genus Rhodotorula; species Rhodotorula sp. PL61-2. Next base: position 211,998 of record JAPZQE010000001.1, read on the forward strand.
GCCTGCGGTGGCGCCGACGTCGCGCTTTAGCAATGAGGAGTACCGTGCGGCGGTCCCGCGGCACCACGGCGCATCGGCCTCGTTCTCGGCAGCGATCCCGTCGTCGTCCGACGCTGCCGCAGCGAGTGCGAGCCAGACGCTGTCGCAGTCTGCGAGCGTCGAGGACAAGCTCAAGGAGCTCACCTCTACGTCCCCGAGCGCGGGAAGGCAGCCGCGTTCGCTCGCTGGGAGGGCGCAGAGCCTCGACCTCAGCCAGCACGCGGCAGCGTTCAGCCGCGCGAGTACGGCGCCGAGGCACGAGAGCGTAGACGAGGTCGCTGGCGTTCTCGGCGGCCTGGGGCTGTCCTGAACGCGCAGCGGCAGCGGTCAACGTCGATTTGCTTTCCCTCCCCCGTCTTTTCCTCTCTTCTTCGCACAAAGCATCACCCCATGCACTCAATACGCTACGGCCACCCCAATGACCCAGAACAACACATACCTTGCTCGTCATACCCCCGTCATATCCTCTACCTCTCTTCCTCTCTCTCGCTCGCGCCCTACACCCCCTGTACCGCTATCCCCCCACCATGTGTGCTATCCCCCCACTCCACCCCCCTTCTGCTCCCTCTCTCTACTTCTTGCCCTTTCTAGATCGCGTGCAGTTATGCCTCTGCAACGAACCCGCGCAGGAAACTTGCTCTGCACCCCCCGAGAGGGCGATTTGGGAAGGTCGAGCCGGCAAGAGTGCGCCTTTGCTCGTGCGTTGCCGTCGTTTCTTCACTCGAGGGGACGAGGAGCTGACCTGGTGCCTGCGAAAGAGAAGCCCCGCATCGTGCACAGACCCCTCGCCCGTCGAGGCGCGGAGAAGCAAGAGGAGGCGGATGTCGCTCTTTCGCAGCAGGACGCTTTTCCTTCGGGTCGGAAGTACGTTCACTAGGCCCTAGTGACTTTGCAGGTCTCTTGAAGGCCCGTTGCACAGCTCAGCGGGTCGTCGGCGCTCAAGCCCCTGTCGCCGCCTGGTCCTCCCCCCCGGCTCTCCTCGCCCTCGCTCCTCCTCCTTCCTCGCGCCTGCCCGTCAGCTGAGCGGCTGGGGGGCCAGGCCTAGGCTGCTCCGGGCACGGTAAGGTTCCGCAGCACCGTCGCCCGACGCCCTCGCGCTTCTCCGGCGTCCAGCGTCGCCCGCTCATCCCGCGCCGCTTCTCTTCTTTTCCTCGACTAGACGCGCCCGAAGCAGCTCGATAGGGAGAGGGCGACGAGCACGATGCAGCAGCCCTACCCGCCCCGCCTCGTGCGCCCCGGATTCACCGTGTTCCTCTTTGTACCACCGCTGATCCCCACCTCGCGCACGTATAGCAGATCAACCCGCCGCATCTACCCGTCAGCGGCGCCATGCTCAGCTCGCCCGGCGGTGTCATATTCGCCTCCCCGGCAGCGTACAGCACGCACCCCTTCGGTGCGGGGGCGCTCCTCAGCCCCGACATCCCCGGCCAGCGCCAGGGTGCCTTCTTCCCGCCGCCACACGGCGCGGTGCAGATGCAGCCGCGGCAGATATCGCTCTCGTCCACGGGCTCGCCGCTCACGCCCGTCCCGCTGTCGACGCTCGCCTCGCCATTCTTCCCGGCGTCTGCGCCCCCACCTGTCTCCCTTCCCGCGCGCTCGCCGTCCATCTCGTACGCTCCTGCTCCTTCTTACTCGCAGCCGCCACGCCGCACCACCCTTCATGCGTCGACGCCGTCGTTCCACCCTTCAAAAGCCCCGCGCCCGCTTTTTCACGCCGGTGTGTCGTCCGCCCCGCAGCCTCGCGGGCACGGCAAGCGCGAAAGCGTGTCCACCGCCGCGCTCAGGGCAGGCGACGACCCGCTGCGGAGTCCGACCCTCGCAAGGGCGAGCTCCGCCAGCCCAGCGCTGCCGGTCCGGAAGGACGAGCCGAAGCGGAAGAAGGTCGTCGTCAGGCTGCCGCGCGAGATGGCGCCGGAGGGGGAGGATGAGTGTGTTTCGGACGCGGAGGAGAAGCTCGGTAGGGCGAGGAGCGCGATCGTCCGCGTTCCGCTCGAGGCGCAGAGGCGCGACGAAGTCGAGGCGGAGATGGCTCGAGCGGCGCAGACGGTCGAAGCGACTGGAAGGGAATGCCACCCCGACGAGGTCAGGACGCAGGAGCTCCCCCCAGAGGTGGACGTTTACCTGCCCGGGAGGACGGCGTGGGAAGAGGTGTGGGAGACGTTCGAGGCAGAGATAAAGGAGAAGCACGGCTACTGCGTACGTCCTACCCTCGCCTTCCCAGGGTAGCATTCACCTGACATTTGCTGAGCAGGACATCCGGCGGCCGACCTTCCTCCCGTCTGTTCGCGGCACCTCCTCGCCCGTTCTCTTCGACAGCCTCTTCCCCCGTCGCCCTGGCCACGGTCGCACCGCCTCACTCTTCTCATCGTCGCCTTCGTCCCTTCCGCCGCGCCTGCAGTCCGTCCTCGACACGGTCCGGCGCGTCGGCAACGGGCACGGGCCGTCGCTCTCGCTTTCCTTCCCAAGCAGCTTCTCTGCGTTGCGCTCGCCATCGCTCGGCTCTCCTGCGGCCTCTTCCGTGCCCGTAGCCGCAATCAGCCCGCACCGACTCACGCCGCTCGCGCCGAGCTTCGTTCCCTCCTCTCCGTCCGCGCTCGAAGCCGCAGCCGCGACGCCCCTACCGCGCAGCCCGCTCAGCTCGCCGGAGCAGCCGCAGCTGCGCCCGCTCGAGCCGACGCCCGTCAGGGCGGACAAGTGGCGTCCGAGCTTGCAAGACCTGGGGCGCGGCTTTGGGATCGAGGAGGAGGACGAGGAGGGCGCGGTCGCGATCGACGAGGACGAGGCGGAGAAGGCGCTCGTTGCCGACAGGACGTTAGAGCAAATCGAGGCATCGGCGCCGGGCTCGGCAGCGCTGCCGCTCCAGCCGCAGGACCAGGCGAATGTCGCCTCCGATGTCGACAGTGTCAAGCCCGATCACGTCCTGGGGCGCGTCGCCGACAAGAAAGAGCTTGGCCGCGTCCCGGAGGTCGAGCCGGACGCGAACGGTCGTCGCAGCAACGCTCCGTCGAGGCGCACGTCCGGCATCTCGACGAAGACGGACCACACGGGAGTCGCGAGCCTGTCCGACCACTCGGGCCGCAGCTGGACGGACGCGAGCGAGGTTGAGGTCGAGGCGCTTCCGATCGTCCTCGTTGAGCGCGAGCGCGAGGAGTCGCCTGCACTAAGCCACGAGCTCAGCCGTGCGCTTACCGACCTCGGCCCCCTCGAAGAGCAGGACGCGGTCCTCACGCTTCCGATCGAAGCGGCGTACGATCTAACGGACGACTCGCAGTACGGCGACGGCGAGCTCACGGAGGGCGAATCCTCGAATCCGTCCGAAGAGGAGGCCGCCCGCGAACGCGCGATTGTCCGCGCGCGCTCGACCCGCGCGCTTCGCCAGGAGGCCCTCAAGCAGGCACACGCCGAGTCGGACGACGACGACGACAAGCCGCTCGCGACACTCGCGCTCAAGGTGCCTGACGATGTCCTGTTCGAGGCGCCGAGCGACGTCGATTGTACCGACATCGAGGACTGGCCGTCGAAGCGCAGCGCAAGCCACAAGGTCACGCAGAACTTCGAGTTCCCGCCGCGCTCGCCAGGCAACTCGCCCGTCAAGGTTCGGCAGCCTACGCTAGTCGCACTACCGGAGAGCTCGCCAGAGTCGCGCACCGCCCGCAGCAGCCTCCCGCCGCTCGCCCCGCTACTCATCTCGCCGCGCAGCTCGCTCGACTTCGGCGAGTCGATACTCCCGTATGCCTCGAGCCCGTCTTTCGCACGCCGTCCCAGCGAACCGTCGTCGCAGGAGGTACTTGCGTTCGGCTCGTTCGGTCAGCCCGGCTCGCTCGCCGCCTCGCCCAGCCTCCCTCCCGACTCGCCCGCCCTTGTGCCGAAGACGACGCTTAACCCCGGCGCGGACGACTTCCGCCCACACACGGCGGGCTCGACGCTCAAGGCGACAGCGGTCGAGTTCAAGCCGACGTTCGCGAGGTCGCTTCCATCGTCGTTCGGCAGCGTCGCACCCAGTTCGTTCGACTTCCTCCCACCGGCGGACGCTCCGACGCGGTCTTTCGCCGTTAGCGAGGCAGATGCTCCGCCGTTGCGGCACGTCAGCGGCAGCCACGGCCCGCTTCCGCCTATCCCGCTCACGACCGTCGCGCCGCACGCCGCTTCGATCAAGCGTCAGAAGGTCGAGGGAGACTCGTGGTTGCCTGCGCTCGGTAGCGTACCGATGCAGCGCGTCGTTTCCACGCCGGTCCTTGCGCATCCGCAGCCGCGCCGCCCATTGCCGGAGCCGCTCGTCGCCGCGTTGCACGACGTGCGCGAACCCGCAAGCGGTGACGAGATCGAGCTGCTTCGCGACGACGCGGTCGACCCTGACCTTGAAGAGCCTGACCCGGCCGAGGAGTCCGAGGTTGGGAACCGCAGCTTCGTATCGGTCGACGACCCGCTCCCGGAGCAGTACGCGCCGTCTCGTCCCGTCGTTGGCAGGCGCGCGGCGGCTGATACCCCACCCCCGCCGACCAGCCGCCCGTTCTCCCTCCGCGCCGCGCCCGCCGTCTCCGCCGACGGGCGCGTCCTCGGGTTGCGCCCCGCCGGCACGAATGGCGCGAATGGTGCACACGCACCCGTCCCGCCGTTCGAAAGCGATGACCGCGTCGAGCAGGTCAGCCCGGCAAGGATGGGCGATCCCCGCGTGAAACAGGAAAGCGTCGACATCGCGCTGCCGACGTCGCTGCGCGCAAAGAGCAAGGCCATCTCGCTCACGCCGATCAAGGTGCGCCCTTGCTCACCCATCGTCGTACGTGCCGCGACCCGATGCTGACGTCCGCAGGCACGGGACGTTTTTGACGGTATGGTCGGAATGCCCGCGTCGCCTTCCGCGAGCCCGCCGCCTGACTCGTCGTCCTCCATGATCGACGCCTCGCTCATCTCGAACGAGGATGAGGACGACCTCCCGCTGCGTATCCTGGAGAACCTCATCTCGGCGCACTTTGACGAACTTAAAACCGAACTCGCCCTCTCGCGCGAGCAGCAGCACAAGCCGGATGCGGACGACCTCGTCGACAAGCTCGCGGCGCGCGTCGAGCTCCTCCTGGCGACACAGCAGCACGCTCCGAACGGCGCAACGCCGGCGCTCGAAGGCATGCTCTACGAGTCACATAAGCGCATCGAGCAGCTCGTTGCCAGCGCGCTCGAGCGAAGCGGCAGCGACGGCACGCCGGCCGCTGTCCGGCCGCGGCGCCCGACGCTGCTCGACCCGAATCGCCCAACTTCGGCGCCGCCGCTCCGTCCGAGCACGCCCGGCCTGCTCATGGACGTCGGCGGGCCCGCGCTGGCATACAGCGCGTTCATCGAGGACCTGCAGCGGACGGTCCAGCCGCTCGTGCGCGACCCGCTCGAGCCCGAGGTCCTCGCCACTCACGTCGCTGCCGCGCTGCAGCCGCAGGTCGCCGATCTGCTTGCGAGCCTGCCGCAGCCGCCGTCGACGAGCTCATCGCAGGTCACGGTCGTTGATTCGCCCGCGCTTGAGAAGGTCAACCAGCTGCTCGAGCCGGCGCTTGCGAAGCTATCGGTGCTCGAGGGTCTCGCCGACACGGTCGCAAGCGCGGTCGCCGCGCAGGTTGGGAAGGCGGGCGCGAATGGCGTGCACGACGAGCATCTCATCCAGGCCGAAGCAGGGCTCGGCGCGCCTTCGCCGCTCAGCTCGCTCAATGCAACGCTGCAGGGGCTCAAGACTGGTCAGTATCAGCTTGCCGAGGCGCTCAAGACCAGCCAAGATGAGCAGGCTGCGATCAAATCGGCGCTTGAGCAGCATCGCACCGACTTGACCTCGCGCCAGGACTTTGCATTCACGAAGCTTGAGGAGTTCCTGAAGACGCACCTTGGCGCGACAACGTCGGCGTCAGATGCGGCAAGGATAGCCGACATCGAGGCCCAGTGCGTCCCGCTCTCTCTTGCTCCTCCCGCAGCCATCACTAACGGTACTACCTCCGCAGGCTCGCCAAGGCGCGCAACGAGCACGGCAAGGCGCGCAGCGAGAAGGCGGTCGCGCAGGATCGGCTCGAAGCCGAACGCCACCGACACGCGAGCGAGATCAGCGAGCTCCGCGCACAGCTGGCCAAGCAGGCCGAGGCGCTCGTGGCCGCCGAGCGCGAGAAGCAGGAGGCACGCGAGGCGCTTGCGGCGAGCAACGGTGAGATCTCGGGGCTGCAAAAAAGGCTGGCTGCGCAGGTACGTCAAGTTGTCCCCTTGCTTGCGCCACGACATAGCTCACCTTCCCGGATCACCCGTAGGACGCTCGCATGGACGCCCTCCAGCGCGCGAAAGCGGTTCAGCAGCAGTCGCTCGCGCTCGCCAACCAGCGCAAGACGGAGCACGTCGCTGCACTCGCGTCCGCGCGCTCGAGGATCAGCGAGCTCGAGGCCGCGTCGTCCGCCGCGGACGACAAGGTCAGCCTGCTCGAGGAGGAGAACCACGCGTACCGCGCCAAGTTCGCTAAGCTCGAGCAGGGCCTCGAGGTGATGAAGACGACGGTGAAGAGTGAGCTGGACGAGGCGGCGGCGAGGATCGCGTCGCTCACGGCGGAGCGCGATCGCCTCGCGGAGGAGAATGACAAGCTTGCGCGTGCGGCGTACGACGATGCGCCGCCAACGCCGAAGCAGGCGGTCCAGCCAGTCCCGCTCATCTACCCCTCGCCACCGTCCCCTCCTGCGCATGCTAACGGCAACGGCAAGGGTGCGGGCCCCTCTCACCGCCTCATCCCGCAGCACACGGGCGGCAGCGACGGGTCGGACGACACGGTCGCCCATACCGAGTTCTCGCCGACGCATAGCGTATTGGGGCAGTCGGTCGTGAAGGACGAGCGGGACGGGTGGTGGTCCGCCGTCGCCGAGTGAAGCTGCTTCCTCCCTCTTCCCCTCACTTTGCTGCACTAGCATCTCTTTCTCTACCCTCGCTCTATTTCCCCCTCCTTCTTGATCTCGCATCGCATCTCCCTCCCGTCTTGGCCTCTCCGTCTCCCTCGCTTCCGTTACACCCGCTTCAATACTCGGTCTCTCTATCCCCGCAGTCTCGCAATACCACCTCGGTGCACTCCCCGCCCGTCGCGCGCGCGCTACTCATCATCGAGAATGTCGAGCTTGATGCCCTGCCCGCGCCTCCCCGCGCTCTTCTTCGTCCGCTTGACCGCCTCCCTGTGGCGCTTGCGCGCGTGCCCGCGCAGGAGCTCCCGCAGCGCCTGGTGCTCTGCGTCGATCTGCTCTCTGTTCGCGGGTGGAGTCATCTCGTCAGCGTTGCGGACGGCGGGAGGAGGAGGGAGGGGGGGAGAGAAGAGAAGGACGCACTGCCCCTCGCGCCGGTAAAAGTCCCTCGCCGCGCCCTCGACCCTTGCGCTATGCTCCGCCGCCGCCCTCGCAAGTTTCTCCTCCGGCACCCCGTTAGCCACCTCGCCCGGCGAGTGCGGGTACGGGAAGAAGGCCCTGCTCGGCCCGGCAAAGCGGGGGGTCGCCGCACCGCCGCGGTACCCGCCGTCGCGCGCGGAGGGGGGAACGAACCGCTGCCCCTGCTGCTGGTGGTGCTGGTGGGCGCGCTCAAGCAGTGCGGGGACGAGCGGGATGGACGGCTCGGGCGTCGGGGAGCGGAGGACCGAGGGGTCGAGGTCGAGGTCCATCCCGGCGAGGAGGGAGAAGCCGCCCTCTGCGGCAGAGGCAGAGGCACTGGCGCTTGCGGCGGTAGAGGCGGACGGCTTGAACAGCGAGGTGAGCGTGTCCTGCAGCGAGGGCTTGGGCTGCGCGACGGCCGCGGGGGCGGGCTCCTCGGACGAGGTGCCCTGCTTGACCGTCGACGACACGTCGTCGTCATCGACGTCGCTGTCGTCGTCGCTCGACGAGTCCGAGTCGGACGCGGAGGACGACGACGAGGAGGAAGAGCCACTGTCGCTCGAGGCGACGCCGCCACCTCCGCGCAGGCGCAGCGCCGCGAAGAGGTCGCTGTCGTCGTCGCTGTCCGCAGCGAAACCCTCGACTTTTGGTAGCGCGGGGCCGTCCGTCTCCTCCTGCTTCTCCTCGACCCCCTCCTCCTCCTCCTCCCCCTCCTCCGCCGCGCCCAGCTCCTCGAGCGCACCCAGGGCGAGCTCGCGGTAGGCCGCGCGCTCCATCGCGTGCGCAGCATCGCGCTCCTCGTCGTCCAGAGCAGCAGCCATGAGCTGGAACGCGTCCTCCTCGTTGTAGATGAGATTGCGCGGCGCGGCGGGGACGTACGGCGGCGGTGACGGCGAACGGTACGCCTCGCCCTCGGGCTTCTTCTTCTCCTTCTCCTCCGCTGGGACAGTGGCAGCCGGCGCGACGGCCGGGCGCGCCATGCGCTCGAGCAGGGTCGTGAACCGGTCGGTGTGCGGCGCGCTGCGCTGTGTGAGCCTGACCGTCTCGCGACGGCGGACCTGCCCGTCGCGAGTCTTGAACACCCACGTCACGGCGGGCTCTGCGCCGTCCTCGCCCGCCGCGTCTGCGTCCTCGCACTCCCACATCCCGACAGCGAGCATGTTGGCCGTCAGCTCGTCCGCGCTCTTCCCCTTCCCTCCCGGCCCCGCCGCAGCGACATCGAACAAGACGCGCTTGCGGCCCCACCTGCGCGGGTCGATGCGCATGCGCTTCGCGCGCCGCAGCTCGGGCTTCTCAAGCGGGACGCCGGCGCGGAGGGCCTCGCGCGCGGCCTTGGACGGCTTGGCCTTGGCCTTGCCGCGGGTCCAGGCCGTCTGCGCGGGCTGTGGCGGCGGCGGGACGGGGTGCGACGGGCGGAGGATAAGCGGGAAGAGGGGGAGTGGGGCCGGTTTCGGGTCGAGCACCCAGCCCTGCGAGCAGGAAGTGGGTCAGCGCGGAGCGGGCGGATAGGGGCGGGGGGACGCACACGGTGCCGCTCCATGTTGTCGGGGGTGATGAGCTCAAAGTGCTTGGCGGGAAGACCGATGTTGAGGTCCTTGGACGCACGCTTGCGCTTCTTCGGGCGCACAGCGGGCTGCTCCGCGGCCTTGGCCGCCTCCGCGCGCTCTTCCGCCCGGCTGCGCGATCGCTCGTCAGTTTGGTAGCTTGGGAAGGGAGCGAGAGGGCGCAGCGCACCGCTGCCGCCAGTCGGGCTTTGCGGGAGCGATGCGGAGCTTGTGGGCCTTCCACATCGAGCCGTTGAGCATGGACATGCCTGCGCGCGTCTGTGATGAGCTCGTGTGCATGGAAAGAGGGCGACAGGCGTACAGCGGGCGAACTTTGCCTCTGTTGTCTCGATGGAAAAGAAGGCGAACGAGCGCGGGAGGCCTGCAGGAGGAGCGCGCGTCAACACGACGAGACTTGAAGCGGGTGAGCTGGAGGGAGAGGGTGCGCACCTGTCTCGGTGGTGCCCAGCCCAGTTACGCCGCTCTCTCCTCCGAGGACTGTGCCGAACGAGCTGAAGCGCTGGACGAGGTCTCTGGGCTGGACCGACGGCGCGAGTCCGCCGACGTGAATGCGCTTGGTGACGGGCTCTGTCGAGAGCGGCGCACTTGGGGCCATCCTGCCTTACTCAGCAGCCTTACCGAGCGAGCTGAGCGGCGACGACTGAGCGCAAGCCGTCGAGCTTGATGAGAGCGGAGCGTCTCTCACGTCGACCTCGCACCACACGCTCTGCCTGAGCCTGACTGGCCCGTCGAGAGCTAGCTAGAGTCAACGGACCCCTGCGATGCTCGCAAGCTTGCCCCGGCGCGCCCACGCGTCGTGCTCTTCGCCGTCCGCCTCGATCGCACGCTCGCCGATCCGGTGGACGTACCTCCCCGCCCAGATCCCGTACGACCGCGCGCTCCTCCTCCAAGAGTCCCTCGTGCAGGCCCGCCTCTCTGCCAAGGCCGCCCTCCAAGCAGGCGCCAGCTCCGAGTGGCAGCCCGACCACCGCGCCTCGCTCGAGCGCGTCGCAGACACCGACCTCCTCCTCCTCCTCCAGCACACGCCCGTCTACACCGCAGGGCGCAGGGAAAAGGACCCAAACCAGCTGGAGCAGGAGGGCGCGAGGTTGAGGGCAGTTGGCGCCGACTACGTCCACGCCATGAGGGGCGGACAGACCACCTACCACGGCCCAGGGCAGCTCGTCGGCTACTCCATCATGGACATTGGCGCAGCACAGGTACGTCATGCCTCCGCTTGCGGTGTTCCGCTCTTCCCGCTCACCCTCCTCCGCCCCGCAGCTCTCGACGCGCTGCTACGTTGACCGCCTCGAGCGTTTCCTCGAGGCGCTCGCCACGTCGCTTTCGATCCCCGTCTACCCGCTCGAGCATACGGGCGTCTTCACCTCTCCCACGACCAAGATCGGCTCGATTGGAATCCACATCCGCCGCCGCATCTCGCTTCACGGGTTCAGCTTCAACGTCGAGCAGCAGACCAAAGCCTGGTTCGACCGCATCATTGCGTGCGGGCTCGCCAACGTCCGGAGTACCAACGTCGAGGCCGAGCTGCGCAAGCTCGGCAAGCTCGGCGCAAAGGACGAGGTGCACGTCCGCGACGTCGTCCCCCGCGCGGTGGAGCTCTTTGGCGAGCGCTACGGCCGCGAGATGCTGCAGCTCGACCCCAAAGACGAGTTTGTCGAGGCGAGGCGGATGATCGAAGACGGCGTCGAGGGACGGCTGCCGCCGCTCGAGAAGACGCTGCTTGGGGTGTGAGCGGGAGAAGCGGAAGTAGGCCGGTAGGGCGCGGGTAGGCGGGCAGGCGGGCAGGCGGGCGTCCTCGAGGGTGCGTCTTAGTATTTTCTCTCGCTCTTCCTCTCTTGTTAGGCGGACTCACGCGCTTTCCCCGCAGGTCGCCCCTTTTTCCCCTCCCGACACTTCCCCAGCCGACGGGTCGGCTTACGCGCCGCGGTCAGCGGTCACCTCCCGCTCCGGCGCTCACACCCGCCGCTGCTGCCATGCTGCACGCGCATCGAGCTTCTGGAGCCGGTGCGGGTCGGGGACGACCCTAGGGCTCACGACCAAGCGGGATATATGCATGCTAGGCCCGTCGCACGGTTACCTGGGCGGCGGCGCACGGCGAGAGATAGTAATCCGCCGTGGCGCTCTCTCTCCTGTCTTCCAGCATGCGTGCTGGATGAAGGAACGAAGGCGCTGCCTTGCGCCTCATCATGTGGAAGATCGATTGCGACTGCTCAGCTCCGTCGGCCCACTCGCGCTTATGTACTGCCCGTCGACCGACGCTTGTGCGCTCGAACAAACGACTCCAGCGACCGCGTCGACCCCGTTTTGCGCTGGACTGCAGCGACAACTGCGAGAGGAGATTTGCGCGAAGGTACCGCGCCATGCGCATTCGCTCCTACGGCTTGTCGGCTCGCTTGGCGACATCTCGAGTCTACTGCACTCCCGGATAGCTGCCCGGAAAGTCCGCGGCAAGTCGAGAGGAGCTCGCCCGACCGCCGCCCGTCTCTCCTCCTCCTCCACCTCACACGCTCTCGCTCCGCGCTCGAACCCGCTCAGTAACCCGCTCGAGGTGTTCTGATACCCTGAAGATGCAAACTCGCGTCGCGCGCAAGGCTCTCCTGGCCGCCGCCCGCCCGCCGCTCCGCCTCCCAGACGAGCTCGTCCTGATGATCATCGAGACGTGCGACGACCTGGAGACGGACCGCACCAAGACGCTCGCGGCACTCTGCCGCATCGCCAAGCGGTACAGGGAGGGCGCGATGCGTGTCCTGTACTCGCGCGTCCAGCTCGCGCCCTACCCGACGCCTGGATTTGCGATGGGCACGCTGGACGCCCAGCCCCGGCTCCGTCCCTTCGTCAAGGCCGTCGTGGTCGGCGACCTCACCTGCCCCGGGCTGAACTTTCTATCCAACGAGGAGCTCAAGGGTCTCTTGAGCGAGTTGACCCGCGTCCAAGAGGTCATGATCACGAGAACTTCGGAGAAGAACCCCGCCCGCTGGTATCTCAAGCTCCTTCGCAGCAAGATCCGCAGCCTATACCTCATCGACATCACGCACCTCGACGTGGTAAGCCTGGTAACAGGCCGTGGGCGGGACCAGCCAATCAATCTGCCGAACCTCACGTCGCTGTCGGTCCTCCAAGGCACCTGGTCGAGCTTTGCGGTGAATACCTCCATCATCCGCCCCCAAGTTGCAGCATCTTGCTCTTTCCCCCGCGCCACTGCTGAAGGGTTACAACCTCTCGATGTACAGCGCGCTCAAGAGCCTCCGACTGCACAGCAAGTACGGGTCTACGGGAGCGGCAATCGTTCGCGACCTCCTGCAGAGCTGCTCGTCGCTCATCACGCTCGAAAACGAGGGCGAGATTGAATGCGGCGAGAGTAGCATCACTGCTCCGCCGGAGCCGCAACTGTCCACGCCTCATCTTCTCGCCGTGCTGCCCTTCACGCTCGAGCACCTCTCGCTCGTCAGCGCGTTCTTCAGCGCGGACGACAGCGCGGGGTGGCTCCTCGGAGCGTCACGCCCGCCCGCCCTCAGGACGCTTCGCCTCGGCGGCGGCAACGGCGCCGTCCGCGCGCGCATCCGCGCGCTGATGGCACATCGCGGTGGGCGCTTCGCGAAACTGCGCGTGACGCTGGAAGAGGCGTGGGTCGAGGTCACGACGGTGCAGTAGCGGGTCCAGGCTTGCGCAGGTGCGGGAGGTGGGCGGGACGTGTCGATGGAACGCAAAGCAAGAGCGCTTCCGCTGAAGCTAGCCTCGTGTGCATGTGTGTGCGGTAGTAACAGGTGTACTAGCGCGTACTGAACTCGTCACCCTCTGCGTCGTCGCGGCCTCCGGGTGTCGACCGCATGCGGCGCTCCTTCGAGCTCCTTTCCGCTGAGAACAGCGACTCCATTTACGTCTCGGCAGTGTGCAAGAGTGACAGTTCCTCGAGAGGACCCCGAGATGACCTGCAAGCTCGTTGAGGGCCACCGGCAATCGAGTACCCCCGCCGCGGGTCTCCCTCGCACCGCTCCCTCCTCCCCGTTCTCCCTGGCGCAGAGCCCGCTCGCAAGGATGACGGACACAAGTAGCCCTCTCAGCTTCCCACGTGCGTCGCTTCCGCCCTCCAGCAGCTGTGCTCGCGGCCCTGACCCCGCTCTCCATCCTCTTCAGTCCTGCAGCTCGTTTCGGACGCGCGCTCGACGTACGGACTCAGGCACCAAGATTTCGGCCGCTACAAGTGCGCATCACGGCCCTGCTCTCACCCGCGCAACCTCTGACCTCGTCGCGGTTGTGCAGGTCGCACTGCGTCGCCAAGGTGCACCACCTCCGCAAGTCGGTCGGGCTCGGCCAGACGCAGGGCAAAAGCCGCAAGTACCAGAAGAAGCTCGTCGAGGCCGACCAGGTCACTTCGGACAAGTGCGCTCCCTTCGCTCTGCTCGATGCTGCCCGCTCACCCCCACGCTTGCAGGCACCTCCAGATTGTCCTCTTCGATGCCGAGCGCTGCTGGGCGCACTCGCAGTTGCTCAAGAGCACTCTCGACGACCCCTCGACCCCGCCCGCGACCAGGCACCACTTCGCCAAGCGCCTCACCAAGGCCTCCTCACACGCCGCCGCGCTCCTTGCACTCGTCCAGTCCCCGGCAATCGCTTCGCGCCTCTCAGCCGCGCATGCGGCGCAGGTGCAGGCGTATGCGCTCATCCAGCGCGGGACGGCCGCCTTCGAGCGGGGCAAGCACGCCGAGGGCCTCAGCGCGCTCAGCGCTGCGTACGCCGTCCTCGGTCGCCTGGCGGAGACGGCCCTGAGTGCGACGGACGAGGCGCTTGCGAACGAGGCGATGGACACTGTCGAGCCGATGTTGCGCTTCTGCGCGTACCGCCTAGGGCGCGACACGGCGAGCGGCGTAGCGGCGATCGCGGCTGAGGTTGCTGCCCAGGAAATAGGTGCGCTGGTCCCCGGGTGGGACGAGCTTAGCGCGCGCCTTGGCGACGAGGGCGCGAAGGAGAAGCGGGAGAGCGTCGAGATCCGCTGGAGGGGCGAGGTCGTCCCCGTGCGCAACGCCGAGCTCGTCGGGCCCGCGCTCAAGGTGCAGGAGGCGCTGGCCAGCCTGCGCGAGGACGAGGCGCGGAGCAGGAAGGGCGGAGAGGGTGCGCAGGGGAAGCAGAAGGCTGAGGGCGCAGGCAGCGCGAAGAAGGAGATCCTTGGTGCGCGGAGGATGGGGACGTACGACAAGGCCCTCCTCGTACTCAGCGATGCCGAGGCCGTCGCGCACCGGCTTGTCGAGGACAACGAGGTGCGCTCGCATCCTCTCCGTGCCGCACGTCCCGCTCACTCGCCTCCCCGCAGATGGCCGCCAGCAAGGGCAACACGGCGCGCTCGGAGACAGCCGCCCGCCCGCTCTCGCTCTTCCACGCGTACATCCAGTACCACCTCCTGAGCGTCCGCCTCAAACGGGACCTGCTCCTGATCGCATCGTCTGCGTCAAAGCTCGCCGCTCGCGAGAGCAAGATCCGCGCCGCCGAGGCGGCGTTCGTCGCGCAGACGGGCGCGCGCGACCCTGCCGTCGCGGAGGGCAAGATCCGCCGCTTGCACGCCAAGGCGCTTCCCGGACTTGTCAAAGTGTTTGATACGGCGCTGCTCAGCCTCGAGGCGATGCGCGACCTCGAGGCGGTCGAGATGGACGACGAGCTGAGCACGACTGTCGAGGCGCGGATTGCGCTCGTCCGCGCGCAGCGGTGCGTCCCACTGTCCATGGTTCTTAACCTCCCCGCGCGCACAGGATTGACGCCCGCACATTCGACGCACAGCTGCAAGTACCTCTCCCTGGCGCATGCGCTCCCCCCGTCCCTCTCCTCGTCGGCCTCAACCCCCGCAGCGCTCACCTCGGCGTACGGCGCCGCGCTCTCGCTCAACGCGCGCGCAAAGCTCTACGTCCGCGAGGCACGGCACGCAGCGCAGACGCTCGCTTCCCTCGCTGCCACCACCACCACCGACGACGAGAACGAGAGCGACGACGAGGGGGAGGGGGAGGGGCAGGGGGACCTCGTCGCGCCCGCGCTGCCGCTCTCCGAGGCGGCATTCGCAGCGCTCGAGCGCGCGCTCGACGCGGA
The DNA here is from genome assembly GCA_028828645.1 of Rhodotorula sp. PL61-2. NCBI lineage: Eukaryota > Fungi > Basidiomycota > Microbotryomycetes > Sporidiobolales > Sporidiobolaceae > Rhodotorula > Rhodotorula sp. PL61-2. Next base: position 227,032 of record JAPZQE010000001.1, read on the forward strand.
CGAGGCGCGCCTCGCGCGCGAGTGGTTCGACGCTGCCGAGGGACGTGTCAGCGGCGAGTTGGACGTCGACGGCCTTTCCCTCGGCGACGAGGGCGACGAGGAGGGCGAACAGCGCACGACGGAGAAGAAGAAGGAGAAGAAAAAGGTGCCGTTCTACGACGTCGCGTTCAACTATGTCGCCGCGTTCGACATGGACGCGATCGCGGCCAAGGCGGGGCTTGCGGCTGCAGGCGCGAACGCGGGCGCGGGCGGAGCGGCGGACGCGATGGAGGAAGTTGCGAGGGAGGTTGCTGCGGAGCAGAAGGACAGTGCAGAGGCAGAGGCGGAGAAGCCCGCAAAGAGGGGGTGGGGGTTCGGGCTGTTTGGGCGGCGGTAGGCACGCGTTCGCGCGAAACGGAGGGCAGGGAATGGAGGCGATGCAAGTTATTCTCTCGCTGTGCGGAGGTGAGAACGACAAGCGAGTCGATGCTTTGCAGGTAGGATGAGTGGGGAAGCGCGGATCTGAGAGTGAGTGAGAGAGAGAGGGAGCGAGGAGGATAAGGTGGGGTGATAGTAACGGGATCAGAGGAATGGCAGGCAGGCGGGAGAAGAAGGGGTGGAGGACATCAATGGGAAAGAAAACCGCGACCGACAAGGGGGGATCGAGAAGGGGGAGCGTCTGTATTGGCGGGGATGCTTGTATGATGAAGAGAGTAGAGAGAAGAGGAGGCACGGACAGACATTTAACCCAAAAGAGGTGACGCAGGGGGGATATGAGAGGGGGCGGGAGGGGGTCCAACAGACGATCCGAGACAAAGAAAGGGGAGAAGCGAGGCGAGGTGAGGCGAGACGAGAGCGAGGCGACTGGTTAAGGCTGCGCGGGGGGCGCGCCCGCGGCAGGCGGGGCGGCGCCACCCGCCGGCTGCGGCTGACCGAGCATCGCCTGCTGCTGCATGTACGCCTGCCACTGCGCGCCGTACTGCTGCTCCCACTGGCGCATCGCCGCCGCCGCCGCTGCGGGGTCCTGCGGCGCCGCACCGGCACCGGCAGCGGGCGCGGGCGCGGGTCCGCCGGTCGGGACGGGCTGGGGCGCGTACGGCTGCGCAAAGCCCTGCGGCGGGGCGTACATGCCGTAGCCCGCGCCGGAGCCGGCACCTCCGCCGCCGCCGGCGCCGCCCTCGCGGTCCTTGCCCCAGGAGCACTTGAGGCCGCGACCGTGGACCATCGTGCCCGAAAGGTTAACGATCGCGTTGGCGGCGTTCTCGTGCGAGTCGAGCTTGACGAACGCGAAGCCGCGGTCGGGCTGCATGCGGATCTCGACGATGTAGCCGAAGCCCTGGAAGAGCGGGATCAGGTCCGCCTGCGTCGCGTAGGGGACCAGGTTGCCGACGTAGATCGTCGTGTTGTACGCCGGTGCCTGCGTCAGCACCGACTCGTACTGCATGTAGATGCGCGCGTGATGTCGATACGGGTGGTGGAGCGGCGCGGCAGGAAGGGGGAGAGGTTGGTCAGAGAGGGAAAATTGGAAGAGACGAGTCAGTAAGGGGTAGCAACTCGAGGAAAGAGAACAGCGGGACGCACGGTAGACGCGCCGCCGCTGTAGCCGCCGCCCGAGGCCATGCCGCCGCTGGGCGCGCCGCCGCCGCCCGAGTTGTTCTTCTGATTGGCCCAGTTGACGCGGATGGCGCGGCTGCCGAGCCACTCGCCGTTCATGGTCTGGATGGCCTGCTCAGCGTCGGTGCGGTCGCGGAACGCGAGGAAGCCGTAGCCGCGGCTCTTGCCCGTGTTCATGTCCCACATGACGCGGGCGTCCGAGAGCGAGCCGAAGGCCTGGAAGGCCTTCTGGAGGACCGAGTCGTTGACCTCGGGCGAGAGGTCGCCGCAGAAGAGGTGGAAGTGGTTGGTGAGGTCCTCCTTCTGCGCGTTGGTGTTCTGGTACGCCCAGTTGACGCGGATCTCCATGTCGAAGATCTTGCGGCCGTTGAGCGTCTGAAGCGCCGTCTCGGCCGAGCGCATCTCGTGATACTCGACGAAGCTGCAGTGCGGGACAGTCGTATCAGAGAGGCACGCTCTGAAAGCCGACGAGAGCTGCTGCGCACCCGTAGTTGATGCCGCCGTGCTGGAACGAGCGGTCAGGAATAATCTTGACGCCGAGAACGGGGCCTGCCCGGGTAGGAGGGGATCAGGACCTGGGAGCCTCGGCAGCAGAAGGGAAGAGAGAGGAGGGGGGCGAACCTGCGACGGCGAAGATCTCCTGGAGCATGTACTCTGTGACGCGGGGCGAGAGGTTGCCGACATAAAGATGGGCGCGCTTGGGAGGCTCGCCGCCCGGGCCGAGGAGGGAGCTGAGCGGTGGAGGGAGGGTCGCACGCGGCGGGGGACGGGAGGGGAGGGAGGGGGAGAGTACGGGTGAGTCGTACGAACGGCGGGTGAGGATGGCGAGGAACAGGAGACTCACGGCTGGCCGTACGCGGGTGCGATCGAGGTCGGGAACGCGTCCATCGTGGCTCGACGAGCGGAGGCGAGGAGGGAGATGCGCGGGGCGAGGTGGACGGGTCCGGGTGGGACTGGGGTGCTGGTGTCTGCAGAGCAAGGGCACGGAGGGTGCGCGTGGGCAGGAGCACTCGCCCGATCACGTGAGCGCGCGAGACGGAGACACGCCAACCCTCGACGACGGGCGACGGGCGACGAGCGACGAGTGAGGGGAGGCCGCTCTCGCCCTGCGCCTGGAGATCTCCGTCGGAGCAGACTAGACCGTGCTCTCCCGCACAGAACGTATCACCCCTCGCCCACCCGCACCCGCACCCGCGCTCGAACGGTCCACAACGATGGCGTCTCCCTCGTCGTCGCCGTGGTCGCCCCACCTGCAGCAGCCCTACGCCGCCTTCCCGGGCCACGGCCAGCAAGCGTACCCGCACCCGCAGCTCGGCGGCAAGGGCCTCCCGCCTCCGGTCAGCGCACCCGCGTACCACCCGCAGCCCGCGTCCTCGTCCTCGCCCGCGTCCTCGTCCCGCTACTCGACCCTCGGACCACCGCCAGACCTCACAGAGAGGTACCGCATAAAGGCAAAGTACCTCAAGATACAGAAGCGATACTTCCGCGCCATCGAGGTTCGATCTTTCCCCTCCTTCCTCAGCGCAACACTTGCTCACTCTCCCACACCCGTCCAGACCCGCAAGGACCTCGAGGTCGAGCTTGCAGAGAAAGAGACGAAAGTACAGGCGCTGCAGGACGAGGTCGAGTCAGTACCCCTTCCTTCTGCCTTCTTGCCCGTTCTCAGACCGCTCACCCTCGCTTGACCAACCCCTCGCAGCCTCATCCTCGATCAGATCCATGACTCGGACTACGCGCACCTCGTCCCCGCGAACGACGACCTCTTTTCAGACGAGGACGACGAGGAGGAGGTGGACGACGAGGCCGGCGCAACGCAGGTCAAGGCAGAGGACGACGACCGAGTGGGCGCGGGTGGTGGCAGCAAGGGGAAGCGCAGCCTCGACGAGGAGGAAGCTGCACGAAGAAGTCAGCTCGAGGAGAAGTACGGCATCGACGGGTCGCAGCAGAACGTGCGTTCTTCCTCCGTGCTCACCGTCCTCCTCCGCTCATTCCCCCCTCTGCAGGTCACCTACGCCCCATCCGAGCCCGAGCCTGCCGCTGTCGCCTCCATACCCGTGCACGCTGCCGCATCGGAACCAGCAGCACCAGCAGCCGAGGCCCCGCCGGCAAAGCGCCTCAAGCTGACGTTTGGCGGGACGGGCGGCGCAAGTGCGGCGCTCGCTTAGCGCGCGCGCGCGCGGGTCCGTCCATGAGGCGGTGTACATGCTGTACACTTGTTGTCAAAAGTAGGTTCCTCCTCTCTCCACCTCATGAGCATACTAGGAAGCCCGGTTTCTCGCGCTGTTCTCTCGCTCCTCCCATGCCTCCCGCTCTCATCCCTGCTTCCGCTTCTCCTGCCCGCGTCGTCACTCCCGCAACAACCGCAAATCATGACTGTCCCCCGCTACACTGCCCCTCCTGCTGTTCCCGCCAGCCTCTGCTGCCCCATCCGCGGGCTGACCTTCGCCCTGCTGAGGTCGAAGCACCCGAGCGCGAACGACGCGCCGAACGCCATGCTCGCAAGTACAGCGCACGCCAGCGCCGTGTTGAATAGGTCGCTGCCCGGCTCGCGCGCGGCATCAGCCTTTTCTTTCTCTTGACACCGGGACAAGCGACGGGAAGAAGAGGAGGCCGCGCACCAGAACCCCTCCGCCGATGCAGGCGGGCAACTCCCCGCCCATCCGATCCCCCACACGGCCACCGCGCCCCAGACGACGCACGCCGCGCCGTCGACGGCGAGGACGCGTGCGGCCCACCCGCGCGCGGCGCGCCAGGCAGGCTCGTGCGAGAGGTGCGAGAGGAGCGCGTGACGCGGGTTGGTGTGGCCTTGCGGGTGTGTGGCGGTCCAGGCGTCGTTGTCGCCCTCACGTTCGAGGTCGGACGAGGAGAGCGAGGAGGACGATGACGAGGAGACAAGGTCGTCGCCCTCGCCCGCGCCGTTGGCGCCGCCCGCCTTCCGTCGGCGCCGCTCCTCCCGCCGTCGTCGCCTTTGACGGCGCTTCTCCCTCTTTCGCCGCGCGTCCTCCTCCTCACCATCTTGCACCCCGCTCGCGCCAAAGCCGGGCAGAAACCGCGGGTCGACAACGAGGTTGACGCTCATCCCGCCCGGCGCGACGTACCGCCCTTTCTTCCCCCTCCCTCCGCCACCGAAAAAGCCGCCCCTCACCGGCTGCTGCACCGGCAGCGGCTGCCACAGCGGGTACACGCCCATCGCTGCGCCTACCCCGCCCCGCGCCGCCGCCTCGGCCGCGGACCGGCGGCGGTACGTCCACGGCCTCACGACGCAGACATACGCCGTGATTGCGAGGCTCAGGAAGGGGAGGACGATCAGCGCCCAGTGCGGCGCGGAGCCGGCGGGCTTCGGCTTCGGCTCGGAAGAGGCGCCGTGCGAGAACTGCGGTCCTTGCGCGCGCGGGTCAGCGTCGACATCTGCGTCGCAACGAGGACGCGAGAGGGTGGGGAGGGACGCACCGCCGCGCCGATTGCTCCCACGCCAACGAGGATCGCGCACAGCCCCTGTGCCCAACGGAGGAGGAGGCGCTTCCGCCTTCCCTGCGTGACGAGCCTCCCGCTGCCATCCACGCCCGTCGCGTCCTCCAGCGCGGTCCGGCCCCTCTCGCGCGCACCGCCAACCGCCCCAGCGGGCGCAGACGAAGACGACCCAAAGCGCCTCTCGAGCCGCGCGCGCCGCTGCTCGACTTTCGCGGCGGCGGCGTGAGCGAGCGTTGCGTGCGGGTGGTGTGCGCCGTCGAACCCGACGCCGTGGAGGTACTCGCCGGCGGGGGCGGTCCATTCTCCCGCCCGTGCCGAGACGCGCTTCTCTCCTTCTTCTTCCCACTCCCAAGGCGAGCGCGCGGCGCCGAGGTCACCCCGCCTGTCGAAGGTATCGAGTTCGTCAGGGCAGGCGGGCGCATACGGGTCGTGCGCCTCCCCGCGCGCTTCGGCGAGCGAGGGGAACGGCGGCGGGTTCGGGTACGTCTGCTCCCGGGGGTAGCTCCCCCTCCTCCCTCTCCCAAACTCGCCCATCGCAGTCGGCGAGCTACGGAGAGTTCCCTGCCAGCCGTGAGCACGCTCGGGGAGGGATGGCGGAGCGACGTAATGCGGCGGGGCGAGCGGGGAAGGGGGCGAGTAGGGCGCATAAGGGTGTATGTGCGCTGCTTGAGGAGATGGACTGGATTGAGCGGGGAAGGATGAGCGCGGGAAGCCGACCCCTGGGGAAAGCGGCGAGGCGGAGGACGACGAGGGCGCGAGATCGTGCGGGTCGTAGTGCGAAAGCGGAGAATGCGAGTAGTCCGCACTGTACTCGCCGTCGTATCTAACGGAGTACCCGCCGCTCCACACCGACGTCCCCTCGGCTCGACTCGACGCGCCGTCCTTCGCGCTCTGCGCAGCTGCGAACTCGGCGAGCCCATCCGTCTCGAGTAGCGAGTCCTCCGTCGGATGCTGCTTGTGCATCGCTTGAGCGGGGTATGAGGAAGTCGAACGTGCAGCTGCGAGGAGAACGCGGGGGGAGGGGCGCGTGCTCTTGACGGGAGCGGCCGAAGAGGAGACAGGGGGCGCGAGCGCTTGATGAGCGCGCTGCTCTTTTTGCGGCTGCGCGTACGTGGTAGCCACTGGCTCTGTTCATGTTGTAGTGCTTGACAGCGCTGTCGATGCACGGGTAGAAGGAAAAGACAGCTTCTCTCGCTTTAACCTTCTCAAGCGCCTCCGAGGGGAGGCTCAACGTATCGCAGAGGCGCCTATATCGAGCCTGCGCTGTGATGCGCTTGTTCCGTGGACAGGTTGGACCCGCCGGTGAAAGCAGGTCTCTCACGAGAGCGACCATAGGTTGGCCGGTGCCGAGGAGAAGAGGGTGTATGTAGTTAGCCTTGCTCTGCGGTCCCTGGACGCATACCCCGTACGTGCGCTTCTCCCGGTTGCACAGCGTACTGGAACGGTACCCGACGACTGGCGAACCGTTTCGATGGAGGTGAGGTGTGCGCAAGCAGGCGAGAGCATGGAGGCTCGACCCAGCCCTGCGTGCGCAGCGGCCAAGTGCCGCTTGATGAGGTGGGCCAGCTGACCGGAACAAAGCTCTGTTAGATGCCGAGGGCAGGGCAGCGCAGACATGCGAAGCGTTGACAAGCGGAGCGCGGAGGTTCGGGTTGCGGATCCTCTTCTTCGAGGCCACCTGGCCTTAGCATTACCTTCGTTTGAGCTGGGGATCGCAGGGTACCGCATGTGAGCCTGCATGAGGGTTGAGGCGAAGCGACGGACCACCGCAGCGTGAGATCAGGAGAAGAGCATGGTGATCGGGACGAGGAGGGTCGGGGATCTGCAGCTCGGCAGGGAGCGACGCTGCACGTGTGGGCACGTGCTGCAGTTCGTGCACAGTTCAGCAAGGCAGCGGAAGTGGAGGGATAGCACTATAAGAGCGATCTTGTCGGCTTCGCCCAGAGCGCCTGACGCGGGACCACTGCGCACGACCCGGCCGAACCCTCGCGCCTCGCTCTTCTCCTGTCGCACCGCCTGCCTCGTGTGCCGCTCTCGGCTCTGCAGCGGGTTTCGTGCACCCGCCCCAGCACGCGCACAACCCGCAGGCGCCTCCAAGCGACTTGCCCACATCCTCATCAGTCCAGCGCGTCATGGCGAAGGACGAGCGGATGGAGCGGGATGGGAACGACGGCCAGGCGTGAGTCCGTTGTCCCCTCATGTTGTACAGAGTTGCGGAGCTGCGCGTGTGCTTGTGTGGCTCTGGGCGGTGTGCCGGAGGGAGACGAGCGACCTTCTCAAGCGAGCGCTGACCACCTCGACCATGCCCTGTCCCCACAGGATGGACTGCCAGCGCTCGTGCGTATCACGATGGACTCAGTGTAGACAAGCCGCTGACGGTCCGCCGCCCCGCAGCCCTCCTAAAGGCGACAACAGCAAGGCGTACTTCCTTCGCCTCCCCGACGAGCTCATCGCCGCCGTCTCTCGCTTCTACAACCCGCCCATCCCCTTCGAGCTCGGCCACTTTACCCTTCCCTCCCGCTATCTCCGCGACGGGCGGAAAGAGCTGCGCGCACTCGCGGCGACGTGCAAGCGCTTTGCCAAGATCATCCGCCCGCTCTTGTATCGCACGCTCGTGTTCGTCGACGACAAGCGCAGGACGCAGACCGTCCACTTCTATTCGGCCAAGGACATCCACGGCTACGTGCGCGAGCTGTACTGGCAGCCCTCCTGTGCGTCTTCCCGCGCCTTCCCCTGCCGCACTCGCTCACCTCACGGCGCAGACCTCTACAACGACATGAGCCCGATCTACCTGCCGCTCGCCCAAAACCTCACCTACCTCGTCCTCGCTTTCCTCCCCCAAAATGTCCCGGACGACTTTATCGCGGACGACTACGCGGGCCTGACGACGCTGCGGCGGTCGTTCACCGACGCGCTGCGGCAGCTCAAGCACCTCAAGGCGCTCGAGATCCCCTTCTGGGAGTCGCGCGAGGACCCGAGCTTCAACTTTGGCAAGGCGATCATGCCTGCACTGAATCACGTCAGCATCGGCGACTGGCAGCAGTGGGACGCGTTCGACGTTGAGCACGGCATCGATGTCGTCAAATGGCTCATCCACCCCGACCTCGACTTCGAGGAGGGGATTATCCAGGGCTTCTTTGAGTACCTCGGAAGGCAGACCCGTGTGCTGCAGTTCGCCGCGCAGTCGGGCTGGGGCCGGACAGACCTCCCGCAAGGCTTGTCGGATAATCTCCAGAAGGTTTCGTGGTTCAAGGTGAGCACCTCTCGCCCCGCAAACCCAGGAGCTCTCGACTGACCACCCGCGCCCGCTAATAGGACATCAAAAATCACCCGCTCGAGAGCTTCACGCTGCACGGCTTCAACCCGATCACGTCGCACAAAAAGGAGTGGGTCAAGCTCCTGCCGTCGTTCCTCTCGCTCCTGCGCGAAAGCAACATCTCGAACATCGCGTTCATCGACGTCCCTTCGTTGAGGAACTCGAAGCGGCATGCGCTCGACTGGGCGCACGCGGACCCGCTCCATAAGGTCGAGACGCTGCAGATCTCGCTCGCGCTCGAAGAGGACACGAAGGACCAGGGCGGCGGTGAGGGCGAGGACTTCGAGGATGGCGACGACGAGGGCGAGGGCGACAAGGAGAGCCAGGAGGCAATGAGCGAGCGGGTACGCTCCCCCTATCCTGCTCCAGGATTCTCCCCCTCACACACTCGCCTCGCACAGGTAACGGGCCAAGACCTCGAGCAGCTGCTCGACTGCTTCCCCAACATCCAGAACTTGAGCCTCGCCAATTTCCACCGCGCCAAGCAGCCGACGAAGAAAGAGTCTGGCGAGGAGAAGCCCCTCCCGAAGGACTCGGAGGAGTTTGACCGCTACGCGACCGAGACGTTTCAACCCGCCGCGCGCGCGTTCGTTGATGGATTGGGCCTGTTCAAGCGATTCCACAAGCTCCAGCAGGTGGTCTTCCGCAGCGCGGAGGCGGAGCTCGCGGTGCGGTTCCGGCGCGATGAGGACGACGAGCAGGGGTGGCACGAGGAGCTGAGGCGGTTGTACTGAGCTGTTTATTCCGGGAAATCTAGCTAGGCTGTAACACCATCAGGCGAGCGCTCCCTAAAGAGGATGAGCTGAGGGACACTGCGTTACGGAGTCTGGCGCTACATCTCGTACGGCGGGTGATACAGGGGGAGCGGCGCAACGAGCCCGGCTTCATATCTCGGCGGCGGGGCCTAATCCGTCGCCCTCGTGCGTCCGGAAGCCGCCCTTGAACGTCTTGCCTTTGACCTTCTTGTTTCGCAGGCCCTGCGTGTCAAAGTGTCAGTGTACTCAGCGGACACAAAGAGAGGTCGCGAAAGACGCACCTTGTAGAACTCGCGCATGGCGTTCTTGTCCATTCCCGCCAGCTCATTCGCCTCGTTCTCGTCGCGCCACTTGAGCTCCCGCTCCTCCTTCATCGTCAACCCGTTCTCGTCGTGCTCCGACTCTTCGCCCTCGGGCACCTCGGGCTGGGTGTAGATGCTCGCGAACCGCGCCGCCCAGTCCTGCGACGCCTCGCTGCTTCGCCAGGTAGGCAGGCCCGTCGACTCGGCGTACGTCGGCGTGCGATCCTTGGGGTCGGTGAAGGTGTATGACTGGAGCAGGAGGAACCAGGTGTAATCTGCGGACGGATTCAAGATCAGAACGACCCGCACGCGGAAATGAGAAAGGGAGAGGAGCGAGACCCACTGAGCGTCTGACTCCTGCGCCACCGCTTGCTGACCATTCCGACGTGCACAAGGTCCTGGTAGCTGAGGTCGCCCAGCACACGTCCGAGGACCTGGCCGGGGAAACGCAAGAACGGGTCGATGGGGTTCTTCATCGCCTCGCTCTTCTCACGCTCCTTGGTCTTGTCCCGCCGAGGCTTGCCTGCGCCCCCCTTGCGCCTGCCTGCTGCCGCGCGTGTGGGCGATGTCGAGCGCGACGAGGACGGGCTCGATGCGACCGACCCGGCGACGCTGCCGAGGGGAGTGCGCACCTCGATCTGCTCGTCCTCTTCGCTGAGGCGGAGACGCTCGAGCGCTTGCGGGGACAGCGGCTCGCCGTCTGGGCCGCGCTGCTGGGCGGCGGCGTGGCGATTGAGCGCGGTGTGGAGAAGGTCGGCCGGGGGTGGCATGGCGGCGAGACGGGTGCTGAGGGCTTTGCAGGTGTATGCGTAGGGCTTGTGGGTGTGCTGTCGAGCTAGCAGGCTGCAGCGACTTCAGCGAATGAAGCAGAGGGAAGAGTTTGAGCGTGTGGGGAAGCCGATGACGGCGAGCGACGCGGGCAAGGCGGCCGCTAATGCTTGTTGCGCACGACCAACGCTACTGCTACCTACTAGCGAGTTCAGCCGTCCTATCTGCAAAAATCCAGGCGAGGGGCAAGAGTCGCCGGTCTCATCACTTTTCACGCGCAAGCAAGACGGGAGGAGGTGCAGGCTCTCCCTCCTCCGTGCAGACCTTGGACGGCTGGTACACCGTCACCTTGTCTCCCTGTCGCGACTAGGGTACTCCCTGCTCGCCGTGACTTGGTCCGGTACCGCTACGAGCCTCCGCGCTCTTGTCGTCCTCCCGCTCACTTGACTGCTCCTCCTCTTCTTCTTGAGCGGTACGAGTACGATGGACGCCGTCGCAACCAGCCTCGGTGTCTGTGCCGTGCGCCCATGCGGTCCGACCGCGCCGTGCACCTGCTGACCCTCCCTTCATCCCCTTGCAGGCCTGCTTCCAGGGCCACAAGCTCGAGGGGACGACGAAGGGGACACTTCAGGAGCTCGGTGGACTCAAGTACTACCTCGCCGAGGGCAATGGCCCCGACAAGAGCAAGGCAATCGTTCTGTACGTCGCGGTTCCCTCCCTCCTCCTCCTTTCGAGACCCGGCTACCGACATCAACGGCTCAGCTTACGCCTCTTACTCATTCAGCGGCACGGACCTCTTCGGCCTTGGCCTGCCGAACCCCAAGGTCGTCGCGGACTGGTTCGCGGAGAATGCTGGCCTCGACGTCTACGTCCCGGATTACTTCGAGGGTGCGCCCTTTTTGCTTCATTCCTCCTTACCTCCCGCTAAATCACTGAGTGCCTCCAGGCGACTACCTTGACCAAGGCCGCATCTCGCCCGAGCACCTTAAGCTGCTCGACGAGCCGCTCAAGCACAAGTCTCTCCTGCAGCGCGCACGCTACTACGCTATTCAGGCCTGGGTGACCGTTCGCCTCGGCGCGCCTTGGTACATCCTCCGTCACGGCGTCGAGCGGACACTCCCGCTCGTTGAGAAGGTGCGCTCCGTTAACGGGGTCTTCCCTCGCAACCTTCCCAAGCGGCGCGAGCCGCACTCACCTTTTCCCTCTTTCCCCCCCGCCAACAGTTCTGCAAAGACCTCAGGGAGCAGAAAGGAGTCTCGAGCATCGGCTTCGTGGGGTGCGTCCCCCTTCTCCCGCTGATCTTCCCAACCCGCCCCCAACGGCGCCTCCTCGCCCTGCTCCCCGCGCAGCTACTGCTACGGCGGCGCCCTCGCGGTCCGCCTCGCGTGCGCAGACGACGGGCCGCCCAAGCCCGCAGACGTCGTCGCGGCGTTCCACCCTGCGCCGGTTCGCGCAGGGGATTTTGGCAAGATCGGCGTGCCGTTCATGCTCTCGCTCGCGGAGGGTGCGTCGCTCGCCTCCTTCTTCCCAAGACAGGACTGGCGAGACGAGCGTCGCGCACACAGAGGACCTCTTCTTCGACCGGCTCAAGCCCTCGGCCCTCGCTGCGCTCGCCCACCTCCCGCCCAACGTCCCGACGAAGGTGTACGACGACGCGCACGGCACGGTGCATGGGTACGGGGTGCGGCCGGACTTGGGCAGCGCGGGGGGACGGGAGGCGTTCGAGCGGGGGAGGGAGAGGACGAGGGATTGGTTTGGGAGGTGGCTTTGAGCGGGAGGAGGGCGAGGGGCGCTGGTGCTGCTTGAAGAGGCTTGTTGCTGTGTTTGTTAGTGTAGCTACACTGTATCCGCAATTTCTTCGTCTCGCTCGCCGGCGTCGAGCTGTGTGAGGGGAGAGCAGGAGGAGACCTCGACCCTGGCAGGCTCCCAGCGGCAACTCGCAGCGAGCCTGAACGCGAGTCTGCCGCGCAAGATGAGCTAGATGGGTATCATGTCACACCTGTACGCCCTGTGCAAGTCAAGGAAGGAGGAAGCGCGGCGGGCAGGGGAGACGAGGAAGGAGGAGGAGAGGGGTCTATGTATAGCGCGACTCGAGAGGCAATTGCGAGGAAAGGGGAGCACAGGCGATAGGGAGCCAAAGCGCGAGAGAGGTGGGATGGCGGGAAAGTGTCTACATATGGAAGCCTGGGCGGCGAGCAACAGGCGAGCGCGCGGAGAGTGAAGGAGCGAGGGAGGCGGTGGGAAGGGTCCATGGGGGTGCACTATACCGGGCGCGAAAAGGGGGTCGCGGGGTAGCGCCTAGAGGTCGACGTACTCGTGCTGGACGGTCGAGCGGAGGAGCTGTAAAGGAGTGAGAGTGAGCTTGGGGTGAGAAAGCGAACAGGGCGAGAGACGCACGACGCTGAGAATGGCAGGGATCATGAGGATCCAGCACGGGAGGATGAACCATTGGACGTTACCCTGCATCCAAAGAGCGGGTTAAAAGTTAAAAGGGACGAGGAGAGCGGCGGGACGCACCAGCCGGGCGGTGATCTGGTCCGACGCGTCGTTCAAGCGGTTCCGTGCGGGAATCGCGACGGCGATGGCGCAGCAGAAGGCCACGATGGTGATGACGAAGGCGGCAAGGGCGAGTAGAATGGTGACGATGCCCGACTTTTGCAGGGCGAAGAGGCGCGACGTCTCGGAGCCGAAGTACCGCGGCGGGAAGATGAGCGACAGCATGCAGAGGAGGGAAAGGATGGCGGCTGTAACATGGCGGGTACCTGGTCGCTCAGCCGTTGAAAAGCAGCACGCAGGTAGTGAGAGAACGCACCAACGACGTGAACCCAGTAGACGGAGGTCGCGCCAGACGAGATGACAAAGACGCGCTCGCTGTCGGCAGCGTTGGTGCCGAGGATAGTCGCATCGTCCTTGACGGTGGGCTACGCGCGGAATGAAGTGCAGAGTCAGCCTTCGATCACAGCTCAAGGGAGGGGAAGGGGGCGGTGCAGCAGCGAGCTGGACGCACGAACTGGTCGATGCCGCCCTCAGTCGCGTTAGGGACGAAGTAGTAGTCGTAACCCGAGTAGTGGCCAGTGCACTGCAAGCGAAGGAGCCCAGGTCAGTCCGCTGCCTCTGCCCGTCCGGACACCGAAGCCTCCAAGAACGAGGGCGTGCTCGACGCACGAACTCGGTGGGTCCCGTCCGGCCGGTGTTGTTCTGTTGCGCGTGCGCGGTGCGGTCAGCGTGGCGTACGGTGCGGCACAGAGCGTTGGCGTACGCGGAACTTTGTGCAGGCACCCCATGCGCCGAGCTTGATGGTCGTGTTGAGCGCCTTGCCCTCGACGATGTAGAAGTTCTGCCTGCAGTCACGTGTAAGAGAGGGAAATGCCCCGTCAGCACATGGTCCTGCCCTGACCCATGGACGCGGCCGTGACGGCGACTTGGCGCGGACGCGCTCCGAGCGACAGGCGAGCGATCGCGTCGCCCGGCGCGGCAACAAGGCGGCAGGACGCACCAGTAGGGCTCGGAGAAGATCGAGACGAGGCTGTTGCACGGGGAGGAGCGAGCGCACGGCGTCAGCGCTGCTGTGCGGACGCGATACTCGAGTGATGCGGCGGGGTGCTGCCGGGGAGGACGAGGCGTCGGGAGGATGCGAGGACGCACAGGAGGGCGCTGGCGAGAGCCATGGGCCCGCTGAACGAGGGCACGCGCGGACTCGTGTTCAGGCGGAGCGAAACCATCGTGTCGTCGCGAGCAGGGTGAGCGGCAGGAACCAGAGACTCCTCGGAGGAGAGAACACTCGGGCAACCACACCCGCCATCCTCTCGCAGGGCTTGACTGAGAGGTCCTACCTGATCAGGAGAGCTCTTGAGTGCAGCTCAACCCATCGAAGCTGCACAGGGAGGGGTGCACGGCGTTGACATGTCCCGCTTGACCTCGTCGTCGTCCCTCAACCTCGTCCATCCTGCTCCGCTATCCCGCTCGCGCCCGTTGCTCACACGCGCAGCTTTGTGCCTCACTCTAGCTTGCGCTCCTTGCACTTCGCTGCTCTCCGCAAGTGCGCGTGAGCCGCGCGGGCTGCACGCGTCCCGGTCGACCAGAACAAGCGATGGACGCCTACCTCACCTCGACCAAACCCGGAGCCGCAGCCAACGCGCGTGCAGCATCCGTCAAGCCTGGCGAGGGCAAGGCGCGCCCGTTCGCCTCGCTCGCAACCGCCCCGAAACCCTCGGCCGCGTCGACGAGCAGGAACCGCATCCAGGGCGGAGTGCGCGACCAGAACAACGCCCTCATAAAGACCCTCGGCAAGGAGGATAACCCCATCACCAACAGCACCGCGTATCAGCGCTCCCTTCATATCTCGGTGCGCCTCCCCTCCTTCCCTCACCCGTCCTCCTACCCTTCCACAACCCGTACAAGTCGCTCGAGCTGCGCACTCTTCAGCGAAGCACATGAACCTTGACAGTCTAATATGTTCGAGGAACACGAGCCGACGCTTTCCACGCCCGCAGAGCAGCTCGACAGGCCACCAGAGCGGCGGCGGGCCCGGCCGCAAATGGGCGCTACACCGCAATGCCAAGCTCCGCCTGCAAGCCGCCGACGCCGAGTCGCAAACGCTCAAGGGCGTCGTCGCGTACATGAGCGGGTACACCGGTGCGTCTTCAGGCTGTTTCGAGAAAGGCTAGCAGCGGGACTGACGGGAGAGACGTTGCGCGCAGGCGGCGACATCACCAACACGCAGCTCAAGGCGCTCGTTGAGATGCAGGGCGGGCGTATGGTGTACGTTCACGCGCTCTCCTCCGCGTCGCTCCACACTGACATATGTCCCGTCCGCAGCACTGTCGCTTCGGCCCGGTGCACGCACATCTTCATCACGTCCAACCTCTCGGGCAGCAAGGCGCAGAAGTACCTCGAGGCGAACCGCAAGAACGGCGCCAAGCTCGTGACGCCGCAATGGGCGATTGAATGCGCGAAGCGAGGCAGGAGAGTTAGCGAGGCGCAGTTCGCCGCGCCCGTGTACAACGAGGCACGTTCTCGCCGTTTTCTCGCCCTTCTTCCGCTGCTTACGCCGCCCATGCGCAGGGTCAAGAATCCACTTACGCGTTCTGCTCCTCCGCGCGCGGCTCTGCCTCCCCTTCCGACGCGTCCACCTCATCCTCCGTCTCTCCGCCCGCTGCCGCCTCCGACGGCCCTGCCACCTCGACACCCTTCATTCCGCCTGTCCCGCCGAATACGCGCCTATGTGCAAGCGGAACGCCCTCTGCCTCGACCTCCGCCGCGCAGGACGCGCTCCTCCCCCCCGCGCCCATCTCCTCGCGCGCATCCCCCCTTCCCCCGCGCAAACGCCCTGCAGCTGCGCCCGCTCCTTCGACATTAAAGGAGAGCAGCACCGCGACGTCCATCCTCCTCGCGCAGCTCGCGGCGCAGGCCGCGCAGCGCTCGCCGGGCCGGTCGCCCGGGCGTGAGGCGCGCACGGGCACGAAGCGCCGCAGCACGCATGTCGCGAGCTGGGAATGCGCTGGGGACGTGAGAAGCCCGCCGCGGCTGAGAGGAGGGACGGGGAACGGCGCTGGTATGGTAGAGGGGGAGAAGAGGGAGGGGAAGAGGAGGAAGGGCGGTAGGGAGATGGAGAAGGGGAAGGGGAAGAGGAGGACGGAGAGCGAGGTACTGGTGCTTGTTAGCTCAGATGCGGAGGTCGAGGAGCCGATGGTCTGTGTCAGGCAGGCAAATCGGGAGGAAGAGCAGGACAACGAGCTGGACGAGTGGGGCATGCCGCCGAGCGGGCAGGGGCGGTGAGGCGGTGCGGTAGAGGAGGGTCCGCTTTTCTCCTTTGTTGTTGTTCCTCGAGCAAGCAGTGCGTCCTTCTTACGCTTCCCTCTCTCCAGCCGTTTCCGCAAAATGTCGAGAGTTAACCTTCTCCCGACTTGCGCATGTCAACGAGCAGATTTGCACATCCTTGGTCGCATCACGCTGGGGTGCGGGTTACGATAGCTTCTCCGGCCCCTCTGCATGGTACACGCAAGTGCGGATCTGCCCGATCCCAACAGCTGCAAGTCGACGACGAGGCGGCCCGACCCCCTCGACTCCTCTCCTCTCCTCTCGTCCCCTCGCTCGTCCTCCCACCATCGCTCCCTTTGTCGCTCGCTTGATCCCTCCGTGTGTTTCCTCGTCGATGGTCTCTTCCATGGGCTACGAGCCCCACCCCTCCACGCCCGTCCCTTCGCCTGCACACGGCCGCCTCGCACCGACGTCCCCGCGCCCCGACCATCCTCGCTCGTCGCGCCGCGCTCCCACGCCCCATCCCACCTGCAACAGACGCTCTCAGAACAATGTCCCGCCTAGCGAGCTTCCCTGGGCCAGCGACCCTGGCGTGGTGGTCCCCTCTCCCACGTCCTCATCGTCGCCGCCGCCTCGCCCCACCGAAGATGGCTCCTTCGGCCTCCCGACGGGGACCACGCACGACTCTGAGGTCTCGCCCGCTCCGCCGCGTGGGGGGCAGTGCGAGAGGCACAGCTTACAGCGGGTCAAGATGCTCGGCGAGTGGAGGATCGGCGAGAGCCTCGGGCGCGGGACGAGCGGTGCGTGGTGCTTATCTCTCTCTCTCGCCGTGGTACAAGCGGCTGACTAGACGGGACAGGGTCCGTCCGCCTGGCAAGGAGCACCGAGACGGGCCAGTTCGCCGCCGTCAAGAAGGTCCTGCGGTACCCGCAGGGACACAAGGTGCGCTGGCCCCCTCCCTAGCCCGCACCAGCTCTGCGCTGACGCATAAGCTCGCAGCTCGACCTGGCGGTGCATCGCGAGATCAGCCTGATGAAGCTCGTCGCCCCGCACCCGCACCTCGTTCGGCTCTTCGACGTCTACGAGACGCGGTCGCATTTGTAAGCCCGACGACTCGCTTGCTCGATACCGTGCTGATTTAATGAGCACACAGCTACCTCATCACCGAGTTCTGCCCGCATAGCGAGCTCTTCCACCTCATCAGCAAGGAGGTCCTCCCCCCGCCGCAGATCCACAAGCTCTTCATGCAGCTCATCAGCGCCGTGTGTCCCGCTTCTTCTTGCCTTAGACCTTGTACTGACTTGCAGACTGCAGCTCGTCCACCTCCGCAACCTTTCGATCGCGCACCGCGACATCAAACCTGAGAACCTCCTCCTCTACCGCGACGAGCGCGGCGAATTGAGCCTGAAGCTCGCCGACCTGGGAATGGCGACGTACCAACCCGACGGTCAATACCTCACGACGAGCTGCGGCAGCCCGCACTACGCCGCGCCCGAGGTCATCGTCGCGAGCGAGGTGCGTGCATGCGTTCGCAACGCGACTGCACGCCCAACTACGAGAACCTCCCTCCCCGCGCCTATCGCACGCGCTGACGAAGGTGACTGCGTGCAGGGCATCGCGTACGACGGCTCATTTGTCGACGTTTGGTCGGCCGGCATCGTCCTCTACGCCATGTCTGCGCGCATGCTTCCCTTCGACGATGAGCATCTCCCGACGCTGTTCGAGAAGATCAAGAGCGGCATGTACGAAATGCACCCGGACATCCCGCACGTCGCGCAGAGCCTTATCGCGCGTTGCTTGGTCGTCGACCCGCAAAGGCGGTATACGGTGCACTCTCTGTCTTCTCTTCCGCTGTTTCGCGAGTCTAGCAGCTCCTGAGCGCCACAGTCGCTGATTCCGCTGCGGCGCCCAACTGCGCACAGCTCGATGACATCCTCGCGCACCCGTACCTCCGCCCGCAACCGTCTCGCCCCGCCCAGCTCGCGATGAGCGCGATCTACCCGCCGCCGCCACCGCGTGCGCATTACCCGGCTCCGGACGAGGAGCTCGACCCGTCCGTACTTGCGTGTCTGGCGGTCGTGCTCCGCGTGGAGACGTTGCAGGAGGCGGAGTGGATGGTCAGGACGCATAAGTGAGTCCTCGCGTCTCGTTTCCTGCGGTCTTGAGCGGAGACGGCGGGGTTTGGTACAGGATGCAGACCACAAGCTAACGCACGCTCTCACGCAGACTCGCAGAGGACTTCTACGCCATCCTGCTCGGCTTCCGCCAACCCCCCTCCGTCGATCAGCCCGGCATGTCGTACTTCGATGACACCTCGTTCACCATCTCGGCGCGCACTGCGACGGACAGCTCGTCGGACAACACGCGCTCGATCTCGGCTCCGGACCTGTCGCGCTTCCCGATGCCGCCAACACCCGACGACTCGATCAACGTTGCGCAGCGGGAGCAGCTCGATGTCGCGCAGGCCGTGGCGGTCCAGCTGCAGGTTTCGCCCCGCGGCTCGTTCATGCACGCTTCGCGCAGGTCGATGTCGAGCGGCGACGACTCGCAGAGCTCGTATGAGTCGATTAACCGCGAATACGTCTTCCCGCCGCCGCTCCCACCGCCTTCTCTACCCCGTCCCCCGCTCTCGCCGCCGATGAGCCTGCCGACGGCGACCGTGGCGAGTGGTGCGACGACCTCGGCCCCGCCGCAGATCGAGTCGTTCGCGATTCAGCCCTTGTCGCCCCTGCCCGCCTACGTCGCCTTCCCTTCTCTCGCCGCCTCCGCCTCCTCGTCCACGAGCCACACGCTCTGTTCGGGCGCGTCGCGCTCGCTCCCCGTCTCCCCCATCGTCACCGCCGCCGATCCCACCTTACTTGCCGCTTCGCGCCCGTCAATCGCTTCGAACGCCGAGTCCGCGCCGGCAGCCGCGCTCGCGCCCGCGTTGCTCGATCGCGTCGTCCGCCCCCGGGTCTCAATGCACCAGCGCCTTCGCAGTCTGTTCCACGCTCCGGGGCAGAAGCGTGCGTCGGTCTGCAGCGTCCCGGAGGAAGGCGCTGTCCGCCTCGAGCGCCCGCCGCTCGGCGGGATCCTCGTCGCCGCTGCGCTCGCGACGCCTCCGCCAACGCCCGCCGTCGGTTCGAAGCGTCGCTCGGTGTCGACGCCGCTCCGCCGGCCAGTCTCCACGCCGCTGCGTTCCTCCCCGGCGGACAGCGACATGACGGCACGCTCGACAAGCCCCTCGCCGTCGGCGCGCTCGAACATGAGCCAGCTCAAGCGCTCGGCGGCGTACCCGTCGCTCTCGCGAGCGCTGCGTGCCGAGCCGCCCCTCTCGCCCCTCCCGCTCGTCTCGCCTGAGCTGTCCGAGTTTGGCGAGATCCTTGCGCTCGGCGTGTCGGGCCCGGGCGTCAGCGGCATTCGCGACCTTGAGAGCGCTGCGGACGCCAAGCGTCGCTCGGTGCTCGGGACGCAAATGCAGGTCTACCACGACGACCCGCCCGAGACCCCCTCTACGCCGAGGCCGCCGCCGACGCAGCGCCAGGCGCCATCGCCGCTGCCACTCTCGAGCGTTACGGCTAACGCGCTCATGCCCCCCGCGGGCCCGGTCTCATCGGCCCGCCAGCGCCTCCTCAGCAAGGCGTCGTCGTCGCTACTCAGCGGTGTCGGGCTGGGCAAGCCCCCGCGCCGCCCTCCGCCCATACCTGCGCCGGGGAGCGCGCAGTCGGCGCCCGCCGTTCCGACCGTCACGGTCGACTGCGACCCCTCGGACCCGGAGAGCCCCGTCGCACTCGTCGACTCGCTGCGGCACTACCCCTTCCGCAGCGCGTCGGCCGCAGCAGCGCGCTCCCGCTCCGCGGACCCTGCACGCTCGCGCTCGGGCGGGTGGCGGCGCTTCTCGCTCAGTATCCGCGTCCCGTCCGCGAGCGATGCCGCGAGCGGGAGGAGCGCGCGCTCGCCCCGCGTTGGCGACGACTATGCTGACGTCGACTGCGGCATGTCGCTTGCACCGTCGGACGCGCTGCGCGCGAGCTCCACTGCTGCGTCGTCGCCCCTCGCGCGGCGGTGCTCGTCCTCCTCCCTTCACGCGTCGTCGGAGGGGAGAAGCTCCGCCTCCCTCCGCCGCCTCGAAGCGAGCGAGCAGCGCATGCGTCAGCTCGAGCGGGAGCTCAAGCGTGCGGAGACGGAGAATCGCCTTCTGCGTGCCGCGCTCGTTGACAAAAACGGCGAGATCGCGCGCCTAAGCGAGGCCGTGCACTGCCAGGGGGCACTGCCGGTGAGCCGGCCCCTCAGCGCGGCGAGCTGGAGGCGCCCGTCGAGCGTGCGCAGCGGAGAGGGCGCGGCGTTCCGTGCGGGCGAGTGGCTCGGCAGCACGCACGCGTTCGCCGACGAGCCACAGGAGGGGTCGTCGTTCGAGGGGTCGCTTGGGTACTGAACGTGCTTCCTGGTCTCTCTCTCCTTCTTCGCGGGTCTTGCCGTCGCCGTTGTCGTCGTGTCTCCTCCCCGTCTTGCTTTTACTGCCTCGCCGCCAGTCGGCCTCGATTATCGCCCGTGTCGCTTGTTAGACAGTCATCCCTCGTACTCACCTGCTTGTCGTATCTCGTGCCGCAGCTTTGCACCGCTCATATCCGTTCTCTCGCGCGCGGGGATGGGGAGAAAACCGAGCGCTGGATTTTACAGAGAGACGGAACGAACGAGAGCGTGAGGGACGAGACAGAACGACGGAGCAAGGGTTGGTACAACGAGTAGTCGGAGGCAGGATAGAACGATGTGAGTGTCTGTGTAGTGGCGGGAACGAAGGGAAGAGGCAAGAACGAATGCGGAAGAGTCGGCGACGGGTGAGGCAAGATTAGGTGGTGGTACATCTGGCGCGTCGTCGCGCTCAGAACAGTGTGTAGAGCTCCTCGCCCTCCTTCCCCTCGCCCTCCTTCTCGCCCTTCTCGCGCTCCTCGCGTTCGCGCATCGCCCGGTCCGCCTCCTTCTTGGCCTTGAACGTGAACCCGACCCAGACGCCGCGCGCAAGCTTGGCGTCGAGCGCACGCTCGGCGACCCCGTCCACCGCGCGCTGCTTCTCGCGCACTTCGGCGTACTTGGCCATGTCCGCCTCGGAGGAGAACTGCGTGCGCGCGCGGAGGGTCAGGTCGCTCGCTGGCGCCGCGCTCTGCGCGAAAACGAGGAGAACGCAAAGCGGGGCACACATCGTCAAAGTACCCGGCGTCGATCTCCGAGTCGAGCGCGGGGATGAACGGCGCGCGGCGGTCGCGGAGGTGCGGCCAGTCGACGCCGGCGAAGAACGGGTGCGCGCGGACCTCGTCCATCGTCGACATGCGGCGGTCCTTGTGCGTGATGAGGCTGCCGCGCGGGTGGCAGGAACGGATCAGCCAGCGCGGGCGCGAGCACGGAGAGGGACAAGGAGGGGGACAGAACGCGACGCACCGCGTGATCGCGTCCCACCCGCTGTCGCTGAGGTTGAAGATCCGGTCCTCGGGCCGGTCGTAGTGCGGCCGCCTGAGCGCGCGCTGCCAGTTCTTGAGGTTGAGCCAGGTCTCGTCGGCGCTCGCGCCGGAGAAGGGCGGGAAGCCTGCGAGGAACCTTGTTCGCAGGCGCAGGTCAGCGGAAGAAGGCGGGGATGGAGAGGGAGGGCGAGGCTCACTCGAAAAGGATGCAGCCCAGCGACCAGTAGTCGACGCTGTAGGAGTAGCTCTGGCCGCGCAGCGTCTCGATCGCCATGTAGTCCGGCGAGCCGACGACCGAGTCGGCGTACCGCGCGTCCGCCATCCGGATCGACTTGTAGATGCTCTTCATCTCGAGCGTCGACCGGAGGATCAGCGGCGAGTCGGCGACAGAGTCGAGCTGTGCAACGGGACAGGTCAGCCTGAGACAGTTGTTGAGGAGAAAGCCAGCAAACCTTGTCTTTCAGGTGCTCGATCTTGCCCGGATTGAGTGCGCCCGCCGCGAGTCCAAAGTCCGTGAGCTTAATGTGCCCCGTTGTGTCGATGAGGAAGTTCTGCTCTCTCCCCCTATCAGCCCTCTTTCCTTCGCACCAAGAGTGGGAGGACGTACCTCGGGCTTGAGGTCGCGGTGGATGTACCCGAGCTTGTGCAGCTCGGCGACGGCGCAGAACATCTCGGAGATGTAGAACCGCGCATGCTCCTCCTTCAGGACGCCCGAGTTGTTGAGCAGGGTGCGGAAGTCGCCGCCGGCGATGAAGTCCTACGAATGGCAAAGGGGCATGAGCATAGGCAAACATGAAGAGGCAGCTCGACAGACGTGCGGCGGGAGGCAGCCGGTCTGGCAGAGCGAAGAGGCCTGCGCGCACGCACCATGGCGAGGAAGACATGCTCAGGGTCCTGGAAGGCGTAGAGGAGGCGGACGAGCCAGGGCGACGACGTCGAAGCAAGGATGTCGCGTTCGATGAGGACGTGACGGATCTACAAGCGCGACTGCCTGTTAGTAAGGGCTCACTCGCACTGCGATCCCAGCTTGGGAAGGCCAAAGCGCGGCTGCGGGGACGCACCTCGTCCATCTTGGCCAGCGTGCGCTTCTTCATTTTCTTCAGTGCCACGACTTGGTTCGTCTCCTTGTGCCTCGCGAGGTAGACCTCGCCGTACCCGCCCTGCCCGACCTGGGTGACGATGTGGAACTGGCCGAGCTTGAGCTTGGTGCGGCGCTTGCGGAGGAGGACGCGCTCGCGGCCGGTGTAGGATGCCCATTCTGCGGCAACTTCAGGCTGAGAGAGGGAGGGACGCGAGGCGATCGAGGACTGGAACGAGGCGAGGCGCGACTTGCGCGAGGAGAGGTAGGTGAGGAGATCGAAGTAGTGGTCGTAGAAGACTGCGGGCGGGTTCGAGGTTAGCCTAAGCGGCGGAGCAGTGGCAATGGTACGCACAGAGCTGGGCGACGTCTGCCTTGCGCTTGACCTCTGCCGAGTTGAGCTTGACCTTCTCCCACTCCTTGAATCCCTGCCCCTTGCGCCAGCTGAGCACGCCCGTCGCGTTGCCCATCGTCGCGTCGCCCTGCTGCATCCCGCGAGCGGCGGCGTAGTGCCCTCCGAGCGGGGTGCTCTGACTCGCGAGGAGCTGGGTCATGGTCGGCTCGGCGGCGGGCGGCGGGCGGTGCGCGAAGGCGGTCCCGCCTCCCGCTGCGACGCCCGACCCGCCGAGCGGACGGACATAGTGGTTGACGGCGGTTGTGGGTGCGGCCTTGGTCGGGGATGCAGGCGGGCGGTGGTGGTAATGCGCGTAGGCGGAGTGGGTCGAGAGGGCAGGCGAGGGAGGGGGGATGGCGACGACAGGGTCGCGCGGAGGCATCGGTGCGTGCGAGTAGTACGCCTGCGGGTGGGTGTACTTGGTCGGAGACGCGGGCGTGGGTGTCGGCGGGTTCTCCTTGTTGGCGGACGGCGAGGCGTAGGGGAGGGGAGCGTGCGGGTCGGCGTAGGGGGACGGAGAGTAGGCGGGAGGCAAGGGGTAGATGCGGTGAGCCATGCCAGTGCGGTCGGGAGCTCTTCACGTATGCGGTGTCACTCTTGGAGAACTGGCGGGTCGGTCAGGAGGACGAGCGAGTGTTGAGTGACCGGCGGCGAGAGTCACTGAAGCTCTGCGGCGTGTGGCTCAGGTGCGAATGTGCCCGAGTGTCACGATACAGGCTGCGGGGATGCGTCTGAGCTGCAAAAGAGCGTTCCAGCGGAGGGAGGGGCGGCGAGAGCGGAGGACGCGCCTCGACGCGTCTGAATCGCCTCGTCCTCATTCAACCCCGCCCTCGTCTCCCTCCCCGCCCCTCCCCAGCTGGTGCGGCAGGAAGAACGGTCCTCGCTGCCAACCGAGAGCACTCACTCAGCTCACCCGCCCGACTTCCCGTTGCCCCTGCTCGCGTCCCCACGCGCTCCTCGCCTCTCCATCTCGGCTCGCACTGATGAGCACTGCCTACGCCCCGCGCTCGTCCATGGCCGCATCCATCGGCGCGTCAGGCCTTCCCTCGACGCCCCGCGGCGCTTACACCTCGAGCGGCACCCCGCGCTCCGCACGCCGCCTCCTCGCCGTGGGGACCCCCTCGTCCCGCGCCTCCCTCGCGCCCTACGGCGCGCCCGCCCCGCCACCTGCGCCCGTCCTTGCCCCACTGCCGCCGATCAATGCGCGCGCCTACCCCGACAAGCCCTACGCGGACGACGACGACCTCCGTGCGTTGATGGACGCCGACCGCGACGCCGTCGACACGGCCGCCGCGCTGCTCGCCGCCGCGCTCGCGCAGCAGCGCAAGGCCGTCCTCGAGGCGCTCGAGGAGATTGGTGCGGAGAAGCGCAGGCTCGATAAGATGACGCGCGAGCTGGGCGACGCCGCGCGCGAGATGGTACGCACCGTCCAGCGCGAGAAGGAGGAGCTCGAGCGCGCGAGGGAGCTCGAGGGAGAGGTCACTGCGCGCGGGAGGGCGTTGGCGGTGCAGGTCGAGACGGCACAGGCAGAGGTCAAGGAGATCCTCGTCAAGCTGGACGCTCGGCGCGAGCGTGCGTCCCCTCATCCTTTCCTGCGCGACTGTCGTGCTTCCGCGCTTACGGTTCCACCCGTCCGTTGCACCCTCACCGCACAGTCAAAGCAAAGCAGCGCGCCGCATTCGCCAAGCAAGTCTCGCGCAATGCTCCCGAGCTCGCCTTCTTTGAGCAGAAGCTCGGACTCAAGATCCGTGGGCGCGCGCGTGCGTCCCCCTTCCCTCGTCGACGCACGCTCTCGTACATAACATAAGGGAACATGCACAGGCGATGTCGTCCAGTTCAAGTTCCAGCACATCGACCCAGGCTCGTTCGCGCGGACGTTCTCGTTCGACCTCGACGCGTCTAAGCCTGTTTACGCCCGTGCGCTCCTGCCCCTCCCTCCTGCTGTACGCATCGGCTCACGCTCTCATCATCGCGCCCGCAGTCGCCGCCGTCTCCCCGCCAACCCTCCTCCCTCAACCGGTCCTCGCGACGCTCCTCGCGCGCCTGAACGCAACGCGCGACCTGTACGCGTTCGTGCGGGCGATGCGCCGCGCGTTCGTCGACGAGGTGCAGCTCGAGAAGCGCGCTTTCGCCAGCGAGGTCGAGAGGGAGAGGGAGCGCGCGAGGATGAGGGACCGGTGGGCGAAGGAGAGGGACGAGGCGGAGGACTAGCGCGCGAGCGGAGTGCGGGGAGGGCTGGAGCGCTGTGCGTATGTTGTAACCGCCGCGCGAAGTATCTCTCTGTGCTCTCTCGGTGCTCAGCCAGGGAAAGCTCGACATTCTAGCAGTGGTGCACGTCGCTCTACTTCCTCCCGATGCGGTATAACCATGGTATCGTCTCCTCGGGTATCTTCTGCCTTCCACGAATCCCGCTCCCGTATCAAACGAGCCTTCTCAATCCCACGGCAGAGGCCCAGGGAACAGCCTCGTCGCCCTCTCGGGACAGTACTCCATCAGCCTCGCCAGTTCCGGCGCTGCGAACGAAGCGTCCATCTTCAGCCCTGAGCAATTTCCCCCCTCCTCTCTCCTCGGGGGAAGGGACGAAGACGCACCAGAGCTGTGGTACCCATGCACGCGGCGGTACGGGTTGCGCTTGCGGCGCTTGGCGAGGAGCGCGCCGTGGCACCCGTACGTGTCGCGCAGGAACGGCTCGAGGCCGTACTTTCTCTGCCGCACTGGTCGTGTCAGCAAGGAGGTCCTTCCCGCGGATGGGGGGGATATTGCCCCGGCGGGAGAAGGTGGGAGGGGACGGACCTCGCCCTCGTAGTCGGGTGCAGTGTCGCCCTCGTTGTCGATGCCGATGTAGCGCCAGGCGGAGAGGGGCCAGCGGAGGGCCGCGCGGTGCACGTCGGTGAAGCGGCGGCGCTTCATGTTGTAGCCTACTACGGTGACTGCTCGAGCGGGGCGAGCAGGGGAGTGGGAGAGGTCAGCGGGGGACGGATAGTAGCAGAGGGTCAGGACGAACTGAAGGTCGGGTAGTGGCCGGTGAATCTACATGGCAGAGGAATCAGCGAGCACGAAAGAGGAAGGGGAGGGGACACGTACTCCTTGAACCGCGCGATCGAGAAGAGGACATTCTGCATCGAATCCATGGCAAAATTCTGCGCACGGATTGCTCGTTCAGCACTCTTGCATGCACGAAGGCATAGAAGCGGACGCACCTCGGTCGTCACCCTTTCGAACTCCCCACCCCCACCGACCGCCTTCCTCCGCTCGTCATCGCTCATGAACTGCTGGTACAGGTTCCCGAGCTTGGCCAGCCGCGCGTATGACTGCCCTTCAGTCAGGTCGGAAGTGGCGCGCGTTTGCCCGCTAGAGAGAGGGCGAAGGCGGGTTAGGAAGGTTGACCTCCCATGAGGAGGAGGGGGAGGGACGCACCCGGAAAAGATGAGGAGCGCTTCGGGATCCCGGACGGCAGTCTCGACGCTGTGGTGCAGATACAGACGATCTCAATTGAGCCTGTGTATGCGGGAGAAGGACGGCCGCTTAGCGCAGCGGACGCACCCCTTGACGATGTGCTTGAGGTACGTTTTGACCGCTCCGCCCTTCTGCATCTCCTCGAGGATCCAGTCATCGTCGTGCGTCGCGTCGCTCGCATCGCACCCTTGCCAGATGGCGTGGCCTGCAACCTGCGCTTCCTTCGCAATCAGCCTTGTGAGAGAGGAGGAGTAGCGCGGGGTTGGACCGCACCATGACGAGGTGCTTGAGGTTGGAGTGGGGCGAGTGGAGTGTCGAGCGGACGGAGAGCGGGACGAGCGAGGTGTAATCGCCTGGCGGGCGGAAGACCTGCACCGCCCCGTTGCGATCGGAGAGCAGGAAATGAGCGAAGTCGTTACGAGGGAGAGGAGAAGGGTAAGGCTTGACGCACGTCGTTCCCCAGCCACAGTCGCACGTTCACAAGGAGGGAGACGACGGCGGTAGCAGCAAGGAGCGCGACGGCGAGGTTGGTGGTTCTTGCGCGCTGGGTGAGCACGGCGAGGCGGGACCCGGGGGCAAAGGGGGCGAAGGTTGCGCCTGCGCGCTGCACGGCAGAACGGAAGGGGCGATGCCTGCGCTGCCCGTACGCCGAGATGGGCAGCGGAAGCGGCTCGCTTGGAGCGGAGGACGAGGCGGTCATGGTCGATGAGGGGAAGGAGGGGAACGCGAAGGGAGGGGCAGTGCGGGGCTTGGCCAGCAAGCCCGCAGGAGCAGTGCAGCAGTGTCCAGACGCGTTCTCAGCGACAGAGTCGAGAGGGAAGCAGTCGATCGCGTCGACGAGGACCCCCCTCCTCCAGCCATCCCCCGCCGCTCGCCTCTCTCCAGCTCAGGAGGACTAGCGACTGGTTGCAGCGCTCTCTAGCCATCATGGCACTCGTATCGCCAACAAGCGCGCCCCAAAGAGACAACGACCGCGAGGAAGGCCCCTCGTCGTCCTCATCACCCTCAACCCGCGCAACCCCGCTCTACAGCATCACCCACGCCACAGGAGACAGCGAGACTACGCAGGAACACTTAAGTGGAGGGTCTGCACCCGCAGAGACTGCCTCCGCCAGACCCGCCCTCCTGCAGCGTCTCGCGAGCGACGACCCCCTCGCCAAGCCGTCCCCCGTCCCCGACGTAGACGACCCAAAGCCAGACTGGGGGATCGCGCCCGTCGACGCCAACACCAACCATGCATTGTTCCCGCCTGCACCCCTTGAGACGCCTCTCCCCTCGTCGTCTTCGTCCGCCTACCTCACCACCCCCCACCTCCCCTTCGCGTCCACCTCTGCCTCCCCCTCGTCTCTCTCGTCCGCCTCGTCCGCTATGCGCCGCTCTCCCTCTCAGGGCTCTGCCGCCATCGGCGCAAAGATCTGGGGCGTCGCCCTTGTTGGCTTCGACCACGCCCTCGGCCCCACCATCGAGTTCACCCACCCCGAGTCCCTCAAGGAGAACCTCGAGCTCCAGCGCAACCTCCCCTTCCTCGCCCTCCCCGACGGCGCGCACGCCGTGCGCTCCCTCCCGCTCTTCCTCTCCGCCTCCCTGTACTGACCGGTATCCGCGCCCCTCTGCCACAGCGCGACGAGGACTACTCGTACTTCCACCTCCTCCTCCCCTCCGTCGCGCCCGCGCAGACCATCTTTGGCATCTCGTGCAATCGCCAGATCCCCGCCGACCAGCTCATCAACAAGGGCAAGGACGTTACCCGCTCGACCGTCCAGAAGGCCATCGTCGTCCTCGCGTCAAAGGTGCGCAACGGCCGCTGTTCGCCAACTACTCACGTTCATAGAAAGCAATAGCTGATGATATGTGAGATCTTGCTCAGCCCATCTTCGGGGCCCTCCGCGACAAGCTCGGCGTCGTCACACGCTCGTTCTTCGCCCAGCGCAATTTCGACGACAAGGCCATCCTCGTCGACCTCTTCCGGAGCTTTGACCCTGCACTCGCACTCGAGAAGGGCAAGGGACGTGCGCAGGAGGACGAGGCATGCGAGAAGGAGAAGGAGGTGGACGGGGCACAATTGCCAGAGCCGCCGCTCAGCCCGCCGCCTGAGGAGAAGCAGCGCGCGGCTGAGGAGGATGGTGGGATGTACATGGGTACGTGATCCTCTTCGCCGTACTCGACGGTCGCTTGTGCCCCCTCATGAGGATCTGGCGACCTGAACATCGAGTGAAGAGCTCACACAGCTTGATCCTGCAGGCACCTCTTTGCGCGAGCTCGTGCACCGCTTCCGCTTCAAGACGCTCATGCTGCTGAAGCTCCTCATGCTGCAGCGGCGGGTGCGCCCCTTCCCCTTTGCCCCCCTTATCTCTACTCATCTTCCTCGCCTCGCTCCGCCCCGCCCCGCAGGTCATGTTCTTCGCGGCTTCGTCGCCCGTCGAGCAGCTCTGCACATTCCAGTACTCGCTCGTGACGCTCATCCCTGGTCCGCCTCCTCTTTACTCCTGTCTCTCTCGCCCTTCACTCACACCCGCCCGGCAGCCCTCCTCACCGCCCTCGACGACGCCGCGAGCCCGACGCTCGACGAGCGCGCCCGCCGAATAACCAAACCGTCGAGCCTCAAGACGAGCGACAAGTACAGCTTGATCCGGTACTTGGGACTGCCGCTGGATGTGTTTGGGAAGGTGCGTCGCGCCCGTCCTTCTGCAAGCGAGCTCCCGGCCGGCGAACTGGCGGGGCATGAATGATGCGATAGCATCGCATTGACATTCCTCCTCAATGCGCGCAGGGCTCGTTCTTCCAGCCATACCTGCCGCTGCAACAGATCGACCTGCTCAAGACACGGTCGTACCTCGTCGGGACGACCAACAGTATCTTCCAGCAGCAGCGCGATTGCCATATTGACGTCATTGTCAACGTATGTTTTCCTTGTCGCTACCGTTCCTTCAACCGTAGGCTTGACCCTCCCGCCCCACGCGCAGATCGACTCCGCCTCGCTCGAGATCCTCAACCCAAAGCTCACGCCTCTGATCACGCTCACGGCCGCAGACCGGAAATGGATGGACGAACTCGTGACCACCGTCGACGCCTCGTGGAACGCGGCGGACCCCGCCCGGCCCCTCGGGCAAGGGTTCGTCGGCAGTGACGACTTTCTCCGTGCCAAATTCGAGGAGTACGTCTGTTCGCTGCTCGCGTGTGTCAAATTTGGCGAATTTCTGGCGAGGGAGAGGGGCGAGCGGGCCGAGATGCTGCTCAGTGCGCCGGGTACGTCGGCGCTTTCTCCTTCTCCTTCCCGGGGCTACCCTCCCCGGATGCGCGCTCATGTATACGGTGGACGACGCAGAGCTCGAATCGTACAACCCCGCGTCGTTCAACGAGGCGTTCATCAATGCGTTCAAGCGCACGGCCGCGTTTGAGCTTTGGGATCGCACGACCGACGAGGTCATTTTTGACCTCGTCGAGCCAAAGTGCGTCCCCCTGGCCCGTCTCATCACTTCCGGCAGCGCTGACGCCGGGCTTCCCCATCGCGCGCAGGCACCCCATGGAGGGCAAGACGAACCCGATCGAAGACGTCGGGATCCGTCTCGTCCACGGCTTGCACGACCTCTCGTCGGACCTCTCTCCCGCGCTCGCACCGCTTCCGCAGAAGGCGCGCGAGCGGCTGAGCAAGGGCTGGGTTCAAGGGAGGGATGGGGTATGGGGCGCCGTCGAGGCGCTGCGCGAGGACTGGGGGAAGCGGCAGGCGGTACAGCATGCTGCGGACGGCGAAGACGCAAAGGACAGGCGCGACGACGCGCCGCCGACCCCGTCTCAGCTCGGAGGAACATTTCTTGCAGGCGTGGACGTCGCGCGCTCGGGCGCACAGTCCCTTGCGGCCGGTCTCGGCGGATTCCTGGGCGGCGCGGCCCGGAAGACGAGCCTCTTTGGCGGCGGTGGGGCTGTGGGAGCGGCGCAAGGCGGGGCGGGGGAGACGGACCCGCCGTCGCCCGCACCAGCGAGCACAAATGTCGGAACGTCCCCCAACCCCAGTGGCGGGCGCTTCCTCCGTCCGCTGTCGACCGCCGCAGCCGCAACAGTGCCGACCTCCCCCGTCCTCGGGGGTGCGCCGCCCTCCCCCCGCGCATCCTCATCTTCGACCCTCGCACCCTCAGCCGTGCCCGCGCCCGCGCCCGTCCCCTCTCCCGCGCCAGGCGGCGGCTTCGCGGGATTCTTCGGCGGACTGCGGCGAATCGCGAACCCGGCGCTCGCCGCCTCGGGCGCGAGCTCGACACCCTCGACCCCGGGCACGCCCGCCGGGTTCGGCACGCCTCCGCCGCTGAGCTTCCTCTCTGTCGGCGGGTGGGGCGGCCGTGTCGGGACGGGGAGCGCTGCACACAGCGCGAGCAGCTTGGCTCTCCACCTCCCTGAGCCCGGGGGCGGGAAGAAGGGAAGGACTGCGCGCGAGGTCGCGGGCGATCTGGGCGCGGACGCGGGCGCCGACGAGAGCGCGGGAGAAGACAATCCGAGGCAAGAGGTGGAGGAGGGGCTGAAGATCGAGGGCGTGCGCGCGAGAGACCTTGACATGGAGGGCGGGGGTGGGGACGACGGGAGGAGCGTGAACGCCGCGAGGGAGGAGGCGCGCAGGCGGCTTGAGGGGGAGTGAGCGCGCGCGCATGCCCGCAGCTTGACTGGAAGTGGAGGAGGGTTCCGGCGCACGGTGGGCTGGGCGCTGTAGGACTCGCATCTTGATTCACGAAACGCATGCCGGCACAGAGCTGTGTGGTTCTCGCGCGAGCAGAGGTCGACGGTCGCGCCATGTCGGCGGGTCCTTCGGGACGGTCTTCTGCGCTATACAGGCGACTTGGCGAGTGCAGGGCAAGGCTCTGCAAGCCGTGCGACGCGGTGCTCGTCGACGCCGTCTGACCCCACGGTTCCCCGGAGGAGCGGTCCTTTCCTCCACTTTCTGCACTCGCTCTTCTCGTACACTCTTGTAGCGCCTCACGGCGCCTTTTACGAGTTCTGCGAGTACAGCAGAAGCGTTGCAAGACGCGCCAACAGATTGCGTCCTGCTGTGTACTCGCTCGACTCCTCGCGGCAGATCCGCCGACTTGACGGCTTCTGCGACTGGGGCGACCACGTGCGGACAGTACATTGTCGGCGGTGGAGCTCAAGCCTGATCAAGAAACGCGCCAGCACGCTCAGCCCCTCATGCGCGTCTCCTCCTTCTCCTCCTCCGCGCCCCGGCCTCAACAGCTCACCGACTCCCGCCCGCAGGTGCGGCATCGCCTTCGCTATCCGCTCCTCAACGTCGTACCGCGCGTCGGGCCCGACAGCCCTCCCAGCCGATGCAGGCTCCTCGCCCGGCTCGACAGGGTCAGCCGGCTCGCCCCTCTCGCTCGCGGACCTCGACGAGGGCATGGACGAGAACGACCCGGCATACGGGATTCGGCTAGCGGATGGGAGCAAGCCGGACAAGTTCCTCGACGCGAACGAAACGTGGGAAGGCGTGGTGAATGCTGTGCGGAGCCGAGGTGTGCTTCCTGGTCTCCCATTCTCCCATCCGCGCTGACCGCCCCGCAGGCCCCGACGCGAGCAACTCGCTGATTCGGCATGTTCGCCCGAGCAAAATGTTCCACTTTGAGATGCGCTTCCACGCATCCGTGCTGCACATGCGCGGCGATACTCTCACCCTCCAGCCGTTCGTCGCGGACAACGGCGACGTTTTCCTCTGGAACGGCGAGATCTTCGATGGTCTTGAGGTGCGTCATCATCCCGTACGTGCTGGTAAGGAGGGCCTTACGCTCTACCGGCAGGTCTCTCTGCACGAGAACGACGGGCAGAAGCTTTTCGAGCAGATCCAGGAGTGCGGCCCGTCCAACTTCTTCGCCGCAATTCGGGACGTCGAGGGCCCATACGCCTTCGTATATCACCAAGCTTCGACGCAGCGCGTCTATTTCGCCCGCGACCCGCTTGGCCGCCGCTCCCTCCTCTTCCATCCGCCCACGCCTGCCTCGCCCTACCTCTTTCTCGCGAGCAACTCGCCTGGAGCAGACTTCCCGTTGCAGGCCTGGGAGGAGGTTGCTTGCGATGCGGTGCACTGCTATCACCTGAACGACCTGAAGGGCAAGTCGTGGCTGGTGTGTCGCGCTCGTTCCTATTGCCACGCTGAGCCTCCAGCTCACGCTTCTTTCCTGCAGGTCGACGGCCGGCGAGGTCTCTCCTCGTATCCACGCTACCCGAAGTCACTCGGGCTGTCGCAGGACATCCTGGTGCGTTTGCCGCTCTTCCGCCACTCAACTCAACTCGCGCTTAACCGCTCGCTCCGCAGATCTACCCCTTTGACCCGCTCCTCACCTCCATCCCACAACCCGGCAGCCTCACACCCGCATCTCCCGCCAACCCCTCGGAACCCGTCATCACCTCGCAGCTCGCCCTTGCCATCCAGTCCTTCATTACCGAGCTCGAGCGCGCCGTGCGCGCCCGTGTCGCAACCGTCCCTTCCGTCCCCGCGCCTCCCGCCGCGCGCATCGCCATCCTCTTCTCCGGCGGACTCGACTGCACCGTCCTCGCCGTCGTGCTCGACCGCGTCCTCCCCGACGACGAGGCAATCGACCTAATCAACGTCGCGTTCGAGAACCCGCGCAAGCTCAAGGCAAAGCAGGCGCTCAGCGGCAAGGGCAAGGAGAAGGCGCAGCCTCTCGCAGTAGACGAGATGGACGTCGACGAGATGCCCCCGCCCGACCCGCCTGTCACCAGCAAGATCTATGACGTGCCCGACCGGATTACTGCACGCGAGAGCTGGGAGGAGCTCAAGCGCTTGCGGCCGCAGCGGCGCTGGAACCTGGTCGAGGTGAACGTGCCGTATCGGGAGATGCTCGAGCACCGGCAGACGGTCATCGACCTGATGAAGCCGCAGAGGACGGTCATGGACCTTGTGCGTACTCTCCCTTTGCCTCTGGTTCCACGTGCTGACCCTCGCGTTCGCAGAGCATCTCGCTCGCCTTCTGGTTCGCCGCGCGTGGCAGAGGCCACTTCTCGCAGTTCGACTCCTCCCGCACCTCCGACTCAGCTCCGCTCCCCCCGCCCATACCATACCATTCACGCGCGCGCGTCCTGCTCAGCGGCCTCGGTGCCGACGAGCAGCTCGGCGGGTACGCGCGACACCGCAAGGCGTTCGCGCAGCCGGCCTCGCCCGCTCCGCCGGCATGCACCTCGTCCCGCCCCACCGCCTCTGTCACCTCGCCGACCCTCACCATCACCGCCCTCCCCCCTGTCACCTCCTCTGCACCCGCCCCGTCATCCCCAGCCCCGCCTCAGAACTGGCACGCGCTCCTCTCCGAGCTGCAGCTCGACATCGACCGTCTTCCCGTGCGGAACCTCGGGCGGGACGACCGCATTCTCTCCTCGCACGGGAAGGAGGCGCGGTACCCGTACCTCGCGGGCCACGTCGTCGCGTTCCTCGCAAGGCAGCCCGTATGGCTCAAGACGGACTACCGGTTCCCTGAGGGGACGGGCGACAAGATGCTTCTTCGGCTGGTGGCGCGCAGGTTAGGACTGGTGAGGGCGGCGAGCTTGCCGAAGAAGGCGGCGCACTTCGGGAGCGGGACGGCCAAGATGGAGCTTGCGGCGGGGAGGGCGAAGGGGACAGACTTGCTGTAGTAGAGGATCGAGGGACGAGATAGACCGGTGGCTCCTCATCGCAACGCAGTGCATCACTGAGCGCATGGTCCTCTTAAAGCACGTGGGACCGTGAGCTGCGAATCCCGACTTCCCGCTCTTTCCCTCGTCTTTCCTCTCGCTTCGCTCAAGGGGACAAAAACGGTCATCAATTTGGTGCAGATGACGCAGCAAAAACGAATGAACGAAGGAGTGTGCAAGAATTGCGAAGCTGGGTACGGAAGACATGCGAGGATCAAACGAAATGCGAAGGGAGCCGTGGCGGTGGGGATCGCCAAGAACGCGGCGAAGACAAGAAAAAGATGGGTAAAACGAGAGTGCCTCACTCCTCGTCCTCTTCGGCAGCGTCGGGCATGACGAACACCCGCTTCGCAAGCGGACTGCCGACCTTGGGCATGAACTGGAGGCTCTTGCGCCTGGCGCGCTCGATAGACGCCGCGATCGACGCCTTGAGCGCGGCATCGCGCGCAGTCCCGCCCGCGCCGGCGGAGAAGCTCGCGTCCGCGCCGGCGGCGCTGCCGAGTGCCGCGAGCGCCTTGGGCTCCATGCTCTTCCTGCGACGCGGGGCGCCCGCATCGCCCTTCGCGCTGGTTGGGGCACCGCCGAGCCCGAGCGCAGCCTGCGCCGTCGCGGCCGCGACGTCGCGCACGGCGTTCTCTTTGCCCGTACCGGGGAGGGGCGCGGCCGCGTCCTCGACCTTAAAGGGCGTCTCGTCCGCATGAGCGCTCAGCTCGGCGCAGCGCACGACCCAGGCGATGCCGACGAGGTGCGGGCGCGAGGAGGGCGGGAGCGAGCGGTGGAACTGCAGTGTTGACGGGCGCCCCGACTTGAAAACGATGTGCGTCGTGGCCGTCGACGGGCGAGTCGTGACCTGCGGGCGGGTCAGGAGCGTCAGCACGAATTCATATGCGTGATTGCCGTGAGCGCGGAAGACGCGGGACGCACCCTTGCTCCAAGCCCCTTGAGCATGTCAACAAACACCATCCCAGAGTCGTCGCCTTCCGCAGTTCTGACGTCGACAAATGCAACGACTCCCTGCAGCGCCGCCTTGTCCTTGGGCTTGCCGACTGCCTCGCCCAGCCCCGACGAAATGCTCGCGGACGACGGCAGCGTGGCAGACGAGATCCGGCGGCTCGACGGGCGGGACGAGATCGTCTGCGACGAGGACGTCAACGCCGCCGACTGCATCGACACGTCCGCAAGCGGGGCGCGCGCCGAGAGATCGACGATCCCGCCCGCGGGGCGCGCCGCCGCGCTACTCCTGCGGCGCGAGGCCGGGCCGGAAGGGAGCATCGGCGCGACGTGCGGCGCGGTGGAGGGGGCGGGTGGTGGGACGACGATGGAGTTGGGCGCGACGCGCGAGCGCGGCAGGCTCGAGCGGCGGGTGACGATGGGCTCGTGTGCTGGGGCAAGGGGGACCTTGTAGTCACGCGAGGAGAAGGACGTCGAGGCGGCGCCCTCCGCGCTTGTGCGCCGGCTCGGTGCAGCACTCGGCTTTGGCATCTGCAGGCGGCTGAGCATGCTCTGCAGGTTCGCGAGCCGGCGCGCCGTCTCCTCCGAGCGGGACGAGGTCGTCGACGCCGTCGAGACGTCCGCGGCAGAGCACGTTGACGCGTCGACGTCCACCGCCATCGAGTCGTCCGTGACGGTCGCGGACGGTGGTGGCGGCGGCGGACTCATCGCATGCCGCGGGAGAAGCTGCTCGAGCGGCGGGGGCGGCGCGACTGGGACACGCGACGGTGGGCGCGGGAGGCGGCTGCTGCCCACGCTCGCGGAAGTGGAAGCGGTCGCCGCCGAGCTCG
Organism: Rhodotorula sp. PL61-2; assembly: GCA_028828645.1. Taxonomy (NCBI): domain Eukaryota; kingdom Fungi; phylum Basidiomycota; class Microbotryomycetes; order Sporidiobolales; family Sporidiobolaceae; genus Rhodotorula; species Rhodotorula sp. PL61-2. The sequence continues at coordinate 262,800 of JAPZQE010000001.1, forward strand.
AAAGGCGGAGAGGGCGTACCCCGCGGCCCGCACGCGTCGACACGATAAGCGCCTCGCGCCCCACCGGAGCTGGCGCTGGAACCTGTGCACGCGGCATGACGAGCGGCGCCGGCATCGAAGACGACGGGGGCGCAGTGAGGTTTGGCAGCGGGAACGTCCTTCCGCCGCGCTGCATCGGGACCGAGGTGGGCATGCTCTTCGCGACGGGCGCGACCGAGCCAGCGAGTGTAGGCGGCGGCGGCATGCGCTTCTTCGGCGGCGGGCTGCGAGGGAGGACCGGCGCGTGGATCGTCGTGTTGTCATCCGCCTCCTCAGGAGCGAACGGCCGGGGGGCGGACGAGCTACCCGCGACGGGAGACGGCGCCGAAAGGTGGATCCGCTTCGCGCCCTTCTTGCGCGGGCTGAGAAAGTCGATGTCGTCCTCTTCCGAGTCGGAGTCCATCTCGTCGAGCTTGCGCGTGAGCGCTGTCTTGCCCGTCAGCGAGCGGGGCGAGAGCGCGCCGCGGAAAGGCGACGACGGGGGAATCGGGCGGCCGCGTGAGGACGTGGTGGGCGGCGCGGTCTTGGGTTGAGTGGCGGAGTCGACATCCATTGCGGTGTCGCCGTCGTCGGTGAAGATGCTGAGCTGGCGGGATGAAGACGCTCTCGTCATGGGCGGTGCTGCGAGCACCGTCGCCCGCTGCTTTTGCGGTGACGCAAAGTTGAGCGGGTCCATCGAGATCGACGCGGCAAGCGAGGCAGTCTCCTCCGCGACGCTGCCCAGCCCGGAGCGCGCGAAGCCCCTCCCCTCGCCGATCCGCGCCAGGCTCGCCGACTTGGGCAGCGGGCGGACCTCACGCTCGCTGCTGACCTCAAAATCGAACGTGGGGCGCACGAACGCCGTCGAGAAAGGGTCGTTCGGGCCGCCAGCGCCGCCGCTACTCACGAGGGCAGTTGACGAGGCGGACTTGCGCGGGCTCGTCCGCTGCCCCAGCACGGGCGGGCCGGCGCGCACGACGCCCATGCCCGTCATCTTCCCCGCCTCGGCGCGGCTGTAGCGGCGCGCGGTGGGCGCGGGCTTGGGCACGCTCGAAGAGGAGGAGGAGGCGGTGCGGCTGGATGACCCGCTCGCGGCGAGGTTCGATTCGGCGAGGATGCGGCGCGAGCGACTCGCGGCAAGCGTCGACGAGGAGGATAGCTTGGATGTCGCGAAAGAGGAGCGGGAGGAGAGGCTCGCGGTCGAGCGTGCGCGCGGGATCGAGGCGGAGGAGGCGAGGTCGGCGGAGGTGCGCGAGCGGGGAAGGCCTGCTACGGACGGCGCAGCGCGGGTTGTGGTCCGCCGTGCGCTTGTGCTCGTGTTGACGGTGCTGTCCTCCGCAGGCGCGGCGAGCGAGCGCCTCGACATGGACCGTGTGACGGTCGACGACGAGCGCGGGAGCGTCGGCGCAGCCACGCTGCTGGGGCGCGATGAGCTGGACGAAGCCATCCTAAATGACGTGCAGGCCGTTTAAACGTGTCTGTCAAGCGTACGAGAGTGAGGAGAAACACGGGCGGGGAGAGTTCGGCAGTGGTTGAGTGACGGCGCGAGAGTTGTCGATTCGCCGGAGGAAGTGCTGGGAGGGATGGTCGCGCTCTCAGAGTTTCCAGCTGCACTTCACCGACCGCTGGAAACGCAGCGATGCGGCGAGGGACGCGCGACGAGGGAGAGCTCCTCATCGTCGAGCGGACCGCGAGTTGTTGTCGCAGTCTCGCACCTGTGCATGCATGGCTCAACTCTATGGATGCGCAATATACCAGTTCAAGTGAACGGGAGCTGCGGCCGGCTACTCTAGATGCGCTTTCGCGAATCGAAGAGGTGTCTCTCCCCTTGCGAACCGCCATGGCACGGCTCTACTTTCACGGTGCTACTACAATGATGCTGTCTCCTACAAGAGAACCCGCAAGGTGAGGGCCGCGGGTGGCTACGAGACGAGCGGTAGCAGGAGTCGGGCTTGTCCTGTTCACAACCACCTCATCGCAGGCCCTGTTCATCGCCGGTGTCTTGGCTGCCTTTAGCGTGCTACGACGAGTGTTGCATGGAGTCCAATTCCTTGAGCGGTCGACTGCCAGTCAGGCCCCTGTCGGAGAGAGCGAGGGCCACAGCGAGATGAGCGTGACGAGACAGAGGCCGTCCTCCACCGCGTAGGAGTCAGCCTGGTAAGCTAGCCGGGCAGGCGTGCAAGCCTGTAGTAGACATAAGAAGCGAGAAGCAACAGGGTTACCGGACAGCTGCAGCGCCTGCTCTCGTCGAGCGTTTCCCCCCCGCCCCAGCAGGTCCGTCCGCCCTGAGCGGGCAGTCGCGACCCAATCGTTCATAGCCCCGCGAGTTCTGCACCAACTGCGAGCACGAGCTCGACAGGCAAATGTGCGGTACGGCTTGAGACATCGCATGATAGCTTCAGCAGGGCGGCAGGTGGGAGTGACCGAGCAAGGAGTCTTTGAGCAGCACTGCCAGCGCCGTAGCGCGGGCCAGGTGGGATATGCTGGCCGATACTGTACGTCGATGCAAAGGCGGGCACGATGGCCTGCCTGAGTTGCAGAGCGGCCAGGGCCAGCAGCAAGCGTTGAGATGGTATTGGAGGAGGTGAAAGGCGGAAATGTGCTCGGAACCGGCCAAGCGAGCCCGCGAGCAGTTTTAGACACATCGTGCTGGACAGAGCCAACAGGTTCGAACCGACTGGAGGGGATTTGTGAAAGAAGAGGGGAGGAGGAGGGGGAGGAGGAGGACGAGACGAGGCTTGTTCTCCTTCACTTCGGTCTCCGTCTACACGAGCTCGTAGTCCTTCTTTCATCAGTGCGTCCCTCTACACCCATCCTGGCAAACTAGCAGGAATCCGCCAGGCGGTCTCCGCGGCAGTCGCGTCGAGCTCGGCGGGCGCGCGAGATTTGCGCGGAGGGCGCTTGGGCGGGGGAATGGGGGCGTGCGAGGGTTGCACGGGGCGGGCAGGGGACGCAGGAGGATTGTCGAGGGCAGGCGCCCGGCACCAGCGCCCTGCGCTCGCTGCGCCAGAGACTTTGCCGCCGTCGACGCCCGCCTTTGGCTCGGCTGGTCCCTCCCTTCGCCTCCTCCCTTCTTCCCTCCGCACACCTCGACAAGTTCGCCGCCCTTCCCTCCTCTACCCGCTCTGCACACCGCAGACAACGCCACTCCGCCACCACACACGCGAACCTCCCACACGCCTCGACCGCCCGCCCGCAAAAGCAACCCCTTCGCCATGTCCGAGCACAGGCGCTGACCCTCCGCCTGCGTGCGCGCCTTCTCCGCTCTGCAGTGACGAAGAAGAGAAGATCCGGCGGCCGCAACAAGAACGGCCGTGGCCACGTCGCCTCCATCCGCTGCTCGAACTGCTCGCGCATGTGCCCCAAGGTCCGTCCGCGCCGCTCTCCTCCTGGGCTTGTCGCCTGGCAACTGGCTTGCTGACGAGCAACCTTAACTCGAGCAGGACAAGGCCGTCCGCCGCTTCACCGTTCGCAACATGGTCGAGACGGCTGCGATCCGCGACCTTTCGGATGCGTCGGTGTACCCTGGTGCGTTGCATGCTGTCTACTAGTCGCTTTGTCGCAGGCTGGCAAGGCACCGTGCTTGCGGTGTCGCGTGCTGCGGAGAGCGACCCGTGCTGACCCCCCCTGGCTCACGCAGAGTACGTGCTCCCCAAGCTGTACATCAAGATCCACTACTGCATCTCGTGCGCGGTGCACGCCCACGTTGTCCGCGTCCGCTCGGTGAAGGACCGCCGCAACCGCGCGCCCCCGGTTCGCGTCCGCTTCAACAAGGACGGCAAGAAGATCTCGCCCGCCGCCACCGCCGCCGTCGCCGCCGCCCGCCAGTAAATCTGTTGAGCGGAGGCTGAGGGTGTGACGGGAACGGGGAATGCAGGTCGGAGGGTCGGTCCGTGTTGTGTAGCGAGCGTTTGTCCGTGACCCGGAGGAACGAGGGCTCTCCTTCTCGCAGTCTTGCGCGCTTCGTCCCATTGCACACCGTCAGAGGTCTTCGCTGTGCTGCTCTCGGCTGCGTCGCTCTTTGCCATCGGTACTGGTTCGCCCAGCGCGCTCGCGGCGAGATGTGCAATCTGTGAGATGGAGCGCTCCTCCTAGCGCCCTTGCAGTTCTATCTGACCTGGTATGGTGCAGCAATGCGGTTTGCTAGCGTCAAGAGTGTACAGTCGGCCCAAGGAAGCGGCGAGAGGGTGTGGCAGACGAGGTGCACCGCACCGCTTGGACCGGGCGGCGCTCTCGCTCGACCTCTCTGCTCGCTCGTCAGCTCGTGCTTGCTAGGACGCCATGGTCCGCTCCTATCTGCGGCATGGCAACACGGATGCGTTCGGCGTCATTGCCAGCGGCCCCGCCGTGTACGACGGGAGGAAGGCCTACTGCCCGGCGCTCGAGGACGTCCTCGTGTGGGATGTCAAGAAGGGCGAGCAGGTGCGCTTCGTCCCTCTCCAGCTATGACTGAATGAGCTCACCCGCCCGCCCGCAGGTCGCCATGTGGCACGAGACGGGCCTGCGCGCGCTCGTAACCTCCATCTCGCGCTCGCCCGCCGACTGGGACTCGTTCGCCGTCGGATACGCAGACGGCTCTGTGCGTCTCTGGAACGCCAAGACACAGGCTGTCACCGTTACCTTCAATGGCCACAAGACGGCCGTTAGCGCGCTCGCGTGGGACCGCGACGGGACCCGCCTCGCGACCGGCGCAAAGGACACCGACATCATTGTCTGGGACGTTGTTGGCGAGGTCGGCCTCTTCCGTCTCCGCGGCCATCGCGACCAGATCACCGCACTCGCGTTCGTCGCCGCTCGCGCGGGGTCGGACCTCGACGGCGAGACCTCGTCGGCTACCGCTGACCCGTCGGCTTCCTCCTCTGCCGCCGCTGTCCCGCCAAAGCCGTCGACACACCTTCTCTCCTCGTCCAAGGACACTTTCCTTAAGCTGTGGGCGCTCGAAACGCAGCACTGCATCGAGACGGTCGTTAGCCACCGCTCCGAGGCGTGGTCGTTCGCGTACGATGCAGACAGCAACGTCCTCATCTCCGGCGGCGGCGAGGGCGAGGTCAAGTGCTGGAAGGTCGACAACGACGTCCTCCTCCGCGGGGTCACCGCACTTGGCGGCGACGACACCGTGCTGGGCGAGGGCGCCGCGACGGGCAAGAAGAAGCTTCGGCGCGCAATCGCGCCGATCGCGGCGCTCGCGCTGCCCAACCCCTCGCACACGCACAACATCTCGCAGATCACGCTGCACCCGACCCTGTCGGTCCTCGCCATCCACTCGGGCGAGCGCGCGATCGACGTCTTCCGCCTGAGGACGGAGGAGGAGCTGCGGAAGAAGCTGGCGAGGCGGCGTAAGCGCGAGAGGGAGAAGAAGGAGAAGGCCAAGGCGGGTAAGGGGAAGGGCAAGGGCAAGGCCGTTGAGGGCGAGGAGGTGGACGAGGATGAAGAAATGGACGGCGGGGAGGCGGCAGACGGGCATGTCGAGTGGAGGGACCGGCTCGCAGTGTGGTCGACCGTGCGAACGAGCGGCAAGATCCGTAATTTCTCGTTCGCGCCGGAGACGCTGAAGAACAAGGGCGAGGTGCAGGTGTGCTGCTCCTCATCTTGCGAAAGTGCCTTCATGCTGACCTCCCTTCGTACCCGCAGCTCCTAGCCTCACTCGCTAATAACGCCCTCGAAGTCTACAATCTTCCGCCTCCCGCCTCCTCGAAAGCCCCCGCAGTCGAGCCCGTCAAGATGCTCACGCTCGACCTCCCCGGACACCGTTCCGACGTGCGCTGCCTCGCCGTTTCGTCCGACGACCAGCTCATCGCTTCGGCAAGCCATGGCTCGCTCAAGCTCTGGAACGTCAAGACAACCAAGTGCGTCCGGACGATGGATTGCGGTTATGCCATCTGCTGCTCATTCCTTCCTGGCGATCGCCACGTGCGTTGCTTCCCTCCTTGTGCTTGGTCGTCCATCCTGACTCACATACACCACGCAGATTGTCGTTGGCACCAAGTCAGGCGAGCTTCTCCTCTACGACCTGTCTTCATCATCCCTCCTGGAGACCTTCGCCGCGCACACTGCCCCGCTCTGGTCGCTGCACGTCCGCCCCGACGGTCGCGGGCTCGTCACCGGCTCGGCCGACAAGGACATCAAGTTCTGGGACTTTGAGGTCCGCGAGGTCCCCGCCGAGGTCGAGGGTGGCGCGCCGACGCGTGTGCTCACCCTCGCACACGTCAAGACGCTCAAGATGACGGATGATGTCCTCGCCGTCAAATACAGCCCCGATGGCCGCCTCCTCGCGGTATCGCTCCTCGACTCGACCGTCAAGGTGTTCTACGCCGACACGCTCAAGTTCTTCCTGTCGCTCTACGGCCACAAGGTGGGCATACCTCTTTCCTTGCATACTCGGACCTCACTGACTCGCGCGACCTGTACAGCTCCCCGTCCTCTCGCTCGACATCTCGTCCGACAGCAAGTTGATCGTGACTTGCTCGGCGGACAAGAACGTCAAGATCTGGGGCTTGGACTTTGGCGACTGCCACCGCTCGCTGTTCGCGCACGACGAGAGCGTCATGCAGGTCGCGTTTGAGCGCGGGAGCCACCTCTTTTGGTCGGTTGGCAAGGACCGGATGGTCAAGTACTGGGACGGCGACAAGGTGCGTCCGGCTCGCTGTTGCGCTGCGCGTGTGAGGGGCGAAGCTAACGCGGGTGCTGCGCAGTTCGAGTGCATTCAGAAGCTCTCGGGCCACTCGGGCGAGGTGTGGGCGCTTGCGGTCAGCCAGAAGGCCAACTTTGTCGTCTCGGGTTCGCACGACAAGTCAATCCGCATCTGGGAGAAGACGGACGAGCCGGTACGCACCCCCCTGCTCGCTCCTGCTCCGACGCCTCGTTGCTGACATCGCACATCTCAACAGCTGTTCCTCGAGGAGGAGCGCGAGCGCGAGCTCGAGGAGATGTACGCCAACGCGTCAAACCCGCGCGGCGAGCGGGACGAGCTGCGCGTCCTCCCCTCAGGCGAGGAGGTCCCGCAGGCCGAGTCGACCGAGGTGACCAAGTCGACGACCGAGACGCTCATGGCGGGCGAGCGGATCCTCGAGGCGCTCGAGCTGGCCGAGGTTGACCGCGCGGCGATGGCCGCGTACGACGACGAGGTGCGGCGCGCGCCGAACGCCGAGGCGGCGAAGCGCGTCCCGCACCCGACGAGGAACGCCGTCTTTGCGATGTATGGCAACTGCTCGGCTGACGAGTACGTCCTCAAGATTGTCAAGGCGATCCCCGCCGCGCAGCTGCAGGACGCGCTCCTCGTGCTCCCGTTCGGGCGCGTCACGCAGCTCATCGAGCACATCGACGTCTGGGCGCACCGGGTGCGTCCCTCTTCTCCTTCTCCCCTCCTGCGCGGCGCGAAGATGAGCACTGTACTGACGGGACAGGGCATGCGCGCAGGGCTGGCACCTCGCACTCACGTCGCGCGTGCTGTTCTTCCTCCTCCGGACGCACCACTCACAGATCGTCGCGACGCGCGCGCTTAGGCCGACGATGGTCGCGCTCAAGGGGCACCTGCGCGACGCGCTCAAGAAGCAAAAGGTGCGTCTCCACCCCCGCTTCCACCCCTTCCTTTCGTCGATCTCTTTTCTTCGCCGTCTGCACACGCGCACTCGTGAACGCTCACCCCCGCCCGCCCGCGCACGCAGAACACGCTCGGGTACAACCTTGCGGCGCTCAAGTTCCTCCAGCGGCAGCACGACGCGAACAAGATTGCCGACTTTTACGAGCAGGACGTCCTCGGTCTTGGCGGAGGCGGGAGCGGCATGACGGACGAAAAGGCCGTGAGGGAGATGATCGAGCAGGGCGCCAAGAAGCGCAAGAGGGCGACGCTGAGGACGTAGGTCGGACTTTTTTTGCGTCTTCTGGCCGGAATGGAGGCTGTTGTACTCTCTCGCTCTCGTTCTCTCGACGCTGGCGGGCGAAGGGGAGGAGTGCGAGAGAAAGCAAGTCTGGCATGAGCAAACAACAACAGGCACGCTACGGACAACACTGCGGGTGCGGATGCGGACTGCGGGGTAGTTGGGAAGTGAAGTGGGTAAACAAGCGATAGAACGGGCACATCCTCCCCTCGGCTCTCTCGAGAGCGCGTCAGCTCTCTCCCTCGCCGCGCTCGACCCGGAGCCTCTTCGCCGCCGGCTCGCCCTCCGCCCCTAGCGGCGGCGGAGCGGGCGCGGCGTGCCCCACGCCGGCGACCCTCCGAAGCGCGTCGAGCTCGCCACACATGGCGGCCCTCTCGCGCTCCCACGCGCCCTTCTCGGCCTCGCACTGCGCGAGGCGCGCGCTGAGAGAGTGGACCTGCGCTTGCAGGAGGGGGATCTCGGCTGCGCGGGATTCGAGGTCGCTGTTCCGGAGCGGAGGAGAGGGTAGAAGTCAGCGGGGGTGAAATGAGGAGAGGGAGGAGGGATGGGGACGGACCGGATCTGCTGTTGCTTGCGCTCGCGGAACGCGCGCTGGGCGGCGCGGTTCTGAGCGGCGCGCTCTGCGGGAAGGTCGGCACGGAAACAGTCAGTAGTAGCTCAGATGAAAGCACGAAGACCAGCAAAAGGACGTGCGACACACTCGTTTGCTTTAATTCCTTCTTTCCCTTGCCGCCGCGCCCCTCGCCCTCGTCGCCCTCGCCCAGGCCCGTCCCGCCCGGGCTCGCACTCGACTCTGGCGGACTCAGCGACTGCTGCGATTGCAGCTGCTCTTCACCGACACTCGCGAGGCTCGCGCGCCGGCCGACATCGGAGCTTGCGCGTCGAGCGCCAGCGGATGGTGCGGGCGCGTCGCCAAAGGGCGGGAGCTGTGGTGCAGAGGAGGGCGAAGGGGGCGAGAGGGACGCGCCACGCGCGAGGGCCGAGAGCGCCTCGGCGGCAGAGTCGTCCTCTGCTGCTGGTGCAGCGTGCTCGACGGGGTAGGTGTGGTGCTGCTCAAGGACGGGAGCAGGTGCGGGGATGGGACTGAGCAGGGCGCCAAGGGAGGGGAGGGGGCCGGCGGGAGGAGGTGCGGCGGACGTCGGCCCGAAGGCGGGTATACGGCGGTTTGTGGTGGGCACAGGAGCGCGCATTGCAATGCTTGTGCCGGTGGTGAAAGCGGGTGGCGGGGCATACGACGTCGAGGAGAGGGGAGGCGGACCCGGGTGTGCGAACGCAGCGGGAGGCGCGGGCGAAGGGACGGGTGCAGCTGCAAGGGCGTGCACGGCGGGCGAGGAGGGCGAGGAAGCGGGGGGGGCAAAGGCGGGGATCTTTGGCTTGCTCGGCGCGGCAAGGGGCGGATGAGCTGATGAGGCGGAGGGAGGCGGGGGTGCGGCCGCGGCTGGGTAAGGGAACGAGCCCAGCGAGGGGTAGGGCGGGATGCCGTCCCTCAGCAGTCCCTGGTACGCGTGTTGGTCCATCTCGAGGTGCGGTTCAGGGGGAGGGTGCGAGTCGAATGCCGAGGACGAGGACGAGGATGCCGAGTGGGAGTGGGACGAGCACGCGGATGCGAGCAGAGCCAAGGTCGGCGGGACCTGCGCGACCGAAGGCATCGTCGTTGCCCCTGCAGCTGAGTAGCGACGCGAAGCGGGCGGGAGCTGGAGCCCGCCCTCGCCTCGCGTTGGCCGGGCGCCACCCGCTGCCCGCGCTGAATCAGCCAAGCACAGCCAGCCCCAAGCCCGCGGGGATTACAGCTGACACAGCCCCAGTCCTTCCTACGCTCAGCCCGTCCAGCTCACCGAACCGTGCAATCACACCAGTGTCGCATTTCACGGCGCATCTGTATACAGGAGAGCCTCGACCCGGACCCACACCTCGGCCGGTCCTGCTCGCCTTGCTCCACCCACACCGCTTGATCTACTCGTTTTACTCGCTCGCTACACCAAGGGGAGCGCGCTTAGTCGCGTACACCCGCACGATCGTCCCACGAGTCCGGCCTCGCTCTTCGTCGATCTACATCTCCTCCTCCTCACCCTCGCCCCGTCCGCAGTGAACATCACGCTCAACCAGGTCATACGGTGGGCAAAGAAGGCATTCAAGCTCTGGCAGAAGCACCAGAAGAAGCAGCAGCAGCAACAACAACAGCAGCAGCACCAGCAGCAGGGACAGTCCTACTCTCACCACGCCCAGCAGGGCCAGTCGCCCTACCCGGCCCAGGCGCCCCACCAGCAGCAGTACCAGTCGTCGCCCTATCCCCAGACCGGTCATGCACAGCAGCAGCAGCACAGCGCCTGGAACCAGGGCGTGCCGCAGGGAGCGTATGGCGGAGGAGGCTACGGCGCACACGACGGGCCGGCCACAGTGCGTTCCCTTCTCCTTTCCCCAAAGTCTGCTCGACGAGGATCAGCTTCCGACTCGCTCCAGCTGTCCGGGGCGAAGAAGGGGTTGGCACGGCGGCATGAGGAGCTCGTGCGGGCGGTCGTGCAGCGGTGGAGCGCGAACGAGGCGAACAAGGCTTTGCAGCAAGAGCGAAGGCTTACCGCCCGTCCTCCCCCGCCCTCTGTCCTACCCGCATGCTTCGCCGCACCGCATCGCCTCTCAACACTACGGATCCCCTGCCTTGCCGATCCGCCGCTCCTCCCCGCACTCCGCCTCTTCTCCTCCACTCCGCACTTTCGATCCCGCCCCTTCCGCCCTCCACCGTCATTCTACGACCCTTCCTCGCCATACTCGCACCCCTCACACCGCCTGCCGCGCCCTCCACGGGCCGCCTTCCCCTCCCTCCCCGATTTGCACATCTTCCACCTCCTCCCCTCGTACCTCCGCCCCTCGTACCATGTCCTCCTCCGTCTGCTCGGCCTGTCGGACGCGCTCGCGCAGAACCAGGACATGAAGAACGCGCAGAACGTGCACTATGTCGAGTTGCGCAATCTCGCGATCCGCGAGGGGGACCTCATGGTGCGCCGTCCTCCCTCGTCCCTTCGTTATTTCCATCTCGGAACTGTCCTAACGTCCGATCGCGCGTGCAGGCCAAGGCCTTTGCCGCATCGAAGCAGGCCTACGCGTCGGGCGACGGCGGGCGCGCGCACGACCTCAGCATGGAGGGCAAGGAGCACCAGCGCAACAAGGACCGGTACAACGACCAGGCCGCGGCGTGGATCTTTGCCGGTGAGTTTGGGCTTGCGCGCTCCTCTAATCTCGGTCCCGAATCCCCCCGAAATGGATACTGATTGCTGCGCTTGCTCGCTTGGCACAGAGAACAACAAGGTGCAACCGCAGGGATCTGTTGACCTGCATGGCTTGTATGTGCAGGAGGCGATTGAGTACACGGAGAAGGCTATAGCGGTGCGTTTCATCTTCCTTTGCCTGACCCTTCCCCGCGCTCGCTGCTGGAGGTGAGGTAAACCATGAACCGATTGTCTGACGAGCGTCGTGCGCTCGCAGGATGCACGGAGCAAGGGCATGCCGGAGCTGCGAGTCATCGTCGGCAAGGGTGCGCTCTCCCTCTCCCCTCGCCGTCGATCCCGCTCACCCTCCCGATCCGCGCAGGCAACCACTCGCCCTCGCACGTCGCCAAGATTAAGCCCGCAATCGCACAGCTGATGGAGCGCGAGCGCCTGACGGCGCACCTTGACCCGCAGAACGGCGGCGTGCTCGTCGTGCAGCTGCAGGGACAGGGCGGCGGGAAGCAGGGCGGGCAGTTCCTCCGCGAGCTCGAGGGGTCGCCGCAGAACGACTGCGTGGTCATGTAGAGGCTGTGGTTAGCGTTGTAGCGCTCGCTGGACGAGCTGGACGGGCTGTGCAACTTGGGAAGGTCGATGCGCCCCACCTCGCGCCTCGCGCCGAGGAGAGTCCGCGTGCAGCCCCTTCGTTCCCACCTTCACCTTTTACCCGAGAACAAGCACGCATGGACGCCTTCACGCTGTACAGCGCGGTCGCTCTCGCGCCTGTCGCGGCGTATGCGCTCGCTCCGTCGACGTCGACGCTCTCGGTAGTCGCGCTGATTGCCCTCGTCTGGGTGCATCTCAAGCACGCCCTGCAGGTACGCGCCCATCCGGACCCTCTTTACCGTCGTCCTGACGTTCTCTACCCCCGTAGATCGCCCGCACGGCTTCGGCCAGGGTCCTCACCGCCATCGTTCTCCCGCTCGCCTCCCTCACGATGGGGACGGTCCTCTCCCTCCTCCTGGCGAACCCCTCCGCCTCGGCGACGCTGCACTCCGTCTCCTCCACGCTTCTCGCCCTCGCGCTTTTCGCCCTCGTGACCGCCGCCTGCCCGCTCCTCGCGCTCGCAGCGGGCGCCGGGGTGGTCTCCCCTCGCCGCACGGGGGACAGGACGCAAACCTGCACAGCGCTCCTCCTCCCGCCGCTGCTGCTCGCGCTCGCGGGGAGGGTCCAGGAACACGCAGGCGCTGGCAGGGTCGGGTGGTGGGTCCCTCCGCTGCTCCCGCCCGGAGGCGGCGCAGGGGCTGGGTCGATCACGCGCATCCTCGGCCAGGCGGGCGCGGACGTGCTCGTCGCGGTGGCGGGCGTCGCGCTTGCCGAAGTGCTGTTGGAGTCGATGGGCGGGACCCGGGAGGGGGCTGTACTGCTGAGCGGAGAGGACGGCGAGTCGGGCGGCAGCGCCGTCGCCGTCAAGCGGAGGCAGAAGCTCCGCCGCCTGCTGCGCCTCCTCGCGCTCGTCGTCCTCGTCGCGCTCGCAGGCCCGCTCTTCCCTAGCTCGCGCTACACGCCCGAGCACCCCATCCTCAACGACAAGGCGTGGACGTACCCCCCGCTCAAGGTCGCGTGCGTCGTCCCGCCCGCGCTCGCTTCGCCCCGGATTAGCGGACACGGCCGCGCGACGGCGGACGACTGGCTCGCTGAGACGCGCGTCGTCGCGGGGAGGGGAGCAAAGGTGCTCAGCTGGAGCGAGGGCGCGGTTTGGCTCGAGAAGGGGGGACGCGGGGAGGGGGATGGGTGGGACGCGTTTGGTGCGGACGAGAGGGCGCTGCTTGAGCGCGTCGGGGAAGTGTGCGACATGTACAAGGTACCCTGCGCTCTCCCTCGCAGATGGGTGTGGACGGAGAACTGACGCGTGCATGCTTGCACGCCGTCAGGTCTACGTTCTCGCGACTTACCTCGTTCCGCCCGCCTCCTCCTCCCTGCACGAGCGCCACAAGAACCTCAACGTCGCCACGCTCGTCGGGCCCTCCTCGCTCGCCGGGCCGTCCGCGCCCTCGCCCTATGTCGTCTGGTCCACGACCAAGCACCACCCCGTTCCTTTCGTCGAGTCGTACACACACGCGACGCGACTCCTCCCCGCAGTCGGGTCCGTGCCGGACTCGCTCCCGCTCGCGAGCGTGCAGCTCCCGCATCCACCGCACACGCCGAGCCCGCACCGCACGCCGCTGCAGCGCGTGACGCTCTTGGGCGCGATCTGCCAGGACGTCGCCTTCCCCTCCCTCGTCTCCTCGTTCCTCCCCTTCCCCGTCCACGACTCGGCCGCCACACCAAAGAGCCCGCAGCTCATCCTCAACCCGTCGCTCGTCGTGCCGTCGCTCCCGAGCCTCGCGCACGCCTCCCTCCTGCAGGCGCGCGCCCGCGCCGCAGAGCACGGCGCGTTCCTCCTCCGCTGCGACGCGGCGGGGCCGGCGCTCCTCGCCGGGCCGGACGGGGCGGTGCGCGTACTGGTGCCCGGCGGCGAGGGTGGCGGGAGCTGGGAGGCGGAGGTCCCCCCTGAGCGAGCCGCGAGCGCGACGGTGTTCGAGTGGCTGGGCGGCACGCGGCCGGGGTGGCTCGGCGCGGGGCAGAGGGCATGGCTCGCGCTCCTCGCGCTCGTGGCGTTCGTCCGCCTCGTTGAGGGTGGGGAGGCGCGCCGCGCGCTGAGCGGGGTGGAGCGGCGCCGCGTGCGAGAGCGTGCGGCAGAGCTGGCGCGCGAGGCGAGGCGGCGCGTCGCGGGCTTGTTCGTGCCCGAGACGGAGGAGGGGATGAGCCGCGAGGGGCCAGTGACGGAGCAGAGGCTGATTGACATCGACTAGCTTGAAAGGCGGGACGTACGCTTGAGTAATGTACAGCCAAGCCGGTAAGCTATGGAGAGCGCAGATCTGGAGGAAGGGAGGCGATAGCGCGAGGGATGATAGCGGAGAAGAGGCGAAAGCAAGAGCCTCGCCAAGCCGAGCGAGACCTACTGTTACAACACGGGTACTGCTCTGCCGCTCGTCTACTTGCCACCCAATGCTGCTTCTCGTGCAAGCACGTCCGGATCCAGCTTGATGAGGATGACCGTTCGCCGGGGGTGCTCGGGGGAGGGGACCGAGTGTGCTGTTACCCGTGAAGGCTGCAAGCGGGAGTAGTCAGCCCACAGGCTTACAGAGTGGCCTTGAGCCGTGCTTTTGCGGAGAGCATGGCGCTTGCAGCAAAGCGAAGATTAAGACTCACGAAGCCCGCGCCATCCATGACCGCCTCGACGATCCCAGCGACGAGCGCGCCGCAGCTCAAGTCGCTCATCTCCTTGGGCACCTCTACGCCCCTCGTGATGACCATGTCGTCGTCACCGATCATGTACTCGTCGTCGTTCTCGGTGCTGCGCTCGAGCGAATCGGCGGGGCGGCCGAACAGGTATCGGTAGAGAGTCGAGTGGACGTAGGTAAGTATGGGGAGGAGACGGAGCGTGCGTGTCGGTGGCGGCGGCGAGCGCAGGGACGAGACCGGGTAGAGGTAGTCGCGCAGCGGGAGGAGCTCAAGGAGACGGGCACCGACCCGGTACCCCAGGATGCTTAGCCTGCGGGCATGAGATGGCTTAGCGATGCGCACACAACCATGAAGGACTCCACGCACCGCTTCTCGAACTCGCTGATGCCGCTAACGCGCTTCTGCGTGTACTGGACGACCTCGGAGAAGAGGAACGCCCAGGCACCAAGCGACACCTCTGCGCCGCGCGACTTGACTACAGGCCGGTCATAGATTGCAGACGTCCGCTTCTGGTTTGCCGGGAGCGGCGGCAGCGACGACGGCGCTTGCGGCAGCGGGAACGTCGAGGTGTGCGCGGTCGACCCCGCCGGCGAGAGCAGCGACGAGAAGCGCGAGGTCGAAGACAGGACCGAGTCTCGCACAGAGCCCGAATCGCGATTCGACATCGCTAGCGCTAACGAAGAGTGAAACGCGTGTGAGCGGGAGAGGGTCGACTTCGTCGGCGCGAGGTGGGGGCAAAGGTCGCCTTTCCAGGATCCGCTTCCTTCGTGACGCTGCCTGCTTCTCACTCTCATTAAGAAACGCAAGAACGGGACGAAGCGGTTGAGCGGACCGAAAGCAGAGGTCTTACTGAATCCAGCGCGAGATCTGAAGTTCCACCGGGTCCTCCCGTCTAGCCGCGGCCGACAAAGGGCATTCCTGTCGCCATGATCGTCTGTAGAAGTAGTGGACGGTCAGGTACGCCTAGGGATCAAAAAATGTGGAAAGGAGCGCACCTGCGTAAAGATATTGACCTCGAGCGGCAGGCTCGCCATGTGCACGACGGTGTTCGCAACGTGCTCGACGGGCATTACGGGCTCCTGCACGCGGTCGCCATTGGGCTGCAGACTGCCTGCGCCGCGCTTGAGCTCGTTGACCATGGCGGACTGGGCGTTGCCTGTAAGGGGAGCAAGCGGGTAAGCGTCGGGAACAAGATGGACGGCATGCAGACGCACCAATGTCGATCTGGCTGCAGGCAATGTTGTACGCACGACCATCGAGCGAGGTTGACTTCGTGAGTCCGCTGATCGCATGCTTGGTCATAGTGTATGGCGCAGAGAAGGGACGAGGAGCGTGGGCTGAGATCGAGCCATTGTTGATGATCCTCCCACCCTGTGGCGTCTGGTCGCGCATGATACGGAAGGCGTGCTGGGTGCAGAGGAAGGGCTGCCAGGCGCGGTGTATGAGTGATCAGCCTGTGAGGTACGCCCGGCCTCGCCGCTCGAATCGCATGCCGAAGCCGTCTTCGAACCGCCACATCCAGCCGCTTTGTCGAGAAACGCCTCTCTCGCCATTGGAAACATCTCAACATGGAGGTCGAGCTGGAGCGAACGTACAGCGACGAGGTTGACAGCGACGATGGACTGAAAGTCGGCGAGCGGGACATCTTCGAGCGGTACAGGCGCGACATTCCTTCCCGCATTGTTGAAAAGCAGGTCGAGGCGGCCTGCACCAGAATTGAGCAAGTCAGTCTCGATCGCGTTGAGCAAGAAAGCGAACGAGACGCACCGTACTTCTCCCGGACCGTCGCGAACAGCGCGTCGACATCTTCTGGCTTGCTCAGATCGCCCGCCACGGAGAGCAGCTCCGCTTCGACGTACTGCTCTCGTGCAAGACGGACTGTCTCGTTGAGCTCGTCCTGGCGTCGTCCGGAGATCACGACCGTCCACCCGGCAACAGCGAGAGCAATAGCGGAAGCGCGGCCTATGCCGCTTGATGCGCCGGTGACGCAGGCTATGCGTCTGACGGGCAGTGAAGCCATTTGGAGGTAAGGCAAGCAGAACAGGTTGCGGCGTGAGGCGAACAGCCGAGGCCGCCGGTCGAGGTGGGGGAGCCGGAAGGTCGTCCTCGACAACGCAAGCTTGCTTCACGCAATGAGGACCTTCACAGCGTATTGTGTGATACCCTAAAAGCGCTCCGCATCTCCCAGCGTCTCGCTCGCCCCGCGATGCTGCCCCTCGCGCCTCATCACCTCGTCGACGTTGACAGCCGACAATCCGCCAGCGACTGCGCCGGCAGAGCTTTGCGACAGCTGGACAATCAAGAATCAGAGTCATTGCGGCGTCCGACGCGCGGACAGCCCGCCGGCATGCCTGCTCCAACATGCGCGGGCGACGAGAAGGCGACGAGGAGATGAGAGGGAGGAACAGCGAAGGCGGCTTGCGGGCCAGCCGGCTGCGCTGAGTACCTATTGAAGACCCTCCACAGCGCATTCGATCCAAAATCTATGCCCCCGAGGTGGTGCCGACCTTTCGCCCTGGCCTTCGCTTCCCGCGCTTCCCTTCCCGGCGGTCGGCCACCTCGGCACTCGTCCTCCGACCTCGGCTCATTCAAAGGTGATCGAGCTTTGCTGACCTGCGGCAACGCAATGCCGATCACGCCCAGTCTCCTCGCTTCACTGATCTGCGCGGCCTCGCCGCCCGGCACCATATTCAAAAGCTCGCGCATGCTGCTCGCTCCTCTCTCTCTCTTCCTCACTGCTGTGTCCTTCGCTACCGACTCGGAAGCCACACATGCCCTCACACGCTCCAAGCATGCACGCCCTTGAACGCACCATCTCGCACGGGGTGGTTCAGCACCCTCTCTCGTCCGAAGAGGAGCAGACCTTCCCCCAGCTTACCCAGGCCGGCTCACACACCGATGCCTACCTCGAAACCTCGCCTTCCGGCCTCGTCCTCGCCAGCGAGGCGGAGGCGCCCATCGCAGCCCGCTCTCAATCGACCCTTGTTTCCGGCACACACCGTCACCAAAAGACGGCAGACCCGGAGAAGGGCGCTCAGGCTGTCGACGCGAAGCTAGTAACCTGGACACCTGACGACCCGGAGAATCCCCGTAACTTTTCACGCAGCAAGAAGTGGTACGTCCTCTCGACGCTTCCCTTCTCGGGATGCTTAGCTGACTTCCATCGCCCAACCCGCAGGATCCAGACGGTCCTCCCCACCTTGCTCTGCTTCATGGCCGGATTGTCTTCGTCGCTTATTACGGGCGGCCTGCCAGAGATGGCGGAACACTACCACGTATCGGAGGAGGTCATCGTGCGTCTCATCGCCCTCACCCTGGACAGTACTGCCGACTGACCTGGCGCAATCCATAGACTCTCACCGTCTGCGTCTTTGTCGTCGGCTTCGGCCTTGGCCCGCTTCTCCTCTCGCCACTTTCCGAGAGTGTGTACCGCTTTCCCATCATTCTGCTCTCGCTTCCCAGGTTTCCTGCCCGTCGAGACATATAGGTTGACGTGATGCATCCCACAGTGTACGGCCGTCGCATCGTCTACGTCGTCTCGGTCTTCCTGTACTTCATCTGGACCCTGCCGGAATGCATCACGGACTCGGTTGCCGTCCTCGTAATCTTCCGCTTCCTCGCCGGGTGCTCCATCGCTGGTGTGATGTGTAACGCGGCGTGCGTCCCTTTCTCATTCTCCGTCCGATCCTCCTAACCCTTTTGGCGGAGCAGCGGCTCAATCGGCGACGTCTGGGATGTTAACGAGCGCGGTTTCCCTATGGCCATCTTTTCCGGCATCCTCTTCATCGCGCCCTGCCTAGGTCCACTCCTTGGCGGCTATATCACAATCCGCGCGAACTGGCGGTGGATGTGGTGCGTTGGCAATCTCGCCTAGCTTGCCTTCTCCCGGTACGCTAACCCCTTACTCACGCGCAGGTGGGTGCTCTTCATCTTCGGCGGTGTGGTCTGGGCCTTCACCTCGCTCACTCTCGTCGAAACGTTCGTCCCCCTCGCTTGGCCTTCTCAAGCTCGACCGGACTGACCCTGCATTCCCTCCGCAGCTACGCGCCAACGCTCCTGAAGTGGCGCGCCCAGAAGATGCGCAAGGAGACTGGTGACGACTCGATCATGACGGAGCAGGAGCGCCAGGGTCGCCCGCTCTCCGAGATTGCGCACGAGACACTCCTCCGCCCGCTCGTCATGCTCGCCACCGAGCCGGTCATGCTTTGCATGTCGGGCTACCTCTGCCTCGTCTATGGCCTTCTCTACGCGTGCGCACTCCTCCCTTCGCTCTCCCGCCCCGCCTGCAGGGCGCTAACCGTCTTCTCCCGGCAGATTCTTCTTCGCCTACCCGATTGTCTTCATGGGCCACGGCTTCGACGCGGGCCAGGTTGGCCTGTGTTTCTTGTCGATCCTCATCGGCATCGCTATCACGTCGCTCACCGCCGTCCCGCTTCAAGAGCGCTACTACCAGCAGCAGGTTATCAAGCACAACGGGCACCCCCCGCCCGAGGCTCGCCTCCCGCTCATGATGGGCTGCGCAATCATTCTGCCCATTTCCCTCTTCATCTTCGCCTCGACGAGCATCCCGTCCGTCCACTGGGCAGGCCCCCTCGTTTCCGGCATCCCCTTCGGGTTCTCCCTCGTCGGGATCTACACCTCGGCCAACACCTACATCGCCGTGACGTTCTCGCAGTACAGTGCGAGTGCCATGGCCGCCAAGACCCTAGCCAGGTGCGTAGTACCGACCTTGCTCGCAGTCGATGGCGCCGGGGCTGACCTCCCCTTCCCCTTGCCTCCTGACTCCCTTCACAGGTCCCTCTGCGGCGCGGGTTTGACCATGTTCATTGTGCCCATGGTGCGTGCTGATGATCTGGTTAAACGAGGGTTATTCGCGGGTGAACGACCCAATCCTCCCCAGCTTCACGTGCTGACCTCCCCAACTCGCTCGCCCGCAGTACAAGTCCATTGGAAACTTGTGGGCGGGAATGACCTGGAGCTTCATTAGCCTCGCAATGGTTCCCAGTACGTCGCCCTTCTCCCGCGCGCGTTGCTCCCTCAGCGACTGACCTTCACCGCCTTCCTCCCCTCTTCCCTCCAGTCCCCTTCGTCTTCTTCTTCTACGGCGCCCAGATCCGCAGCCGTAGCTCGATGGCCTCGTCCTGAGGGCACCGCCTCTTGGGAACGCCGCATCCCTCTTTCACGTACACCCCTGCGTCCGCTCCTGTCCCCGTCCATCACGCCTGTTCGCATTTCGCATAGATCCCTTTCCCACCCAGTCGTTTACTTAGCATTTCCTCAGTCTTGACATGCATTAGAACCCGCTCTGCTAGATCCGCAATGCCTAATCTCTCTATCCGTACCCTCCTTGTCTCGCTGTTCGACAACCTCCGCATCGCCTGCATTTCAACTCCCTCGCAGCGACCGCGACGCGCTACCGCGCCATTTGCTCCTGCACATACTGCGCAAACATCCCCACGATCCTCGCCTCGGTGAACTCGCTGCCAGCCGCCGTGCGCGCATGCAGCTGGATGAACTGGCGCTTGAGCCGCTGCAGCTGCGGGAGCGTGACGGGGCGGTTGAGGGAGAGGGTGACGGGCGTGGGCGGGACGGTTGGGAGCGTGAGGGAGGTCGGGCCTGTCAGCGGGGAGAGGGATTGCCGCGAGAGGAGCGCGGTGATCAGAGTCGTGGAGGCCGAGTCCAGGAGGGTGAGGTAAGAGGTGGTGGATGTCTGAATCTGTCGTGTGGGTAAACATGCGTGAGATTCGCTTGAGCGCACAGCGAATCTTGCGGTGGGAATGTAAAGGCGGAGCCGAGCGCGGTCTCCAGGATTAGCTCGCGGGAGAAGCGACGCACCGTCTGCGTCGCCAAGTTCGGCGGTTTCAACTCGCCTTCCGTAATTGCCCGCCACACCTGTTGCGCCAACTCGCTGCCGTGCACGCCCTCCTCGGCCCCAGCCGCCCGCTCGTCCAGCGGCGGGTCGTCCGACGCGACGGTTACGAGCGGGGCGTCCCACCGTGCCGCAGAGTTGGGCTCTTCAAAGCGGGAAACGAGGTTGTCGAGTCTACGGTAAATGTGAGTGGATCAGCGGCACAGTACCAGTAATCACGGCAAAGAGAGGGGACGCACGTTGCGGAGACGTAGGCTGTCGGTCCTTCTCGGCTCGCATTCCGCTCGCGGCACTGATTTGGCGGCGTTGCGATAAATACCTGTGCAGTGCGATGAAGGGTCAGCATTCCCCCCTTCAAGCGGGATAGGAAGAGTGAGAGAAACCGCACCGTGCAAGTCCGTACGCCGACCTCCCTCGCCTCGCAGTACATCTGGTACCTGCTCCCCTTGATGTAGTTCATCGCATCGACGAGGACAATCGCGTCTCGTGCAAGGTTGCGCTGGACTGCGCTGAAGAGGGCAGCGCGAGCGGGCTTCTCCGCGCGGGCGTCTACTCTGCACCGCGAGCTGGTCAGCGCCTGCCTGTTGCATGAGCCGCAGTAAGAGGTGCGAACCATCGTAGACCGTCTTGGCGAGTCCGAGCGACTCGTCGTTGATGAGGACGAGCTTGCGGTTGCGGTGCTGAGGCGGGGTCAACGGGTCGGCGAGCTTGGCCTCGAGGAAGGCGGCGAGTTGCTGTGCCCGCGTCGTCTTGCCCGCGCAGGGATAGCCACACAGCGTGATCATCGCCATGGTAGGCGGGTCCTATCGTGAGAGGGAGAGCGATGAGGCCGGAGTGCTAAAAAGCGGTATCGGGCTGCGGACGACAGGGAAGCTACCAAGATGCATTGTTACGGTGTACTATACGTCTGTAACTTCTACACGCAGCACCGAGTAAAGTGCGAGGACTCCTCCCCCACCTCATCGGTCGCGGCTCGCTCTCGCTCTTCTCCCTCGCTCCTCTCGCCGCGAGACCAGCTGCGACTGCCTACAATACACGTAAGAGCTCCTGAAATACCAGCAGAGCAGCTCACACCTCGCAGCACTCCTCCAGTCCTCCTCGCCGGCACCCCGTCTTGACAAGTTCCCCGCCCGTCCGCACGCGCATCCCGCCATGCTCCCCGTCCTGCGCAGCACCGCTGCTCGTGTAGCGCTCCCGCGCTTCCCGCGCCAGGCCCTCGTGCGCTGGCAGTCGAGCGCTGCTGCCTCGGCCGACTACACCTCGATTCTCGTCTCGTCCCCGGCTCCCGGCGTCAGCCAGATCACCCTCAACCGCCCAAAGGCGCTCAACGGTGCCGTCTTGATGCTCCCGCTTTGATGCTTGAGAGCGTACCGACTGACCGCCCTCCTGTTCGCAGCACTCAACTCGGCCCTCTTCGACGAGATCAACTCGGCCCTTCGCGCCCTCTCGACGGACGACTCGGTCGGCGCCGTCGTCCTCACCGGATCGGACAAAGCGTTTGCGGCTGGTGCTGACATCAAGGAGATGAAGGACAAGGAGTTTGCCGAGGTATACAAGGGGGACTTCCTTGCCCACTGGACGGAGCTCAGCTCGTTCAGGAAGCCCATCATCGCCGCCGTCAGCGGCTATGCGGTGCGTTGAGAAAGACGAATCTGAGTCCGGGGGCGTGCTAAGCTGTGGAGGTTAATTGACGCGAGCCGTCGCTCTGAGCAGCTTGGCGGAGGTTGCGAGCTCGCCATGATGTGCGTCTTCTTCAGTACCATTGTAAGGCTATCAGGACTTCCCACTTGCTTTCACAGGTGCGACGTCATCCTTGCTTCGCCGACCGCCGTCTTTGGCCAGCCCGAAATCAACGTGCGTCCCCTCGACCTTCCCAATCCTAGCTCGCATCTTCCCTCCCGCCTCCCCTCTTCCGAACCACGCTGACGTCGGTCACCCCTTTGCGCACGCAGCTCGGCGTCATCCCCGGCGCGGGCGGCACGCAGCGCCTCACGCACGCACTCGGCAAGTCGCGCGCGATGGAGCTCGTCCTCACCGGGCGCAACTTTTCCGCCCAGGAGGCGAACGATTGGGGGCTCGTCTCGCGCGTGGTGAGCGAGGGGAGCGTCGTCGACGAGGCGGTCAAGGTTGCGGGCGCCATTGCGGGCAAGAGCAGGATCGCGGTGCAGGCGGCGAAGGAGGGCGTCAACTCGGGTGCGTCGCGCGACGAGGCTCCTCGTCCCTGGGGCGGGCTCGAAGACTGACGTGACGCGCTCGCGCAGCCTACGAGCTCTCGCTCGCGCAGGGCCTCCACCTCGAGCGCCGCCTCTTCCACCAGCTTTTCGCGACCGTGCGTTCCCTGGTTCTTCTCCGCTCACCATACCTAGACTGACCTATCGCACGAACGAAGAACGACCAGAAGATCGGCATGAAGGCGTTTGCGGAGAAGAGGAAGGCCGAATGGACTCATTCGTAGATCCACGGGCCCTTTTGCGCGTTTCCGCAGCTTTCGAGCCTCCTGCATGTGAATGGGGTACACAGTTACTTACGCTGCACTGTACATGCAAGACGAGAGCTTCATCAAGCGTGCGGGACGTGGGGTTGCAGCCTGATCTAGCGAGAGCAAGGAGCGGATCACATCTGTCGCACACAGTAGCGAAGGCATGGCTTGATTTGTACGGCACTGCTTGTAGCTCTACAGAGGAACGGCTAAGCAGATTTACGAGTAAAAGGACGGCATCAGAGAAGAGGCACTGCTGGAGAGGGTCGGACAGGCTCGGGTCGCCGGCGAGAGGTCGTATGAACGGGGGACGCGGCGCTGGGACGAAGGCGATCAGAAGAGCATATCACCGAGGAGAAGTCCGCCTGTAATCGTCAAGGCATGAGTAGCCGTAAGCAAGTGAAGCACGGGAAGGAACGAGAGGAGGAAGTGCAGCTCACCGAGTAGCCCGCCACCAAGCGCCATCCCGGTGCCCATCCCGCCATAAGCGGGGCGCATCATCCCAATGCCGCTGCCATAGCCCATCGGACCGGCGGGGTACATCCCGTACCGCCCGCCGCCGTACATCCCGCCATACATGGGCTGCACGCGGTACGGTCCCGCCGGCGCGGCGTAAGCCGACTGGTAGCGCCCTTGGTTGACAGCGCGAAGCATCTCGCCGCGGCGGCGGAGGTACTCGTCGTACTGGCGCTTCTCCTGCAGACGGACGTCAGGGGCGGCCGAAAGATCAGTTCCGAGCCGGCGCAATCGTCGAAAAAGACGTACCTCCTCCGCGCGCTTCTTCCTCTCGGCGACACGCTGCTCGTGGGTGGTCCCGGTGAGCTTGTCCTTCATCTTGCGCCCGAGCGTGCGGTCGTCCTTCTTCTCCTGCTGCGCGTGCTGCTGCTGCTGGACCGGCTGGCCGTGCGACGACGACTCGCCGTGCTTGTCATCGCCGTGACCGAAGAAGTGGTGCTTCTTCTCGTCGGCGCTGCTGTGCGCAGGCGTGGTCCCGCTGGAGGACGACGCAGACGAGCCGCCCGCTGCGGGAGGCGCGCCCGGCGGAGGGGCATACTTCTGCGCGATTTCGGGGTGCGCGCGGAGGAACTCGGGCTGTGAAAGGGGCCATCAGTAGCAATTGAGGAGCCGGACGTGGAAAAGGGGCATACGTCCTGCGGAAGCAGGCGTCAGTCGAGAGCTTGCACATGTGACCAGAACGGTCAGGACGTACGTCAAGCGGGTGCGACCAGATGCTGCGCGGCGGGTTCGCCTTGGTGTCGACGTAGAAGAAGTGCTGCGAGTTGGTCTGCGAGGTGAAGGAGGAGGATCAGCGACGAGTCGTCCAGGGAGGCGGAAGAGAGGCGGGCTCACGTCGAACTCCCTGCGCAGGGCATCATGAGAACGGGTAAATTATCAGCGATGCTCTCCCGAGTGCAAAGAAGCGCTCGAGCGAGAACGCACCTGCGCCAGCCCTCTGGCAGCGGGCGCTCAGCGTCTAAAAGCTCCCGCCTCCCCTCAGCCGGGATCGCGCCCTCGTCCTCCCTGTCGTCTTCGGACGTGTAGTTGCTCGAGGCGGTCGAGCCAGCCGAGGGCGTGCGGCGGTGGCGCGGGGCGGAGGACGAGGCGGCGCCGCCGACGGGGACGGCGAGGTGGCCGCTCGGGTCTTGCGAGTACGGGGGCGGCGGTTCAGAAGGGTTTGCTTGGTTCGACATGGTAGCTCTGCAGGCGTGCGACTAAGTGGGAGGGAAAGCAGAAGGCCAAGGTTACATCGTCATCCTCTCCGCGAGCACAGCCACTGCGGTCTGACATTCTCCACTGCCCCGGGTCGGCTGACGGGCCAGTGCAACCCGCACGGCTGGGCTGGGTATAGAAGACGCTGGCGCGGCGAAACTGCGCAATGTCAGCTTTCGCAGAACCTCTTCTCTCTGCGCCTCTTCTCTCTGCGCTCCTCCTCTCGCCGCCCGCGCGAGTCTACAAACGACAGCATTTCAGTTCATCAACCAGTAGAGAATGGTGCAAACGAAGAGTGGAAGAGAAGGGGAGGGGGCAAATGAGCATACAACAGCCCGTAACTATTGGGAGGGACAGCACGACGACGAGACGAGGGGGGAAGAGCAGTGCGAGAACTAGGTACATTCCTCCGGGTCCTTCCGTTCCGTCAGTCTGACTAGGCAGCGCGCACATCCGACATCGCGCCCCCACCGCCCCAGATTCCGGACGTTTCCTCCACGCCGAGCGGCAACGCAAGGGGAGACAATCCCTCGAACGTGAGCGCGCCGACGACCGCGAGCCCACGGGTGGGCGAGACGCATGCGAGCGGGGGTTCGCTCGGTACGTCCCTCCCGGCAGCGGGAAAGAACCCGCCCTCGTCGCCCTGGAGGACGGCGGGTGGTGCGCGGTCGTCGAACGCACTCGACGGCGCAGTCGAGACGGACCTTGCGCTCGCGCCGACCGATTCCGCCGCCGAGGCAGGCGTCCACAGGTCATCGACGGGCGAGCCGACCTCAAATTCCAGCGCAAAGACGTCATCGAACTCGAGCGCGAACGCCGCGGTCGAGGCGTCCGTGTCGCGCCGGCTGAGCGGCGGCGCAGCGTCCTCCACACTCGCCTCGGCCTCAACCGGGTCCTCGTCCTCGTCACCGACGCCCGCAAGCGGTGCACCGAAGAACTGCGCGTCGGCTCGGTCCTTCGCGAGCGGCTTGAACGCCTTGCCCGGGTCAACCTCCGCCGCAGCAGCCAGGCTCGCACGCCGCCGCTCTGCCTCGGCAGTCGCGGCATCGAGGTCGACGCCCTCGCGCGGTGCGGGCGACGCAGCCGAGGAGCGCTTCGACGGCGAGGAAGCGGACGACCCAACGCCCGCAAAGACGGCGTCGAGCGCAGCGCCGAAGCCCCCTACGCTGCTCGACACGCTCGTCCCGCTGCTGCTGCTCGACCCCTCGCGCGGCGCAACGGCCGCGCGTACAGCGTCAAGCAGCGCAAACGCAAGCTTCGCGTCTGTCGGGGACCGGCTGCGCAGCTCGCCATCGGCAGGCTGAGCGGCTGCGGGAGGTGCGGGGGAACCCGGAGCCGCACTGGGCGGGAAGTGCGACTCGTATGGCGGGGGCTGGTCGTCAGAAGCGGCGGTTGCCGGCGAGGGGACGGCGGGTTTCTTGTGAACGGCGGTCGTGGCGGACGACGAGCGCGATCCGAACGGCTTGATCGTCTCGCCCGGCGCGGGAAGCGGAAGGCGGGAGATGTGTGGGGAGGTCGGCTTCGCGGGGTCGGCGGCGGGCGGAGCGCGTACTGACGCAGGTAGCAACGCAGGGGACGCCTCAGCGCTCACAGCTGCCGCAGCTGCCGCAGCCGCGGCCGCTGCTCTGCGGCGCCTGCGTTCCGGTCCCTCAATCCACTTGACCTTCCTCCTCGCCGCAGTTGCGCCGAGTGCCCCGCCGAGCGGGAGCGCGAGCCCAAACTCGTCGAACGTGAGGCTCTCGCCCGCGGCCGCGCCGTCTTCGAGGTTCTTCTCCAACCCGGCAAGGACCGGAAGAGGCTGTTCGTCGACGAGCATGGGTACGGCGTCATCGAATCCATCGTCGAACGCGTCGTCGTCGGACGAAAGCTCGTCGCAGCTGCTCGCGCTCGAGAGCCCCGAGTAGCGCCTGCGCGTCTTGCGCTTGGGCGGAGGCAGCGCGGGGCTCGCGCGCCCCTTGCCACGCGACGAGGACGAGGCGGCGAGCGGCTGCTCGAGCGACGGCGAGTAACGGTCGCCGAGCCCCGCGGCGGACGACGTTGCGCTGTCAAGCGCGTAGTCGTCAAAAGCGGTGCTCGGTCGCTTTGTCCGCCGCGAGCGTGTCGCAGCCGCAGTGGGGACGATGGGGCGAGCATTATATGTGGGGGCGGGGGAGGGATCGGGTGTAAGAGGCGCAAAGACGGAGGAGTGGGCGAGGAGCGGATTGAGTGCAGGTGCGGGTGCGGGTGCAGGGCGGGGAGGGCGCGGTGGTCGAGGCGGGCGGGGTGCGGCAGACCGGCGGCGGGCTGGTGCGGCGGGTGCTGGTACGAGCGGGACGGGCGCAACGAGCTGTGGCGGGGCGGGCGGTGCTGGGCGGAACGTGCTGGGATTTGCGCGGTCGTATGCGCAGTCGAGCGAGTTCCGGCGGCGCGGCGGCTTGACCTTGATGGTCAGCGCCGGCGTCGCCCCCGGAGCTGGCGCGGTGCTTGTCGGCGCTGGCACGACCTCCTGCAGCGGCAGGGGCTCCGTCTCGACCACCACAACCGCTCCAGCTGCACCCGTCAACAATCTCGAGACGCTCGCGTCCTCATCGGAAGAGTCGCTGCTCTCCTCGTCCGCAGCCCCGCCTGCGTCACTAGCACGGACGCCCCGCCCGCCGCCAGGCCCCAGCACGGCCGTCTCGCTGACACTGCTCGTGCGCCGGCGCTTCTTCTTCGAAAGCGCAGGGACGTACGTCGCGTCCTCGTCGAGGTCGTCCACGCTGGCGGAGCGGCGGCCCGACGAGCGGCGCTTCTTCTTGCAGTTGGAGCAGAGGCAGACGTCGAGGCAGACGGGGCAGAGGAAGAGCGAGGCGGGTTCAAAGGCGTTGCGCGGCGTGCAGGCGAGGTAACTACGCGGGAGAGAGAGAGACGGTGGTCAGCTCGTCCGGCTCTTTGCGAGAGTAGGAAGAAGCGTGGGACGCACTGCTTGTTGACGCATTTGCTGCACCAGACTGTGCGGCAATCGGGAGCGTTGATGCATGTCATGCGCTCGCGGTTGGTCTGGCTCTTGTGCATGTGGCACACGCGGTTGAGGCCGTCCTTGCCATTCTTCTGGCCTTTGCGAACGGAGCCAGGCGAGGCAAGCGGGTCGGAGCCGAGCATATCATCGGAGAGAAGCGCGGCAGGGGTGGAAGGACCTGCGGCGGCGGAGGTGGGGCGGTTGGCGGAGGGGGCGGCGGGGGTGTCTGCGCGCGACGTGGCGGCGGAGGACGAGCTGGTCGAATCGAGGACGAGGACGGGGGTGCCCGTGGTGGAGCTGGGTGGCGGGGCAGTCGACTGGCAAGGGACGAGAGAGCCGAAGAGGGGCGAAGGGCGAGAGCGAGCGGGGGTGGAGAAGTCAAAGCGGGCGGTGTCAGCTCGCGGCTCGAGCGATGCGCGGCGGGGGCAACGCACTGCAGGGCTGTGTGCGTTGTGCGCGGGTGCACGAAGGACGATCTTGAGGGCAGACGAGCCTGCGGCTGCGGCGGGCGGCTGTTTCTCCCAGTCACGCGAGGACGAGCCGAGGTCATCAGCGCTCCAAGCCCTCACGCGACGGGACGAAGCAGCGCACCTGTGTAGTCCGTGCACTCCTGCTCGAGCGGGTGCCGTGCGAACCTTTCCGCGCCGCCCTGGGCTCGTCCGCAGCGGCAGCGAGGCGGGACGACGACGCGCGGGGGGACGGCGCCGGCGGGAGCGTCACCTCGCCCGTCTCGCGCTGCGGAAGCATGCGTCGCTGGATCAGCTCGCTGTTCACTCGAGAGAAACACGGAGAGAGGCGCTCACCTCGCCCGAACGCTGGCTGGCGAGCGATTGCCGGCGAGTTGCACGCGCCATGGCCGAGCTCGCGGCGGCGGCAGCCTCTGTGCGGGCGCGCGGCGGGGCAGACGTGCCCGCTCGAGGCGAGTGTGCGCCTGCGGGGCTCGAGCGCAGCGCCGGAGGGCGCGAGGGGCGAGGGCGGACGGGCGGAGGCGCGAGGCGAGCGGCGACGGCGGGGGAGGCGGGCGTCGCGAGCGAGCTGGACGACGAGCTGCGCGGGAGTTGGAAGGGCAGGTCGTCAAAGATGCTCAGCTCCTTCATCCGCGCAGACCCATCCTCTGCTCTGCGAGAGGGTGCGGCGGGAGCAGCGCGAGCGGGGAACTCGCTCTCGCCCTTCGCTGCCCTCGCACGCCGCATACACCCGCCCTCTTCGCTCAACTCACCAGAAAGGGGGGGAGGGGGGCC
This sequence comes from Rhodotorula sp. PL61-2, assembly GCA_028828645.1. NCBI lineage: Eukaryota > Fungi > Basidiomycota > Microbotryomycetes > Sporidiobolales > Sporidiobolaceae > Rhodotorula > Rhodotorula sp. PL61-2. Next base: position 291,459 of record JAPZQE010000001.1, read on the forward strand.
ATAGGAAGCAGCACATAACAACAGAGGAGCTAGCAAGAGAGACGGGAACCGTGGCGAAAGAGAAAAGAAAAAAACCCCGCCTCAAGCATCCTGCTCGCCCAGCTCGTCGTCCTCATCGTCCTCGTCCTCCTCGTCCTCCTCGTCCTCCTCCTCCGCCTCGTCCACCTCCATCCCCGCCGGCTGCTGCCCCGCGCGGACGCTCCCGCCCTCCTCGCTCTTGGCGCCCGCCGTACTCGCCGCCGCCGAGTCGCTCCTCAGCAGCGCGCCCCACCCGCCCACGTCGCGCCCAACCTTCTCGTACTCGACATCCTCAACGCGCTCCCTCTCTACCGCCGCAAACTGCTCCAGCACGCCCGCGAGCAGGTCCCCGACCTTCCACACACGGAGCTCGCGGAGCCTCCGCGCGCACGCACTGAGCACGCGCGCCGCCGCCCGCGGGCTGTCGAGCCGCCGCTGCTCGGGCTCGTCGCCCAGCACGCGCAGGACGAGCACCGGCGCGCCCGGCGCGGGGATGCTCCCTAGCGGGCCAGAGTGCACCCACGCACCGAGCGCTCCGTCCGAGCGGTCGCGGAGGACGTCGAGCGCCAGCTCAGACGGCGCGCTGTCCGCCGCCGCCGGCTCGGAGGCAGAGGGGGAGGGGGCGCCACCCTCGCGGACGAACGCGACGAGCGCGAGCGCAGCGTAGAACAGCGCGAACGGCTCGAGCGGGCCTTCGCTCGCTGCAGCGCTCGGCGCGGGCGTGCTCGCGCGCGAGGCGGCACGCGAGGACGACAAGAGCGGCGGCGGGGCCGGGACCGCCGGGCGGCACAACGCGAGGAGCTGCGCCGCATGGTAGGCCGTCGTACGCGCGACCGAGCCGTGCCCGGCCAGCGCCCAGGAGCGCAGCGCCGTGTGTGTGCCCGGCTGCGCAGGCGCAGTGGCGGAGCGCGCGAGCGGCTGCAAGCGCGAGCTGCCGGGTCAGCAAGGTTTCCTCCGACGAAGGAGGTCAAGGAAACGCACCTGGAGGACGCGCAGCGGAAGCCTCTGCGTAAGCGCCGTGAGGTGCACAAACAGCGCCATGGACCCGCTCGCTGCGCCGGGGTCCTCGAGGCGTGCAAGCATGTCCGGCGGGAGGAGGATGCGGTCCTGGAAGTAGTCGACGCCCGCCTCGAGCGCCGCCTGCGCCGCGTCGACCTCGTCCGTGGCCTTGAGCTCCGCGTCGCCGTCCTCCTTCTTGCCCTTGCCCTCGCCGTCGCTGCCCGCGCCCGGGGTGAGGAACGTCCGCTCGACGGCGCGCGCATGCACGCGCTCCCATCCGAGCGAGTGCAACACGCCTAGTACGGTCGAGAGCGCAAACGCGTCCCGCGAGATGCCGTTTAGGGTCGAGGTCGCGGCCGAGGGGAGCGACAGGGACGAGCAGCTGAGGTGCACGGCGTGCGAGAGCGTTGGCTGCGCAGGCGGGAGCGCGCTGTGTCGGAAGAGGGAGGACCAAGCCGTCGCCGAGGGGGCGTCCTGTGGGTGCGAGGAGAGGGGATTCGTCAGCATCGTCGGCAAAACTCGAAATGAGCGAGACGCACCCAGAGCGAGTCATGGCACGGCAGCGGCGTGTTGGCCGCGTCGAGGTAGAGTGATGAGCTGTCCATGTTCCAGAGCGCCGTTCCGCCGCAGTCGAAGACCTGCACGCCGCACGCTCGTCAGCCTCTCCTCCCAGGAAGCGGCGAAAGAAACTCACCACCGCGCCGAAACCGAGCCGCTTGACCTCCTCCCTGTCGCGCCAGCGCTTCCAGCGCTCGTCGACCGAGAGGAGCTCCTCAGCCTGCTCGTCCACCTGCGGCTCCTTGAGCCACCCCTGACGGCGCGCGAACGTGACCGGCATGCTTGCAAACGCTGCGCTCGCTTTGAATCAGCTCTTCGGTCGGATAAGGGCCAGGAACGGGGGAGACGGACCCTGCGTACGCTCGAGATCGCGCTTGTTGCCGCTCATCATGCCCGACTGGAGCACGATCAGGAGCGTCTGCTGCCAAGCGACGGTGCGGAGAAGCGTGTTGTCGAGGTCGCCCTGCGCTCGCTCGCTTGTCAGTCGCGCACATCCACGACTGGAGCTAGATAGAGCGGAAGAGCGACGCACCATGATCTGCGCCATACGCCTCGCGCACTCGAGCAGCGCGTGCGCGTGCATGCTCGCGCCGACGACGCGCTCCCACGCATAGCGGGCGCCGACGCTCGCGACGGCGAGAACGAGGAAGCTCGGCGCAGTGTTGGGGTCCCATGTCGGCTTGTGCACGAGCGGGAACAGCGCGTGGTACTTGTCAAAGTAGAGCTGGATGAAGAGCTCGAGGAGCTCCAGGCGGGGAACGAACCGCTCCGAGAGGGACGGGTCCGCGGCAGTGAGCTCGCGGACCTTGTACAGGATGCGCAAGCGCGTCGCCTCGGTGACGGAGGGGACGTGCGCGAGCGAGAGGTGAGGGTGGTGCGGCGGCGGCGACGCCGCGCGAGAAAGGTAACCCGTCCCGCGTGCCGATGTCGGCAGGATGTCCTCGACGGGCTCGGTAGGGCGGTACGACAGCGGCCAGGGGTCACCCGGCTGGTGCGTTGGATGCGACGACCGCGGCGCCTCCTCCGCATCCGAGGGGCGCGCCGCGCCCTGCAGCTTCGCCGCAGCCGCTGCAGCCGCAGCAGGAAGGTACAGCCTTGCGTGCGGATGTGCGACTGCGCTGGCGTGCGGCGCGGTGCCCTTGGATCCGCTCGCCGTTGGCGGCACGCCCGGCTCGGGCGAGACTCGCGGCGTGTGCGATGCGAGCTGCAGCAGCGAGACGGCCGCGCTGTCCGACTCGACGAGCGAGTTGTTGCGTAGCGGGAACGCAGGCCGCTCTGGGCTAGGCGGGTGCTCGTCGTCGTCCTCGCGCTTCGGCGCTGCAGCGCGCGGCGGCGGGAGGAGACGGTCCTCCCCGTTCGCCGCGGCAGCGAGGACGAGTGCGGCGGCGCTTGCAGGGCTCGGCTCCTCCGGGATACCACCGTGCCGAAGGTTCGACATCGGCTGCTCGGCGTTGCCGCCCAAGCCGGGGAGGATGTTCAGCTCGAGATCGCTGTTCGACGTCGTGAAGGCCGAGGGTACGGCGCTCGTCGCTGCACTGCCGTCCTGCCCGCCGTTGAAGCCCGCGCCGAGGACGGACCAGTCGATCTCGGGATCATTGCCCGACCCGCTGAAGAGGTCAAGGAACCCGAGCTGGTTCATGCTACTCGCCGAATTGTCGCCAATCTGTCGGCCGTACGCCGAATTGTCCCACTGCGACGAGGAGGAGGTGGGGACGGGGGGAGGGTGCGGGAGGGCGGAGGCGGAGGCGAACGGATTGAGCGGAGACGGCCCGTGGTGCGGGAGTGAGATGGAAGGGAAGGCGGCCGAGTTATGGTACGAGCCCTGCGCGCGGTAGTACGACGGCTCGGGCGGGCGGCCTGAGTAGTAGTTTACAGCGGGCGGAACACCGAAGGGGAAGCTGGTCGTCGGGAGGTGGTGGCCGGGCGAGGCGCGGAGCGGAACATGGTACGGCGACATGCCGGACATGGCGGCAACGGGCTGGCGCGCCCAGGTCTCGGGCGGCGGCGGCGTCGGGAGCGACAGACCAAAGGCGTTTTCGGGCGACTCGGTCTCGCCGTCCGACTCCATCGACGGCGTCAACCCAAGCTTGTTGTCGTCGACCATGAGCGAGACGGAGCCCTGCCGACTGGCGGTCTTTGGTGGGCGCTCGAAACTGCATTCGATTCCGGCCTTGCGACACCGCTCACATGGATGCTGGCCGTCGCAGCGCAGCCTGCGGGTGCACGATCTCGTCAGTGCCAGGGCGCGTACGAGCTTGGTGAGAGTGGGCGCACTTGCTCTTGCTGCAGCGGCAGCATGCCCTGCCGACACGGGCGATCTTGGTCGGACCGGACCCGTCGTCAACGTTGATGTCGCTCGTCCCCGACGGGCGCTTCTTCTTTCCCTTTGCGCCGACCGCACTCGCAGGCGACTCGTAGCCGCGGTCGAGGGACTCACCGCGCGCGAGGGCCTCTGCGGCGGCGGCTGCCTGCTTCTCATGCCCCTGCTGGTGCCGCTTGAGAATGTCCTTGCGTGCGAAGCCCTTGGAGCAGACGGGGCAGACAAAGTCCTTGGCGACGCGGTGCTTGGCTGTGCGGTGCGGGCCGAGTAGAGCGCGCAGAACGGGGAACAGGGGAGGAGGTGGACGCGGATGTGGGGGACGCGGGCGGTCGAGGTGACGACGAGCGGGAGGAGGGTCTGGTCAGCTCGACGTCCACAGCGCGCGCAGGAGAGAAGGCGTACCGGTGACGTGCCTGTCCAGGTGCTCCTGTGTGCACGGTCCAAGGCGAGGTCAGCCCGGTTCAGCGGAGACGCCCCCACACCCTCGCAAGTCGGCGCCGCCAGCGCGACCACCACGCGTCCTGGGGCGCTGAGAGTGGGCGACGAACCTGGCGAGTGTATTTGCTGTGGCACTCCTGTGCACGAGCAACGGCAGGGAGCGAGACGGGTTAGCCGGGCTCGAGGCGGGATGAGGGGCGCTCCAGCGGGCTGAGGACTTGCCGAGCACGTGAAGGGCCGGGCTGGGTCGTGCACGTCGGCCATGGCGATGGCACGCGGCGGCGCGGCAAGCTGCTCGGAGCGGTCGAGGCCGAGGAGACGGAGACCGTCGGAGGGAAAAGTCGGTGGGGAGAGCGGGGAGGAAACCAAGCTCTCGTCTCGCCACCACTGCCGGCGCTATGGCCCCGAGCGCTGCGGGCAGGGAGCGCATCGGCCCAGACGAACCCGCCCACCGCGAGCAAGAGCACCCTCAGCGCGACGACGCCGGCCCCTTCCCGTCGGAGCTCGAGTGGGGCGGCGACGACGACACACACGAGTACGACGACGACGACTACGGGCCAGGCGTCACCGTCTACACCTACGACGACGACCAGGACGACCAACCGCCCCAGAGCGACCTCGCCGCCGCCGCCTACCTCGACCCGCTCGCACTGGTGAATGCCTGGGAGGGCGCGCTCGCAGACCTCAAAGTGAGCAAACAGCCCTCTCTATGCTACGACAAAGCTCATGGCTATCTGTACTCCGCAGGAGATGCACCAGGAGCGCTTCCTCCCGCCAAGTGAAGCTCCGGTCTCATCAGCTCAGAGGCAGGCCAAAGCGCCCTTGTGCGTTTCCGTGCTATCTTCTACTCATTCTGTAGCAGAAACTCACTTCGTACAAACACCGCAGCTGGTACGGCCCGCCCGCTTCGGAAGCGTCGACCTCGCAGCTACCTCCCCCTCCCGCGCCCGCTCCCTCCGCCCTCCCTTCTTCCTTCTGCGCCTCTGCCTCCGCCCCCAAATGCACTGCGTCCGACGCGCACACCCAGTACGATGCTACCGAGCCGCCGATGAAGAAGCGCAAGCGCCTGACCGGCTCACAGAAGAAGGCGCGCAAGGCGGCCAAGCTCGCTGCGGGTGCGAGCGCCGCGTCGCAGGCGGAGTACGACGACGACATCGCGCCAGCCTACCAGCCCGACACGCCGCCGCACATGAGCGGGAGGGAGGAGCAGGTGTCTCCGCAACAATCGGCAGATGCGACGCGTGCGCCGGCACAAGGACCAGCACCGCCCGCAGCGGGACCTTCCCAACCCGCCGCGTCTGCACTTCCTGCCTTTCCTCCCGCGCCGCCGATCGGCGCGCTCCCTACCGCGAGCAGCGGCGGCGGCGGCGCCGAGCTCTCGTTCGTCGTCCCACCGGTCGCATCCCTCCCGCGCGCGTTCCCTCCCCCACCGACGATCACGCCCCTGACGGGAACGGAGGCGCCGCTCGACCCCGAGACGCCCGAGGCGCTTCTCGAGGCGGCGCTGTGGAGCTGGTTCACTGCGGGGTACCAGACGGCGCTGCTGCACGCTGCGGCGGGGATTGCGCGGTTTGCGCCGAGTGCGGGCGGGAGCGGCGCAGGCCAGGGGCAGCAGTAGTAAAGCGGAACTCGCATTAGACCGATTGCAGACACGGAGGGTAAAGAGACAGCACTTCTAGACAGAAGGAAAGGCAAATCTAGCGAGGGAAAGGAGGGCTCAGGCGGAGTTGTACATCTTCTTAAAGTCGGAGACGAAGAGCGTCTTGGCCTTGACCATCGCGGAGAACCACGCCTGCACTCACTCGTCAACAATGTGCTCGCCTGCAGAGAGAGAGAGCGGAACGCACTCCGACTGTCCACCCGAACAGCTGCCCTGCGCCGCCCTTCGACCCGACCGAGACGAGCATCATCTGCGATCCGGGCTTGTATGCCTTGACCTTGGCAGACGAGTACGCCGCGGCGGTCCCGCCCGAGCGGATGAGGGAGAGGATGTTTGCTGCTGCGACAGGTCCGTGGGTCTGCGGCCTCGGCGGGTTAGCTTTCGGCGGCTTCACGAGCGAAGTGGGGTGACGCACCTTGGCGAAGGCGACCATCTTGGCCTCCTCGACAGAGGTAATATCGCCGATGGCAAAGATGTGGTCGTACTTCTCGAGCTGGAACGACGGGCGGACCTTGACCTGCCTCTTGGCGTTCAGCGCCTGCGGGTCGAACGCGCCCACAAAGCCCGTGTTGGGAGAGTTGCCGTGCGTGATAAAGACGAAGTCCGCCTCGACGGTCTGGCCGTTGTCGAGGCGGAACTTGCGCCTCCCGCCCTCGACGGGCCCGCTCTCCTTCGGCGCGTCGAGCACCTTCCGCCCCAGGATGACCTTGATGCCGAGGGCCTCCACCTGGCTCTGGAGCGACGCATTGAACTTGTCCTTCCAGCCCGGCTCGTGCAAGAACTTGTCGTGCGAGTGCACGAGCGTCACGTCCTTCTTTGCGCGCCCGGACGAGCCGTCGTAGTACTCGCCAATCTCGCCCGCGAGTTCGACGCCGACAGGCCCGCCGCCGACAATAAGGATCGAGGACGCCGACGCGACTTGCTGCTGCGTTTGGCGGAGGTCGGCGACTGCTTCGGCGACGGTGCTGCCGGGGCGGGGGCGGCACGGGTACGGGTAGTTCGAGCCCTGCACCGCGGCGAGTTGTCAGCTTGATGCCTTGAAGGCGAAGGAACGGGACGCACCGTTGCGAGAATGCAGAACTCGAAAGGGATCTCCGTGCCAAACTCGGGGCCCGCCTTGTCGACGACAACGCTATGCTCCCTAAGCTCGACGACCTGCGTGCCCTTGAGGAGCAGGTGACGACCATCGGTGGGGAAGGCGGCATCGACAGGGGCGACAGGCTTGTCCTCCCAACCCTGGTGGGAGGTCGAGAATCGCGAGGTCAGCTTGAATGCCCTTGAGTGAGCGGGGCTGGCCAAATGGAACGTACGGGCACAATGGCGCCACGGAGAGCAGCGACAGGCCAGTAGGCCTCAGTTGCCGAAATGGCGACGAGGCGATACTCGGCGGGGAGCGACGAGGCGAGCGCCTGAGCGGCGGGGACAGCGGCGGGGCCAAAGCCAACGACGACGACGTTCTTCGTAGAAGCCATGACGTGCAGCAGGATGCGGGACCAAGCAGGAGCGCGCCAGATTTCCAGAGAACGAGGTTGCCCAGCTCGGGGGTTTCGGCGGAGGTGCTGAGCGAGCGGATTGCTGATCGGTGCGGGGTGCTGAGTGTGCTAAGCGAGCAGAGCAAGCAGGCTAAGCAAAACGCAAGCCGGGCAGCGGGCTGTCGTCGATCACGGCGGTGATTGCCAAAGCGAGCGGAGGCGGACACCGCCCCATCGCGTCGAGGCAAGTCGAGGAGAGGGAGGGGGCGATGCAGTTCGCTCTTCTCACGGGCAGCAGCAAAAGGTGGGATCAGGCTCAGACTCCGTCCGCAATGCTTGCAAAGCCACTCGTATGCGCAACTGCTCAATTCTTGAGAGGCGCTTCAACTGCCCCCGGACGCCCGCGCCCCCGTCGTCTACCGTTTCACCCGCTCGTTCTGCTGACAGAGTCCACCCTTTTGGAGCGCTCATGGCGCCTGCCGTCCTGCCGCAGTACAGCGCGCTGCCGGCTTCCTCCTCCCCGTACCTCCCTCGACCACGGCGAACGGACGCCGCTATTTCCAGTGCGGACGCCAGCGACCTCGAGCTGCTTGCGCGTGCAGACGAGACGGTCGAGGAGGAGACAGAGTACGAGGATCGCGACACGGCGGACGGCCGGCGCGGTCTGCTGAGCGGGAAAGAGCGGGCGAACCTCGACGCTGATGAGGAGACGGAGCTCGACGATGAGCTCCGAAGGGCAGAGATGGGACGACAGGAGTGTCTACAGCGGCTTCCGGTGCGTCCCATATCCTCCCACCGCGCTTGAGGCGAGGAACCGCAGGTCGTGCACCTCCGCCCTCTGCGGTTTCGCGCTTCTTCAACACGCGTCATGATGCGCCGACTGACAAACGCGTGACCAGCAGATATCGCTACGAACAATCGCTTTCTCCGCCTTGTTCGTCATCGTCTTGCTCCTCCTCGCCGCGCTCTTCCACCCCTCCTCGCCCTACTCCCGCCTCGCCTCGTCCTCCTCCTCCTCTGCCGCCGCCTCCTACTACTCCGGCGCCTCCCTCGCTGCAGGCGTCTACGCCCCGTCCGCCGCTGCGCTTGCGGCCAACCCACTGCCCTCGGACGCCAAATTCGGCGACATCCCGTTCGCGAAGGTCGGCGAGAGCAGGGACAAGAGCGGCAAAACGCCGACATGGGCAGGCGGCGATTGGGGCGAGAAGGAGTATGAGAAGGGGCTGGTCGGCGGGGACGGGCGGAGGTGGAATGGCACGCACTGGTGGCAGCCGACCGTGCTGCTCGTCTCGCTCGATGGCGTGAGGTGAGCCTTCGCCTCCGCTTCCTTTGCTTGACGAGGACGCTCCAGTGCCTCTGTGCCCGCACGAGAGAGACGCCTTGCTGACTTAAGTGTGTGTGCTGATTGTCCGTAGGGCGGATTACCTCGAGCGGGGCTTGACGCCTCACCTCCTCAACATCTCGCGCAAGGGTGTGGTGCGTTTCCTTCCACTACCTTGCCCACGAAGGCTCGACTTGACTTCCTATCGCAAACTGCAGCGCGCCGAGTATCTCAAGCCTTCCTTCCCCTCCTTGACGTTCCCCAACCACTGGTCGCTCCTGTATGTCCCCTCTTGCCTCTACCCCGACCTCCGCTGACGATATCATCTACAGCACCGGATTGTATCCCTCTTCGCACGGGATCGTCGCGAACGACTTCTGGGACCCGGCGCTCGAGCGCGAGTTTGATTATGGCTCGCCGCAGAAGAGCTGGGGGAGCGAGTGGTGGGGCGGCGAACCTGTGCGTCTCCTCTCTGCGATGACTCTCGTTTCCTCAACCTCCTTCATTACGCAGCGGTGCTCACGCTGACGACCTCCGCGGTGCAGATCTGGGCGACGGCGGTGCGGAACAAGCTGCGCTCGGCGGTCCTCATGTGGCCCGGCCCGCCGCAGCTCACCAGCGGGATCAAGCCGTCGCTGTTCTACCCGTTCATCGACCACTTCCACTATCGGAAGAAGGTCGACCGTGTCGCCAAGTGGCTCGGTGCGCGCCCCCTCTTCCTTCTTTCCGCCTTGTCGCGGCTGACGCGTACGAGAGGGGGCAGACATGGACTTTGCGCACCGGCCGCAGCTCATGGCTGTGTACGCGCCGGACGTCGACCAAGCGGGGCACAGGACGGGGCCAGAGAGTACGACCGTCGGCAAGACGCTCGGCGCGATGGACGAGTTTGTGCGCGAGCTCTTTGTCGAGGTCGACAGGAGGAACCTCAGCGAGGTGGTGGATGTCGTCGTGGTGAGCGATCACGGGATGGCGGGTGCGTTGCGCCTTTCGACCGTGTCTGCCGAGTTCGCCTGTCTCTTGCGGGAACCACGCACGAGATTGGCAACGATCGATACTCACGCCTGTTCGCAGATACGAGCATGGATCGCCTCATCTTCCTCGACGACATCCTTGGTGCCGACGGTTTCGCCTCGATCACGCACAACGAGGGTGCGTCCCCCCTCTTCCCCTGCCTTGCCCCTTCGCCGCCGAACTGAGTTTCCTTTCATGCAGGATGGCCCTCCGCCGGCCTCCGCTTCGCACCCGGGACAGACGAGGCCGCGATGCTCGCACGCTTGCAGGACGCCGCGGCGAAGGACGGCAGCGGGTTCACTTGCTACAACGAGGAGACGATGCCGGAGAAGTGGCACTTTACGGGGCACGAGGTGCGTACGCTCTCCTCGCCATGCTCGTGGTGCTCGCTATTCGAGAACGGCAGGAGCAGCGCGGGTGCAGTGGAGAGTGAAGCTTACACTCGCTTTGCCTCCTGACCCGCAGCGTATCGCTCCCGTGTACTGCGTTCCCGATGTTGGCTGGGCAATCACAAACCACCACGAACTCGAGGTGGTGATGAAGGGGAGCTACTCTGTCAAGGGGTGCGTCCCTTCCTCTCGCTCCCCTTCCCTTCTTCCGTCCCATCTCCGCTCCCGTGACTGACGGGCTCGCATGGGCACATCCACAGGAACCACGGCTACGACAACGACGACCCGTCGATGCACGCTATCTTCGTCGCTCACGGCCCGTTCGCCACGCGGCTCAAGTCGTCGTCCCGCTTCGCGCGGCAGCGCTCCCTCGCCCGACGGGAAGCGATCCCCTCGGATCCAGCGACGACCGTCATCCCCGGGTTCGCCAATACGGAGCTGTACGAGCTTGTCGCGGAGCTGCTGCGGATCCCGGTCGAGGGTCGCGCGCGGACGAACGGGACACAGGGGTTCTGGAAGGAGTATTTGGTGTCGTACGAGGAGGAGGAGGAGGCGGGCGCGGGGCTTAGAGCGCATATGTAGAGCGCAGCTGTCGTTGGTGCACGAGATGATGGTTGTGGATACAGATCCTTTCCGTTTCACGCGGAGTCTGCTGGGGAGGAGCATCCTGACGCAGATGCGGGCCTCTTCGTTCGTTCGAGAAGCGGCAGGGTCAGCGGCGAGATGCGCGTGCTTGCGAGCAGGTCAGGTGCAGCGAGAGCTAGCGTCCCGGAGCGGGAGCTTCTGCAGGCAAGGAGCTCGGGCAGGCTTCGAGGCCCTCGACAATCCCCCACAGACCGCCCCCTTGCCTTCTCGCTGCCTCTCCCTCTCCCGCCTCTTGCTGGCTCCCGTGCGCTGTCTGTGCCCCCTTGCTGAAGCAGTGCAGGCTACTCACAAGCACGAGCAAACAGGCCCCGCGCCCCGAGACGGTCGTCTCCCCCACTTCGAGTGACCGCGGGCCCCTCACTCCTCCCTCGACCGGCAATCCTCCCTCGCTCCCAGCACCGGCGAGCCTCCCGCGCAGCTCCGTCCCGAGACCTACGGGCTCGCAAGCTAGTCGGATGGGCAGCAGGGTGCGTCTCTTGGCCCTCGCTGCAGCGGGGCTCTCCCCGCGCTGGCTCGAGTTGGAGCTCCTCGCCGCTGGGACCCCCGCGCGCGGCGGCGGTCGAGGGTCGTCTGAGCGAGTGCGGAGCTGACGGCCGAGTTGCGCGTGCACTGCAGGACTCGCTCGCTGCAGCAGCGTCGATCTGGTCGCGGGTGCGCTCCTGCCCTTCGCCCTTCGCCCGCGGTCGCCGGCGCAGTCGTCGCCTCGCTTGCAGCTGACCCCGTCCTCCCGCTCTCCCCGCCCCCTCGCCCCCTCTCTTTCTCGTCTGTGCTCCCACCTGCTCGATCAACAACGTGCAGCTGCCGAACGAGGAAAAGCCCCAGCAGCGCCGCCTCTCGCCCTCGTCCCGGTCGAGCGACTCTGCCTCGTCGCACCCGCACCACCTCCTCTCGTCCCGCTCGCTCGCTGCCCACCACCAGCAGCAGCAGCAGCAGCCCTCGCCTCGCTCTTCTGTCTCGAGCAGCAGCTTCAGCCCGACCCCCGACTCGAGCAACTCGCCCCACAACCCGCTCCAGGGCACCAAGCAGCTCGCCCCCGCCCCGCTTGCCTCCCGCCTGTCGCCCCAGTTCAGCTCGCTTGCCCTCTACCCCGACACCTCGAGCCCCGGCAGCACCTACGCCACTCTCGTCAGCGTCCACGAGAACGGCCAGCACCCGAACGGTAGGCCCAGCGGCGTGACTGCTCCCGGTGCGCTCCCGCTTCCCCCCATCACTCGCGAGTGATCGACGCGTGCTCACGTCAGCTCTGTTCCTGCAGCACCCTCCGCCGCCTTTTCCCCTCCGGCACAGGCAACGCAGCAGCCCGCGCCCGCACCCTCTTCCGCCTCGACCCCCGGCGCCTCGTCGCAGCCCCTTCTCGCCGAGATCTTCTCCGGCAACCCGCGTCCGCATTATCGCCCCTCCGTGTCAACGTCGGCGCTAGCCCCGCACCAGCAGTACCACCCGCAGGGCGCCTCGCCTCGCTCAGACGGCCAGCTTCTCAGCCCGCCTCCAACCCAGCCTGAAGGGCGCTCGTACTTCGCGCCTCCCCCGCCCGACACTGCCCACGGCCGCGCTCGCAGCCAGTCGAGCGCAGCGATCGAGAAGCCGACTCCACCGATGAGCATGAGCATGCAGAGCGGGTTCAGCACGGCACGCGCCTCCACCGGTGGGCAGGCAGACCAACACGGGTTCCGCCCGTCTTCGCAGCTTCCCGGCGGGAGCGGCCACTTCTCCGCCTCGCTGCCGACGACGTCAGCCGTCGGGTCGCCCAACTATGGCAACGGCGGCGGTCTGAACGGCGCGCGCGACCCTAGCAGCTCGCCGGGCCGTAGCGCCTACTCGCCGTTCGGTCCGTCGCTTGCAACCGCATCGGACGCACAGACGGGCTGGCGCGCGAGCACGTCGGGCTTGTCCCACTCGTTCGGCGCGGGGTGGAATGACGACCTCCTTGGCCCCTCCACGGCGGGCCATGACGGCGCCTCGAGCGCCGAGCGCGAGGGCCGTTCGCGCGTCCGCGACCAGTGGGGGACGGCGCCCGCGGCGGCGGCGCCGCTGTCGAGCAGCGCGAGCTCGACGGGGACGGGCGGGATCGGCATGAGCAACATGAGCCCGTTCACACGCGATGGCGGGCGCGCGCTTCCCGAGCTGCCTGCCTCGTCCACTCTCGGCGGCGCGTTCGGCGACGGGACGTGGGGGAGCCCGTCGGGCGGGGCGGGCGCGACGCTCGGTCCGGGTGGGTACCGCAGCAGGCGGGAGTACTCGCTCGGTGCGGTTGGCAGCGGGAGGAAGCGCAGCGACTCGGCGGCGTGGGGAAGGTCGGCGCTGAAGGAGATGGAAAATGAGGATGGCGACGACAGCGAGGACGTATTCGCCCCGACGAGGAGTGGCGCAACGAGCCGGCGGCACTCGTTCGCCGCGTTTGAGCCGCCCAGCAGGAGCGCGACGACCCAGCTGGGGTTCCACTTGCCCTCGGACGTGGGTGGGCAGGCCTCAAGCGGCGGAGGAGGCGGGTTCGGCCCGCTCATTGAGCCGTCGCTGTCCGCTTCGAACGGGTGGAAAAGCGGACTCGGCTCCTCGGCCATCAACGATGACGACCTTGCGGCGGACCTCAATTCGCTGCACCTGAACCTCGAGGCGCATGTCGCCGCGACGGCGAACGAGCCGCCCAAGGCGGCGCGCTTCACCCACGTTGGCAGCATGCCCGCCGACTTCCCCCCCGCGAGGACGTCCCGCGCGCTCGAGCACTCGCGCTCCCCGCCGCCGCCGTCCTCATCGCTGGCGCCTGCAGTGTCGGTCGCTCCGGCGGGCGCGCTTCCGCTCGCCAGCTCGACGTCGAGTTCGACGACGACGAGCGCGACGCCGACGGCGTTCAGTCAGGCGCAGCCGTCAACTTCGCCGCGCGCGACTGCCGAGCCGTTCGTCCCCTTGCACTCGCACTCTGCGGCGTCCCGCTTCCTGCAGTCCCTCCCGGCGCCGACGCCCCTCCCGCCCGCGACGACTGCGGCGGTTGCGACCGCATCGCCTGGCTCGCGCTTCGACTTTGGCGGGCTGCAGTCGCAGCGCCTGGCGTCGCCGTACCAGCCGCAGCCGCAGCCGTCGAGCCGCTACGGCGCATTCGGTAGGCTGCCCCCGCCCGTCCCGCCTCCGAGCACGCAGCACCAGTACTTCACCCCGGCGCAGACCGCGACGGGCCCGCTTTCGCCAAGGGGCCTGTCGGGCATGCCGCCGCAGCTCCCGCCTCCGCACCACGCCTCGCCGTTCCCCGCTTTCGGGCAACAGCCGTCGCCGGGCCTCCCGCCGCCGCACATCCCGCAGTCGCAGGTTCCCCAGCCGCCGCCGGGGTACTTCAACGCACCGCCGCCTCCACCGCCCGTTGTGCCGCACCTCGCGCCTCCCCCGGGTGCGCCGTCGCTTACGGCGCAAGCGCAGAACGACATGAACCTCGGGCGAGGCGTTCCACTGCACGCAATCCCGCCCGACGCGCCGCTGTGCATCGTCGGGTTCAAGGCTGGCCGCAAGGACCTCTTCTTCTGCGAGGACCCGAACCTCCGCCTCGAGGAGGGCGACCTCGTCATCGTCGAGGCGGACCGCGGCCGCGACGTTGGGAAGTACATCAAGAGCTGCACGGTCGACGAGGTGCACAAGTTCCAGCAGCAGATGGTCGAGCTCGCGCTCGGACAGCTCGCGAACCCCGCGACTGGCGCGAATGCCGGTGTCGCGGGGATGGGCCATGCGCTCGGCCAGCAGGGCGCGGGCGGCCAGGGCGGAGGGGCGAACCCCGCCCAGCTCGCGCGCATGACCAAGGAGTGCCAGCCGAAGCGCATCTACGGCAAGGCCGGGCCCGCCGACACGCATGCGCTGCTCGCCAAGGCGCAGGACGAGATCAAAGCGCTCGCGCTTGTGCGCAGCAAGGTTGCGCAGAAGGGTGCGTCGCGCTCATTCATCCTGTTCTCCTGGTAACGATTGCTGACGCAGTGTACGCCTGTAGGCCTCCCGATGGAGATCCTTGACGCCGAGTGGCAGTGGGACCGCCGCAAGCTCACGTTCTACTACACGGCCGACCAGCGCGTCGACTTCCGCGAGCTCGTTCGCGAGTTGTTCAGGATCTGGAAGACGCGCGTGTGGCTGTGCGTCATCGCCCTTTCCCACTCCCTTGACCTCTGGGCTGACCCCCGTCGCGCGCGCAGGTGCTGCCTCGACCAGCAGCAGCCCTCGTTCGACATCAAGTGATACACCCCCTTTTCCCGCGCTCTCCCCTCATATATACAGACAGGCTCCCCAGTGTGCTGTACCATCTATGCCGTGCTCTCTGTTCTTCCCGCAGTCCTACACAGCCTAAAGAGCCCGCTCCTCGCGAGGCCGCGCTCATCCCTCATCCCCCTTTTCCCTCTCCCTCCCTTGAACCAATCCTTGTGCCCATACTTCGTAGACGCCTGCAGGAGGCGAGACCCACCTACCGTGTGCAGTCAATACAACAGAACTCGCTTGTGCATTCCCTCACCCCCGGGCCGGCCAGCCTCGCGCGGTGAGGGAGCGGGGCTGGGCATAAGCAAGCGCTGCTTGAGTTACGTAGCGCACTAGTAGGGACTCACCAGTGATTGTGACTGGCCCGGAAAAGAGTACAGCCGCTCCGCCAGAAAGCCGAGGTTGGTTGTTCCTCGAGGAGGGAGTCGACAAGTTCTCTCCCTTCCATGCCACGCTCACCTCGCGGCGGGCAACGCTCGAGCTGATCGCGCTCACAGAGGGCTCTTCTACAGCACGCATCGGTCTTCCGCTTCAGCGAAATCCGTCGTCCGCCTCAGCCGCTTCATCAGTTTGGACGGCGATCCTTCCCTTCTCCTCGCGACGAGGCGTCCGGGTGCTGCCTTCGTAACCGCCAGTGCTTCAACGACCCGCCTGCAAGGGGCGTACGAAGGCTCGCAAACACCGCCGCGCACCTCGCTCCCCGCCTTCGCCGCGCGCCTCGGGTCCTCGCTCCTTCTACAGGCCACGCTTTGCCCATTTCCTCGCGGAACGCCTTCCGCGTGAACCCCCGGTCGTGTACTCGGCGGCCTAGTCACGCATGCGCGGCTGGAAGCCGGTGCGGAAGAGGGGAGCCCCGCTGCTTGTTCGTCGCACCTGCGAGATCGCATTTCCCGCGCTTTCGCCGGGAAACGCGTAGCAGCTCAAAAGGCGTTGCTGCTCCCTCTCGTCTCTTGCTTCTGTTCTGCACGCTACCTGCATCTGTCCCGCTTTCACTGCGCTGCGAACATGCCGTCACCGCAGCCTCAACAAGCTCCCGCCTTCGCCACCCTCGAACGCACCATCTCGCACGGCGTCGTCCAGCGCGAGCTCTCCGCCGAGGAGGAGCAGACGTTCCCGCAGCTCACCCAACGTGGCTCGCACACGGACGCCTACCTCGAGGAAACCCGCACCGGCCTCGTCCTCGCCAGCGAGGCAGAGGCGGACTTCCCTGCCCATACCCCTCATGCCGCCCGTTCGCTCTCGCAGTCAACCCTCGTCTCGTCGTCGCATCCACCAAAGGGTTTGGCCGACCCGGAGAAGGGCGTCAAGGAGGACGACGCCAAGCTCGTGACCTGGCTCGAGAACGACCCGGAGAACCCGCGAAACTGGTCCATCGCGAAAAAGTGGTGCGTCCCGCATCGTCCTCGCTTGTGTTACCGCTCGACGGGAAACTAACGCGGATACGTTGACGCGCAGGCTCCAAACGTTCCTCCCCTCCCTCCTCGCCTTCCTCTCCGGTTTCGCGTCCGCCATCATCACGGGCGGCATGCCTGAGATGGCCGCACACTTCGGCGTGTCGGAAGAGGTTGTCGTACGTGTCCTCTCACCCGTGTGCGTGCTGAGCAAGCGCGCTAACCCTGAACTTTTCACCCTTCCGCAGAACCTCACCGTCTGCGTCTTTGTCGTCGGCTTTGGTCTCGGCCCACTCGTGCTGTCACCCTTGTCGGAGATGTACGGCCGCCGCATCGTGTACATCGTCTCCATGGGCTTGTTCTTTATCTTCACCATCCCCGAATGCGTGAGCGATTCCTTCGCCGTGGTGGTCGTCTTCCGCTTCATCGCTGGGTGCATGGCGTCGGGCGTCATGTGCAATGCCGCCGGATCTATCGGCGATATCTGGAGCGTCAACGAGCGCGGCAATAAGATGGCGGCGTTCTCGGCCGTCCTCTTCGCCTCTCCCTGCCTGGGCCCGCTCATTGGCGGCTACATTACCTTGACTATCGGCTGGAGGTGGATGTGGTGCGTTGATCTCACCTGTCGCCTTCGGGCGCGCTTGTACTGATTCCTTCTTTCTGCGTAGGTGGGTCCTCCTCATCTTCGCCGGCGTAGTCTGGGTCTTTGCGAGTCTCCTCCTCGTCGAAACGTGAGTTGTCCTCATTCTCCCTTCCCGTCTGCTCCCATCGGCCTCGTCTTTCGGACACTGCCCTTGCTTGTCGGCTTGGTCGGTCGTACCCGAAGCAAGGTTCAACCTTCCCATATGAGCACGCACTGACCTCGCTTCTCGTCGTAAACAGCTATGCGCCGACTCTGCTGAAGTGGCGCGCTCAGAAGCTCCGTAAGGAGACCGGCGACCCGTCCATCATGACTGAGCAAGAGCGCCAGGGACGTCCTTTGTCGGAGGTTGCGAACGAGTCGCTCCTCCGCCCGCTCGTCATGCTCACCACGGAGCCGATCATGACCGCCTTCTCGGGCTACCTCTGCCTTATCTACGGCCTCCTCTACGCGTACGCCCCCTCTCTTCAGTTGTCCGCCCGCGCGGCGCTAACTGTGCTCTCCCGGCAGGTTCTTTTTCGCCTACCCGATCGTTTTCATCCCGCACGGCTTCAACACGGGTGAGGTCGGCCTGTGCTTCCTCTCGATCTTGGTCGGCATCGCCATCGTTGCCGTCGCGGCCGTCCCGGTGCAGGAGCGGTACTACCAGCGCCAGGTCGTCAAGCACAACGGCCACCCTCCGCCCGAGGCGCGCCTCCCGCTCATGATGGGCTGCAGCGTCCTCCTGCCGATATCGCTCTTCATCTTTGCCTCAACGAGCATCCGTTCGGTGCACTGGGCCGGCCCACTCGTCTCGGGCATCCCCTTTGGTTTCGCCCTCGTCGGGATCTACATCTCCGCCAACACGTATCTCGCGGTCACGTTCTCGCAGTACAGCGCGAGCGCGATGGCGGCCAAGACCTTCATCCGGTGCGTCCCCCCCCATCCTCCTTTTTTACAAGCTTGTCCTGACCGCCTTCTTCGCTACGGCAGGTCGATGGTAGGCGCCTCGTGCACGATGTGGGTCCCGCCCGTGTACAACGCGATCGGTCCGCTTTGGGCGGGCATGATCTTCGCCTTCCTGAGCGTCGCGATGATGCCCATTCCGTTCCTCTTCTTCTGGAAGGGCGGTGCCATCCGCCAGCGCAGCAAGATGGCCTCGTCTTAGCGCTTCCTCCAGCACCTATAGAGTCAGCTTCCTCTGTGCATAGACTTTTCCCGTAGATGTCCTTTCGTAATGTCCAACGTACGTCCCACCCTCTCGCCTCTCGCCTCCCGCATCTCGCACGGCCACATAATGCTAACGCTGTGTACCCATGCAGGCTTCGCATCCCCCGCTTTCCACAGTTGCTGCCTCACTTGCAATGCAGATGTCAAGCACACTGGCATGCTATGCTGAGCGGTTCTCGTTCGCGCTCTCTTTTACGAGGACTCACCGGATGTGCTTCTTGGCGGACTCCGGCAGTTCAAACGCAAGTAAGGGTATGCTACAAAACAGCTACACCTGGTCATTGCGACAGAACACTCCCCTCAGATGCCCAGTTCAATCACCAGCGCACGCATCCGCGCATCCGAAAACATCGTGTCTGCCTCCTCCTCGAATGCCCGCCGCTCGGTCGCGTCTACCGCCGCTTCTACGCCTCTTCCGCGAACCCTGCCCTCTCGCAGCACAGAGGCGCCGACGTTCTCCTTCTCCCGCTCGAGAACGTCCTGCTTCGCGGGCTGCCACCTCAGCGGTTCGCCATGTTCCTGTGGCGTGAGCGTCGCGACCAAATCGCTTCTGCGGTCATTCTTGTCCGACCCAGCGCCGCTCCCCCCGCCGCTCAGGAGAAGGAAGCGCCTCCTTCTCCCGCCGCTACCCGTGCTCCCCGTACTCCCGACCGAGTCCGCCTGGCTCTGCACTGACGCCCAGCTGGCGCGATCCGACCCGCCGCTGTGTGCCGGGGCGGGCAACATCCCGCTCGACAGGAGCGACGCGCTCACGCGCCGCCCGCCGAGTTGCGGCGGGATCGTCACCGGTTTGCGTCCCGTCGGCGTCGTGCTCCCGCTGCCGCTCCCGCTTCCACCTACGCCAAAAGAGGCGAGCTGCCCTGCGTGCGCAAGCGACGCGCGTCGGCCGTGCGCTGCCGAGGACGCCGGCGCCGAGACGGTCGGCGTCATGCCAACGGAGAGGGGGCGGCGTCGCTCGAGGACGGGGCTGAGCGCGCGGCCCTTCGTGCTCGGCTCGAGAGCCGAGTCAGGTCGGGGCGGACGCGGTGGAGGATTGTCGGGGTTCGAAGAGAGGACAAGCGGGCGGAGTTGGAAGGTCGCGGGGAGGTCGGCGGCGGTGGGAGCCTTGACGACGGGCGTAGACGGCGTGTCGGAGGAGGCATTGGCGCCGCTCGAGCCGGAGCCACGCGGCGGCGGCGTTGGAAACATGTAGGCGAGGCGGTCGTCGCTCAGCTCCGAAGAGGGAAGCGGGCTGCCCATGAGCTGCGAACCCGTCACGCTCAACGAGCGGCGCCGCTCGTCCGGCGTTGCGGAAGACGGCCGCGAGGGCGGGAACGGCTTGGCCATCATCCGCATGAGGTCGCGGGTCGAAGGCGAACCGGGAGGAGGCGAGTACGTTGAGTAGCCGAGGTTGGGGAGGCCATCCCTCGGCTCGGGAAGGGGAGAGGTGCGAAAGGTCGAGTTGACCATGCTGTTCGTATGCGAAGGGAAGGGGAAGAGGAAGCCACGGTCGCGGCCGACGTGCAGGGTGACCCTGGGGACGTCGTCGCGCAGCGGATACTGCTGATGCACCAACTCGGCCTTGATGGACGCCGCTTCCGTCGGAAGCGCGTGCCCCGCCATGCGCTTCTGCCAGTCCACGCCCGTTCTCGTCGCACTCCTCTCCTCGTCGACAAGCCCCTTCCCCTCGTGCGCCTTATCCGTCTTGATCAGGCTGACCAAGCTCCTTCGTCGCAGCTTCTTCGACAAGACGGACGACGCCTTCGACGATTTGCGCTCCATGACAGGCGCGACGACCGTCGGCTCATCGTCTTCGGTGGGGCCAGGAAGAGGCGGCGGGAAGGGTGTCAGGTCGAATTCGGGCGGTTCAGGCGCACGGCGGAAGGGGTTCGGAAGGATCCTAAACGACAAGCGTCGCTTGCGAGACGATGTCGGCGCCGCCGGCTGGGCGGGTGCGAGCAAGCCTGGCATGTCGGCGCAGACGAGCGAGTCGAGCGCTTTTACAGCTTAGAGGACGTGCGCGTGCGCCCGCGTAGCCAGACGACCGAAGCGTGCACGAGGTTGCACAGACTGAGGAGGAGAGGCATTGGGCACCAGCAGGATTGGGCGGCAGCGGCAAGCGCTCGGTTCCGGGACAGAGTGGACAGCAGGGAGCCACCAGGCCGGACCCGCGCAGGCAAGCGTGGTCGAGGAAAGCTGCGGCACGTCGTTGTCAAGGCAAGCGGAGGTTTCGAACCGGCGTGAAAGACGAGGAAGGAAGGTGCCCGCCGAGGAGGCGGGTCGACGGCCCAAACCTGCCAGCCGCGTCTCCAGGGCCTACCAGGTTGCGAACCACTCGAGCGGACGAGGCGACCCACTCTACACCTGCGGTAGAGCTGGCGAGGATGAACCGAGGGGAGAACGCAGTCGGCTCAGCAGGCGCAAAGCAAATCTGCAAGGACTCCCTCAAGAACAGTGCGGACTTGCTCAGCGCCGCACCAGAAGAGCAGAGATAGCAGCAAACTGCTCCGCCTTGACGTACCGCGCGAAGGCGCGCGAAGGGGGCAGGGGCCTTGCCTACCCATCGTCCGGATACACTGCGTATAGTTACCACAACATCTACTTGTCCTCCTCGCCGATGTCCTCGTTCCAGACATCCGGGTAGCGCTCAATGAACTCGGCCATCAGCTTCTTGCACGAGTCCAGGTTGAGGTTCACAACTTCGATGCCTGCGCAAGCGGTGAAGATCAGCGGGATACTAAGCGTGAGAAGCGGACGTGAACGAACCGTGGTCACGGAGGATGCTCTCACCACCTGTGTAGCAGAAGAGCAGCGGGAGCGGAGGGAAATCAGCATGCTCCCGCGGGGGTGAGAGGGCGGAAGAGGGAGATAGGGGAGGAGACGCACCAAGGAACGTCTCGTTCTCGCCAATAACGCAGCGCTTGATGCCGAAGAGGACCATCGTGCCCGAGCACATCGAGCACGGCGAGAGCGTACTGCAGACGCAAGCAGTAAGTCAGCCCCTCCTGCCGTTCGCTCTTCCTCTTTCGTCCGTCCCGGCGGGGCTACGCAGCATTAGTCGGGCCGCCGCGCGCTCATTGGCAGACGCTGGGAGGATTGCAGGTGATAGGCGAAGCTCACGTGTACATGCTGTCGCAAGGGAGAAGGTCAGCGTGCACTCTACGCGGAGAACGAGAACGAGCGCACGTGCAGTCCTTGTAGACGGAAGCGGGGAGACGGCCGATCAAGTGCAGGCAGTCGGTCTGCAGGGGCAGCGGTCAGCGTGAGCATAGCAATGCACACACGGTGGAGATGTACCTCGCCATGCCGGATTGCGCTCTTCTCCTGCACGCGCCTGTTGCGTCCGACACCGATGACAACCCCGTCGTTGCGCACAAGAGCGGCGCCGATGGGCACGCCCTGCTCGCGCAGGCCCTGCTCAGCCTGGAAGATGGCATGGCGGATGTTCGTCAAGTCGAACTCGGAAGGCTTCTCGGCGGGCGCGGTCTTGACGGGCTCCTTCGGGGCAAGCATGATTGAACGTGAACGGTCACGGAGCGGGGTAGCGGAGGTGCTGGAGCGGAGCGGGAGCAGCAGGGAGCGCGGAGCGGGCGACGGCGGGTGTGAGCGGGCGAGATGCAAGCGTTGCGCCCGGACCCTCGCAAGCGAACGAGCCCAGGCTCTGCTGATAGGGTGACGTGGCGCGCTCGGAAAAGGCGCTACGGAAAAGGCTGGACTTCGGTCGCGTGCAGGGATAGGAACCGGGAGAGACAAGCGGAGGAAGCGGGCAGCCGGCAGAAAGCGTTGCAGCCAGAGAAGACGCTACGCAGGCAGAGGGGAGTCGTGGGCGGAGCTGGGCGAGCGCCGGATGAGTGCACGCCCTTGCCATGCCCTGGGGAAGGTCCGGCAGGAGCAGAGCGCTCGAGCCCCTCGTCAAGTCGTCGGCGGCAAAGGACTGCACACTCCTCGTGGCGCTTCCCCGCACATGACGATTTCGGTGTTCTCTCCGTGTCTTCCTTATCTCGCGCTGCTTTTTCCGCGCCGTCCAGTCCGTCGGGGTCCGGCTCGAGCTTTTCGCTCCCTCTCCTCCTCTCTCCTCGCTATCTCGCCTCCTTCGCTTCTCCTTCGCGCTTCGCCGGCTGCTCAGCCTACTGCACCTCTCGACCCGCCTCTCCCATCCCCACGCAGGCACACCCTGAGCTTTGCCACCATGTCCATCTCGAGCCAGTCGCAGGAGCTGAAGGACATCGACCTTGAGGAGAAGGGCGTACCCCATGGCCAGAACGACGTCGTTGTCAGCGCCGACGACGGCATCAAGCGCAAGTCGGGCGCGCTCGCTCCGTTGTGGAAGCTTGCGGACAAGCTCGACTCGTACGGCGTGGAGGTTCGCGGCGTCGAGCGCGTTCAGGAGCACGAGCGTTCGGACAAGGCGTACGTCTTACCTCACTCAGTACGGCGCCCACGCAAGGATCTCAATACGCGGAGGACGAGCGGACGCGACGGGATGCGCCTGTCGAGGTCACTTCGCTCCTCGCTGACATCTGCCCAATTCAGGTCGTACTTCGACGCCGGTTACTTGTGGATGAGTGCGAACTGCACGATTTCGACATTCTCGCTCGGCACTCTCGGCAACTCGATTTGGTTCCTCAAGCCGACCGACGCGTGCTTGACCATCCTCTTCTTCAGTGCGTTCCGCCTTCTGCGGACCACGGCGCGCCCGTCGTGCTGATCGGAGGCTGCTTTCGCTAGACCTTCTCACCACGCTGCCGGTCGCCATCTTCTCCTGCTGGGGCAAGTCGACTGGTCTCCGCCAGATGATGCTCGGCCGCTTCTCTTTTGGCCCTTGGACTATCCTCTTCCCCATTGCGTGCGTCGTTTTTACCATACTAATTGCGAGAGCTGTGGCCTCTGACCCAGCCCCGCCCTCTTGCAGCCTCAACTGCCTGGCCTGCATCGGCTGGTCGACCATCAACACCATCGTCGGCGCTTCCGCGCTCAAGGCTGTCAGCACGCACAACCAGCTTCCGCAGCCCGCCGGTATCGTGATCATCGCCATCATTACGCTCGCCGTCGCTCTCTTCGGCTACAAGTATGTGCACGCTATTGAGCGGTACTCGTCGATCCCCGTCTTTGTCATCTTCATCATCATGCTCGGCCAGGCCGGTCGTTACATGGAGGGCGGCTACGGCGGCGTCGGCGAGGGCGAGGCGGCCAACATCCTCTCGTTCGGCGGGACGATTGCCGGCTTCGCGCTCGGCTGGACATCGCTTGCGGCCGACTACACCGTTTATCAGCGCGCCGACACCCCTAACTGGAAGGTGTTCATGACCACCTACGTCGGCCTCAACATCCCGCTCATCTTCGTCGAGTCGCTCGGCGCCCTCATGATGTCGACGTTCGCCAACAAGCCGACGTGGGCTGAGCAGTACGACACTGGTCACCTTGGTGGCCTTCTCGCCGCCCCGCTTGTTGGTATGTCCTTGCCATGTTGCAGCTTCTACGGCCCGTACTGACCTGTCGTGTACGCTCAGGTCCCATGGGCGGTTTCGGACGCTTCCTCCTCGTCATCCTTGCCCTCTCGATTGTTGCCAACAACATTCCCGTGCGCCGCCGTTGCACCCTTCTCTGTCGGGCAGACGATTGACCCACTCGCCTTTCTCGCAGAACGTCTACTCGTTTGCCCTCACCTTCCAGGCATTCGGCAAGTACGCCCAGCGCATCCCGCGCTTCTTCCTCTGCATTGTCTGCACCATCATCTGTGCGTCTTACTTGCTTCCTTGCTTTCCGTCGCCCCTCGCTGACCTCCGTCTGGTTAACAGACATCGTCTTGGCCGAGGCGGGCTACAACTCGTTCGAGTCGGCGTTCGACACCCTCCTTGTGCTCCTGTCGTACTGGCTCGCGATCTACTCGTGCATCCTCCTCGAGGAGCATTACATCTTCCGCGGCGGGTCGTTTGACAATTACGACCTCGACGCGTACAACACGTACTCGAAGCTTCCGATGGGTCTCGCGGCGGCCATCAGCTTGTGCTGCGGCATTGCTGGTGCTGTTCTCGGCATGGCGCAGACGTGTGTTATCCCCCTCATGCGCCGCTTTTGTGCGCTCGTAACTGACTCACTTACCTGTACACAGCCGGTACGTTGGCGTCATCGGCCGCCTCATCGGCGACCCCGCCTACGGTGGTGGTGCGTCTCTACTCACTCCTCTCGCCTCCTTTCTCGCGCTAACCTGCGTTCTCCTTTGCAGACCTCGGCTTCGAGCTCGCGTTCGGCTTCACCGCCGTCACGTACCCGGTGTTCCGCTACCTGGAGCGCAAATACACCGGCCGGTAAAAAGGGGTGAGCAGGCGATAGACTTCAGAAGAGGAGAAGGAAGGGGTTCCCTAGGGTCGTATATTTGTTGATACTGTCTTGAGCAATGCGATGCTCGGTTATGTGCATAATTCGTGCTCTGTTGCATCGTCCGCCCCGAGTTGCGAAGGTCGCGAGAGGAGAAAAGAGTCTCCTTCCTCGAATCCCGTATGCTCGCGCAAAATCCGCTGCATGCTCGGTGCGGCCTTGGGGAGTGTATGCGTGAGGCTGGAAGGCCCATTGCAGCAAAGGAGGAGCGAGATCCTCATCAGCGGCGGCAAGCAGGGTCTGGACCGCGCTCCATCCTTCCCCCTCGTCGCCCACAAGCTCTCGCGCTCCTGGCACCGCTGGCTGGGCCAGGAAGCGCTTGTCTCTCTCCAACAAAGGCGTGCATTTGGCGCGAAGACCCGCTCCTACCACCGAGCGACGCGACGAACTAGCGCCCCACTCCCCTGGTTCAGCGAGCAACCCCCCTCCGTCCCCAGCGCTCTCACCGTCTTGGGCCGTTCGCCGTCTCTTGCACCTCATTCCTAGAGGCCTAAGACATTGGCCAAGCCCTCTCTCCTCCCCAGCTCTCGTCCGTCTGCCCCTCACCCCGCCATGGCCCCTCCGATCCCGTCGCCACCGCTCGCCTCTCCCGTCAAGCGCAGCTACCATATCAGCCCGACCTCCAGCCCAGACCCGAATTGCGCAGCACAGGGCGAACTCGCGAGCCCCCGCGTGCTGAGGACCAAGCTTTCGAGCGTCGTGGACGAGGTCACCCTTGAGCTACCCTTGGTCCAGCCGCGCCAGCACGCGCGCACCGGCGAATGCGCGACTGCAGACGAGACGGACACGACGCCCAGCACGCCGCCAGAAGTCGCGCCCGAGCCGCTGGTTGGTCTCGGTGTTGCAGGCGCGGATGGCGCGGACGAGGGGGCGGTGAAGCGCTTGGCGGGGGAAACGGACGGTGACGGGGCGGGCGCGACGCAGACGCGGGCGGCGGAGAGGCAGATGAGGGAGTTCGAAGGGATGCCGCAGGATGTGCATGTCGCGTTGGCCAAGCTGTGCAGCCAGCACTGGTGCGGCCGCCTTTCCCTTCCTCGGCAGCCGGATCGCTTTAGCTGACTTTCGCTTCGCGCGCTCACAGGTCGAGTCAGTACAACTCGCTCAAGCGCTCCCTCGCTACTGCGGCGGGCGAGACGACGCAGGGCGCGCCGCCGCGCCCGCTCGGCGCTCAGCTCCCTGCCCCCCCGCCTGCCTACCCGCTTCCTACCTTCACTTCCCCGCCGACCTCCCGCACTTCCACTCCGCTACCCCTCGGACAGGCCGCCACGCGTACCCGCACTCCGCGCCAATCGCCGCCTCGCTCGGCCCCCGCTACCTCCACCACCTTTCCCTCGAAGTCCGCATACGATTATTCCGCATCTTCGGCGCCGACGAGCCTGACCCCGTCACTCGCCAACTTCAGCTTCAACTTCCCCTCCGTCTCATCCCCTCCATCGTCTCAGTCGTCCGTCACGCCTGCAGACGAGGTGAACACCCTCCTCGCTGACCTTGTCAACGGCGAGCCTGTCTCGGTGCGGCGGCGCGGCGCGTCCGTCGTCATCTCGGAGACGGTGCCGCACCTTGAGCGCGCCGACGCGCAGGACGCACCGCCGGCTGAGCCACCTGCAGAGACGATCCCGGGGCTTCTGCCCGGGATGAAAGTCGTCAATGGCGTGGCGGTCAAGACGAGCGTGAGCCACCCAATCAAGTACATCTTTCCACATCACCCTTGTCGGCGATTTGAGCTGACATCGCCCGTGGCGCAGCATTTCACCCCTCGTTCCACCCGAGCTCCTCGACTACCTCTCCTCGCACCTGTCCGCGCCGTCCGCCATCGCTCCGGTCTTCCATCCAGACAAGCCTTTCGTCCTCCGCTCGACCGCCTCGACCGACCTCCTTTCCGTCACCGCCGCCTCCGCTGCGTCCCCCTCCGCCATCCCATGCGCGGCCGTCGCCCCTCCCGCTCTCGGCAACTTTGTCCTCTCCTCCTGCCCGGGCAAGAAGGTCCGCATGAACGGCGAGCCGAAGCAAGGCGGTCGCGGCGCGATCTGCCGGGACGTCCTGCTCGACCTGCGCCGCGCGCGGGACGAGTACGGCGTCCGCCTCGTCGTCTGCTGCCTCGACGACGCGGAGCTCGCGTTCCTCGGTGTGCCGTGGCGCGAGTACTCCGCCGCGCTCGACACGCTCGGGATGGGCGTCGTCCGCTTGCCGATGGTCGAGGGCTTCGCGCCGGGCAGTGTTGCGCAGCTCGACGCGCACCTCGCGCGCATCGTCCGCGAGTACACGATCAGGGGGAGGGGCGTCCTCGCGCACTGCAGGGGCGGGATCGGCCGCGCGGGGCTCGTCGCCAGCTGCTGGATGCTCAAGCTTGGCTTGGTGGCCGCGAGCCCGGCGGTTGGTGTTGCTGGTGTCGACGCCGACGTGCCGTGGGAGGGCGAGGACCCGATGCGGATCGTCGAGCGCGTGGTCGAGCTGATCAGGAGGAGACGCAGGTGCGTCTTATTCTCCTTGTCTCGCCTCGCTGATATGGCGGGCGGCGGAACTGACCTTCCCCCTCGGACGCGCTCGCCCGCAGCATCAAGGCCATTGAGACGCCGCATCAAGTCCACTTCCTCCTCCAGTATATCATTTATCTGCAGCAGCATGCGCATATCGTCTCGGCAGGGGACGTGGCGTCCCTTGACGCCTAGACGGCGCGACTCGCCGCGCTGGGGACTGTCTCTCATCCCTCTTTCATGTTTGTATTCTTCCTTTGCTCCGCCCCGCATTCGCGTCACTGCCGTTGTTGTTCGTGCCCTCTCTCGCCCTCGGCGCTCGTCTTCGTCTGACGTACCCACCCGCACCGCACTCGTCTACGCGCTCTCGCCCCATCGCACTCCGCAGCAGCAGTACACCCTCTTCTTTGTCGCGCTAGATACCACCCCGTTGCGTATACCGATGATCGCGTCGTCGTCGTTGTGTCATTCCTGCCATGCACTTGCATTTCCTCGTCTTACACTGAGGTGGCTCTGACGGGGATGGCGGGAAGAGCGCGAGGGAGAGGAGAGCGGGAAATATGTACGCTTGCTGGCTGGGCGGGTGATTGAATCGTTGGCGCTCGTTGCTCCAGACACTAGAGGCGGGGGCAGGCTAGCGGGAAGAGGCTGCGGTTGCTGGAGCTCCCGCTTTTCCCCTCCGGCGCGGGTGCCGAAGCGGAGATCTGGAAGGAGAGCTCAGCGCTCCGCTCGTCGCCGTCGCCGTACTTGCGCGTGCTGTACCGGTGAGCAGCGTGCACTCGAGCCCTGGTGAGCGTCTGCACCTCCAGCGAGCCCCACGACGGGCGAGGTTGCCCTTGCGCGCGCCCTCCACGCGCTTCCCCTCGCAGCGCGCGCTGACGCCGTGTCGCTCGCCCTCTCTCGCCAGAGACGCGCCAGGTTTGCGCCTGCACCGACTCTCCAGCTCGATTGCACCTCCTCCGAGGATCACGCCGCTCTTTGCACCAGACGCGGACGCCCTCCCCCGCCCGCCTCGTCCAACGTCCTCGGCTCCCGCCCCGCCGCGCGCGGTTGCTCCCTTGTGCGCACAGTCGCGCCAGGTAAGTCCCCCAGACCTTCTTCCACGGCCCTGTCGCGCGCACTTCCGATAAGAGGCTGACGCGCGGCCGATCTCCCCCCTCTTCCGCCTCGACCCCCCTCGCTCGCGCCCCTTCGACGCTCCCCGCGCGTCTGTGCGCCCTGAAGCGTCTCGCCGCCGCCGCGCATGGCGCTCGTGTCGCCCTCGCTCCCGCCGCCGACCTCGCTCTACCCGTCCCCGCCGCCTCTCTTCGCACGGACGCCCTCGGACCATCTCCCCGCCGTCCGCGCTGTCTCGCCCTCGGCCCCGGCCCCGTCGTCCTTTGCCAGCAGCGCCGCCCCTCCAATGAGTGCAGCGCACTCGGGTGCACCAGGCGCAGCGGGAACGAGTGCGGGCGCGCACGCCAATTTGGGCGCGCAAGGGGCACCACCGCCGCCAGGAGGAGGGGCACCAGCCGTCCGTCCGCTCCCGTCGCCGCAAACGGCGCGCGCACGCACCGTCAGTGCGCCGTTCGCGGACGCTACGAGCACCGGTGGATCTGCATCGCCCGCGCCCGCAGGAGGGAGCGCGGTGCCCGCCGCGCTCGTGCCCCCCTCTCGGTCTTCGTCGACCCCTCCCGTCGCTAGTCCGTCCTCCTCGAGTCGTCCTTCGCCCTCGCCCTCGCCTGCCCCCGGCGGCGGTGCGCGCGGCTCGTCATCGTCCTCGTCGCTCCGCTCGGCGTCGCATGCCCACTCGGCGTCGTCCTCGTCGGCCACCTCTTCGTCCTCGTCCTTCGCCCCGCCGGCTGTGCCGGCCCTCCCCGGCCTTTCGCCCGTCCACTACGGCGGCGCACCTTCGCCGTCGCTCTCGCACTCGCCGCAGACGTACCTCCCCTCGCCTGCTCACCAGCACCAGATGGCGGCGCAGGTTGCCGCGCACCCGACGTTTGCGGGTCAGCCCTTCCCGCCTTTCGCGCCTGCGTACCAGCACCCCGCGTACCCATTCATCCCCTCGCCGCACCCCAACGGGCCGAACGGCTTGCCCCTCTCCGGGTATGCCCAGACGATGCAGCTCTCCGCCGAGCAGCAGAAGCGCATGCAGCACTACCAGCAGCAGTGGCAGATGGAGCTGCTTAAGAACCAGCAGCAGGTGAAGAGCGATGGTGCGCTTCCCTCCTTCTCTCGCTGTATGCTTGCGTGCCGGATCGGAAGCTGATAGCGGACTTTCCGCCCGCCCGCCTCCCGCAGGCCAGCGCCGCCGCACTACCTCTGGCCCCGCAGCGAGTTCTTCGCCGTCCTACTATACCACGCCGCTCAACTACCCCCCGTCCCCCACGCCAACGCTTATTCAGCAGCAGCAGCAGCACAACCTTCCGTTCGGGATGACGGGCCCGACGCTCCCGCCCGGCGCGATGCTCCCGCACGTCAACATGCACGGGTACCCGACCCCGCCAGGGAGTACCGAGGGCGCGAACCGCAGTGGCGGCGAGTCGGGCTCCTCGAGCGGGGGGAGCGGGACTGGCCGGACGGAGGCATACCACCCGTATCGCCGCGACGACCGCCGTACCGGTGACGGCAGGCCCTCGCAGGCGCAGCACCGCGCGACGCCGTCGAGCGCGAGCAGCGCCGCGGGAAGGCGCACGCCGTCGAACCATGGGCGGCAGGACAGCACGGCGTCGATCGCGCAGCTCGCGCAGCAGAGTCAGAACTACCCCCACGCGCACGCGCATCCCCTTCCGCCACCTATCCGCACGGGATCGAGCTCGAGCGTCAGCTCGCTCGGCCGTAGCGACGTATCGGGCGCGTCGTCCCCTTCTGGCGTGAGCGCGAGGCATGTCCCTCTGCCCGGGTCGAGCTCTTCGTCCCTCCGTCAGCGGACCGACAGCCAGAACTCGTCCACCTCGTCGCTGCACGCACAGCCGCACACGCGGCAGGATTCGTCCTCGCTCTCGCAGCCGCAGCGCCCCTCGTCGGCCCTCCGCGGCGCATCGTTCGACTCGGCGCGCTCGGCGACGCCCGTACAGGCGCGCGCGCGGCCAAGTCCGCTCGGCGCGCCGGTGCACGCTGAGCAGGACGAGAGCGACGACGACAGCGCCGAGTCGGACGGGACGGCCGAGGCGACCGCGACGATCAGCTCGGGGCTGGTCGCTGCGCCGGTCGCGAGCGCCAAGGGCAAGAATGAGGAGAAGAAGGGCATGAAGAGCCGGTTCAAGAAGGCGTTTGGGGTGTCGAGCTCGGCGAGCGCGAGCACCCTCACCGAGGCGGAGCTCGACGGGCGTGGGCCCAAACTTGTCGGCAACGGCGGCGCGGCGCGCGTCCGGAGAGACAGCTCAGGCTCCAGCGGCGACGACGACGCGTCCGCGTCGACGATGGCGGGGAGGCCGTACGCGACGCACCAGGCGCAGCAGCCATCGGTCGCGAGCTCCTCCGCGAGCGTCTTCACCAATACGGACGGGATGTCGACCATGACGGGCGCGACCGGCGCAACCAAGAAACCCCCATCGTCGAGCCGGTTCCGCCTCTTGAACAACAAGTTCAATGGCTCGAGCGACAACCTCTCGATCTCGTCGACCGTCTCGAGCGCGAGCGTCATGATCCGCAAGCTCGGGCAGATGGGCAAGCTCGCGCGCCGGAACAGCCTCATGGGCCTCACCAAGGCGTTCAAGAAGGACAAGGGCGACGACGCGGCGACCGTCGATGGCGTCCTCGCTTTCCCGGGCAACAAGCTCAGCAAAAAGGATAAGAAGAAGGCCGGCGTCGCGAGCGCGAGCGTCTCGCATGCGACGGCCGAGTCCGACTTGCCGCACTCATCCTCGTCGTCCGCGCTCCCGCCAGGCATGTCCCCCGCCGCCGCGCTCGCGCGCAAGCAGCAACAGGCGTATGCGGAGCAGGAGGCGGCGGAGCAGCGCGCGCGCGACGCTGCCGCGGCCGAGGCGGCGCGGCTGGGCCCGCCGTCGCGCTCGTTCGAACAGGTCCCTGCGCACGTGCGCTCCAACTCGGCGACATCGGACGTTTCGTCCGTCCGGAGCGGCAAGGAGCGCAAGAAGTGGCGCCTTGGCTTTGGCGGCGGAAGCAAGACGGACTTGCACGAGCAGGACGACCGCGCGAGCGTGTTCACCGCTGCGACGGAGCGCAGGGGGAGCGCGTTTGGCCACTACGACGACGCGACGCCGAGGCAGAGCCTCGAGGTGCTCGCGCCCCCGTCGCAGCCCGGGTACCAGACGTACGGTGCGAGCTACGCCGAGCGCGAAGCTGGTCGCGCGTCGAGCGAGTACGAGCCGAGCTTGTACCGCGAGGGCACGACGTCCAAGGGCACCGTTGGACGGCCTGTCCGTGGCATTCTCAAGGGTGCGCCTCTTCTCAACCCCCCGTCGCTGATGTGCCCTCGCTTACGCTCCCTGCCCGCAGGCGCCGGCTCGTACCGCCAGGAGGACTTTGCTGCGCCCCGCCCGCCCTTCAGCCGCAACCGTGCGAGCTCGTTCGACGCCCCGCAGCAGCACGGTCGCCCCGGATCGCCCGGGGGCGCCGCTCTCGTCAACGTCATCCCGTCCGAGCAGCAGGTCGACGGCGTCGGCCCTTCGACGACCTCCCCTCGCGCTGATACCCACCCGCCGACCTCGTCCGAGCTGATTCACGACGCTGCGGCCGCTCGCGTGCACCCGGAGTCGGGCGCATCGGGTCCGTATGCGCATCCTGGGCTCAATGCCTCGGCGCCGGCCCTGAACCACTTCTCGTCCTCACCCGTGAGAGGAATGCGCCCTTCGCCGCCCGCCACGGCCAAGGGCCGCCGGATTGCGTTCGCGAGCAACCTCTCGGTGCACACGACGTGGCCTGCGGCGATCTACGACCGCCGCGCCGAGCCGGCGACGTGCAACCGCTTGACGCCGCTGCTTGCGCAGCAGATCAAGGAGGAGCTGAACAGCTTCAAGATGGAGGAGATGGACGTTCACCCGCTGTCGCGCAAGCTTACCCACTTCTGTGCATCTCGGTCTCCTCCTTCCCCGCCGCTCAGCGCGCTGACCCGTCTGTACTTTGCAGTCGTATAAACCCCCTCTGCCTCCATCATTCGACCTTTCCCCGTGCATTCCCTGTCCCTTCTTCTCCTCCAGTCTCCAGCTAAAACGGCCCGCCATGCCCCGCGCATCCGTCTCGCGCGCGCATGGCGTGCGCCCCTGTATCCTTCTGTCGCACTTTCCCCCGCCACTCGTCCCAGTCCAGTAGACGGTACATACCCTCGTCCCGCGCTCTATCGCTCTCTATCGCTCTCTTGCCTTCCCCTCTCTCGCAACGGACACTCGCCCGCGCCTTCTCTCTCCCTCTTTTCGGCCGCTAGAGCCCCCTGCCTTCTACCACTCTCTCGCGCGTGTACACCCCCAGCCTACCTTCGTCGCTTCTTCGCCCGTAGTTCATCCTTCTTTCCTCGCACGCAATGGTTTCGGTTCGTTGCAGGTCTTCGCGCTTTCTCGCTGAGGGGAAGGATGGAGCAGTAGCGGAGCGCAAGCGAGGATCGAAGGCCGGAAAGCGTGCCACGCGAAGCTCGGGACCTCGGCGATGCAGGCTGGCGGGAAGACGGGACTTAAGTGGAGCATGAGGTGTACGACGAGGGAGAGGTAGGCTGCGGTTCCAGCGCAAGTCAGAAGTAGGAGCGAGGAAACGTATACGCGGCACACCGCAGCTATCGACCTCGCGGCTCTGCTTCGCTGCTGCCCCTCGCCATCGACTTTCCGCCGCCGCCCTGCTCGATTCCACTCCATCATGCAGGATCTCCTCCACCTTGTCATGGTGCACCACGACCGTGATCGCCGGCACAAGGATGCATGCGGACACGACGGCGCATACGGCAGCGGCGCACGCGCCGCCGCCGCGTGTTGAAGAGAGGCGTGAGGGACGGAGTGTGGAATCGGGAGGCCGCGTACGTCTGCGCATGGAGCTTCAGGCCCCTACTGGAGGGGCCGAGCCATGGAAAGAACCTTGTTGCCGCGTTGGGGAGGGTAGGGACCTGAGATGGCCTCCCCCTCGTCCGAGGACGGGTAGGCGGAGCGGGACGACCGCTGTAGCGGGGCACCTGCGCGTCCACTGAACGCATGCACGTGATGGAGGGAGCGAGATGGCATGCCAAGGGCAGCAGTGTAGCCTAAGCACGACTCGGTGGGTTGACGGGGAGGAAGCCGCTGGAGGAGCGCGACAAGGTCAAAGCGAAGCACCGGAGCAGCGGGTCGCGTCTCAGGAAAGCTGAAGGACAATCTGAGAACGTCTAGCACGAGTCGATTCGCGAGTCTGAGTGGGTCGAGGTGACGGTCAAGGCGAGAGCCTGAGACGAGACGGTCCTCCTCGTCCGCCTCGGCGTTTCTTCCTTGAGGATGCCTGCGAGTGCGAGGATGCCGCGCTGGATGCCTGCGCTGCGCAACCGCCGCGCCCCGCTCGTCCGCCAGGCGCACACGGCCGCGCCCGCTCCTCCGTCGACGTCGCCCGGGTTCAGGAAGCGCGACTTGCTCCTCCGGGGCCCGCAGCTTCTGCTCCTGCGCGGTCCAGGCCTCCTCCTACGCGCCCCCAAGGCCGTGTGGCGCGCACCGAGCGCAGCCCGCGCCGGCACCCGCCGCCTCCTCTCGACCACGATCCGCCGGAGCCGCGAGCAGAGGCCCGCCGACCACGGCGTCGAGCAGCCCCAGGCTGGGCCGTCCAAGATCCCCTACGAGGAGCAGGCCCGCGGCCAGTACGCGCATGGCGCGCAGGGCAACGCCGGCGAGTCGTTCACCGGTGCGCGCCTCCCCCTTCCCCTCCTCGTCTCGGCAGGACAGGTGGGGAACTCACCCTCGCCGCTTCTCTCGTGCTCCAAAACAGCTCGCTTGCGCAAGCGCTGGAACTCGACACCCACCAAGTGGTCCCCAATTCCCGTCTCGCTCGGTGCGGCCGTCCTCGTCGTCCTCACTTTTTACAAGCAGGCGTCCGACAAGGGCAAGGAGCCGCTCCCGGATGGTGCGGTCCAGGTCCAGGGCCCGTGGCAGGTACGCACGCAGTTCGCAAAGTGCTGGAGAAGCTGCTCACACTCGCCCACCTGCAGGTCCACGTCCTCGGTGCGCTCCCCCTACGTTCCGTCTCGCGCCTCTACGGCATGGTCAACTCGGTCGAGCTTCCCGTCTGGTTCCGTGTCCCCGGCTACAAGCTCTACTCGTGGATCTTTGGCGTCAATCTCGACGAGTGCGAGCCATCCGACCTGACCGAGTACCGCTCTATGAGCGAGTTCTTCATGCGCCGCCTCAAGCCCGGCGCACGGCCCATCGCAGATGCTCCCCTCGTACGCTGGGCTTCTCCTCAGCTTATGAACAGCGCTGATCATTCGATGTGCGCAGGTCTCGCCGGCAGACGGGCGTGTCGTCAACTTTGGCGTGATCGAGGGCGGCCGCATTCAGTCGATCAAGGGCGCGACGTACTCGCTGGAGGCGTTGCTGCAGGGTGCAGGCTCGAACGACGCACAGGAGAAGCCGCACGGGCTCGCGCCCCACCCGCACAACGCCGAGGCGATCGCGATCGACGAGAAGGAGTTCGCCAACGTCAACGGCATCTCGTACTCGCTCGCGGACCTGATGGGCCAGACGGGCGGCAAGAGCTCTGCGACGGGCGCGCAGGGCCCGCCGGCGAAGGACGCGTCTATCTCGGACGCGGAGGCGAACAAGCACCGCGACACGCCCAAGCGCTCCCTCAGTGGCGACGTCGCGGTCGCGACCGAGATCGCCAAAGCCGCATTTGAGCCGCGCGAGGGCAACAAGCTCTGCTTTGCGGTCATCTATCTTGCGCCCGGCGACTACCACCGCTTCCACTCGCCGACCAACTGGGTCGTCGAGCGCCGCCGCCACTTTGCCGGCACGTCCCTCGCTTTCTTCCCTTCCTCAGTCTCGCGCTGATGTCCCGATCGTACGCAGGCGAGCTCTTCTCCGTCTCGCCGTGGATGGTCGGCAAGCTCGCCGACCTGTTCGTTCTCAACGAGCGCGTCGCCCTTCTCGGCCGCTGGCGCTACGGCTTCTTCTCCATGACACCGGTCGGCGCCACCAATGTCGGGAGCATCCGCGTCAACTTTGACAGCGTGCGTCGTCCCACTTTTGCCCGTTTTTTCGGCTGCGGCTGACGAGGTGCCCGCGCAGTCCCTCCGCACCAACTCGCCCAGCCGCCCCGTCGTTCCCGGCACATTCAGTGAGGCGACGTACTCCGGGGCGTCCAGCCTGCTTGGCGGGCAGCCCCTGCGCGCAGGAGACGAGGTGGGCGCATTCGCACTCGGCTCGACCATCGTTTTAGTTTTTGAGGCGCCGAAGGATTTTGCTTTCAAGATCTCGAACGGCGAGCATGTCAAGGTGGGGCAGGCGATTGGTCAGTGCTGACCGTGGCGCGGAGGAGCGCGGAAGGGGCAACGGGAAAGGAGGGTCTACGCATTGTTTCGTTTTTCGTCTCCGTCGGTTCTTCCTCATAGCGTTGCTTAGTTCCCACCATACGACTGTTTCTGTAGATGTTCGTCTCGCGCAAAACAGGCAGCTTCAACAGCGCACTCCATCTCGTCGTCCCATGCTACAGCTTCGCCCTGGTAGCAAAGCTCGAACCCCTGCCGCCTCCTACAAGCTCCACCAGCGCATCCACCTGCTCGAGGACCCACTGCGCGCCCGCCTCGCTCGTGAGCCACTCCCGCCCGGCAACCTGCTCCCCCTCATCGGGCGCCTCCTCGCCCGCCTTGCGCAGCCCAAAGACATGCGACGTGACCTGCGGGCCGACGCCTCCCTGAGCGCGCAGACACGCGATCGCCACGACGCTGGTCAGAACCCGGCCGACCTTGGCGTGCCCCGGCGGCGGGGTCGTGAACGGGTCTGCGAGGAGCGGGCCGTAGTGCGAGCTGAGGATGTGGACTGGGAGGTCCGGGTGCGAGAGGGCGAGCTTGGAGAGCAGCTTGGAGGAGTACGGGGCGTAGATCGAGGTCCAGAGGGTGTGGGCGGAGGAGAGTACCGAAGGGAGGGAGGATGGGGTGGGTTCGCTGCGGCCGTTGGCGTAAGGAGGGTGAGCAGGGATACCGAGACTCAGCGGCAAGATATTGCAGCGCGGCAGCGGCGAGCATGCGGGGGAGGCGGACCAGGAAGGCAGTACGAAGAGGAGGAAAAGCGCGAGAGCGGAACACACCGAGTCGGAGTGGTCGAGAGCAGCGCTGCAACCTCCGGCTCCAGGTGCGCTCGCAGCGCGCCGAGGTTGTTGATCGCCTGCGTAGGTGGAAGAACAGATCAGTCCTTCGTCCTGCGGGAAAAGCGTCCGGAGAGCAGGAGCACATACTCGCGGGATCCCCGAAAACGAAATCGTCTTCAGCCCCGCCTCGCGCATGACCGCTGCATACTCCGCCGCGCGCTTCACCCGCTCCTCGCCCTGGAGCTGGAGCCTGTCCGTCGCGAACGAGTGCAGCTCGCAGAGCGTCGTGGGCGAATTGAGGGTGACGAGGGCGGCGCTCTGTACGCGGATGGGCGGGTCAACTTGCTGAACTGGGTGGAGAAAGGGGAGTGCGCACCCCGAGCGTCAGCCAGGTCGCCTCCTCCAGCCCGTTCTCCTTTGCCGAGGTCGCAATCCGCTCGAGCAGCTGGACGACAGCGCGGCGCGGCGGAGCAGGGAATGCGCCGTACTGCGCGTGCGGAGCGGCGATTAGCGCCTTGAGCGCGGGCGTGAGCTTGATAGAAGCCATTTCGAGTAGAGGAGGAGGGCGAGAGGAAGGTGGGGCAGGTCGGCTTGACACGCACGGGCTCATGCCGTGTCTCGAAATTTGAATAGTTGAGGTGGCTCGTCAAACTGACTATGCTGCATGAGATCTGTATTGACGAAAGAAGAGCTTGTAGGCAGAGGAACAAGCATATGCGACGGCGAAAAGGAGAGGGTCGACGCAAAGCCGCCGGTTCAAAGCCAAATGTCGCGAGCTACCCATACACAGCCATTGGGCACGTCGTGCAGCAGACGCACGAAACATGGCGAGCTTGGCAAAGACGCCGGGGCTGCTCGCAAGTGCAGAAGAGCGGGCATGCGGCTATCACGCTGAAGCCCGTCCTCGCGCGCATTCAGCGCAGTGCATGGGCACTCGGGTGCTGCGCATACTTCGTGGCGCTGCTGCACTCGGCCTCCATCATGTACAGGCACCGGTACAAGTGATGGACGCGAAGACGTCCCTCGGAGACGAGCAACTTGAGCGCGCGACTCGGAGCGAGCGAGATGCTGGGACATCGCGCAGATCCTGCGGATCCGAGAGCGCAGTTGCACGACGACATCGAGGCCGCGACATCGCCGAACGAGCTCCGCTTGCTCCAAGAGGGACAAGCGGCTTCCTGAGAGGTTCGGTAAGGAGCTTCTTGGAGCTGGCTGCTCTAGTGCCCGGCATACGTTGCGGTCTCTGTCCCGCAAGGCAGCTTCGAAATTCAGTCTGCAAGGAGGGCCGAACGGGTGGACGAGCGAGCTGCGCGTGCGCTAAGGTGGGTGGGATGCACGACGGTCATGCTCGCGGAGACGGCCAACGCCGAACGGACAATCTGCCCACAGACTGCATTGGCACAGACGGTACATGGCAGCATGGCGCACGACTCGGTGGAAGCTGCAAGGGCCTAGAGAGTCAGGATGCGTCCCAGCTGGAAAGCTTCTTGCCAGCGCGAAGTGTGGTCGAGATCGGCCTTGCCGTCATTTGTCGCGCGCGCGCGGCACGCGCCTCGTGCCACGCAGATCCGCCCGAGAAGCCGGCGTGGGCGAGATGGGAAAGTGCGGTGCGAATGTCGCGGAGCGCCGCCTGCGCAATCGAGTCCCGTCCGGGCCATCGAGCAGTTCTTTCGGTTCCGTGGGCGACGATCGGAATCCTGTGCGAGAGCGGTGCTAGAGGGGAGACCGGCATGTGCGTTGTGCAGGAGAGGCAAGTGGGCGGGACGGCGGCAAGAGCGTGAAGTAGCGGCATGGCACTGACAGGTTCACTGTTACTCTCGACCGCTGCGCCGGGACTGCCGAGGGTAAGGGCATCGCAGCGAGCCCGTTGCCAGCCGCAGTCGAGCCTCGTGCGCAGGGCGCGAGGGAGGAGGAGGCTGCCCTTGGACGCGGGGATTCTCGCAGGCGGAGGCGCGGGCGGCTCAAGATTGATGGGGCCGGCGAGCGATCCGGGCGCACAGATGACGGGCGCGTGTGCACGACCGAGCATCTTCCAACAGGTCCCGTTCGCGTGTCGAGCTGGAAGCCAAAGGGGGCGGAGCGCCGCACGCATACGCTCGAGGCGTGTCAGCTGTACAGAAGATGCGGTTCTGGTTGTTGCCAGCCATCTTGGAACAAGGGAAGCAGCCGTCCCAGACCAGCCAACAACAAACTGTAAAGAGCGTCGAGGCGTGCGGGCGCAGGAGCGGAGAGCGGCCGAGTCCGAGTCTGCCCATCCGAAGAGGAGCCCGTCGGTCTTCGCCTCGCCAGGCACAGGCACAGACCACGCGCGACCCTCCTGAAGTGTCCACGGCACTAGCGCGTTCCTGGATTCTCCCGCTCCTCGTCCTCCCTCCCATCCTCCCCCCCCCGCCCCTCACTCGACTGCTCTCGCCCGCTCGTCGCTCGTCAGCGCACGGCAACAACACCAGGCTCGTGCAGCTACTCGGTCAACCGAAGGCACTCCTCCTTCACGTCGGCTGCCTGCTGCGCCTCGTCGCTCCAACCACGCCAACCCTCGCACGCTCGAGCTCCGCTTTGAGCGGCTGATCGGGCAGCATCCGGTACTGATCAGGTGCGTCTCCCACCCTCTCAAGCCTGCACGAAGCCGCACGCTTATGCCGGCTTGTCGCGCAGCTCCCCCTCACCGCCTCCGACCGTTCGTCGCACCCTCGGAAGACCCGGCATCCTCCTCTCGTTCTCGCGCATCCGGTATTATCCGCCTGCTGCGACTCTCCTCTGTCATGGCCACGCCCTCCACCTCGGGCGCCTACTCGAGCGCGCACGGCAATCCTCCGCCGCCGCCGCTCAGCATGGCAGGCGGTCCTCCGCAACAGGGCCCGTCTGTTCTGCAGATCCTCGCCATGGGCCAGGAGCGCAACCACGCTGCGGACGCCATGGCGCACCACCCGCGGATCGAGTCGCTCGTCAAGCTCGGAAAGGAGGCCGAGGCGACCTGGTTGCAGATCGGTGCGCTTCGGGCACAAGGCGGTCTCTGCGCCCCCTTGTCCTGCACCGCCGCTTCGGCAGCTTCACTAACTCTTGCTCCCGTGCAGGGCAAACTGCCGAAGCTGTTGGCGACCTTGACCGCGCCGTCGCGGCGTATGAGTCGGCACTCCGACACAATGCCTACTCTGTCGTCGCCCTCTCGCAGATTGCCGCCATCTGCCGTTCGAAGGAAGAGTTCAAGAAGGCTGCCGAGTACTTTGGACGGGTCGTTGGGATTGCGCCAGAGAGCGGGGACGTCTGGGGAGCTCTGGGTGCGTCCTCCTGGTCTTCAGGTTCTTCCCACCTGCTGATGATTCTCGCGGTCCCAGGCCACTGCTACCTGATGATTGACGACCTCAAGAAGGCGTACAGCTCGTACCAGCAGGCGCTCTACTACATGCCCAACCCGCACGAGCCGAAGCTGTGGTACGGCATCGGCATCCTTTACGACCGCTACGGCAGCCTCGAGCACGCAGAGGAGGCGTTCTCAAGCGTCATTCGGATGGACCCGAGTGCGTGCCCGCGCTTTCCTGCTCTCTCACTTTTGCGTAATGAGCGCCAGGCTGACCTTCCTAACACCGCAGACTTCGAGAAGGCGAACGAGATCTTTTTCCGCCTTGGCATCATCTACAAGCAGCAGCGCAAATCTGCGCA
This sequence comes from Rhodotorula sp. PL61-2, assembly GCA_028828645.1. Lineage (NCBI taxonomy): Eukaryota > Fungi > Basidiomycota > Microbotryomycetes > Sporidiobolales > Sporidiobolaceae > Rhodotorula > Rhodotorula sp. PL61-2. Next base: position 331,437 of record JAPZQE010000001.1, read on the forward strand.
GAGCCTCGAGGTGCGTCACCGGCCGTTCTTGCTCACCTCTGGTGCGAAACTGACAGGGCCCGCCCGTAGTGCTTCCGCTACATCCTCAACAACCCGCCTCGCCCCCTCACCGAGATCGACATCTGGTTCCAGATCGGGCATGTCTACGAGCAGCAGAAGGACGTGCGTTCCTGTCACGCGCTCCTGCTCTGTCAACCCACTCATCCTCCTTCATGCCCGCAGTTCATCGCTGCGAAGGAGTCTTACGAGCGCGTCTTGCAGGAGAACCCTGCGCACGCCAAGGTCCTCCAGCAGCTTGGCGGACTCTACCACCGCTCGCGCGCGCCGTTCTACAATCCCGAGGTCTCTGTGCAGATCCTCACCAAGTCGCTCGAGTCGGGTGCGTCCCGCTTCTTCTCCTCGTCTGTCCCGCTCAATGCTCATCATGCACGCTCGCAGACCCGAACGACCCGTTCTCGTGGTACCTGCTCGGCCGCGCGTACATGACGACGAGCAACTTTGGCAAAGCGTACGAGGCGTACCAGCAGGCGGTTTACCGCGACGGTAAGAACCCAGCGTTCTGGTGCTCGATCGGCGTGCTCTACTACAACATCAACCAGTTCCACGACGCGCTTGACGCCTACTCGCGCGCGATCCGCATTCACCCGTACCTCGCCGAGGTGTGGTTCAACCTCGGCGCACTTTACGAGGCGTGCAACGATCAGATGACGGACGCAATTGACGCGTACCAGCGGACACTCCAGCTCGACCCTTCGAACACGGCCGTCTCGCAACGCCTGCGCGAGATCCGCGAGCACCAGGCAAGCGGCGCGCCCCTCTCCCCACCTCCGCCTCCGAAGGACATCAGCCCGAGCTCAATGAGCTGGAACTACGCGACCAACAGCGGCGGCGCACCGACGCAGCTCGCGCACGTCGGCCTCGGACCTGACATGAGCCCGCCAATGCCCCAGCAGCCGGGCTCGGCGGCGGGTCCGCCGCAGTCGCGCATCCCGACCGCAACAGGCCCGGGATCGCCATTGGTCGGTGCTGCGGGTGCGATGCACCGCTTCGATGGCCCACCGGGAACGAGCGGGTCGCGTCCGCGCTCCTCGGATCCGTACCGCCGCGCGTCAGCTGGCGCGCAGCACGATCACCAGTCACCGCGGGCGCTCGCGCCGGGCGTGCCTCCCTCTTCGCAGCAGCAGCAGCAAACGCACCGCCTCCCGCAGATGAAGTCGCAGCGCGGAGGCTCGCCGCCCTCCCCGCGGACGCGGCCGCCCGAAGGCCCGCCCGGAGGCGCGCCGCCGCACGTGCACGCGCAGCATCCACCTCCCTCCGCCGCGTATCCCTTCCCGGCGCACCTGTCCGGCCCGCCTCCACCCGGCGCGCTCCCGCCCCCGCGCGCAGGCGAAAACGGATCGCTCCCGTACGATGCGGCCGCGGCGATGGAGTGGGAGAGAACTGCGCGCGCTGCGGGTGCGGGCGGTGCACGCGTGAACGGTCGTGCGGCGCATGCCCACCCAGCTTCCGCAGCCGCGGGCGCGGCGCACTCCCCACCGGTTACGGGTGGGCGCTTGCCGTTCTTCGACAACCCGCCGCCGGGGCCGTATGGCGGATATGCGCCTACGCAGCACCCCGCCGCTGGCGCGCAAGCGCACGCGCAGCAGGCGGCGCAAGCAGCGCAGTACGCGGTGGAGGAGCACGCGCGGCGGCGCAGTTCGGGAGGATCGACGGCCGCGAGCCACCGCTCGAGCGCGACGGACGTCAAGCCGCTTGTCGGCGCTGACGGGCCGGTCGCGTCGACTCCTGCGCCTGCTGCGCCGCCCGCAAAGGGCAAGGGCAGCCGGGCCAAGAAGGACGCGGGTGACGGCGAGGCTGCGCCGAAGAAGGGCGGGAGGAAAAGCAAGGCGGCGGCGACGGGCGAGGACGGCGCGACGAGCGGGGCGACAACGCCGAAAAAGCCGCGCAAGAGCAAGGCGGCGCAGGAGAAGGAGGCAGCGGCCAAGGCGGCAGCGGTGCTCAACGGCGTCGCCAGCACGGGCAAGAAGCAGCAGCAGGGGTCTTCGCCCGTGCAGCCGCCTGCGCAGCCGTCCGCGCCTGCTACGCCGGCAAGCACGCTTCCGCAACGCGACGTCGACGAGGACTACGACGAAGGCGTCGACGCGCTCATGAGCCTCGGTGTGACGCCTGCGCCTGCTTCGGCTACGCCCGCTCCTGCGTCTGCGTCGACCACAGCCTCGGCGCCGTCACCGCCTGCGCCTGCACCCGTACCCGCACCTGTCGCTCCCGATGCAGCATCAGCCAATCCGCGCAAGCGCTCCCTCCCTACCGACGAGTCCGCCAATCCCGCACCCGCACCTGCGACGCCCGCTCCCGTGGCAGCGATGGCGTCGAGCGAGCCCGAGCCGAAGCGGAGCCGAAGCGAGGCTCCGCTCGCTCCGGCTGGTGAGGCGCTCCCAAGCGCGAACGGCAGCGCTGCGGTTCAGGCGGCAGCAGCGGCGACGCCCACGCCTGCACCTGCCCCTGCTGCCGCACCTGCTCCTGTTGCCGTGACACCTTTACCGGCGAAGGAAGGCGCGGAGAAGGCTCTGTCGCCTGCGGGAGGGGACACGCCGGTGAAGGAGGCGGAGAAGGAAGAGGGCGAGGTATTGACTTCGAGCGCTTGAGGGGATGGGATAGACTTGCGTGTCGTGCCAGTGTGTGTGTGGTCGCTGTCTGTTGGTCGTAGGCTGTACGCTGCCTGCTGTTGATACTGCGAGCTGATTTGCGGAATATCTCGCTCGCAAGGAAACCTCGCCCGTTTTTGCAAGCCTGCCTGTACATCGAGTACGTTAAGGGGAAAGCGATGGCAGCAAGAACAAAGCAGATGGAGCGAGTTGCGGGTGGCATTGTTCGACTTGGCGAGAGCGCGAGGGCCGAGGGGGCGAGCTCCCGTCGAGGTTTGCGCCGTTGCCGCCAGCTCCTCGCCGCTCGCCCGCCCGCACAGCCTCCGGACGCTTCGTGCGCCGTCTAAACCTACAAAAAAACACCGGAAAACCCCCCTCCAGCCGGACGCAGCTCGCCCCAGCGCTTGTCGCCCGAAGAACCGCCCACTTGCCGTCGAACCCCCGCCGCCGAGTCCCCCCCCTCGCCGTCTCCCGCCGCCAGCCAAGCAGCAGACTGCCCCTTCCTGTGCGCATGCCTTATCTGGCCCAGCTTCGCCCCCTGGAGCGGCCCCGTGAGGCAGGAGACTGACGCAGCTCGTCCTCATCACCCTGCATGCAGTCTCCCCCCCCCCCTCCTCCCCTTTACAAGCTTCCTTCACACGTGTAGCCATGTCTGCCGACGCTGCTGCCACCACCCCTGCCACCGAGGCTCCCGCCGCTACCCCGGCTCCGGCTGCTGAGGCCGCCGCCGCTGCTCCGGCCACCGAGGTCAAGAAGGAGGACGACGAGGCCAAGCCCGCCGCCGAGGCCGCTCCGGCGCAGGCTGCTGCCCCCGCTCAGTCGGGCAACAACAACTCGTCGGGCCCGTCGCCCTCGACCTCGCTCTATGTCGGCGAGCTCGACCCGACCGTCACGGAGGCCATGCTCTACGAGAGTGCGTCTCCACGTGCTCCCTCTTCTCGTCGAGTCCCGTACTGATTGGTCCCTTTGCGCACAGTCTTCTCAATGATTGGCCCCGTCGCGTCGATCCGTGTCTGCCGCGACGCCGTCACCCGCCGCTCGCTCGGCTACGCCTATGTCAACTACCTTAACTCGGCGGACGGCGAGCGCGCCCTCGAGCAGCTCAACTACTCGAGCATCAAGGGCCGCCCGTGCCGCATCATGTGGTCGCAGCGCGACCCGTCGCTCCGCAAGAACGGCGCTGGCAACATCTTCATCAAGAACCTTGACGAGAACATCGACAACAAGGCGCTCCACGACACCTTTGCCGCGTTCGGCAACATCCTCTCTTGCAAGGTCGCCGTCGACGCCCAGGGCAACTCGCTCGGATACGGCTTCGTCCACTACGACACGGCCGAGGCGGCCAAGGCGGCCATCGAGGGCGTCAACGGCATGCTTCTGAACGACAAGGTCGTCTACGTCGGCCTCCACATCCCCAAGCGCGAGCGCCAGGCCAAGATTGACGAGATCAAGGCGCGCTACACCAACCTCTACATCAAGAACGTCCCGCTCGAGGTTGACGAGGCCGAGTTCCGTGGCATCTTCGAGCCCTTCGGCCAGGTCACCTCGGCCGTCGTCTCGAAGGACGCCGATGGCAAGAGCAAGGGCTTCGGCTTCGTCAACTTCGAGAAGCACGAGGACGCCGCTAAGGCCGTCGCCGAGCTCCACGAGAAGGACTACAATGGCCAGCCGCTCTACGTCGCCCGCGCACAGCGCAAGAGCGAGCGCGAGGAGGAGCTCAAGAAGTCGTACGAGCAGAAGAAGTACGAGCAGACGCTCAAGTACCAGGGGTCCGTGCCGCCTTCTCCTCGCCCGCCTTCCCCACGCTCATCCTCCTCGCGCCCTGCAGTGTCAACCTCTACGTCAAGAACCTCGACGACGACGTTGACGAGGACAAGCTCAAGGCCGAGTTCGAGGCTTACGGCCAGATCACGTCGTGCAAGATCATGTCGGACGAGAAGGGCGCGTCGCGCGGCTTCGGGTTCGTCTGCTTCTCCGCGCCGGACGAGGCGACCAAGGCCGTCACGGAGCTCAACGGCAAGATGCTCGGCACCAAGCCGCTCTACGTCGCGCTGGCGCAGCGCAAGGACGTCCGCAAGCAGCAGCTCGAGGCGCAGGTCGCCCAGCGCAACCAGATCCGCGCACAGCAGCTCCAGGCGGCGGGCATTCCGGGTATCCCGCCCTACATGCCCGGCGCGCCGATGTACTACGGCCCGGCCGGCTACCCGCAGCCTGGCGCGCGCGGCCCGATGGGCTACCCGCAGCCCGGCCCCGGCGGCATGCCCCGCCCGCGCTACTACGCCCCGCCCAACATGCCCGGCATGCCCCCGATGGGTGGCCCGTACGGCCAGGTCCCGCCGCAGCAGTTCGGCCAGTACCCGCCGCCCCCCCCGGGTGCGCCCGGCGCTGGCCCGCGCGGTGCCGCCCCTGCTGGCGGCCGCCCCGGCCAGCCCGGCCAGCCGCCGCTCCCTGCCGGCGTCCCGCCCCGCCCCGGTCAGGCGCTCCCGAACGGCGCGCCGCTCCCGCCGCGTGGCGCCCCCGTCCCGCCTAACGGCGTCCCGCGCCCGACCCAGGCCGGCCAGCCGCCGCAGCGCCGCGCTCGCGCCGAGGAGGCCAAGCAGCCCGGCCTCACCGCCGCGATGCTCGCCAATGCTGCTCCGGCTGAGCAGAAGCAGATGCTCGGCGAGGCGCTCTACCCGCGTATCCACGCGACGCAGCCCGAGCTCGCTGGCAAGGTCACCGGCATGCTCCTCGAGATGGACTCGTCCGAGCTCCTCTACCTCCTCGAGAACGACGAGGCGCTCACCGCCAAGGTCCAAGAGGCGCTCGACGTCCTCGCCGAGTACACCCAGCGCCAGTCGTCGGACGCCCCCGCCGCGACGGAGGCTGCCGCCCCTGCTGCCGAGGAGTCGGCTTAAGCGCGCTCTTGACTGAGTCGACGCTTTCCCGTCCTCTGCTCTCTCTCCCTCTCTACCCTCTACACCCACTTTTTAACCCCCACCCTCCTCCCCTTTTCCGCTTTCGCTTGGCTGGCGTAGCGGGGATGACGACGTTGTGCAGGACGATGCGCGCGCGCGGTGCCGTTCCGATGGTCGACGTAGCACGGTTGACAATGCCCAGCTTCCGATTCCTCACCTAATCTTTTCTGCTCTCGTGTCCGGAAAAGGCGTTGCGGAGGCTCTGCGATGCGAAGCGAGGGTTACCGCGAGGGTGTGAGAGACGGCAGGACGGAGCGGATGAGGGTCGAATCCGAGGCGAAGAAGCGTGAAGCGAGCTTTGCGGTCTCCGTTCTTGCGCGTTCATGATGAGGTGGAACATACGCTCGACGAGTTACTCTACTTTGACACTTCTTGCCCCGACAAAGAGCAAGTCTGATCCTGATGAACGAACCGGATACAACGCCGAGAAAAAGTCTACACCGAGGAATCCGCAGGACGACCCGCGCCCTCTACCTCTTCGACAGCTCCGTCTGTCGCTCAGACGCGCCTGCGGAGGGTGACGTCGCGAATCCGCCCCGCAAAGCCGAAGTGGCGCTCGACGCTGCGACGGACCATGCGCCTCGCGTCCGCCTTCTTCGCGAGGTTGCACCCGGCAACGGGGCCGGGGCAGACGGCGTCGATCGTGCCGTTCTTGACGGCGCCGAGGACGCAGCTCTCGACCTGCGAGATGCACGTCACGTACGCCGCCCCGTACGACGTCGCGTTGTTGAAGAAGCTCTCGAGCTGCGAGTTAAGCTCCGCCTGCGTCAGGTTGTGCGCGTTGGCCGAGGTGTTCAGGAGCGGCGCCGAGTACGAGACGAGGTCCGAGAAGAACGACGACGGGACGTAGCCGTCGAACTGCTGCGCGATCGATAGGATCGTCGTCGTCGAGACCTCGGGCGCGGACGACGAGGCAATGCAGTCCTGTGCGGCGGTCGCATTGCCGGCTATCCGCGGCGAGACAGGTCAGCACCAGCGCGAGTCAAACGACAGCGGACGCACTCTTGATGAGCTCGGCAGCACAGCCCTGGAGGATCTCGGCGAGTGTGACGGTGTTGCCAGAGAGAGAGGAGGAGACGCTGTCGATCGCGTTCGAGATCTGCGCCGAGACGGACGCCGCGAGAGCCTCATTGCCATTCGTGACGTTGGCAAGGTTGTAGCTGAAGATGTCTGCGGGAAAAGGTGGATGAGCTCCCTTCAGATGGGAGGAAGCGGCAAGAGCGCACTCTCGACGGCGGTGGTCAGTGAGGCTGGCAGAACGCCGATGAACTGCTCGAGGACCGAGTTCGTCGCCGTCTGGAGCGTATCGTATGCGCCGCCGTCCTTGGTGAAGCACGCGAGTGCGGACGAGTTGCCGCCGGCGGTGACTGCGTCGGTGTAGCACGCCGAGACCTGCTCAAGCGCCGTCACGGAGTTGCCGCTGAGGGAGGCCATTACCGATTGGATGGACGACTGGATCTGCGCTACGAGCGCGGACTCGGATTCGGGGAGGAGCGTTGAAAGGAGAGGCGTGACGGCGTCGAAGACCGACTCCAGGATCTTGTTCGGGAGAATGCCAACGAACTGCGCGAGGATGCGTCAGAACAGGTCTAAATAGCGAGGACATCGGGAGAGGCGGACGGACCTGCTCAAGGATCGTGTTGAGCGTGCTTTGCAGGCCGGCGCTCGTCGCACCCGACGAGGTCAAGCACGAGTAGCCCTCCGGAAGACCGCCCGACGCGAGCACCGTCGAAAGACATTCCTCGAGCGCCTCGGTCGTCGACGCGTCAAGGCTGCTCTGGCTGAGGTTGGCGGTGGCAAAGGCCTCCTGCAGCGCCTTCTGGATATCGAGCGAGGCAGCGATGGCGTCCGACGTGGTGACCAGCGTCGAGGTTGCAACGCTGGTGACGTTCTCGGTGACCGTGCGGACGAGCGTCGTCGGTTGCGGGACCAGGATGGTAGAGTTGGCGATGGTCGAAGTCCGGGTCACGTTCTGCGTCTCCGTGGAGAGGACAGTTGCCGTGGCGGTGACTGCAGGGCTGTTGAATCAGTCTACATTGCAGCTGAGGGCGAGCGGAAGGTGCACGTACGGGTTACGGTCGTCGCGGCGCCAAGCTGCTGGTCGATAGCGCTGGACAACGCTGCAGGTGAAGGACAAGGTCAGCTCGCGCGCTCATTGACGCGGACAGTGGGAAGCGCACGCACCCTTCTTGAGCGCTTCGGCGGCCTCGGGCGGGATGTACGACGCGTTGGCAAACGAGCCGATGGCCTCGCTCGCGCCCTTCGAGACGGTCTTGCTCGACGAATTCTTGACCTTGGGCGTTGACTGCTTCTTAACCGCCTTGGAGCTCTTGGCCCATGCAGGCTTAGTCGCCGACGCCGTGGACTTGACCGCCGCCTTGCTCGACGAGGCGGCCTTCACGACGGCCTTAGTCTTCGTCTCGCTCTTCGACGAGGACGCCTTTGCCTTGCCCTTCGACGCGCTCTTAGCCTTCGGCCTGGTGAGCTTCAGGACGTTGGGCACAGTGTATTCGCCCGGCGCGTGGATGACGCCCGGGTGGTCGGAGCAGGGCTCGGGGGAGGCCGACGCGAAAAGCGCGAGGGACGACACGGCGAGCGTAAAGAAGGCGGTGGACCGCATGATGCCTGAGTGGTGATGTTGGGTTGTCGGCGAAGAGGACGGCAGCGGGCAGGCGAGCGGGTGAGGTCGCGCCTGGTCTAGGGGAACGAGCGAAGCTAGGTGGGAAGGAACGAGAGACAGGAGCCGCCGGGGCTTGTTTGATGTAGGAGGGGGATGCAGGAGCGAGGAAGACAGCAGCACGAGCCCGAGGGTATGGATTCCTCGCGACGACGCGGTCGCGCGTGGACGCGAGGTCAATTGAAACGCGCCGGAACGTGATGGAGAAGCGACCGTGATCACCTTGTCCTCGGTGCGAGATTCGTCCCCGCGCTGCGATCGCGCAGAAAGACCGAGTCTTTGTCCTGTCGCGCCCCACGAGCGGGCGCCGGACTATGTCCCCTCTAGCGAGGTCCGGTGTGCGAGGAGCGAGTGGACTTGTCCGCCTGTTCGCGCGAGAAAGAACGGATTGTCATGGTTCAAAGAAGCGCAAGTTGCGTCTCTCCTGCACAAACCGCTGAGCGTTTCAATAAGCGTGGCGAGCCCGGAAAGAGGCCGGGAAGTGCGCCGAACTGATGAGGACGAGTGAAGGCGTCAAGTCGCTCCAGACGGTGATCGAGGTTAGTGAGCAGAATGGCAGGCCATTTCTGGGAGCGTTGTAGCTGCGAACATGCCTCGAGAGACCTACGAGACGAGCGAGGAGCAGGGTCCGGGGTCGAGTGACGGCGTCCAAGTTGGTTGATTTGCAACCTTGCGCTTGCTTCGAGCCGTACAGTCGCTCAGGATGACCACCAGCTTCATTGGCTTGCCTGTTCTCGTCAGGCTCAACGGCGACCCGACTGCGAGCGTAACGGGCACCCTTTCCTCGCTTGACCCCGCCGCAGGCTCCCTCGCCCTTACAGAAGGTACGGTTGCACAACGCGCTCCGTGTACTGCTACAGTTGCACTATTGCTCACCATTGGGCAACAGCGCGGAGCAGCATTGGCGGAGTCGAGCGTCTCGAGGGAATAAGGATCCTCTCCCGCAGCGAGGTGGCCGGGCTTGAGCTGCTCAGCGTAAGTCGCGCCGCGGCGGTACAAGGAGCACAGTCCCTGGTGGAGCAGCGGCGAGCGGTTTCGCAGCAACAGGTGCGCCCCTCTTCCCCTCCTCTCCCCACTCCATCCTCACCGAGAGAGCTCGAGCTGAACTCCCTGCCTTCCCGTTGCACCGCCCATCGCAGTACAATACCCATTCGTCAACTCATGCGCTCGCACCCTCGCCTGTCCCCACCCCCTCCCCGCTCTCGGGCTCGCCCAAGCCGAGCAAGAACCGCAAGCACCGCGGCTCTCGCGGGAGCAAGCAGAGTCGGTTGCTGAACGAGTCCATCGAACCGGAGGATGGCGAGGAGGCGGACGTGTCAAGCGTGTCCATTGAGCCCGTGCGTTCCTCCCGCCTTTCCGCTTCGCCCTCTCCCTGTGCTGATCCGCGATATGGAAGCAGCGCCGCCACGGGCAGCATGCGCATACACAGTCGAACGCGCTCAGCGAGGACTTTGACTTCGGGGCTGGCCTCGCCAGCTTCGACAAGCGCAAGGTGTTCGAGCAAATCCGGGTGTGCCTCTTTGCCACTCGCCTTTGCCTCCATGCTTACTTCAAGTGTCTGCAGAGTCACGACGACACCGATCCTTCCCTTCGCCTCGTCGCGCACAACCGCAACCCGTCTGCGCGGTCCCGCACGCCGCAGTCCAAGCTCCTCCCGACCGAGTCGGTCCTTTCGCCCGCCGAGCTGCTCGCGCAGCGCGAGGAGCGGGCCGACATGCGTGCCCTGGTGCGGCAGCAGTCCGTCGAGCGGGAGCCCAAAGGCGCGGGTGCGGGCGGGAAGGGCGGGGAGCGGAGCGCGGAGGAGAGGCTTGTCGAGGTGCAGAGGCAGATGAACGAGCTCGCAGTCGAGGATACGCCGGGTAATGAGTTAGTGACGGCGGGCGGAGTGGTGGTGCCGACTGTCACGGCGCGGCAGTGGAAGGAGGCAGTTTCTATCGCCGAGGTATGTCCGCCATCTCCTACGCTCGCTGTTCGCGGGCTTACCTCGAGCTCGTACAGATCGAGTCTTTCCCAACTTCGATGCAGCGACTCGAAGCCTCTGCACACGCCTTAACGGACTACATCCTCACGCACCTCTCCGTCCGCGCGGGCCTCTTCCCTCCGCCCAACCCGCCGCACACTCGCCCGTCCATCTGCCTCCTCTGCACCGAAGGTACAAAGGGGCAGATCGCCCTCCGCGCGGGTGTCACGCTCGCGAACCGCGGCTGTAGGGTCGTCGCGCTCGTCGAAGACGGCAGCGAGAGGAGCGAAGCGTGGGGGACGGGGCTGAGGGTGCTGAGCAGTGCGGGCGGGCGGATCGTGCGCGACGTTACAGGTGCGCTCTGTTGCCCCCGTACTGGAGCGTGCTGATCATCGCGAGCGTGCAGACCTCGCCCCGACATACAACCTTCTCGTTGACGCGCTCTCCGCCTCTTCCTCCGCCACCACCGAGCCTCCCTCTGCGCTCGCTAGTCCTCGTCTCGAGCCGACACACTCTCTCTCGTCGATCACGTCGCTCAACCTCGCCGGGCCGGGCACCTTTGCCTCCACTGCTGCGGCGTGGGTGAAGAGCGTCGACGCGCCCCTGCTGAGCCTGGACGCGCCGTACGGGGTGAACGCAGACACTGGTGCGCTTGCTCCCCTTCCCTCCCTCCCTGCTCGCGCTCACGTCCCACTTCCCCGCCACACAGGCGATCTCTCCCCCGACGCGCTCGTCCCCTCGCACATCCTCTCCTTCGGCCTCCCGCGCCCATGCGTCCTCTCGCGCGTACTCGGCGCTCCGCAGCTCGCGCTCGCGGATGTGGGCTTTCCGCCGGTCTTGTGGGAGCGCGTCGGGGTCCAAGGGGATGTGAGGGCGCTCTTTGGCGCCGAGGGAGTCGTCCTGCTGAAGCGGAGGTAGGCTGGAACGAGGTCGCCTGCGACGTGTTCCCAGCTCACAGTCGTGCGGGTCTCCTCTGGAGACGTTACTGCGGGTGCGAGCGGAAGTTGCTCCTGCTTCTCCCCTCCCTCGCTCGTTTCCTCATCCCTCCCCGTCCGAAGCAGCGACTCTTCATTGCTCTCGAGACAAATGTACTCGGAATGCGGCTTCTGCGTCACGGATGGCGCTCGTCAAGGGAGAACGGAGGAAGACGCGTGCGACGGGGAGACGTACTTGCTGCTTCCCCGTGCGAGAGGAACTCGAGAAGGACGGCCGTGCCGCGCGCAAGTCAAGTGCATGTGAAGCGCCCCGCTGCAGCACCAGGCTTTGAGTGCGGTGTGAGTGCGGTGTGAGTGAAGGACATTGCAGGGCGGCTTTGCGTAAAGAAAAGCTGCGCGACGAGAACACAGGAGAGCAAGGTGCGAAAGACAGCCTCGCTTGCTTTTTGGGGTAGCACGGAAGAGAAGTACAACAGCACTGCACTGCATGAATCCGCCCATTGGTGACCACCAAACGCAGGCAAGTTATCTCGACCCTCCCTGGAGCTTCTGGTCGACCATCTCGCGGAACGAGGCGACAATCTCGTTCTCGCGCTTGGCCTTCTCGGCGGCAGCGAGCTGGAGGATGCCGCGCTTCTCCTCGGCGGAAATGACCTGCGGGCAGAGACGGGCGCGCGCGGGTCAAGCCTTGCGTATACGATAGAAAGAGAGGGGAAGCGAGACGCACCTGGTTCTCCTTGCGCACGCGGACGGCGTTCATGCGCTTGTGCCTGCTCCCACTCATGACGAATCCCGCCTTCTCGTACTTCTCGATCTGCTCGACGTCCATGCCGATCTCGCCACGGCGGGGGATGCGCTGCCCCTCTGCCGCGAACGCGGCCATCGCGGCGCCCTCGCCGGGACGGAGCGCGCCGCCGTACGCGTTGCGTCCCTTGGCGGCGCCCGGCCCGCTGAGCGGCATGGGGCCGACCTCCTCTTCCGCGTCTGAACCGCCGAGCGCCGCCTCGGCGGGCTTCTCGACCCACTCGTCGTCATCGCCTGCGCCCGCGCTCGCGACAGGGACGAGTGCGCCAGCCGCAGCGCTCGGTGCGGCCGACTCGCCGCGCACGCTGCTGTGCCGGCGCTTCGAGCGGCGGTCGTCCCGCTCGCGGTCCGAGTCGGGGGACGCGCTCCGCTTGCGGCTGCTGCGGTGTCGACTCGAGCGGTGCCGGCGGCTCCGGCGACGGTCGTCATCCGAGTCTGAGTCGGATGACGGCGTGGGCGAGCGCCGCGAGCGGTGGTGGCGGGACGAGGAGGACTTGTGTCGCGAGGACGAGTGCTTTGAGCGCGACTTGGACTTGCTGTCCTTGCCATCACGGTCACGAGCATCCTCGCTGCAGGCGTGAGCGTGTCAGTAAGGCAACAGGGCGATCGAGGGGAACAACGCACGGCTCTGGGGTGCGCGGCGAAGGCGGCCAGATCGAGATGTTGGACTCGTCGCGCTGCTTGCGGCGGCTGCGTGTGCACCTCGTCAGTCTTCCGTGACCGCACTGACCGTATAGGAGGGACAAAGGAGGGACGTACGATTCGAAGAAGTCGTCTCCACCGCCGCGCCTAGGACCACCGCCTCCTCCGCCGCGCGGGCCGTAGCCACCGCCGCCGTTGCCGCCCCGTGACCCGTAGCCGCCGTAGTCCTGTCCACCTTGCGGTCCTCCTCCGCCGTAACCGCCCCTGCCGCCGCTACCGTGGCCGAGCTCCCGCTCGGGGGTGAGGCGCTCGCGGCGATACCCATCCGCTCCCGCTCCGCCTCGTCCGCCTGGGCCGTTGCGGTCTGCGTAGCGCGACTGCTGGTACTCGCCGTACGAAGGGGACGGGCGCCTGTCGCCACGGTGTGCGAGGTGGGGCGGTTGCTCGCGTGCGGGCTCGTCGTGGTAGTCGTGAGCGTGCGGGCGCTGCGGGGCGCGGTCGCTGTCGGGCACGTGCTGCAGCCGCGAGGGGTGGACCTGCATCGCTCGAGAGAACCTTAGCAGCGCAGAGTAAGCGCGCAAACGTAAGCGGCGGAGCAAGAGAGCCATATGCATGGCCAGACGTTGCCTTCGTCCGCTCCCGGCTTCCCCTCGAGGTGGGTCTGCGGCTATCTGGGCGAGACTCCAGGCGCAGTACAAGGGACACCCGCTCATCCCTGCAACCCGCAGAGACGATGGCAGCGATCAACGCCCTCTCGCGCCTGATCGTCCCGGGCTTCATCGGCGTATCGCTCGCCCAGGCGTCCCTCTACGATGGTCAGTAGCTTTTTCGCCACCCTGTACTGTAGCTCAGGTCCACGCCCACTCGACCGGTGGAGGAGGAGGGCGGCGTGGCGGGTGCCGAACGGCCAGGCAGTTCCTCGACATCGCAGCCCGCAACTCGAGCCGGCGGGGCGCAGCAGCGACGAGCAGCACCGGTACGGCCGTACAGTAACGCCCGCTGACGCGCCTACGCGCCCGCAGTGCCCGGTGGCCACCGCGCCATCCTCTTCGACCGCTTCTCCGGTGTAAAGGAGGAGGTGTGCTCTCCCGCTCTATGCCTGCACTGTACCGGCACTGACACAGTATTACGTGCACCGCACCGCAGCCGATCAAGGAGGGCACCCACTTCCTCATCCCCTGGCTTCAGCGCCCCATCCTCATGGAGACGCGTATCAAGCCCCGAGTCCGCCTCGCTCCCTCCTTTGCCTGAACTGTAGCACTGACTCACTTCCCGTGCAGAACATCTCGACGACGACCGGCTCCAAGGACTTGCAGACCGTCTCGCTCACCCTCCGCGTCATGTTCCGCCCCGACATCCGGCACCTCGCGACCATCTACCGCTCCCTCGGCACCACCTACGACGAGCGTGTCCTCCCTTCGATTGGTAACGAGGTCCTCAAGGCCACCGTCGCGCAGTTTGACGCCGCCGAGCTTATCACCCAGCGCGAGGTCGTTAGTGCCCGTATCCGCGAGGACCTCCTCAAGCGCGCTGGCGAGTTCAACATTATCCTCGAGGATGTCTCGCTCGTACGCTTCATGAAACGCTGTAGAGTCGAAGCGGAACTGACGCCGTAATCGCCCGCAGACCCACATGACCTTTGGCAAGGACTTCACCCAGGCTGTCGAGCAGAAGCAGATCGCGCAGCAGGGTGCGTTCTCCCTCGTCCCTTGTCACCAGCGTCGTACCTCACAGCTTACCCGCAGAGGCCGAGCGCGCCAAGTTCATCGTCGAGCGGGTTCGGCCCTTCCCCCCCCTCCCCTCCTTCCCCCACCTATTGACGCCCCGCACGTGCGCAGTCCGAGCAAGAGCGCCAAGCCGCCGTCGTCCGCGCCGAGGGCGAAGCCGAGGCCGCGACCATCATCAGCAAGGCGCTGTCCAAGGCGGGCGACGGCCTCGTGCAGTTCCGGCGGATCGAGGCGAGCAAGGAGATTGCGGGGACGCTGGCGAGCGTGCGTTACCCTTGCCCCCTTCTCTCCTCACCCGCGCTATGATCATGGCACTGACGCGGACCGCCGTGTGCGCAGGGGAGGAATGTCACGTACCTCCCCGGCGGGGGGAACGTCCTCCTCCAGGTCGACCCGCAGCGGCAGTAGTGGAGCCCGCCGCGGCCGGCTCCCTTTGTACATCAGTAGCTCTCTCCTTGACGGCCTTCCCGTCGTGGGAGGTCGAGAAACGCACCCTTTTCGCGCGACCTGCACAGGCCATCCGTCCCTGTGAGAGCGCGAGACAATGTGGGCGAGACGTCCCCGTCTCGACGAGCTTGCACCGGTCGCGCTCAGCTCTCGGTTCAACTCGCGCCAGCGACGAGGACAACGAAAGAGCTCCGTTGTGCGAACCTCTTCGCAACGTCAGTCCAGCCTCCGCCGCTTCTCCTCCCTCTCCCTCTCCCTCCCCCCGTCGCCACCTCCGCCCGAGCCGTACCTATCTCGCTCGCGCCCGTCTCTCCGCTCGACCCGCCCATGCCCGCCGTACCGATCGTCCCTCCGCGGCGGGGGCGGCGGGCTCCTGCTCCTGCTCCTCCGGCGGTAGTCGTCCCGCTCCCGCTCCCGCGAGCGGGACCGCTCCCTGTCCCCTCGGCGAGCGTACCGGTCGTCGTCCCCGCGGCCGTCGTACCTCCTCCCCCTCTCCCGCGGCGAGCGCTCGCGGGATCTCCGCCTCTCGTCGGCGCCGAACCGGTCGCGCCTGTCCTGGACCCGGTCGCGGTCCCTCGCGCCTCTCTCGCCCCCGTCACCCCGCCACCGCTCTGACGCGCCATACCCGATCCCCTGCCTCCGCCCTCCCGCCCCCGCCCCCGCCCCCGGTCCCCCTCCACCGCCCGGGGCGTCCCGCGACGGGAGCGGCACACGCGCAGCAGCCCAGCCTGCGTCGCCGCCCGAGGCGCGCGCGGACGAGTTGGCGCCCGAGGCGGACGAGGGCCCCGGTTCGGCGCCCCCGCCTCCGGGTTGGAGCTGCGGGCAGTCGCGCTTGAGCTGCGAGGGCGCGCGCGCGCGGACGGTTGGGGCGTGTGGGGCGTGTCAGTCCGCGCGGACGGAGAGCGGGGTGAAAGAGGAGAAGACAGGAGGGAGGGAGGGAGGGACGCACATGTGGCCCGCCGCAGACGAAGCACCCTCCTCCGCTCGCTCCCGCTCCGCCAGCGCCAGCGCCGGCGCCCGGGCGCGCCGCGCGTCCGAACCCGCCGCTCTCGCGGCTCGTGTCCTCGGCCGCGAGGTGGGTGTACTTGGTCTGGTGGGCTTTCCCAAAGTTGCGTTTCTGCATGACGGCGGGGAGGGACGAGACGTCCGTGATGGTCGATTCGGTCGGGGCGGTGTAGTCGTGCTTCTTGAGGACGTCGAGGTCCGCGTGGAAGACGCCCTTGTGGTGGTACCGCTGAAGGAAGACTGCGCGAGAGGGCGAGCGGGCGGTGTCAGGGGCGGAACGGCGCAAGGCAAGAGACCGCGAGAGAAGGGTTTGAAGGAGAACCCACCCTGCTGTCCCTTCTTCTTCTCCTTGCGCGACTTGTCCGCGCGCTCCGTGTCCTCCTTGAGCCTGAGCTCCTCAGGCAGCGCCCTCCTCGCCTCGACCTCTTCACGGACCTTTTCGAGCCTGCGGATCCCAGCATCAGTACGGGTGCGCGCATGGGAGGGGAAGAGAAACGCACGCATAGCGCGCTTCGCGGTCGCGCTTCAGGCGCTGGAGCTCGCGCAGCTTCCACGCTTCAAACTCGCCCTCGGGGTCGAGTCCGTCCGTGTCGTCGACGTCGGGGTGGACCTCCTGCGCCTCCTCTGCGCACCGAGCCCTCGGCATCAGTACCCTCCCGTGCGAGGAGCGGACAAGGGGGAAGGAGGGGCGGGGACGCACTCTGCGCAATCTCCCGCACGATGCTGTCCGCCACGAGCGTTTTGGCCTCGGTCCTGCGCCGCTCCGCCTCTGCAGCCTGCTGCGCCTCGATCGCCTCTGGGTCAAGCTCCTTCTTCTGCGCGGCGATCGTGTCGCGGTTGCGCCTACGCGTACGTGGGGTCAGCGCGTAAAGAGGGAGAGTGGGGTGGGTGCGTACTTGGACACAAAGACGGGCTTGTAGAGCGGCTTGAGCGGCTCTTCCTCCTCTTCAGAGTCGGTCTCGTACTCGCTCGACTGTGAGCGGTGCCGGCAGAAGGTGAGCGGAGTGGAAGCGCGATGAGGAAGAGGTCGCACCTCCTCCTCGGCAGCAGTCGGGGCTGCGGGTGCGCCCTTGGGGCGGAAGACGGGTTTCGGCGGTGCGGCGGGCTCGTCGTCGGAGTCGGTCTCTGCACGAGGGACAAGGGGAGCGGTGTGAGCCTGATCGACATGACACTGAGAGGCGAGCGGGGGGCGCGGGCGGGACTGACCGTACTCGCCCTCTGAGCTCTCCATCTGTGTGCGGCCGCTCTCGTCCCTGCCGCCCACGCGGACCTTGCCGCCCTGGTCGACCTCGACCTCGCGGAGCGCGACGTTGATCCTGCCGACATCCTTGCGAGGGGCAGACGCGGTGAACTCGGCGACGTCCTCATCGTGGTCGTCCTCCGCGGCAGCATCGTCGTGCTGCTGGTCGTGGTCGTCGTCGTCGGACGAGTCGTCGGCTGGGAGCGGGACGGGGGCCTTGCCTGGGCGGTAGCGGGCGGCGGGGCGGAGCGGCTGCGTGAGCTTGGGTGGCATACTGGCAGCGAATACACGCTCTGTAAGCGGGAACCGCCCAGAGTCAACTCCAGCGCAGAGTCTCGACGAGAGCTGTCCCTCGGCAACTTGCACCGCAACAGGCTCTCTCTCTCCCGCTAGACGCAAGGTGCTCAGGCTGGACTCGCCGCTAGAGACCGCTAGACTTGCGCTATGGGACTCGCCGCTCCGCCTGCGCTGTTCCGCCACGACGACACCGCCCCGCTCGTCGCCCTCCTCGAGCCGCACCTCGTCCACGCGCTCCCGCTCTACTCCACCTTGCAGACACCAGGATACCCCACGCCCGTCTATGCATCCTTCCCCGCCTTCGACCACGCCGGTCGGCCGCAGCTCGACGACGCGGAACGACCAAGCGATGCGCTCTGGCTCGTCCTCGCAGACTTGGGCAACCAGATCCGCTTCTTCTGCTCGTACGAGACCCGCGACAACCTCACCGATGAGCAGCGCGCGCACGGGGAGGACCTCGTCGTCGAGGCGTTGAGGGGTTACCTCCGTGAGCACCGCGACGGGCGCGATCGTGCGTCTTTGCACTCGCCTCCCGCATCTTTCCAGGCTGACATTGAATCGCGAGGAACCTAACAGGCATCAGCATAGGCGCCATCCCCGATATCTGGACGTCCTGCATCGCCCGCGCGTTCAGCCAGCCGTTCTCCGCCTCGAGGATACACTACCTCCCGCTCGACCGCATTCCGCCGGCAAGCATCAACGGCGCGACAAAGGGCGGAGAGATACTGCCCGGCGGGGTAGTGGTGACCGAGGGGAGGGAGGACGATGTCGAAGAGGTGAGTACCGTCTCGATCATCTGAAAGGGGCTGTCTCCTCCCGTCTCGGCCTCATACTCGCCGCTCACAACGGCCTACCCCGCAGATTCTGTCCACCTCCGAGGTCCCGCACTCGCCATCGTACCTCTCGACCCGCTTGCCGGACACCACCGTCCTGCGACAACTTGCTTCTTCCGCACCGCCCGCCTCTTCCTCCCCGTCACCCCCCACGTTAGCCGCCGCCTCTCCACCGACGACTATCCTCGCGCACTGCACGACGCACCGCGACGGCTCCATCGGCACATTGCACGTCGCCCCTCACGCGCGGCAGCGCGGACTCGGCCTCCTCGCGCTCCTCTCGCGCGCGCGCGCGATGGCCTCCCCCGCGGAAGGCGCGGCGAGGGACGCGCCCGTGTTCTGCTACGTGCACAAGGAGAACGCCGCGAGTAACGCGCTCATGAGCAGGGCCGGGATGGACGTCAGTGACTGGGAGGTGTGGTGGTGCAGGGTGGGGTTGCCGCTACCGGCGCGGGAGGGGAAGGACGGTGAGGTATAGAGCGAGGAAGTGCTGGATCATCTAGAAGGTAGACTGGCGGAATAGACATGTAGCATCCTCGATACGCTCGCTGCGTTACGAAGGCGGAGCGGACTCCCTGTAGAGAGCATCGTCCTTTCTTCTTTGGTCTATGGTATTGCCAGCTTTTCCCAACTGTACCAAGAGCATGTGCCTAGCTTTTCCAGAGTGTCGCGGAAGGAGCGGATCGCCTGCCACGCTCGTCTCGCGGCGGAAGCAGGCTCGCCTCCAACGCTGCGCCGCCCTCTCGCTCTTGGTTCGATTGGAACTGTTACGGAGGTGCTAGAGCGCCAACACAGGTGCACACCCTCTCCACAGCTATCCTCTCGCGTGCTGACCCCGCCTTCGCCGTGTTGACCGACCTCAGCGCGCTGTCGATGTCGTCCGCTCCCGGCGGGCTGAGCGTGACGGTGAGCCCGAGCGCGAGCGCCTTCTTCGCCGGCGAGCTCTTCACCGCGACCATCACCCTCCGCAACACGCTCCCGCCGGCCGCTCCGCCTCCGCCGCCTGCACACCCCCCACATGGCGCGCCCTCGCCCTCGCACGCCCACGGCCACGCACGAACCGCGTCGAGCGTCACACCCGCCTCGTGGCAGCGCCCACCTCGCACCCCGCAGCGCGCCCCGCCCGGCGGAGCAGGAGGAGCAGCGACGGGCTACTTCGACACGCCCGTCTCGGCGCAGCCCTCGCCGTACGGCTCGGCCCTCCATCCGAGCCTGAGCGCCGCCGCCTCGGCCTCGACGTCGCAGCTCCCCGTCTCGCCGTCGCCGTCGCCGCGCCGCGCGCTGCCCTCCTCCCCTTCGGCGCTCGCCCGCGCGCACCCCTCCTCGCCCGCTTCCGCTTCTGCTTCCGCGCAGCCCGGCGCGCCGCTCCCCGCCCGTAAAGGCCTCATCGGCAAGCCCCCAGTGCGCGCGCATGAACCCCGCAGTACCCCCGCCGCGGCAGGGCTGTACGCTGCCGGCCCGCGGCGGCCAGGCCTACTCGGCGCACCGGGGGGGCGCGGGCACGCGCGCGCGCAGAGCATGGCCGTCAGCTCGCCTGACTTGCTCCTCCGTGGCGGCGGCGGGGGCGCCGCTGAGGGTGGGAGGAACTTTACCGCGCCGGCGCAGCAGGGATGGGGGCATGCGAGGGGGAGACTGGGCGGGAGCGTCGCGGGCGGCGTGAGGGGTGTAGGGAGCGAGGAGGATTTGAGGGGAGCGGCGGCGGGGACGAGAGGTGCGCTTTCGAGCCTCTCTATCGAGAGCAGAAGGAAATACGTTGACGAAGGATTGACACCCGCAGGTCCTCCGGCGGCAGACGAGGACGCCCCCTCGCCCATCGACGACGCACCGCATCCTGATTTTCCAGACGACGCCGCCTTTCCTGTCTCGGCGTCGACCTCCGCGCCTGCACCGCCCGTCTTTCCTCGCCGTCCCACCTTCGGGCACCAGCGCACGCCCTCGCACCTCGGCTATCCAGGCGCGCCGTCCCCTGGCAGTGCGGGAGGCGGCGGTATCTACGGCGCAGGCGGTGCGCGCGCCAGGCTGTCGACTATCTCACTTGCGTCGCAGTCGGACTCGGAGCTCTCCTCCGAAGAGGAGGAGGACGACGTCCTCCCCACACTGAACGGCCGCGGGCCGTACGGCGCGCACCCCACCGAGCGGCGGTTCTTCTCGGCTCCCCCAGCGCCCGCAGCGCCGGCGCACGAGCCCAACACGCTCTCCGTCTTGTGGGCGTTCGCGCACCTCGAGGGCTCGTTCGAGGTCGACGAGAGCCTGATCAAGCCTGCCGAGTTTGTCGGCATCAAGCGGTTGCTCGCGGGCGGGCAGGGCGGGGTCGGTGTCGGCGGCGGGACGCTCGAGGAGCGCAGGGCGGGCGGCGGGTGGAGGAACTGGCTGTTTGGTGCGGGGGGAGGACAGGCGCATGGGAGGGATCGCCGCGACGAGGCAGAAGGAGCAGCCAGCCTCGAGGAGAGGAAGAAGCGCGCCGTCGAGGACCGCGCGGTGCCGATGCTCAGCTGCCCCCCAAGCATACTCGGCGTCGACGTCGTGCTCAAGCCGGGCGAGAGCAGGAGCTGTGCGTGTCGTTCCACTCGTGTTCTTACCTTCTTGCCTTGAAGGTGTACTGACGAGAACTGGCGGTCCTTGGTCAATGAGCAGACACCTACACGCTCCGCATCCCCGCCGACCTCCCTCCCTCCTTCCGCGGCCGCGCGATCAAGTTCAACTACCACCTTGTCGTGGGCACGCACCGCGTCCTCCTCGGACCCGCCGACGCGCCGCGCGTTGGTCGCGCCAAGGGCAGCGTGAGCAGGGTGATGCGCGTGCCGCTGCGAGTGTACAACCACGTCGGCGGTGCGTCCTCTCCCGCTCTGTGCTCTGCGAGCGACGCGAGGCTGACGTGAGGACCTCAGTGACGGGCGCGAGGCCGTTCTACGACCTCACCAACCCTGTCATCTTCCAGCGCGACGAGGCGACTGTCTCGGACGCTGCAGACCGCAAGGCGCTGCAACAGGCGGAGCGAGTGCGCAAGGTCGTGCGGCCGGGTACGTCGTCCCTTCTCGTTCTTTTGCTTTTCCCACTCGCTGACGCCCTCGCGAATAGACACCGGCCAAGCCGACTTCGAGTCCTACGCGTCGACCCTCCTCGCCAGCGTCGTCTCCAACAGCCCCGAGCTCGTCGCGCAGGCGGGCCCGGGCCTCTCGCCCACACTCGAGGCCGCACGCTCCCCGAGCTTGATGGAGGCGCCGCCCGCCCTGCGGCCCGAGATGAGCTCGCACCGGGGCGGGGGTGGGGGCGGGGGCGGCGTCGGCGAGGCGTTCGGCGCAGAGGAGGAGAGCGGCGGATGCAAGGCTGCGGTGGAGATCGTGTCGCGCAACTCGCAGAAGGGTGCGCTCTCGATCCTACTCCTCGTCGTCAGCTAGTGCGGCGGAGCTGACGCGGAGAGACAGTCTCGTACGATATCAACAAGGACGGGTACCAGGTCGCGAGCCTGACGCTCGTCAAGTCGGCGTACCGCCTGGGAGAGACCGTCAATGGTTCGGTGTTGATCAACGGCGGCGAGGGCCGGGTGCTCCGGGTATGTTCGAGCATGCTATCGTTCATGCGGGGAAAGGAAGCTAACCTCGCCGTCCGCAGGTATCGGCTCGACTTGAGACGCACGAGCTCGTCGAGACGAGCATTTCCACCCTGCCTGCGCCGCGAATGCGGCAGATCACGCGACGGCAGCACGCCGAGCACCATGAGATGGTGCTCGACTCTGCGCGGATTGGCTTCGCGCTTGCGATACCCTCTGGCGCAACACCAGATTTTGGCACGTCCGGCGTCAAGCTCCAGTGGTCCGTCAAGCTGTCGTTCCTCGTCATCCCGCCATCGCCGGACGCGCCGCTCGGCGGGGCGAGTCAGCCGCCTTCGCGAAGGGGGACGCCGACCGGCCGGACTTCGCCCGGCAGCAACGGTGCCGCGACGCCGCCCCGCACCCCGACGGGCGGCCATCACGGGCGGACCAAGTCGTTCGCGTACGGCTTCGAGCCCGCCGTCCCGCTCACGCTCCCGCCGCCGCCAATGATCGCGCCTTCGGGCGCTGCGCACCTCATGCCCGTCCCGCCGCCCCCTCCGGCCGACCCTGCGCACCCGACTCCGCCCGCGCACGTCTCGTACCGCGCCGTCCCCGACCTCGGCTACGTCCCCGTGCCGTTCTCGAGCGCCGCGCCGGACAAGCCGGGCCCGCCGCCGATCGGGCCGCTGCAGAAGACGGCGAGGGGCGCGATGCACCGCCCGAGTCCGAGCATGAGTGCGCAGAGGGCGCAGGGCGCCGTCAGCGCGATGGTCGGCAGCGGGAGCACCGTGCTCGTTCCCGCAAAGGTCGAGACGGTCGAGTGCTCGATCCCTATCAAGTGCTACCCTGGGTGCGTTGTCTGTCCCTGATGCTTCAGGCGAGTGGATGCTGACGAGGTCTGCGCCGGTAGCAATACGCCCTTCCGCCCGACGGTGAGCGTCTTTGAGGCGTAGTAGCTCTCATATCTATTCCGCAATGCATCGCTGCATCATCAATATGGCGCGCCTTGGCCAGCAGAGTGGCGCCAGGAGGAGAGAGTCTACGCGATAGAAAGCGGGAGCAGATGAAGGACGGAAGAGCGTCTACGCAAGGCTCGCGAGCGCACCAGCGCCCGCTGCTGCCACCGCCGCCGCGAGCGTAAAGCCCATCCCGCTGGTGAGGCCCGCCGAGTCGTCGCCAAAGACACCCGCGATGGCAGCAGTCGCCTCGCTGATCCCCTTCCCGATCGCGCTCGTCGCCTCGCCCGCCACGCTCTCCAGCGCGCTCGTCGCCGTCTGCCCCGCACCCGCAGCCTTCTCCGTCCCGGTCGCCGCGCACCGCCGAGGAAGCTCGTTGCCGTCGCGCCGGCGCCGGCGGCGGCGTCCGTGAGGCTGTCGTAGACTGATTCGGCGACCGAGGCGAGCGAGGAGGCGGCGGAGCCGACGACGGAGGTCGCTTCGGCGCCGTTCGAGACGACCCAATCGGTGCCCTGCGCGCTTGGGCGTCAGGCCGGGCGGCGGATGAGTAGCAGGGGAAGGGGCGCACCTGCCCGAAAGCGGACACAACAGTCTGCGTCGCGCCGTCCACGACGCTCTCGAACGTTGTGTAGGCGCCATCGGCGATGCTCGACGCGGCCGCAAGCCCCGACGACGCCGCATCGGCGATGGTGTCCGTCGCGCCGGCGTAGCCGTCCGTCACCTCGCTGAGGAGCGAGTCGACCTGGCTGTTTGCGTCTGGTGGGGTGAGCGGGAATCATGGCGGAGTGGAGAGGGGACGCACGCGTAGGCTGCGATGCAGAAGAGCACGGGTAGGGCGAGCTTGTGTGAGTGCATCGTCGGAGCGAGTCGGAAGGAGCGTGAGGGTCGGCTGGAGGGAGAGGGCGAGGTCGGCGAGACAGACGAGCGAGCGGGATCGACGGTTTCATCGAAAGCAGAGTCGCCTCGGCTCACCGCAAAGCCGTTCTAGCTACTTTTTGTTGCGTCCGTGGGCTTCGCAAAACTAGCGCGTGCCGGTGGAGCGGCGTCCAGGAACTGAGGACAGCGACAGCGGGGTACGGGAGTCAGAACAAGCCGTTGGACGGGTGCAGGGAGACGGACGCTGTACGGGAAAGTGCACGAACGACAAGCATCGACCCAAGCGTTGGGTGGACAGGAGGGAGCGCTGGGACCGTCGGGAGGGGAGCGAGCGAGGTCGAAGAAGCGGGGGCTTGCAGCTTTGAGACTGGAGCTGGTCGAGGAGAGCACGAGACAAATACCGCAAGCGTCAAGCGGAGAATCACGCAGGCTTGAGCTGTATAGACGACTACACGGCGGCGGAGGAGCGGAGAGGAGCCGGGGCGAGCCTCCGTGCCTCGCTCTATTTCGCCAAGTCGTGACTGGATGGACGTTGATCCTTCGCTGCTCGTCTCGCACAACACGACCCCGCCGCGCTCGCCGTCTCCGCCCGCGTCGACCCCTCTCCCGCCCGTCGCCCTCCCTTCCGCTCCTCGCCCGACCGTCTCGCCCGCAGCCTCGCGTGTGTTCCAGAGGAAGCAGGCAGACGCAGCCCCCGTCATGAGCGGCGGACTCGATCTCAGCGTCCCGCCCAGCCCGCGCCGCGCAGGGGGAGGAGCTGCCCTCGGCCCCGAGTGGGGGAGCGCCGCACATGGTGACAGCCAGGTCAGTCGGGCGCCCCTCACCTAGAGGAAGGACGACGAGACATTCTCAAATGGGGTTCAAGCGAGCGTGCGCTTCCCAGGGCTCGTGGCGGACGCCCGCACCTCCTCCTGCCCTCGTCATCAGCCAACTCGCTGTTCTCACGCGCAAGTTCTCGAAGCGTTCCTACTGACTCTCGCATCGCCACCGCAAACAGTACACTGGGCGCTCCCGCTCCACCCGCCAGGACGCGACCGACGCTTGCGACACCGCTTCGGCTCGCGACAACATCCTCAACCTCGTCTCGGCCGGCCAGCGCTCTCTCGCATCCGCCAACGGCTCGTCGACCTCTTCGCTTGCCATGTTTATGGGCGGCGGGGCGCAGCGGCGTACCCACCGTGTCGGGACGGGCATGACTGAGCAGGAGAAGGAGGAGACGGAGCGCCTCGAGCGCGAGATGGCCGCAACAAGGGCCAAGTGGGGCGACAAGGGAAACGTCGAGGACGATGCGGCGTCACCGAGGGGCGGGATGAGCCTCGCGAGCTTGATGATGGGCGGCAAGAGCGGCGCGAGCACCGCAGCGAAGGACTCGCCTGTCGCGGCCAAGGTTGCGCAGCGCTACCAGCCCGTGGCGAGCGAGCCAAACCCTCCTGCCATCCCCTCCGCCATGGCGCAGGATCAGAAGTCCACCTCACCGCCGCTTGTCGAGGCCAAGATCGTCTCGCGCTCGCCGCCAGAATCGGCCCCTCCCGCCCAGCGCAAGCCTTCTCCTCCCGTCGACAGCGCTCCTCCCTCCGCGACGGGAGCTTCGTCTAACACCGTCCGCTCGCCGCCCTCTGCCCTTGATCACGAGACCAGCAACTCGCCTCGCCAGACCTCCGCCGTCGGGGGTAATACCCTCACGCGGCTTCAGTCGTCGAACATCGTCTCCGATCGCCTCAAGTGGACCGAGGCCCTCTCTCAGCACGCCTCGCACTCAGCGAATGCGCCCGCACCCGTCTCGGCGCCTCCGAGCCCAGAGAAGCGCCGCAGCGTCGTCGAGCGCTGGGGGCGCGATGCGCCAAACGTCTCGGATGGCGGAGCACCGACAAGCCCGGTCACGAGCAGGCGCAGAAGCATTGCGCAGGAGGCGCCGGTGCTGCTCAGCGAGGAGATGAGGCGGAGCCCGGAGCGCGTTGAGGAGGCGACGATCGCGACGGCTAAGGTTGAGGAGGTGGACGTACCCGAGGCGCCGGTCGCGGACGATGTCGCGCCAAAGCTGGTACATGTGCGTCGCGCTTGCTCAGTACCTTCGAATGGGAGAATTGACCTTGTCCCGCAGGTTACCCGCGACCGCGCCCGCCCGACCAAGTCGACCCCGCGTACGCTCTCGTCCACCGCTTCGGTCCCTATCCCGACCTCTTCCGCTGCTGGACAGTCGACCGTCCCAGCTGCGACTTCGGCCTCCCCTCCGCCTGAGAACCCCTCGGATGCGCCCGCCAAGGCAGGCTACATCAAGCCGATCTGGTCTTCCGCCCCCATCAGCGTCAAGGAACCCACAAAGCCGCTCTCTCCGCCTTCCGCAACGGAGGAGCAACCCGTCTCACCCGAGGTGCGGCACACTCGCGGCGTGGCCCTGCCCGGCCTCTCCGGCGCAGCACTGAAGCCGACGCCGTCGCCTTCGCCGCGTCCCGCCCTGCTCGTCTCTCCTGTCCCACCGGCGCAGGCAAGGAAAGCCGACGAGCCCGCTTCGCCGGGAATCTCGTCCGTCCGCGCAGCGGCAATGCGCTGGGGACAGACGGCGGCGCAGACCGCGGCGGAGAAGAGCGAGGCGCTGCAGGCGCTCAAGGCATCCTACGGCGTCAAGGTTGCCCCGCCGCCGAGGCAGGCGACCATGCCTCCGCTCGCGTCGGCGAAGAGAGAGGAGAAGGTCGAGCCGCCTGCCAAGAGCAGGAGCGTCGAGGTCCGCCCGCTGGCGGAGACGGTCCAGCCTGTCCCTGCTTCCGCTCCCGTCGCCTCCCCCGTGACCGAGTCGAAGGCTTCGCCGGCGGCTGGATTTGTGGCGGTCGCCGTGCCGAAGCCGGCTGCGCCCTCGCCCGCTCCAGCCGTAACCCCTTTCTTCAAGCCCGCCGCTGCCTCCCCGCTCGCGTCCCGTACGATCGCGGACGACATCGTCTCCGAGATCCTCGCGCCCCGGGCGGTCGCGCACCTCCCGCCAGGCGAGACGCTCAGCCTGGATGTCTTCCACCTCAACTCGCCCTCGGCCGACCCTTACCCGATCGACCACAACCACATGCTCTTCTCCACCGAAATTGTCGGGATCGTCCATCGCGCAGAGGGCGCGCACGGCGTCGACACGCACACGTGGGTGTGGTTTGGGAGGGACGCGGACGAGACGCCCCGGACGGGGGCGCGGATCGCGCGCTTGGCGGAGAAGACGGAGACGACGCCGGTGGAATTTGGGAGCGGCGAGGAGGGCGCAGACCTTGCGGAGGCGTTCGCGGGGCAGCTGACGGTGTGCAAGGTGAGTCGAGACCTTTCACCGTCGGGTCACTAACTTGCGAGAGTCTTCCTGACTACATGACGTCTCGTCTCATGCAGGGACGGCGGGAGGACTTCGACCACCTTGCCAAGCGGATGTTCTCGGTGCAGTCGCACAATGGCGCCGTCTTCGTCGAAGAGGCCGATGTTGTGCGTCCTCCATCTCCTCATTCCCCCATGTGATGTCCTGACACGTGCGCAACCGCAGTCCATCCGCACCCTCTGCTCGGGGTACTGCACCGTCTTCTCGTCGCTCGGCGAGGTATACGCCTGGCTCGGCGAAGGCTCGACGAATCTCGAGCGCCAGGCTGCGTGCGAGTTTGCCGAGTCGCTCGCCGATGGGAGGACGGTTGCGGTGCTCGCAGAAGGCGAGGAGACTGCGCTCTTCTGGCACCAGCTTGCCGCGGATGGGGAGGAGTATGCGTCAGCTCACGTGCGTTCCTCCGCTCCTCTCGCTCCCTCCTCCATTGACCCTTCTTCTCGCACGCAGTACTGGCGCTACCGCCCGCTCCACCCGCAGACCGCAACTCTCGTCCGCTTCTCTCCTTCCCCCTCAACCCCCTTCGCGCTCATCCCCTCGCTCGTGCTCTCGCCCTCGCACGTCTCCCTCCTCGACGGCGGCTTCGCCGAGCACTGGATCATCGTGCCCGAAGCCGTGCTGAACGCAAAGAAGGACGATGTCCGCCTCGCGGTCGAGGCTGCGGAGAAGCTGGCCGCGCGGTGGGAGGAGCGGGGCTTCCCGTCGCGGACGCCATTCCACGTGCGTGCCCTCCCCCTTGCTTTCCGCTTCGGTTCCCGGCGCTGACGGGACAGACACGCGCGCGCAGGTCCTCCTCACCCCGTCCCTGATCCCGCGCGACCTCCCCTTCCTCTCCCGCGCGCTGGACTTTGCGCCGCTCAACGAAGACGATACACCGCGCAAGATGCGGGTGTACACGGCGGAGGAGGCGCGCGAGGAGCTCCTGTAGAGGGACGGTGGGGCACGTCGTAGAGCGGCCTGGCAGGCGCTGCTGTATTTGCTGTCGCGAAGTGCTCGAGGACTTGCACCTGAAGAGGAGTGAGAGCGGAGGTACGCCCGCTCGCACAAAGGCGATGCACGGTGAGCGATGCCATGAGGGACGTCGCTCCCGGCCTTGCCAATGACTCCCTGATTGGCACAGCTCGTTAAACAAGCGATTGTCGCTTCGACTGCGGGCTTGACTGCGCTCGTCGCTCGCCGCACGGTGGGTGGTTGTGTCGCAACGCTGGCATCGAACGGCTTCAAATCTCCGATCGAGACATCGAGATCTGGAGCAGCGAAGCGTCCCTAGACCACAAGGATAGGGAGAGATGCGAGAGGAATAGCGCGAGAGCGAGACACTTGGAGCTAACGTGAGCGGGCGCCTTCTGCACTCAGCTGGGCGTACACGACCTTTGAAATGCAAGAATGCTTGTGCATGACTGCGAGGAGAGCGGGAACGACAACTCGGAACAAAGAAGCAACGGAGGAACGACGACTCGGAACAAAGAAGCAACGGAGGAACGACGAAGGGACTGCAAGGATGGGTACGACGAGAGAAGGGCCTTATAAGATGACTTGTATAGATGGATGCGCGGTTATATTGTGCGAATGCGAGAGGAATGTACAGGAGAAAGCCGAAGGGGAATCTAGGGAGAAGGGTACGCGAACTGCTGGCAGAAGAGGTCGAACGCCTGCGATGTGCCTGGGGCGGATGCTGCTACCGGCGCCATTACCAGGTCCGGAGTAAGAGGGAGGGTATGCAGCGTAGGGAGGGTCGCGAGCTTGAGCGAGTTGCCGGGCGACGGGACGTCGGGCGATGACGGGAAGAGGGGCAACCCCTCCAGCGGGCCGAGCGGGACGGACGCGAGCAGGTCCTCGTACGTCAGGGGGACAGGAGGAAGGAGCGTCGCGTCGGTGACGGCGGGGAGGGGCATCATTTCCGCGACGGTCGAAGGCGGGGGCGTGAGGGCAAAGTCGAAGGTGGTGAGGCAGGCCGGGGCGGATTGCGGCAGCGGGCAAAAGTCGAGCGAGCTGGCCTGAGGAAGCGCGTTGGCAGGCGAGAGATTTGCCCACGCGAACGGCGAGGAGCGAAAGATCGACCACGCCTCTGAGGCCGCTGTTGATGCCGGGAGGAAGAACGACTCGAACGTGCTGCTCGTCGCGGTCGACGGAGTGGTTGGAAAGCCCTCGTAGCATGGCGTCGGCGGGATGGGCGAGCCAAAGCCGGAGAACTCGAACGCAGGAAGAAGGAGGTCGCCGACCGGTTCCGCACCGACAAGCCCGCTCGCGGGCGGCGCGGCCGGCGGTATCGACAGCGCGGAATCGCTCGCCGCATTCAGCGAGTCAATCGTACCGCGCTCGCGCTTGCGCTTGGCCGACGCGCGGCGCGAAGGCTTTGAGCGTGGGCGAAAGGCGTAATCTGCGGAAGTGCAGGCAAGGTCAGCGTTCCGCTACTCTGCCACTCAATCGTTGTGGGACGCACCTGGATATTTCAGCCCGTGTGCCTCCTTTTCCTCCATTGCCCGTCGCGCGTACTGCTCGCGCACCTCGGGCGCCTCGTCCCGCCACTTGGCCGCGATCATGCGGGCTGGCGAAGAGGTCAGCGTCGGTTCAGCAAAGGTGGAAGGAGGAGGACCTACAGAGGTCCGCCTGCTGCAGCTTGCCCCCCGCCTCATCGCGTACATCCGCCAACTCCTTGATCTGCGCTGAACGGTATAGCATGAACGAGTTTGCCGGGCGTGGGACGTGGCCCTCCGGCTTGCGCCGCGACTTCTTCTCGCGCGGATGATCGACGAGGATGTCGTCCGCACTGCTGCTTGACTGAGCCTTGGCAGCGGGCGGCGTGTAGTCCGGAAGGAAGGGCGACGAGGTGAGCGGCGTAGAGGGGAGTTCGGCGGGTGGGGAGAGCGAGACGGCAAGGGTTCCTTGCGTCGGGTAGGCCGAGTCGGAGACAGAGCGGACGAGGACGCTGGGGAAGCCGGGGCCGCGCCAAGTTGTCGGCGCGGCGGGATTGACGGGAGGGGGGTCCATTGGCCCGGAGGAGGATAACGGCGCAGCGAGGCGCGCCCTATTCGACCGGGCTCGCTGTGACCTGCCTTTGCGCGGGGGGCTCTTCAGCGTCGCCAATGCGGCCTGGAGGGTGGACGATGTGCTGGTCTGCGAGTAGGAGCGGGAGAGGGGCGAGGCGGAGGGGAGGCTGGTCGGAGTTGGCAAATTGACAGCGCTGTACGGAGCGGACGATGCGAATTGGGGTGCCGGCGTACTGATGCTAGCGCGTGACGAGGAGGGAGAGTGCACCGCAACGCCGGCATCGCGCTCGAGGAGCTCTGCCCAATTCACCTCGTCGTTTGCTACGGCGGACGATGGCGACGCTGCTGCCAGTGGTGTGGTCGAGGCACTCATGGCTGATGGCTGAAGGGCGAACTGCGGGATGACGCCACGGGGCTAGGGCGGGGTAGGTGGCGAGGGGGGGAGAAGGGTCGCAAGGGAAGGAGGCCGTGTGCGGTAGATGGGAAGGGCAGGACCGCCCTTAATCGCGAACTGTTGCACGGAGCGCCGGATTGTTAGCATCTCTTGCTAAAAGGGTCAAGGAGAACAAAGCAACGCACCCTACTCGCGTCGCCTCGAGGGTCAACTCGACGATTCCGTGGATGTCTGTGGATCGGGCGCGGGATGCCCGGAATGGTGGACGTGGATTGGACGACGGTCGTGTACGGCTGGTAAAGGATTGTAAAAGGTGGAAGCGGCGGGTTGAGCGTAGATGCGCCGCACTTCGTAGATCGCCGCGCGTGCAGATCCACTCACGCGGTTCGCTGGAATGCGACAGGGCGAGGCGCAGCAGACTCGAAGATTGCGGGACGCGCTTGAAGACCGTCTGGAGTGAGCGACTGCAGCGGGAGAGCGAGCTCGAGTGGTAACGGCCTCAGCTGACGTGCACTCGCAAGCTGCGGACGGCCGGTGCGTAGAGAAGGCACGTTGCACCCCCTTCCCAAAAAGACAAAGGCTGGATTGAATGAACGGGCAGCGCCGAGGAGGAGAGATGGGCGCGGGGTGCGGGCAGCACCGCCGTCTCTCCTCCCTCAATGGGCGATCGGACCCTGTCCCGGCCGTCGGAAACACCGGCATTGCGGTCCGCCTCACACTTCCGCCCTCGAGCAAAACATCGCGCCTCGCGCGTAAAGAAGAGCGGCCCACATCGTGGCCGAAATTGACGATCAACCTCCCTTTGTTCCCCAGCGAACGGGAACCGCGAGGGCAGGACTCCAAGCGCTCGGCGGCACTTTGCGTGTGTCCCACGTCGTGTCATGTGCCCTGTATCGCTGCGAGGGCGCACTGCCGGCTGCCGACCCTCAACGCGGAAGGGGTACGCGTCCAGCCTCCCAGGACAGATAGCACCCGAGACAAAAGGCTACAGCTGAAGTCAGTGGCAGGGGGCAGCGATCTAGCCGAGCCCGAGTCGCATCCAGCGGGCCAAGCGGAGTGCTCGGCGCGCGGTCAGATACGGCGTGAGCCGTGAGAGCCGCGTACAGCGATGAGGACGAGAGGCGCGTTTCCGTCTCGATCCAGCGCGTCCTGCGAGAGGCTCAGACTATACGGAGCATGGACTACTAGCTTGTCGCCCGCAGGAGACGGACGTTGGCGGCCGGGGCGAAGAAGCGATTTGGTGGTTTCGCTCGTGCATCCCCAGCTGCTTCCACCCCGCCGCTCGAGGGGCAGCGCTTATGACTGCGACACCCCGCAAGCGCGTCAAGCTCTCTGCTGCGAGCGGCGCAACGCCGCTTGTTGAGGCGTTCACTCGCCTCCGCTCCCAGCTCTCGTACCTCGACCAGCTTCTCGCAACGACCACCGACAACCCTGCAGAGCTCATGAATGAACTCGCTACCCTCACCGACCGCATCAACGCGTACCAGTCGGCTGTCACAGCTGCCCCGGACCAGGAGGCCGCGGGGATCGCTGCTTGGAAGGATGAACTCGACAGCAAGGGTGTGTCGCTATGGAACAGGTCGATCGCTTACAAGCATGCGCACCACGGCTCCGACGACGATGAGAGGATGTGGCTCAATGCTGTCGCTTCCCGTGCGCTGCGCGTTCGCGATTTCCATCGGGACCTTAGGCTGATCTGCTCTCCACAAGTCCGCATGGCCGCGTATCGCTTGATTCGTCTCGGCGCCCTCGCGTCCCTCACTCGCAAAGGTACGCATGGCGCGTCCCCTATATCACCCGCGGCGTCCGGTAAAGCTGCTCGCCCGGCAGACTACCTCTTGCACCTCTCGCTCGCGATCAAAGCGGCGACTGCTCTGCTCGACGCGCATCGCATCTCGACCGCCGAGCCGCTTATGCTCGAGTGTGCCAAGCTCGTGGCTACTCTCGAGCAGAACACGATCACGGCCGGCGCATCGCCAACGGACTGCGCCAAAGGCCTCCTCGCCTACTTCTGCTTCCGCATGCGCCTCTCGCTCGCAACTGACAAGGTCTCGCTCATCCACTGGTCGGTTGGCAAGGCCAAGGACCTGCTCAGATTGAACGATGTGCCTTGGCGCGACGTCCGTATCCTAACCCGCTGCTTTCGGCTCAGATCTCCCTGCTTCCCCTCGCTGACCACGCCCGCGGGCAGGTGGCAAACCTTGTCCAGACGCTTCTCGACGTGTCTTCCTCTATCCTCCGCTGCAGCGACACTCTCGGCGACTCCTCGGACGACGACGGCAACGACGAGATGCTGCGGGAGTGGCTGCAGTGGGCGCTCGAGCTTCTTGACGGCGCGGAGGGTCAGGAAGTCCGCTCGCTGCAGGTGAGAGTGATTGCTCTTCTGTGTGCGCCTCGCGCTCATTCCCTGCGTCCCGCAGGTCGCGGCGCTCAAGCTTTTCGCCTTCGCATGCATCCGTGCCAAGCGGTCTGAAGACTACAGCCCCAAAGCGGAGGAGGCGATCAAGCAGATTCTCGTGAACCCATGCGCTTACGCATCTACTTCAGTGCGACGTCCTCATGCGCTTCTCGCAGGACCTCGAACCCTCGCCCTCAATGCACCGCCGGGTCGTCAACCTCGTCATCGCCCGCAAGGGGAGTGACGCAGAAATAAAAGCCGGCGCGTTCTCTCATTGTCCCATCTTGAAACGTCGTCGCTCACCTTCCCCCGCCTAAACCATAGCTTTCCTCGACGCCGCGAAGGCGACCGCGACGAGCGGTACAAACGGCGCGCTGTGAGTCCTTTGGACACGCGCGCTTATTCACAGCAACTGACGCAGCCTGCCAGCTTGCTGGCAACGCTCGAGCAGCTTTCCGGTGACAGGTTCGTCTCGCCTCTTCCCCTTTCAGACCCACTGCTGATGCTGAACTGCAGGAAGCGCCTCCGCCTCCAGCTTCTTGCAGAAGTCGTCTCAGAGCTCTCGACGTGGGGCATTGCGCAGAGCGCCTTCCTCGCGCAGGTCATCGTCGCGGCGGTGCGGCTCGCTACCGAAGCGGACAAGCCGGCGCTCACGGAGCTCCTGCAGGCGGTCAACCAGGGTGCGCGACATCTCCAGTCGTGGTAGCAGTCAGCGCTCAGTCTCGTTCACGTGCCTGCAGGCCTGCCGAACTTCCGCCTCACAGCTGTCGACGCGTTCTCGTCCGTGACCTGGATCCGTCGCTTCGGCGACTCGGCCTCACAAGACAAGCGCTACCGCGACGCTGCCGAGTGGTACCTCCTGGCAACGACAAGCGTATTCCGCTCGCTTCCGCCTGAGTCGTGGGCCAAGACGATCCGGTGAATCGCCCGCGCTTCCTCCCGCTCTTCTCTCAAGTCCCGACTGACGCCTCTTTATCCGCGCACTAACAGCAAAGCCGCGCTAACCTACCTGTACGCGGAGCAGAACGACCGCGTCGAGGAGGTGATGCAGCTTGTCCCGAGCGGGAGCGAGCAGGCGAAGGACTACTTCATGAGGTTTTGTGCACGCCAGGCCGATACTCGCAAGGGTACGTAGTTCCCCTCCTCTTCCATACCCGTTCCTCGCGCTGATGCAGCGCCCACAGCCATCGCGACCCTCAAAGTCATGGTCACCGCGCCTGGCTTTTCTCCCTCGCTGTTGCAGTGGGCGTACAAGCTCGCCGCGGAGAAGGGCGACGAGGCACTCAAGAAGGCGGTGCTCGACACGCTGTACGAGCTCTGCCAGGCGCCGGAAATGGCGGCAAAGATCGACTACATGGTCCTGGCGAGGTGAGCCGGCTGGCCCGCTTCTCCGCCTTCGCGCAAGGCTGACGAGGCTTGCGCAGGAGCGTCATTCGCCAGAGCGTGGCGCAGCTTCAGGACAAGAACGTCTCGCAGGAGAAGCAGTACGTAGCGCGCCCCTTCGCCTTGCCATTCCTCTCGCTGACATCCTTACCCAATAGGCTGGACGTCGCGCAAAACATCCTTCAGCAGTTCGAGGCTGGTACGCCGAACTGCAGCTGACGAGTCTCGATTCTGACTCACCCCAACTCCGCAGCGCTTTGCTTCGCGCGCCGCCTTCAGGGCTCGGGAGACCCGCCCGCCTCGCTCGGCAAGGAGATCGCCTGGCTATACAAGACCTGCACGCTCTTCTCTTGGGTGAGAAAGACTGTAGTGACGCCTTTTGCGCCCGCAGCCTTCAACCTCTGCGTCGAGTTCTGCGCGCTCTGGAGCACCTCGCTCGCGACCGGCTTCTTCGGCGTCACCGCCGCGCTGATCGAGGTCGAGAACGAGATCGGCGGCGCAAGCGTCGACGCGAACAAGCTGTGGGTGTGCAAGATGGCGGTCGTGGCGGGGAAGTATGCGCTTGCGAAGGAGGCTGCTGGCGATGACAAGGTGCGTTGGGCACATCTCCTCTCTCCCACTCCCCCGTCCACGCCGCACGCTGACGTTGAAGCGCACGGTAGAAGCGCGTCTACGACACCCTCCTCGAGGACGTCGATGCCTTCCTCGCCTCGTTGAATGCCGCGCTTGCCAACTCGCTACAGTTTGAGAAGGCCGACCAGCTTCTCGAGGTTGGTTACTCCGCCAAGGTCGATGCGCTCGGGCAGCTCGGAGAGTGGAAAGCGCTCGTCGCGCTCATCGAGGTATGGTGCCCCCCTTCTCCCGCTCGCCTCCCGCTCATATTCTTCCCGAGCACGCAGACGTTCGAGGGCGATTCCGCCGCTGCGCCGCTCAGCGTCATCAAGCTCGTCGTCGACACGGTAACGAAGAGCGCGACCTGCCCGCTGGAGCACGTCACGGCCATCTTGCGCAAGACACTCGCGCTGCTCTACTGCCGGCAGGACCTCGATGTGTGCGTCTTGCGCGTATTCTTCCATTTGCTGCGTAAGCTGACTCATGAAACGGCCGCAACGAGATCAGCCCGAGCATGGCGCTCTGGCTCCGCATGATCGTCTACGCGCTCGTCAGCCGCCGCGAGCTCGAGCAGGCGTTCGAGTACGTGCAGAACGCGCAGCAGTTCATTGAGCAGCATCAGGTCCGTCGGCGCTTCTGGGCCCGGATTGATGCGGGTGAGCGGAATGCTGACTTTGCGGCGCGGTTCCGGCAAGCAGGACGACTACCCCGAGGACGAGGCGAGCTGGTGCGTCGCCGCGCTTCCTGAGCCGGATCCGCACCGTCACACACGTCTGAGCTGACACGCGCCGGGACTTCGATCGTGCAGGATGCTCACCACCGCCTGGGACGAAGGTCCGCGCTCCCCTCTTCCCTCGCTTCTCATTCCGCCTTCTCCAGCTCACATCCTGCATGATTTTCCGCCCACAGGCCTGAACGCCTACTCCGCCTTCTCGCCACTGACCGGCGCAGCCTGGTGTGGCCTCAGCCTTGGCATCGCACGCGCGGTGGGCAGCCCGCTCGCGACGCAGGTACGTTCCCGCGCTCTTCTTTCCGTTCTCAAGCGCTAACGAGAAGCGCAGATTGAGGGGCAGCTTGCGGAGCTCCAGGAGCGGTACGCGGTCAAGGAGGAAGATGAGGACGGGGTGCTCGTCTGAAGCGGGCGGGCCCGCTGGGGAGGAGGGAAATGGGAGAGGCAGACGCGCTTGAGCTTGTTGTTGCCTGCATCATCGCTTGTTCGCTTTCCATCTCCGCTTTCCGTGTCCTCGGGACCTCGGAAAAACGAAGGAAGGGAGAAACGAGCGAAGTGTCTGTACAAACGGGAAGGGATCTTCTGCGGGTCTAACGGGCAGACGACGAAGCGAGGCGGGCGTGACAGGACTACAGGAAAGAAGCGGCTCGCGCTTTTTTTCCGTGTCGGCGTATCGACGCGAAGGGATAGATCAAGGCGATATGCGGGTATGGCTGCGAAGAAAGGGTAACGATCGTAAGGGGAAAAGGGAGGGAAGAGTGTCCGTCCAGGTTGCGCCGCCCATGCATCAGTTCGCCGACTACCTGCCGCGCTCAGAGCATCGCCGCCATCGCGCCCGCGCCGACTGCGCCGACCACCGCCGCAAGGACCGCGCCCGCCGCGCCCGACCCGCGGGCGGCAGCGCTATCGCCGCTCGCGGCACTGCTCGAGCCGCCCGAGGCGCTGGCCGAGGCGTACGCGACGGTCGCGGAGACGGAGCCGGTCGCGCCCGTCGAGAGGGGAATGGAGAGGGAAGCGTCCGTCGAGACGGCGGTCGGGGCTGGGAGGGACATGGTTGTCGTGCCGGCGATGTACTGGGCGAAGTTCTGCGAAGCAAGGAGGGTCAGCACGACTGGACTCATTCGGAGAGATGGAAAGGCAGGATTGCGGGGGAAAGGGTGTCGGGACGAAGGGACGGAGGGAGGGAAGCATACGGGGTAGGTGTAGCCCGACTCGACGTAGGGCTCGGTGTTATTCATTGCGACGCCGACAGGCACAACATACTTGAAAGCCTGCTTGATCTTGGGGAGGAACTCCTCAGCAAGGCCCATCGTGTCGTTGTTCCTGCAGACTGGGGTCAGCGGTGGACTCGGTGAGGGGAAAAAAAAAAGCCGACGCACAGCTCGTGAGAGAGAACGATCGTGCCGTTGACGTTGTACGTGCCGTTCGCCGCCTTGGCGAGAATGTCGTTGTAGTTGTTGACGATCGTCTGGCGCGAGAGCGTCGCGATCTCGTAGTCGAACGTGTTGTCCTCCCAGATGATGGTTTGCATGCCAAGGCTCTGGGCAATGTACCGGATGCGGTCATCGACGTCACCGTACGGCGGGCGCCAGCACTGCACCGTGACGCCGATCACGTCCTTGATCGCCTTCTTGCTGTAGTAGAGCTCGGCAAACGCCTGCTCGTTCGAGAGCGACGTCATGTAGCGGTGCGACCAGGTGTGCGCGCAGCTGCGGGCGAGAGAAGGGTTACTTTCCGGCAACATGAGCTGGAGAAGGGGACGCACAGTTCATGACCGTCGGTAAGACCACGCTGCGCCTCGAGCGGCCAATCAACAACGTTCGAACCAACGTAGAACATCGTAGCTGCGGGAACGAGAGGATGAGTACGCCGTTGCCGTTTAAGGTGACCGACGGGGACGCACCCTTCTGGTTCTGCGACTCGAGGTAGTCGTAGAACGCGTTGTGAGAGCAGTTGGGGCCGTCGTCGTAGGTCAACCTGCGTACGGAGCGATTGTAAGCCTCCGTCAGAGAGCAAGTGGGGGGGAAGAGCACGCACCCCCAGGTGTTTGGCGTCGCGAGGTCGTAGACATCGGGCTGCACGCCCGCCGCCTTGGGCGTGTGGCACTGCTTCCAGGTCCACCAGCAGTCCGGGTCGGTATTGCCGTCATCTGACACGCGGCGAGAACGAGGTCAGCGAGCCAAAGGGTCGTGAGGGGTTCAGGCGAAACGCACAGTTGACGCTGGAGAAGTCGCCTTCGGGCTGCAGAACGCGTCCAGTCAGCTACAATTCGGCGCAGGAATCGCAGCTGCGAAAAAGGGGACGCACGGTGCCCTTCGGGGCAATGTTCGGGATCGAGCTGTTGAGCGACTGGAAGAGCGCGGTGACCTCGCTTTCGGCCGTGCTGCACACGTACAACGGTCAGCATTGCGTTGCCGGGACGGTCAAGCACAAAGATGCCCTCCGCTCGCATGTTCCGCAAGAGGAGACACCGAGGGCGCGAACGCGTTGTCCGCGCGAAAGGGGACGCACGAGAGATTGGCAATCTCCCAGATGGGCGGGAACACGCCGTCTGCAATCTGTGTTACGCGTCTGTGAGCGCCTGCACCGAGAGCTGCGCGGAAAGAAACGTACCAAGGCGGCGACAGGCGGGTACGAGTAGGCCGTGCACTCCTGTGCCGGGTTCGTGATGGCGGCGGCGCTCGCCTCGTCAGTGCGCGTCGGAGCAGCCACGGCTGGTGCAGCGGCGGCGGTCGAGCTCGCTGCGGCGGCAGGCGAGGCGGCGGCGGCGCTCGAGGACGCGGCGTGCGAGGCGGCGGCGCGCTTGCGGAGGAGCTGGAAGTCCTTCTCGGAACCGCACGCCTGAACGAGAGCGGCGGTGGAGAGCGCGACGAGGGCCAGCGAGGAGCGCATCGTCGATGAAAAGGAGCGTCGGCAGGAGCAGCGGGCTCAGCAGCACGAGCGAGAACAGCGAGACGACGAGGGGGGCCGTCCCCCCGGCACCGACGCGCGCGGGCGAGGGGGAAGCGCGCTATTCTTGCACCTCGCAGCACCGTGTCAGCGCGAACGAGTGCAGACAACGCGCTCAGCCAGCTGCAGCATGCGCTGGACGACCTGGCAGCGTTCGAGCGGGTCAACGGCGGAGGCTAACCTTCGTGTCGGGCCCGCTCCTGGGCAGAGCTTGGCGCGATTGCACCGCCCTCGGAGAGCGCGTGCGGCAGCGGCTTCGCATGCTGTAATGAGTCAGGAAGTGTGTCAGTAGGCAGGCAATGCAGCAAAAAAATGTCAGCGACAAAGAGGAGAGGGAGAAAGGCGAGACATCCTCTTCACCCTTTCCAGCTCTCGCTAACCGTGCTGGCCTGCCCGGCGCCAGCTGCGGACGGCGAAGGAGTGGGCTCGTAGAAGGGCTCTCGAGCGGTAGAGACACCGAGCAGGAGTGTTGGCGACCCTACCTCGACCTTCGCAACTCGCCCTCGCTCCTCGCTCGACAGCGCGTTCTCATCCCGCGCTACAACATCCCAGGGAGCGCCGCGTCCTCCAAGAAGTCCCAGCTGAGGTTGTCCGTCACGAGCGAGTCGCACCAGCCCTGCCACTCCGTTTGTAGGTAGTCCGGGAGGGCGCCCTCCGCCGTGCTCGCGGTCGGTACCGCAGAGGCCGTTAGGGTGGACAGGAGGGACGGCGAGGTCGGGAGGGAGAAGGAGAGGAGGGAATCAGGCGCGGCGGCAGAGGGCGGAAGAGAGACGGAAGGGACGGCGGGCTGCTGAGAGGGAGGTGCTGCGCCTGCGGGTCGGCGTGTCAGTACGTTTTAACGGGACAAAGTGAAAGGACGCACTTTCGGTCTGTGTTGCCTGCATCGTCTCTTCCACCGCCTTCCCTGCTGCCGCCGCCTCCGCACCTCCCGCGGGCGCATGCCTCCTCGCCGCCGCACTCCACAGCAGCGTCGCGATCTTCTGCACCTTGGCGCGGACGCCGAGAGGGCCGTCGCGGGCCCAGCTCGCCCAGCGCGTAAGCCCAGTCTTGACGGACTCGATGGCGCGGAGATTGCGGACGTCGCCGTTCTTGGTGTGGGCGAAGAAGCTGTGCAAGGGCGAAGCGGTCAGTAGGGCGGGACGCGTGCAGCATATGTGCGAGACGTACTGCACCGATGCTGTAACAAGGACGGATCGGCAGAGACCGGAAAGTCAGCGTCCGCATGCCGGGAGAGAAGGCCGCACCACGCACCCGCGCGCATCAGCGCATAGAAGCCAATGAACCAAGTATCAAGCGGTACATCGCCATGCTGGAGCATCCAATCGATGGCGAGCTCTGCGCGATTGACGACGGCGAACCAACGCGCGCGTGATGGGCGGAAGCGCAAGTGCGCGGGGAGGAGCGCGTCCTGCTTGACGAAGGGAGAGAGGAAGATGCTCTGCGCGTGCGCGTCCGGTAAATCCAGCGTCAATAGAGAGAGGAACACAGCGTGAAGAACGATAAGCGCAAGCGACGGAGAGCGGGAGGGTCAAGAATGGCAGTGGGAGTAAAAGTAGGAGTAGAAGTGGGAGTGGGAGTAGAAGTGGGAGTGGGAGCGAAGTCGAGCAAGGGCGCTGCGACGCACCTCAAAGCAGACGAGCATACAGTGCAGCATCCCCGCCTGGACAGTCGAGTCCGACCCCGCGAATTGCAGCGCCTCGGGGAGCTGCGTGTGCCACAGGTCGAAATCGGAGAGGATGGAGCCGAGCTGCGCGTCGGTCGTCTTGCTGAGCCGGACCCGATTGACAGCCTTCACTGCGTTTGCGCGTGGCGACGGTCAGCGGGGGCATCCTGAAGCAGTTCCCCTGCAGAGCAAAACGCACTTGCTCGCTGCAGCAGCATGCACATTTTGTACATCTCGACGAGGTACGGGTCCTGCTGAAACGCGGTCGAACAGTCGAAGCAATCGTCGAGGTCGATCATGGAAGGTTGGCCGGGCGAGGCGGAGTAGCTGCGTGGAGTCCGTCGGGTCAGCGTGAGTAGGCAAGGAGGGAAGAGCAAGGGCGCACCAGGTGTCAGTGATCACACAGCACATCCACACGCGCATTCGCTCCTGCTGCTGGTCGAGCGGGAGGTCCGTTGGCGGGCGGCGATGCAATCCCTGCGGGCGCAGCGGTCAGTCTCTCCAATACACAGACGAAGAGCGCGGTTGCAAGCGCGTGTAGACGCACCAGATCCTGCGCCATCCGGATCCCGTTGCCGGCAAGGAGGAACGACCGTGAGCCGTTCTGCGTCGAAATGGGGCCATGCGCTTCGCAGGAGAGCGTCATGACGAGCAGCGCCTGGGGGACGATGTCGTCAACGCGGATTGCTTAAGGGAGAGCGGAAGGAGGGCATGCCTGAACGTTGTGAATGCTCGAGGTAGATCGCGGGTCGTGCATCTCCATCGCCGTCCGCAAGAATTCGCGAGCGGTATCGAATAGTTCGAATGAGAAGCACCGTGAAGACGCTGCAATGGCGCAAACAGCGAGGAGCGTGACGGGCGAGAGAGAGTCGAGTGCGCGGAGCTGGGAGGCGGTGATGACAGGGAAGAAGGGCAGAATGTGATCTATGTAATACTGGACGACTGCGGGAGCAGGTGTCAACGAGTCGACTCGCTTCCCGAGGATGCGTGAGAAGGACGCACGCTCAAGAACCGTCTCGCTGGTGAGGTTGCCGTGGGGATGCGGCGTGTGATGCGGGCGCTTGACGACCGTACGCACTGAGCCGTCCGATGAGCGCCACAGCCCGTACTCCTTGTCGATCAACGAGAGGTCTTCGCTCGGCTGGAGCTGGGAGAGGAACTGCGTGAGGCTCGTCTCGCCTGTGTATGGAGAGGAAAGGTGGGAGAAGAGGCCGTTTGATGTCAAATCGAGGATGGCAGAAAGTAACGAGAACCTAGGCGCACCAAGCATACGCACCGCTGCCGGTTCGTCTGGTGCCCGCTCGTCGGGTG
This sequence comes from Rhodotorula sp. PL61-2, assembly GCA_028828645.1. Taxonomy (NCBI): domain Eukaryota; kingdom Fungi; phylum Basidiomycota; class Microbotryomycetes; order Sporidiobolales; family Sporidiobolaceae; genus Rhodotorula; species Rhodotorula sp. PL61-2. Next base: position 372,740 of record JAPZQE010000001.1, read on the forward strand.
ACGCGCTCCGCTCCTGCATGCGCTTTGAAACCCGGTCGACGCAGCGCGCGAGCATGTCGAGCCCGTCGCTCGTCCGCGTAAAGCGTGTCGACGCCGTCGAGGCAGGAGACGCCATTGACGGGCCTGTCGACGAGATGTTGGACGGTGGTGCTGCCGGAGAAGTCGAGACGGTCCAGCCAGAGTCGCCGCCGCTTTGTAGCGCTTCAAGCTTCGCCCGCTTGCGCGGGTCCATCTTGGCGGGGCGAACCGCCTCGCACGCGATAGAGCGCTGGGGACGGGACGGTAAGCGTACTTAACAGATAGGGGGGCACGGCGGACGTGCCTTTTCGCACTCATAGCAAATTGGAGGCGAGCGTTGTTCGACCCAGATGCATTTGAGCTTGCGGTCGCGGCAAGAGTCACACCTACGGGTTATTCCCATGCGGGTCAGCCTGCTCTTACTTCGTCGGGTTGAATGCTCGCTGATCCCGGTCGCTGCGGAGAGGGCAGGGGAACACACGCGCGAAGGGCCTTCTTCCGCTTCTTGCCGTCGACGGAGGGTTTCGGCGTGATCATGCTGGACGAAAGGCTCGCCTGCGCGGCTGTTCGAGGCTGCTCGAGCAGGCGGATGTCGCTTGATCCGGGGAGGGAAGACACCGCGGCCGGGACGGCGATGTAGGCGGGCACAGAAGGAGGGACAGTGCTCGGCGGAAGGTCCATTCTGGGCAAGGTCGTTAGCAACTTGTGCGGACCTAGCGGAGAGCTCGGGAGGGTCGGGGCGGGAGAACCGGGATCTGCTCGTCGCGGAGTCCCCCTCGCTTGACCTTGTCCACTTGCACCTACGAGCTCGCAATGCGCTCGTTGAGTGCATCATGCAAACCCCCGGCAGTCTAGCCTGCTTGCTCGCTGCTCTTCCCGAGTTGTTCCCGTCGTTTCCCTTCATCAGCTCGCCTAGGCCTCCTCACCCGTGCCGCTTCTCCGCTGTCGTTCCTCTTGCGGTCATCCTTTCAGTTGTGCTGGCTCTCGCAAGTACTCGGTAATTCCGGCTGACTGTCTGTGCTCGGCTAGGAGTTTCCGCGGCTTCCTTCTCGACCTCCTTTCTCGGCTGCCTCAGCTTGTCGTTTGCTCTCTTCATCCCCTCACCGTCTCTTTCCTTACACTTCGCCATGTCCGGCGAGCCGTCACACTCACACCAGCATAGGCGCCGACCGTCTCGTCCGCCCTCCTTCACAGCGGCCGACGATGCCCGACGCTGGAACTACGAGGTCGTAGCCCTTCGCGACGAGGTAGCAGGCAGTGCGTTCTGCGCCTTCTTCCATTTTGCATGCCGCTTCGTACTGACCTGTAGACGTTTCCGCAGCCCTCGAGGGCGCGTCCACTCTCGCTTGAACACCTTGGCGCAGAAGCGAAAGCTGACCCTTGCACGTATAGAGGAGCTCACACGCCGCGAGCAGCTCGTGCATGCCTCGCAGCAGCTCGCCGAGGCGACCGTCCGCCAGCAAGAAGACAATTGGCAGCAGGAGCACGAGCAGGTGCGTCTCCTGCTAGTGAGCATTCCATCGCTCACCGCAGATCTTTTTTCCACAGTCCCTGCAGCTGCTCCATAGCAAGGTGATGATTGCGCTTGGGCGCACACGCGAGCCCCTCCAAAGCATGGAGGAGACTCGCCAGCACCTCGAAGAGATCGTCGACCGCCTCAGCAACGAGGCCCGCGACCGTGACAGGCCCAGGATCCCATTGCCGACGTCCCACCGTCGTCGCCAGAGTGCGTGATTCCGAACTGCACCCCGCTCAGTTCGCTGATCGCCTCCACGCGCAGTGGAGGTGATCCTCGGTGAGCTGCACAAATTCACGCATCACCTCGGGAACGCCATAGGTCAGCTCGCGTATCAGCGCGCCCTCGGCGACGGTCTCATGACCTTCGCGCGTCACCTTCAGGACGCTATGGCCGGTCAGAGATGCTCCTGCCTCCTGCCTGGTCCCGGCTGACCATCCTCCGCGCAGGCACGGCAACGTACAACCCCGTCCGCCCTCTCACTCGTGCTTTCCCCTCGATCTTCTGCTGAACTTGCTTCCAAGCAGCCGCCCGACTATGAAGTTGCCCGAGGCCAAACGCGCCTCTCCATCTACGGTCAGATCCCTGAGGGCGAGCCTCGCCCGCCTAGCTACCACAGCCGCTCGCGTCCGCCCCGCCTCCCCACCTGCCATTACTCTTTCGCTGATAACCCCGGTGCGCAGGCTCCCCTCGCGGCCGCCACGAGCCCCTCCCGCCCCTCGACGATCCCACCGCCGAGGTCAGCCCCCGGACGAGCCGCCGCAGTTCGCACGCGCCATCGCTGCGGCGCAGCTGGGAGCAAGGGCAGCCGATGACCCGTGCACCTTGTGCGTCTTTCTCTCCCTTTCTTCAGTGGTTGACGATCGTGCGACTCGGGCTGAATTTGAGGTGACATTGGACAGCGCTTGAGGAGCTCGCTTCGTCCGCCGAGCGCGGTGCGTTCACTTCCCCCTCCCATTTCCCTCTCTCTCTCTCTTCTCCCGTATAACCCTCGATTGGCACGGCAGAAACCGGACTGACGCGCCTGTATCCGCACGCAGAGGAGATCAGCCCCGACGCTTGGCGGCGCTTCTCCCAGACGAGCGGCTGGTCCGGCTACGCGGAGCAAGTCGGCGCAATTTCTCCCATCGGCGGCCTGTCCGAGGCGCACCACCCCGCTCAGCGCGGCCCGCACGAGACGCACATCACGCCCGGCTTGTTCCAGCCCGACTGGTCGCCCGAGCATGGGAGCTCGGGCGCGACGGTGGACCACCGCGGACGTAGAAGGTCGAGCGCTAGGGCGCCGACGACTGCACACGGTTGGTTCGGGCATGAACCTGTGGAGGAGTAGTGCGGCGGTGTAGTGTCTTTGCTCGTGAGCAGACGAGTCGCACCCCCGTTCCTCCTCCTATCTTCTTCTCCTGCCCCAGCTTTGTCCCTCATCCGCAATGCTGCAGGGATTGTAACCACAATGCCGAGCTTTTGTGTATGTGCAACGGCGCCAGCGAGGCGGGAAAGAATACAACATGCCAACGTCTACTGCCTCACCACAACTTCCACCAGCTCCGCATCGCGCTCTGCCCCTCTTCAAACGTCGCCTCCCGTCCCCTCCGCGCAACCTCCAGCTCTCCCTCCAGCCGCCGTACCTTCGCCTGCAGCTCGATCCCCTCCTTCTCGCGCGAGAGGACCATATACGCCAGCTCGAGCGCATAGTACACTATGCTCCCCAGCGCAAGGCAGTGCAGCATCGACGGGACCATGGCGCGGTAGAACTCGGCAGTGGCGGAGCGTTTGGGCTCCTCTGGCGGAGGGGGCGACGGAGCGTAGGGGGCGTCGACGGGAAGCGGGTGCCTCGGATCGTACGTCGGGACGGCGGGCGGAGTGAGAAACCGACGCTGGAGGTTGTGCGGCCCTGCGAGGGGTTTCTGCCGTGGTGGAAGAGCGGACAGAAGGGAGCGGAGCGATGAAGATGCGAGGCTGCGAGAAACGCAAGAGGGCGGTTCAGTCGCGTGCACGGTGCTACAAGCAGGGCTGGGCATACCTCGGCAGATCTCGCTGAACGCGCATTGTGCGTGTGAGCATCGTCGAGCGCGGTGGACGAGGCGAACCCGCGGAGTTGGCGCTCTCGCTCTTCTCCCTCGTCCCCGTTTGCAGGCTGGCTGGAACAATGCGTGCCACCTGCTAAGAGCAGAGCGGAGGCGCTCGAGTCAGCCTCGCCCGTGTCCATCGCATCGCACCACTTCCCCCCCTCGGGCCGCCGGATCCAGCGGTGTCCGTACCTCTCGCTGTACTAACTGTGCATGCGCTTCGACCAGAACGCCCAGCTGCTCTGCGTGAACATGTCTCTGCTTTGCTCGGATCGCCTCTGTTGCGCTTCCGACCAACTCGCGCGCGTTCTCTTGGCGTGAGGGGATCAGGGGCGGGGGACGCGGCCGTTTTCCCTCCTCTCCTCGCCTGTCTGTCGCCTGTTACGGTCAAGGGCAGCGACAGCGATACCCTTCCGACGGTTCTAGTCGCGCAGCACCCCGCCGAGCCCGCCGTCGCTCTTCCTCCGCCTCATCTCCTTCCGCTCCTTCGGTCGCTCCGGCCGCGTCTTCGACATGAAGTTCCTCGTCCTTGCCTCGCTCGCCGGAACCCTGGCTTCGGCGCAGCTGCACAAGGCGGCTCTGCCCGCCCACGACCTCGTCAAGCGCCAGGCAGCGTCGACCTCTGGCTCGACCGCGACCGCCGCGTCGGTCACTCGTACCATCGCTGCGTCCCACACCGTTCCCGCCGGGTCGTCGGGCATTCCCACGGGCGGGAGCGTCTCCTCGAAGCCACTTGCCTCCCTGTGAGCCCCGTCTGGCTTTTCTCGCCCTGGCCGACACCACCGAGTTGCGCCAAGGACGGCCTTTTGGTTCCGCGCACACGCCTCTCCTGCCGGGTCTTACAAAGAAGACGGTCATTTGACGCTGGTCAACGAGCGCGCAGGTCCAAGATCGGCACGGCGACGTCGTCCGAGGCGCAGCAGGCGCTGCCGACTACCTTTACGGCGGGGGCGACAGCGCCCATTGCGGGTGCACCCTCTCTCCCGAACAGTACGTCCACCTCACTCCCTCCTCCTGACAAACCGGCCGACTCACCCGAGCGTCCGCAGTCGCAACGCTCAACCCCGCCGACTATCCCCCGCTCGACCGCATGCCGCCGCTCGACTCGCCCGAGATGAAGGAGTGGCTCGCATCGATCGACCTCGACAACATCCCCGACGTGTCGCCGACGGGCCTGAATGGCTGCTCGAACGCGACCAATGCGGACGCGCTGGCTGCGGCGGGAGAAGACGGGAACTGCTGGTGGACGTGTGGCGGGTGGTGAGCCGCGCGTTCCCTCCAGACCTATCGCTCATTCACCGCTTAATTCTTTCGCTGAACTCTGCACTCGCCCTCCAGCACCCGTGCCACCGACATCACGTACTGCCCGACGAAGGAGGACTGGGGTGCATCCTTCGGTGCGTTGCCAGCCCGCCTTTATAGGCTAATCCTGCTGTAGTCGAGCGACTGACCCTTCTTACCAATGCGCGCAGACGACGGCCCTTCACCGTACACGCCGCGCCTGCTCAACCTTCTCGAGCAGCAAGGCCTCAAATCGACCTTCTTCATCGTCGGCTCGCGCGCCATCTCGCGCCCTGAGATGGTCCAAACGGAGTACATGCTCGGTCACCAGTGTGTCCCCTCCTCTCCGTCGTCAAAGGGAGCGCGCCTGACTAGCTTTCTCTCACCCGCAGGCTCTCGGTGCACACCTGGGCGCACTCGTCGCTCACGACGCTCTCGAACGAGGAGATCGTCGCCGAGCTCGGCTGGACCAAGAAGATCATCAAGGACATCACCGGTGTGACACCCAACACGTTCCGCCCGCCGTACGGCGACATCGACGACCGTGTGCGGTACATCGCGCTGCAGATGGGCCTCCGGCCGATCATCTGGACGATGTACAACGACGAGGTGTTTGACACTCGCGACTGGCAGATCGGCGGCGGCGTGGTCACGGCTACGGAGGCGTACACCCGCTTCAACACCTTCCTCGACCAGGCCGTGTCGCACCTTCCGACTGGCATGATCGTCCTTGCACACGACCTCTACCAGCAGGTGATTACGCGCCCTCCGTGTTCGGCGAGGCAAAGCTGACGAAAGACGGTCCCGCCCGCAGTCGGTCGACCTCGCCGTCGACTACATCCTTCCGAACGTGATTAACGGTGGTCGTCTCAAGATTAAGACGATCGCCTCGTGCCTCGGCGAGTCGCTCGAGGAGTCCTGTACGTCTCCTCCCTGCCCCCGCTTCCGCTTCCGCTCACGCAACGCACGCATGCGCAGACATCGAGACCGCCAACTTCACCTCGGACGATCTCGTCCAGACGACCAGCACCGTCGTCGGCGCCACCGGCACCGGCTTCGTCCCCGACGTCGGGCTCATTGCCGCACCGACGGGCAGCGCCAGCCGCGGCAGTGACGGCAACGAGAGCGCGACGGCGTCGGGCGCGAGTGCGCGCGAGACGGGCGGCGGTAGCGGCGGGGAGAGCGGCGCGCAGAACGTCAGGGTCGGCGCGGCGCTGCTGATGAGTGCGGCGGCGATGGCTGCGGTGATGATGGGGAGTGCGTGAAGGTCTAGACGAGCCTTGAGGGGGGTGAGAAGGAGGAGGAGGAGGAGGAGGTTGCCTGTTTATCCACTACCGCTCGACTATCCCCTCTCTCTCGCGACTGCCCTCTTCCACCTTCTCCGCTTTCCGCCTTACTAACACTCGTTCGTGTTCTTACCTCGATGGCGTACTTCTTTGTTCGCCCTCGCAGCAACCCCTTCTCGCCTTTCGCTCCTGCTTTGAACCCTGGTTAACACTGCCTGGTGCATGGACAATTGCTCTCCTGCCTGTGGATTGCGCGGAGAGTCAAGCGTAGCGAAAGAGACTTGGGAAGGTGGAGCGAGGAGAGGCGAAGAGGCTCAAGACGGTTGGTCTACAGCATCGCATTTGCTCAGTGGGAGCCGCCAGGCCCCTGCGTACTTTCCCCGTGCTTGCACAGCCCAAGGCGGGCGGTGCAGGGCGAGAAGAGGAGGACGCGCCTCGACGCGTTCCTCGGTTGTTGCTGATGAAGGTGCTGCGGGCTTCTGTCGCCGTCTGCTTGAGCAGCGGAGCTACCCTGGACGTGCCCTGACCAGCACGGACGCCTGGCCACCCAGCTGCGTTGCTTCGTCCGTACCGTCTGCGCACGCACCCCGTCGTCCAACTCGCGCGACAAAGCCTCCTCCGCTCGCCGCTCGCCCTTCCCCGCCAAGTCCTGCCACCTGCCTCGCACTGCATGGGCCCGCCACCGCCGCTTTCCAGCGGACTCGCAGCCCCCGCCCGTCCCCTCCCGCACTTCACCGCCCCGCCCTCACTGCGTCCGTCGCGCGCACCTCTTCCGCCCGCGCAGCAACCCCTGTCCGCATCGACCCGCCTGGCAAGGAAGGGGAGTCTCCGCACTGAGGGGAGGGCTAGCGAGGGTGTCGCAATGGACGGGAGGGGGTTCCTCGAGGCGGCGCTCGAGAATCGCAGGCTCGCGGGCGTGCCGCTCCCGACGACGGTGAGTGGGGGCGCAACTCCGCTGAGGGAGGTGCAGCCGGCAATGGGGGACGGGGCGAGCGGTGTGCCGCGGGGCGAACAGGCACAGGAGGCGCAGGTCGCGACGTGCGAGGACCAGGCCGTTGCGCAAGGCGAGGAGGAGACGGAGGTGCTGCGCTTCGCGGACAACGCCTCGAGCGCAGACGAAGTCGCTCTGAACAGCGGCAAGGTCGATCTCTCGCGCATGACATCGACGCGACGGTACATGGCAGAGCTGGACGAGGACGACGACCTGGCCGGCGAGGGGGGCGACCGCACGACCTGGCACTCGGCGGCATGGGAGAGCGAGGCGCGCGACTCGGTTGCCAGCCTTGAACCGCTACACCATGACGGACTTGCCGGACCAAGGGGGAGGAGCAAGCTGGGGCCGCCAAGGGACAGCACTTTCACGACGGCGAGCGTTGATGGCGACCCATTCTCCTACTCGGTGCGTTCCTATCGTCTTCGTTCCTTTGCAGCCTGACCGGTCATTTCCGCAGGTCTACGCCTCCCTACCATCCCCTCGCGACTCCGCTTTCCCTCCCGACCTCGCCCAATCTGTTCCTCCGATGCCCGAGTCAAGACGACCTGCGGCCGTTCCTACATCTATCCGCATCTCGGACGCTACGGCGCTTGTCGTGCGTATTGGCCAGCCATCCCCGACGACTGAAGCATTCCTCCAGAACCCGCACGACTCGGCGATGTGGTCCGACGTCCTGCCCGCAGCGGGCCCCATGCACCCCGGCGCACCTGCTTCCGCTCCTCTCGCCTCGAGCCTGTCGTCACTTCCCGATAATGAGCTCCTCCCACCCCCTACGCTTGCACAAAGCTCCGGCCGCGTCCGTTCGGCGGTCTTCACGGGTCCGAAGAACTTCTCTCGACCGTTCGTTTCCCCAGTCTCCAACGCACCTGCGCAGCCTTCCCCGCACGACCTGTCTCCCCTCGCTCCTCCCCAGCGGCGCCCGTCATCTCCGCGCACCGACACGGCCGACACCTCCCTCTCGTCCCCGCTCGACCGCTCCTCCTCCCTCGGGCACGCTTCCCTCCTCGACCGCGCGTCTAGCATGGGTCACTCCAGTCAGACGAGCCATGGCACGCATGCGCTGGCGTGGCATGACGGCGCGCGCACGCAGCTGGCGGAGGAAGCGAAGCGTGCGATCGCGCTGGCACGAAGCAAGAGCCAGCGGGCGGTGGCGGGGCGGGATTTCACGGAGGAGGGCCACCAGCGCGAAACAAGCGTTGAGGAACTGCGCGACGTGCAGGAGCCGCGGCCGCGCGAATCGGAGGACTTCCTTGACGCGTACGCGGGCGAGGAACACCAGTCGCCTGCGTCTATTCACTTCTCGCACTTCGCATCGCCGCCATCTGTCTCGGCGTACTCGGCAAGCGATTACCGCGACTCGACAGCGCAGTATGCGTTATACGCGCCGGAAGACCCGCCGCAGCCGCTCTTCGTTACGCCTTCCTCCCTTGCGCCCTCGCCCCGCCCGGCATCGCCCTCAACACCCGCGCCCTTTCTCCACGCGCCTTCATCTCCCGTTCCTATCTCCTTCTCGCACAGCACCTTTCCCTCCAATCCCGCCAAGCAGCAGGCTTTCGCGCCACCTCCCCCTTCGCCCCCTCGGCAGCGCAACGTCCTGCGCAAGCCGCGCCCTCCGACGGCGAGCGAGAAGGTTGCTTCGCAGGCCATGGGTCGCTCGCTCTCGGCGTCATCCTCAACCCCGTCGACCGAGTCGAAGAAGGAGGGTGTCTGGTCTCGCTTTCGCGCCCGGTCGCGCAGCCGCGGCGCGAGCGAGCGGCCGGACCCGAGCCTGTGGGCTCAGGAGCGCCCGCCCGTCCCGCCGCTGCTGCACAATGATAACGGCGGTGCATTACTCGTCTCCGAGCTTTCCACTTCGCTGCCCGCCCCGTCGTCCCGCTTTCTCGGTTCTCCCTCGCCGACGCCCTCGTCTCGCACGGCTTCGCCCGCCTCTGCGCCCGGCCTGCGCTCACCTGTCCCGCCATCGGCGTCAGCACCGCTCTCAGTGGCGGAGTTCGCGCGTCTCGCGGCCGCGCGCCCCGCTTTCCCGCACCGCGGTGCGAGCGCCCCTCCCGCCGGCGAGGGCTCCTGGGTGCTCAAGAGCGTGGAGGGCGCTCGCATTGTCCAGACTGGAATGGCGACCAGCGGCGAAGGCGCGCGCGCTGTCCTCGTCCACCGAGGCGCGCCGGAGCTTGCGCAGCTTGCAGACGAAGAGGTCGAGCACCTGAGCGAGGCGCTCTTGCGGACCGTCCCGGGCGAGCATGCTCAGGGGCACGACCGCGCGCCGTCCGGCGCGCAGTCCCTCTACTCCAACTACTCGTTCTACTCGCTTCCACCGTCTGCTTCGCCTACCTCGCCCGTCCCGACTGCCTCCCCTGCTCCGTCCGCCAAACCTGTGCAGACGCCGGCGCAGGGCCACGTCGCGCGCAAGTCGTCGACGATGTCGACGCTGCAGAAGCTCGACTTTGCGATTGCGAGCGGCGGTAACACATGCCGTCCGAGCGTGGTGGGCCGGACGGCTAGCGGGAAGGAAACCAGGAGGGAGCCAGTAACTCCGGATGACTACCTGCGTGCGTTCATCTCTCGCTCGCTCCCCCCGCTTCGATCGCAGCTCATGGGTGATTTGCTGACTCCCGGCGGCCTCGTCGTCGCGCAGAACTTGGCATCGACCTACACGAGCGCGGCGAGCTTGAGCGCGCGGCGTGGTGCTTTGAGCAGAGCGCGAGGAGGGACGGCGGCTGCGGGGCAGGTATGCTCATGTACGGGTGCGCCGTCCCTCTCTCTCCTTTCCTTGGGCGGGCATGAGGCTAACCATCGACTCGATATAGGCTAAGTCTGCGACACGGTTGGGTACGTTCTCACTCGCTCTTCGCAATGTGCCGGGCTCGCCCATCGCGCCGCTTTTCGAACGCGACTTTGAGCTGAGGCCTTCTCCTGACTGTCTCGCAGGGCTGCCAAGTCAACGCCCCGCTGGGCTTCCGCTTTCTCCAGACGGCCGCCGAGTCCGTCGTTGCCGACCTCGACCGCGTCGTCTTCGGCGGAAGGACGCTTTCCGAGGCGGAGGCGAATACGAAAGCGGCAAAGGTGCGTCACGCCGCTCAGCTTGTCCTCCTCATGCTTTTATGGAGTAGAGCTGATGTACCCTTGAATTTGTAGAGCGAGCTCGTACTTGCGCTTCACGAGATCGGCGCGTCGTACCGCTTCGGCTGGGGCGTTGAGAAGTCGAAGAAGATGGTGCGCTTTCGTCCCTTTGCACATACCGGCCTTGCGCTCACTGCATGCACGGGCGCAGGCCGTCTCGTACTTCAAGCTTGCCGCCGACCTCGGTGACGTCGACGCGCAGCAGGACCTCGCCTTCTTCCTCGCGAACGGCAAGGGCTGCAAGAAGGACCTTAAGGAGGCGGCGCGGTACTATCGCCTCGCGATCGCGCAGGGCGCGAGCGACTTTGGTCTCAGCTGGGTGTGGAAGGACAAGTACCTCGATGCCTGAGGCGCGGAGGTGGCGGACACTCGGGGTCAGCGGCGAGGGGGGCTCGCGCGCCGACACAGACACTCTACCTTTCTTGGCTGTACATGATGTTCCCTCCTTTTATCACACGTTCGCTTACTGTAACGCGTGCCGTGGCCCCTTCAATATGCCGCCGAGAAAAGCGAAACTCGCGTATCGTCGGCTTGACCTTCTCAAGCGGGGGAAACTTTCTCCCGCTCTCCCGTATTCGCACGACAAACCAAGACTATGTACCGGACTACTGACTTTGCACGATATGGATATGAAGAGGAGGCAGGGACGGAAGTACCAGGAAACACAAGGAGAGGGGAACGGCGGGCCGTGCGAGGGTAAAGCAGGGGAAGCGCAACGGGCGAGAAACCTGGTCTATTTGTCGTTGCCGTGCCCGATCAGTGGTGGCGGCTCTGCGGAGGCCCAGCATTGCTCGAGGAGTGCCTCCTCCCACGCCCGCGGTCGGACTGGTCCGAGCCAGGACGGAACAGCCCGCCTGCGACGTGCGTCTCGTGCGGGCTGCGGTGGGCGGGGTGGTGCGGCTCATGTCCGCTATCATCCTCATGCTTGTGGTCGCTGCCGACGCCGCCCACTTGGTACGTATAGGCGCTCCACCCGCTCGTGGCTGAGAGGCGCCGCCAGGCATCGGGAGTGAGCTCCACTGCGGACGGGCCAGTCGTCAGTTGCTCGGGACCCTCGGATGGCACAAGGAGGATACTGGGAGAGAGGACACGACGCACCGTGCTCGATAGGCGAGACGAGCGCCTCGAGCGCTGCACACGCGACATAGCGGTCAGCGCACGCTTCCAAGGGAGCGAGGAGGGCGCGCACAAGGCGGCGCGACATCGCCGAGTCTTCCCAGCTGCGTCGGCGAGACTCGTGCGAGGCGTCCGACGCGCGGCGGGACATGCGATCGACGTCGGCAGTCGGGTCGTCGAGCGGCGGGAATGCTTCGCGGTGCTGGGAGCCTGTGCCGCGTAGGATGTTAGCTCCAGCTGGTCGAAAGACGAGAAGCGGGGAACGAACGCGAGCGACTGCGGCTGCGCGTGTGGTAGCTTGGGGACTGACGCTCTCGCCAGACGCGAGCTCGCCGTAAACAAAGAGGGGAGTTTCATGGCCTCCTTCAGTGGGGTAGAGCGGGGGCTGCGGTAGGAAGCCGTCGGGGTGACCAAGCGCGGAGGACAGCGCAGCGCACCGGACTATACTGCGCTTGGCCTGCACAGCAAGTTGGCCAGTATGTGCGGTGGCAGGGACGGGCAGCGGTTTAGCGACAGGCCCAAGCGAAGAAGCCGACGAACCGTTCCGGCACGCCTTCATGTGCTGGGCCAGGGTCGAATAGGAAGAGCCGTCTGGTACGCGCCCTGGCCCATGGCGTTCCCAAGAGCGTGCGAAAGGCCGTTTAGGGCCGTCAGGATCTCGCTCACTGCGCGCACAGGGTGGTTTAGGGAGAGGCAGCGAGAGGACGTGAAAGCGGGACGCACACGGTTGCCTGCGCCCCGTCAGAAGGTGGATCCTCTTCGCATCGCGGTGGCGCGCCTCCGCGCTCACCCTGTCAACGGACTTGGCAATGTCACGCTGCGTCCGCCGGAGACCCTCGAGCGGCATGCTTGCGTGACCGGCAACGCGGACCTGCGTCTCAATGAAAGCGAGCGACTGCAGGCCCCGTTCGTTAGCAAGTAGGCTCAACGGGGCAAATCGACGAGTTAGCACACCCGCTCGCCCCGCGTGCGTTCCAGGTTCTCCTCGAATTGGCGGACAGTCGCTTCAGCCAGCTGTTACGACGCATGGGCGAGGCGCTGCCGGCGGCCAATCTCCCCTTCGAGAGCTGCGTGTTTGTATTCAATGGGAGCGTCACAGTGAAGGTCGGGCTTGCGGGAAAGAGTCCGTGGAGGACGCACAGCCCGCTTCCTTCCTCCGCAGCGCGACAACCTCGCGATGCCCGTAACGAGCATCGTCCTCTGACGTGAATGACAGCGGACGGGAACGCAGCGAGGAGTGTTAGTGCGCCATGTGCTGGAGAGCAGGAGCAAGAGAGGAAAAAGCACGAAGCAGCGGGGGGGAGAAAAGGCCAAGGAAGCCCCGGAATGTCCCCGGCTGGGACGTTTGTCGGCGCGGTTACACGAGGAGCGACGGAGGTACGGCTGCGCCGAGTACATACACGAGCGGGAGGCGGAGAAGAGAAAGAAGGAGGAAAAGGCGGTATGCGCAGCGTCCCCAGCGGCGCGAGGGAACAGGCTTCGATTCGAAGCCTTCAACAGGGAAGCAGCTGTTCAGATTGAATGCAGGAAACGAGACAGGAGAGGCAGAAGATGAGCGTGAGGAAGCGGGAGAGATGAGGCGGAGGAGGAGCGCAGGCGGTACAGCATCGGACCTCCCGCCTCTCTTGGCGCAGACAGCCGCATTCCGACAGGGCTGAGAGCACAGGTATGCAGAGCTAGGAAGAGACGGCAAGGAGCACGGAGATGGTCTGTTTGTCATCTCGACGATGTGGACGGAAGGGAAGGATAAGGGGAGAGGAAGGGAGGGCGGGAGAAAGAACAGCGAGGACGTGAGGGAGGGAAGGGGAGAAATGCCGACGTATGGAAGCGACAATCGCCCGCAGCCTAGTCCATTTGGTAACCAGGGTGAGGCAACGTCTCCCACTCGCGGTTCAAGTTGCTGTGCGTCAACACCGGGCTCAACGACCCCCCGCTCTGCCTCGAGTGCGGCCTAACCTCCTGCGGCACCTGCTCGTGCGGATGGAGAACCCGCCCATGCCCGCTCGTGTCGATGCTGAGGACTCCGGCGCGCGGACCGACGTGGTACGCCGAGCTGGCTGCGACGGGGACTGTCGGCTCGCGCTCCGCCGGGTCCCAGGACAGGCTGGACACTGAGCTCCAAGTGAAGCGCGGATCGCGGGTTTCGCCTGTCGACGGAGCGGTTGATTAGGCGGGGAGAGAGACGAAGCGTGAATGAAGACGTACTCTCCTCGATGGGCGAAACGAGGTCCGAGCGGGCTGCGTGCGAGGAACAGGATGTGAGCTCGAGGAGGCACGGCGGTCAAGGAGAGAAGGCAAGACGCACTGATGGGCGACTCGGGGATCCAGCTGCGGCGGTTCGGGTTGCCTGCGCGTCTCCCTCCGTCAGTATCCCTGAAGTGGGAAAGACGAGCAGGACGCACCGCTTTCCGGGTTTCCGCCCATCCCCCGGATGTACCGCATCGACTGCGACGAATCGGGGCGGATCGAGTGCGACGAGGAGCGGCGGCGGTGGCCCGAGGAGGCCGAGCCGGGGCGCCCGTCGATCTCGGCGGTGGGGTCGTCCATGGCGGGGAGGGCGAAGCGGCGGTGCTCGCCTGTGCGAGTGCAGTCGAGGAAACGTGAGCGCGCGCGCGAGCGGGAAGAGTGGGACGAGAGGAAAAGAGGCGGACGAACCAGATCCGCGGGGGCTGTGCGAGCTGGACCGGCGCTCCACGCTTTCAAAGACGGGCAGCCCCTCGACATAGATGGTATTTGGGCGCTCCTCGCGGTTCCGATTTGCGTGACGAGGCGCCTGTCCGGCTGGCTGCGCGCTCGCCTCTGCGTAAGTCGGCGGGATGGGCTGCAGGGCGGAAAGGGAACCGTCAACCGCGCGCGAGGCAGAGGAATTGGGGAAGACTGGACGCACGGCCTCGTACTCGATGTGTCCTGCCGTTTGACAAAAGTAAGCTTCGTCTTCTAGACCGGGAGAACGAGCGGGTCGCACCGAGCATGGCCTGCCGGAAGGTGCCCACCATTTGGCTGTACCCGCGGATACGGTCCGCCTGGTAGATGTGCTCGCCAAGGGCGTTGCCGATCTCGTGCCGGGTGACGGGGATCGCGCGGCGCAGGTTCTCCAGCTCTTGCGCGCGGACTACGAGCCAGACCGTCACTTTCGCGCGAGACGAGAAGAAGGGAAGGACACACACGCAGAGTTGGACCCCGCCACGAAGTTACTAAAGCGCTCGCGCTTGCCGAGGTTGCGATCGAGCTTGCGCAGGCGCGAGAGCTCCTGCCCAAGACGAGCATTCAGGCCCCTGAGGCGGTCCTGGGCCTTCGCAGAAGCCTTCTGGGCCTCTGAGCGCAGGCGTACCGCCTCGGTCTCCATCGCCGGAAGGCCCATCTGGCGCTCGGCCATCCACGACTCGCCCGCCTGGACGGCGTAGATGGCCTGTTGCTTTGACGCGCGGACAAGCTCTTGACGGCGATGAGCCTCGACTGGACATATCGCGTCAGCGAGGCTGTTCGACAGAGCTCATGGAAGGGAAGTAAGCTCACGCTCTGCGGTGTCGGCGAGCGCGGCCCGAAGCGCCTCCACCCTGGCCCGCCACTGCTTCATCAGCTGGTCGGGCGAGGGGTAGAGCGTCCCATGCACCGTTTGATGGACGTGAGTGCGAGGGTGGCGGTGCATCGCGGCGCGCGAGCGGCGTGCGGGAGAGGGAAGGTGGAGGGGACGGCGAGTGACGAGGCTCGACCGGCGCGCTACGAGCGTCTTTCGGCGCAGCCAGCAGCAGTGAAGGGAAGGAAGGAAGGAGTGGGCTAGGAGATTCGGTGGGCAGACGGTCACCTCCGCGGGAGTTCCTGACCTCCTGTCTGTCACGCTGCGGCGGCCATTCCGGAGAAAGCCGCACGACCTGAGGAGTCCAGCTCGCAAGCGGATACTGTACAGGAGGCAAGTACGGGGAGCAATACAGCCGTAAATGTTGTCGAAAGAGTGACGGAGAACCGCTCACTAGCCCGTGATTAGACGAACATTGCACGAATGCTGTGCATAGGCTCGCGTGTGAGTTAGAAGCCTTCAGCGCAGAAGTCACGGCTCCCGTTGCTCATGGGAAGTGTACAATTCATCGAGAAAATGAGGTGAGGGTGGCCTGCGAGGTTTTTGTCAGTTGCGGTTCCTCCACAGCAAGAAATGGCTTGAGCCCGCCAAGGAACCCATCAGTACCAGCTCTCGTCCTCCCCCCTTCTACCCGCGAGACCTGCAAGCAAGTCCAGCGATCGTAGGAGCGGGTGAGACGAGAGCCGAGTAGAGCCCGTCTGGTCTTCGTCAGCGATCCGGCGCGCTCCTTGCGGAGGCCCAGATCTCGAAGAACAAGGATGACTGATAAGACTGGTTTCATCTTTGCGATCCGCGGCGGGGGTGCTGAGGGGGAGGAACGGAATGGGAACGCACGAGAGAGCCGCAACACCTGCTTGTAGATGCCGGCGCACACGGTAAGACGTCTTGTGGATGTAGCGAGAGTGTCTGTCTCGATCAGGCGGGCCAGACAGACGTGCGCACCGCGCAGGACGCGATGGCGACGAGGGGGGGCCATGGGAGGTAGCGAGAGGGCGGGAGAGCCTGGAAGCAGCGAGGAGACGCGTCGCAGCCCACATAAGGACAACAAGAAGCGAGGCCATAGTCCAGCAAGAGGCAGAGACGCGAGCTGCGAAGTGTGCGGACGGCGACGAGCGAGACCGATGAAAGCGCGCGCGTCGTCCCTCCCTCGACTGCGCATACCCGCAGGACAAGCGTGACTGCGAGGACCACGCTTACGAGCACAGGTCTCTGCACGACCCGCACGAACTCGCAGCCTCCTCTGAGCCCGCCGCCAACGCCCGCACCTCGCCTCGCCCGTCCCGGCGAGATCGCCCCTTCTCCCGCCGCAATTCCGACGTGAGCTGCGTGTCCATCCTGCTGGGCGTCCGCTGCCAACCTCCGGCGGGTATCGTGCCAAACGGCGTTTCTCTTGGAAGCGTGCTGACCTCGCTCGCCTCCCTCGGCAGCTGCGACCATGTCCAACTCGACGCTCGCGTTCGGCAAGTACGAATGGATCTGCTCACGCGGCGCGCTGATCGTCTGCCCGCTCCTCGGCTCAACCGACTACGGCATCGAGCCAGAGTGCTACTCGCGCAATGTCGAGTTTGGCCGGACCCTCGTCTTCCAGCCAGGTCCGTCCCTATTTCTCCCTCCTTATAACCTGGGCAAAGGGCTGACACGCCACGAACCACAGCAACATCGTTCCTGCACATCTGCTCGCTCCTGATGGTCATCATTATGATCCTCCACATCCGAAGCAAGTACACCGCCGTCGGCCGCAAGGAGATCCTCGTCTTCTTCTGGATGTATTTCCTTGAGGAGCTCCTCGCCATCTTTCTCGACTCGGCGATCATTCCGCCCAGCTCCGACGTCTACGCCGTACCACTCCTCCCCTTCTCTCCGCCCCGAAACCAGTGCTCACTCTCCCTCTCCGCTTGCAGTGGTTCGCCGCGATTCACACCGGCCTCGTATGCGCCACGTTCTGGTGTCTGCTTGTCAACGGCTTCGTGGGCTTCCAGGTCGTCGAGGACGGCACGCCCATGTCGCTTTGGGTGCGTACTCGTCTTCACGCCATGCCGACTGCACAAAACCGTCCCCCTCAAGCGCGCTCGAGCTGATGTCCTTCCCGCAGACCCTGCAAGGCTCATGCGCTGTCGTCGGCCTCATCGTTGGCCTCATTGCGATCGGCACATTCAAGGACGCGGCAGGCCTCTCGTCCGCCACGCCGACGGGCCTGTGGATCCTCCAGTTCATCTTCAACCTCGCCTGCGTGGTCATCTACGTGATCGCGCAGCTGCTGCTCGTTTGGCGGACGCTTGACGACCGCTGGCCCATCGGGGACATCCTCTTCGGGACGGCGTTCTGGGTCATCGGGCAGGTTCTGCTGTACGCGTTCAGCAACACAATCTGCGACGCTGTGTCGCACTACCTCGACGGGACGTTCTTCCACGCCTTGTGCACGCTCTTTGCCGTTATGATGGGTGCGTGCTCTCTTCTTCTCTTTGCGATCCGCCCCCAGTGAGCAGACGCTTACCTCGCCTATCTTGCACAGTGTACAAGTACTGGGACGACCTCACGCGCGAGGACCTCGAGTTCTCCGTCGGCAGCAAGAACAACGCCTGGGAGCTTAAGGAGCAACTGCTGGACGAGGATGACCGCTCGTACGGCACAGGTGCCTACGGCCAGGGCGCGTACCCGCCACAGAAGGGGTACGGCTCGTACGCCGCGTACTGAGCGGGTGGGCTCACGCACGCGTCGTCATCGTGCACGCAAGGAGGAGATGGCGTAGACCCTTGTGAATTCTCCCTGCCTAGCCTCTCCCCGCCCTTCCGCCTTACAGACACTACCTATCCTCCCTTCTGCTGGGCACTCGCCTCGTGTTTGTAAGTCTCGCGCAGGCTTTTCCTTGTACGCAGCTCTCACGCCTCGCCGCGTCCTGACGCTGGTAGGTCCCCCTATCGCGAGAGAAGAATATTAAGAATGCTCTCCTCGCTCACACTTCGGCAGGCAACGTGGGAGCGCCGTCATGCCTGACTCGCAAGCTTCGGCAACTTGCGCGCTTCCCAGCTTCTTTTCAGGTCCTCCTCGCGAGCCCGCCGCCATGCGCACGCACGAGGCGACGCCAGAGTTCGGATGGACGTGTCGCGTCCCGCGGGTCAATAAGCACGAGTGCCGGAGTCGAGCGATGAGGAGGAGAAGCGGGTCGAGGAGGAAGAGGCAGCAGCTCGTTCGCGTCCGAGCGAGCAGCGGCGTAGAGCAGGAGTTCTTCGAGCCAGCTGAAACTGCAGCAAGCACGCTCTTACAAGGGAAGAGCGTGGTTCAGGAGGTCAACGAAGGGCGGTCACTCGTTGCCCTCGTCGCCCGCGCTCGCCACGCGCAGAGCGGAGCATACAGGTCTGCAGCCAAGCTAGGCATCCTCGGCGAAGCTGATTGCGCTGCTTCCGCTCGCCCCGACGCCGGCGTCACCCCTCTCCTCTTCATCAGCGGACGCCTCGTCCCCGCCCGCACAGCTCGCCCGCACGGCCGCTAGGCCGCGGGGCAAGTCGTCTCGCTCTTACCACATGAGCACTCAGGCTGCTGAGGCGGGTCCGTCGTCCACGTCGTCCCCGTCCAAGCCCTCGTCCACGGCTTCCCCACACCGACACCCTCCTGCCTCAGGCGCAACAGCAGTCGAGCCGTATGACTCGCCGCTCAAGCCCGCGCCGCCCGGACCTTCTACTTATGCAGCGGGCGGACAAGAGACGGACGTTGCCGAAGAAGACGAGGGCGGCGACCTGGGCATGAGGAGGGCGGCAGTGCGCTCCTCGCCCGAGAAGGGCAAGGGCAAGGCGCGTGCGCTTGAGCCGGAGTATGCGCACGTGAGATCGGCGAGCGGGGACGTCGTGCTGGACATGGGGGGCGAGGCGGCGGACGATGAGGCGGCTGAGGAGCGCAGGATCCAGCAGGTGTGCTCCCTCTCTCTACCATCGCCTCGAGCGCGTATTGACCGCTCGCTGTGGATCAGAACCTTGCGCGCTGGTCCCGTGCCGACGCGAAACGCCGCGCCTCTCTGCGCCGTTCGACCAAGCTCGTCATGCCGTCCCTCCCCTCCCCACCGCCCGTCTCCCTCCCCTCCCCTACGGCACTCGTACGGCGGACCTCGACACTACTCCGCACTGGAAATCGACGACGGCGTGAGAGCGTCGAGGTTGGCGGGCTTGAGGCGGAGGAGCTCGAGCTCGGCGGTGTGGACGGGATGCAGCTCGAGGAGGGCGTCGCGGGACGAAGGGGTACGCGAAAGCTAAGCTTGCAGATCGGGGCGGGTGCAGAGTTTAAGGAAGGCGGGGCCGCACCTCAGAGCGCGGAAGCCGTAGGCGGCTTGTCGCGAGTCGGCGAGGAGGCGGACGAGGCGGATGGCGAAGGCGACGGCGCCCACACGCCTACTTCAACCTCGCACCCGCGCGCATCAGTCGAATCCGCACCCTTGGCAACGCCGACCAGCGGGCCTACGTCAAACCCCTTCTCCCCCTCGAACGCGTCGTTCGTCTCGCTCGAGTCGACCGCCACGGACCGGACCGCACGCACCGGTTCGCGCTTCATCGAGGACCTACCCGCGCTACCTACGTCCCCTCCATCCGCGCCCGTCACGCCGCACACCTCGCCCTCCAAGCCCTCAACCACCCCCAGCGCCAGCGCAAACCCCTTCCTCGACGTGGTGGTCACCTCCCCGACGCCCACACGGCCGGGTCCGCGCTCTTACCCGAGCCAGAGCACGCTCCACACGCTCGCGTCCTCCTCCACGGTTCCTTCCGCTCCGCCGCGCACGCCGTCGCCCGCAGGCAGCGCCGCGTCCTCCCCCTTCTCGTCGCCCGGCCTCGGCGGGAGCAGCGCCAACGCATCGCCGTATCAGCCCTCGTCCGGCGCGCGGCTGCGTCGGCCTCCCCGCCCTAGCGCTCCCATGTCCGCTTCACCAGGCGGGAGCGCGTATGGCGCAGTCTTTGGCGGCGCGTCACAGGAGGACGAGGCGATCGGATGGCTCGACTGGCTGCTGTGCGGGTGCTTCCGCGTCGGGGGCGGGCAGAGGGACGAGAGGGTCGAACAGCAGGGGCGAACGAATCCCATGGAGTGAGGGGCAGGAGGGCTTAGTCGTCGCGGGCAGGGAAGGGGCGTATGGAGGGCACGAGGGAGACGATGGACGGACACTCTGTGCGCTCTTACTCCCACTCTTGATTAGTCTTTCTTGTTGTTATGCCTCGAGCGCCGCAACTCGCACGCAAGTGTTCGCACCATCAAAGACCGGGGGCTCGCACGTAAAGAGTCGAGAGATGCGATAGCGTGCGGTGCCTCTACTTGTACAACACGTCCTTCTTAGCCTCTCGCCCGTTCACGCCTTTGCCTCCTGCGCCTCGATCCAGGCGAGCCCCGCCTCCAGCCGGCGAAGAACCTCCTCCCGCCCCAACACGGCGATAACGTCGACCACGCCAGCGCCAACCTGCACACATGCTTGTCAGCGCACAGCTTCGTGCTTACGGCAAAGGGAAAGACGGCGTACCTTCTGCCCCGTCAGCGCCCACCGCAGCGGGTTCATCACCTCCTTGGCCTTCTTCTTCCCTCCCCTCTGCTGCACCAGCACGTCGAGCACCTCACGCAGCGGCGCCGTGTCGAGCGCGCCGCCATCCCCTGAATGCACGGGGAAGTGTGCGGCCGGCAGAGCGGACTGTGCGGCGCGGAGAGACTCGCCTGCGCGGGCAGTGTGAGCGATAGGGGCGAGAGATAGACGGAAAGAACGTACGGGAGATGGGGAGGGGGACGCTCTTGAACAACTGCGTCGCGAGCGCCGAGTCGTACATGGGCGGGTGGAAGAAGTACGCGCCGAGGGAGGGGACGTCCAGTATCGTGTGGATGCGATCCTGCGCGTGCTCATTCCGTCAGGTCACTGAATAAGGAGACAGAGGGGATGGTCGTACCTTGAGCGCGTCGAGCACACGCGCGATGTACACCTCCTCGACGCGCTCGCCCGCCAGATCCGGCCACTTCTCCCTCACGACTGTCCGCGTCCTCTGCGCAACGTCCCCCCGTCCGCCGCCCTCGCCCGCGTCTGCGAGCTTGAGGCGGATGTGCGCACGGTTGAGGAAGTCGAGCTTGGCGGACTGCATCGTTGCGCGGTTCTTATTCACACCTTCGAAAGAGAAGGATTGAATGAGAGCAACGAGGGGGAGGACTTCCTCGTTGTCGGGGGGGATTGTAGGTGTCGAGGAGGAATTGAAGGAGGCCGAGGAGGAAGGCGGGGAAGGGGAGGGGGACGACGACTGGGGCGACCAGCCCATCAGGGCGACAAAGTTGAGAAGCGCTTCAGGCTCGTAGCCCTTGGCCTGTGCGCGAGGTAACCCCGTCAGTGGACGGACACGACAGGTACTGATACGTGGGCAGAGATTGCACCGCGCGGCGGTTTCCACCCGCGAGCCGTCCAAGCAGGACCGGCGACTGACGATGTAGTCCTCAACCTTGACGTCTCCGGCGCGCTTGCTCAGCTTGCTTCCATCGGGATTGATGAGCAGCGGGAGATGCGCAAATTTGGGCCTCGGCAGACCGAGCGCGTCGTACAGCTGTAGGTGCTTCGGTGTCGAGGGAAGCCATTCCTGCGAGCGCGCGATCAAGCGTCAGCCTTCTCTTCATGTAGAGACGAGGAGAAGAGGACTCGCCTCTCCGCGGAGCACATGCGTGATGCCCATCTCGTAGTCGTCGACAACGTTGGCGAAATGGTACGTCGGGAGTCCGTCCGACTTGCGCAGGACGAAGTCCTCAAGCGGGAGCGCGTCGTAATGAATGGCGTCGTATATCAGGTCTTCCTGGGTGAGTGGGGCCGAAGAGCTCTGCGCGCGACGTCTGGTCAGACACGAGTACGCAGCGGTAGGCAACTCGCGAGTCGAAGGCCCACGGCAACGTACCTTGAACCGCACAATGTTGCGCTCCTTGCGCGCAAGCCGCTCCCTGACCTCCTCTTGTGACAGGCCGAGACAGCGCCGATCGTACCCTTCGTGAGAGCCCTGCTTCTGAAGGCGCTTCCGCGTCTTAGCGAGGCGCTCGGGCGTGCAAAAGCAGTGGTACGCTTTTCCGGACTGCCGGGGGAACGGTTCGAGCGTTAGCTATTGCTCAAGGAAACGAGTCGATCGGAGATTGTCCAGGACAGTTCAGAGGCACGGCAGCGTGGGGCGACAACCTGACGCACCTCGATGAGCGGCTCGAGGTACCTGTCGTACACCTCCTTGCGCTGCGACTGGAAGTACGGTTCGTTTGGTCCTCCCTTACCCGGTCCTGCGCTTGCGTGCGAGAGTCAGTTCTGGCGGCGGGACATCGGCGCGAAAGCCAGAGCGGAACGGACCCTCGTCAAAATCGAGTTTCGCCCACTCGAGAGTCCTGAGCAGCGACTCTACAGCTCCCTCGACATACCGCGTCTGCTCATGCGCAACATAGCCAATTAGTGGGCGTGTGAGAGTAGCGACGGGAGGGGTGCGCGCCTGATCCGTATCCTCGACGCGCAGCACCCACTTTCCGCCAAGTTTCCGCGCGAGTAGATGGTTGTACAGAGCTGTCCGGAGCCCTCCCAGGTGCAAGTACCCCGTCGGCGAGGGTGCAAAGCGGAGTTTCGGGGGTCGAGGCGATGAAGGCGATGAGGAGCAGCAGCTCGCGCGGGACGAGGCGAAGGAGCGAGCTGCGCGAGGAGGACGCAGATGGAGTCCTCCTCGCGGTATCCGCCGAGCCAGAAGTGCTCCCAGCGGCGTGGAATGCTTCATCGGGAGACCTGACGAAGGGAGACCCTCCCTTTGCCTCGTCCGCTCTCCTCTCGCTCGCTCGTGCGAATATTGGTCTCGCTAGAATGCCCCTCCGGATGAAGGCAACGCCCTACGACGACGCCGTCCGCCGCGCACAGAAGCGCGCCGCCCGCAAAGCCAAGCACCGCTCCGCTCCCCGCGACGAGTCCCTCACCCCGCCGCGCAACCCGCCCAAGGAGCACGCCGACTATGAGGGTCTCGATGAGGGCGACGTCCCGCCCGAGCAGGCGCACAAGCGATCTCGCACCGACGACGACCAGGGCTTTCTCGACGCGCTCGCGGACGCAGAGGCCGCAGACAGCGGCATCGGCTTCCACGAGGACCAGTTCTACGCCCGGCAAGTCCCAGCGTATGCAAGCTACTACGGCTCGGCGGCGGGCGCGGCCGCGGGGATTGCCACCCCCGGGCAGGGGAGCTACCTCAACCAGATGGACGAGGAAGAGTACGCCGAGTTTGTTCGCGCGGGAATGTGGCGCCGCAAGAATCGTGAAGAGGTCGAGCGCCTCGAGCGCGTTGAGAAGGAGCGCAGGGCGCGCGAGGAGCGCGAGCGTAGGGAGAAGGAGCAGCGGGATCGGGAGGAGCGCGAGCGGATCCGCCGCTTGGAGGAGCGGAAAAAACGCAAGAGCAAGGAGGAGGAGGTCGAGGCGCGGCGGCGGTACGACGAGGGCTGGAAGAAGCTCCAGCAAGCCGCCGCGGCCCCACCTCCCTCCGCCTCTACCTCGACGTCCTCAGCCTCCTCCTCCTCCTCAACGCCCGCGCCTCCTCCCGCACCCTCCGACACCCCCGCAGACGGCACCGACGCTCCTTCAGCCGATGCCCCCGCACCAGCTGCCGACAAGCCTCCGTCCGCGTATCCCCTCCGGTTCAGCGACTTCCCCTGGCCGCTCTTTCCCCCTCTCGCCTTTCCCCCGCTCTCCTGGCCCTCCATCGACGATATCACCGCACCCGCCATCAGCGCCTTCCTCCTCCCCGACTCGCTGCCCGCGTCGCAGCACAAGGCTACGCTCCGCCAGGCCGTACTCGCGTACCACCCGGACCGGTTCGAGCGGTATGTGCTCCGCGTACCGGAGGAGAAGGAGGATGTGCGGGAACGCGTGAGGGAACTCGGGTTGCGGGTCAGCCAGGTGCTGAATGATCTTTCGAGGAAGGGGGCGTGAGGAGGAGGAGCGTGTTGTGCTGTTCTGCCTTCCGCGTGTTGTCGTAACTCGTCGTGCGCTTCTCTCACTCTCGTGTTGCTGTGGAGAATCTGCAAAGCCAGTGTGGCGAGGGGATTGCGGGATGGCACTGCTTAAAGTCGAATATCACATGCTCCTCTCCTCCCCATCTACAGTTTCGCCCTCCCCGCCTCCTCCGGACCTTCCGCATACATCTGGATATGCTGCACCGCCAACTCGCTCAGGCGCGGGAAGATCTTGGCGTGCTGTGCCGCCTTGGCGGACGAGGCGTTCCCCTGTGCGACACGGGCGGCAATGCCCTGGGTGATGACCGCGAGCTGCGCTCTCCCTCCCTGTCAGCTGTTGCACCTGACGGAAAACGGGGAGGAAAACACGCACTCGGAAGAACGCGAAGCTCACGCAACCCTCCCACGCCCTGCGTCCCGCAGCGACAGCCCCCTGCTCTGCGAGGGGGACGTTCCCCATCGCGCCCGCGGCAACCGTCCCTGCGTCCCCGCCGAGGGTGGTGCGGAAGTCGAGGGCTAGGTGCGAACACCAGGCCGCGAGAAGGGTCGAGGGCGGCGGGATCGGCAGGGCGGACGGGGGAATGCCCCTGCGTCCGACGGCGGGCGGGGTCAGTCCCTTGAGAGGAAGACAATCAAAAGAATGAGACGGTAGCAGAGAGCGACACGCCTCTGCGCCCTCATGCTTGTCTGCGGAAGAGAACGCACCTCATCCCCGTCAGGTACCCCGCCCCGCCGCTCTCGCTCGGGATGTAGTACGGCTGGAGGAGGTTCGCGAGGTCGGAGAAAGGATGTCCGAGTGTCGAGAGCTCCCAGTCGATGACGCCAATCACGCGCGGCTCGGTGGGGTGGAAGATCTGCGTGTGCAGGGGAGAAAGCGGATGCCGGAGGAAGGGGAAGGAAAAGAAGGCAGAGGGTCAGTCATGTGCCATGCAGGTGAGCGGACTCGAGACGGTCGAGCAGGGCGCAGAGAGTGCAGCCCGGTCGACAGCCGTCCCACTCGCCCGCGCTTGGGAAGGTCCCCTCCCACGCCCTCAAGGACATACCATATTGTCAATCTTGAAGTCTCCATGCACGATTCGTCCCTCCAGCGTCCTCCCTCCCTGTTGCACCTCCGCCGCACCGCCGCTCCCGCCGGGGAGGTTCGCGCCGTACCACGTCAGGAGGAAATCGAGGTGCGGGATAGGGCCGACGGGCGTGCCGGTCTTGGTGGAAGTGACGGCGGCTTGGGCGGCTGAGACTTTCGAGAGCGAGCTGCGCAGTGCAGGACGGGTGAGCGGGGCGGAGGGGCGAGAGGATCACGCCTGACGCGGATCCGAGGCGGAAAGAGCGCGACGTGCCGGATCTGCCGCGGGTAGAATGCCTTCATCGACCCGTAGTCGCCCAAACCGATCATTTTCGGATCGAGTGCATGCAGCGCGGCGAGCGTCTTGATCACGGAGAGCCAGCTGCGGAGGAGGGACGGTTAGCGGAGCCGGACAAGAGGAGAAGAAAGACGTACAGCGCCTCTCGCTCCGTTTTGGTCTCCACCTCGGGCATGCGCACGTCCTCAAACTTGCGACCAGCGAGGTACTCCACTGTTCACGGAGAAGGCCATCGTTAGCAAGGTCAGCTTCGTTCCTTGGACGAGCGAAGAGGTCGCCTCCCAGGCGAGCGTGAGACGCACTGAGGTACCATTGCCTGCCGATAATGGCCTCATCTTTGCACAGGTGGTACACCTTCGGGACGGGTACGCTCCCCTCCTTACCGAGCGCCTCGAGGATGCGGTACTCGCGGTCGATGGCATGTGCCGTCTTGGAAATGAGCGGGCCCGGCGGGCGTGTGCGTACGACGTACTTCTTTCCATTGTTGCCCGTGAGAAGGTACGTCGGGTTTCTGCGCGCATGTGGCGGTGGGACGTGAGCCGGAAACGGGAGGTGGGGAAGGAAAAGAGAGAGGGGGCGCACGACTGGCCGAAGGAGAACTGGTAGACGGTCGGGTCGATCCTGAAGCCCTTAACCTGCGCTTCGATGTAGCTGCGGAGCTGGTCGACGTCGAGGGGCGTGCTGTGTGGGGACAGAAGGGCGAGATGAGGATGCGGGGTGGGGAGACGAGCGAGGCGCGGACGCACCGGATGGGCCCGTACTCGGTCTCGCTGGGGATGGCCATGGGTGATAACTGTTCTCTGAAGCAGGCAGAGCGCAGAGGAGAAGAGCGAGCGCAACGAAACTCGGCGGGTGGAGCTGCCGATGAGCCGGAACGACGCGCCTCGGACAGGGCAGGGCTACGACCGCGTCGTACTGTGACGGTGAAGCTAAGCTTTGGGAACTGGACAGCCGCAAGAGAACCTGCTCGCTTTGTCTTCAGGGCACACCGAGGTCAAGCAGGTTGCATATTTGCCTCTCTTCCCTCAGCACGATCTCTCGCAGAGACAACAACGCAGTCTCGAGTGCACGGTTTTCCTCCGACGCTACAGCACAAGCGCCTCAGCGGTTCCAGCTCGCCTGCGACGAGTACCGCGACGCCGCACCCTGCGAGGTCGAGGCGCCCGCGTCGCCCTCGCGCGGACTCGCAGGCGAGAACGCGTTCGGACTCGCGGGTGAGAAGGCTGGGCTCGTAGGTCTGTGGGCAGCTTGACGTAAGTACAGGCAGGAGAGGAGAACAAGGGGTCAAAACTTGCGAGTAAGCCGGCGACGTCGGCCTGCGAGTGTATGGTCAGCGTGTGGAATCAGGGACGGTAAGAACTCTGCTCACGAATATTTCGGTGATGCAGGCGAGAAAGCGGGTGAGGTTGGCGACATCTTCGGGGACGTCGGGCTGCGGGAAGAGGGGCGAGTGAGCCTCCAGGTGCGGCAGAACTGGCGAAAGGGCAGCAAGCGTACGAGTACGCTGGTGAAGTGGGGGAGAACTTGGGCGATGTGGGCCTATAGGAGGGTGAGAAGGTGTCAGCGCGAGGTGGCCGGAGGATAGGTAAGACCTGAAGGAGGACAGAACGCCGTGACGACATACGAATAAGCGGGTGAGGTAGGGGAGAAGCGCGGGCTCGCAGGAGAGAACGCGGGGCTGGCGGGCGAGAAAGCGGGCGAAGCGGGAGAGAAGCGGGGAGAAGCAGGCCTGCGTGGGTTTGTGCGAAAGTCAGTTTCGTCATTTGAGCGCTCGTGTCCGAGATAATTGCCCCACGAGAAGGACGGCGAGGTGGGCCTGCAAGACGGGCGGAGAGTAAGTCAGGGAGCGGCAGCATGGCGGAACGAGCGAAACTCACGAATACCCGGCGGGGGACGTCGGGCTTTGAGCGTAGAGCGTCAGCGCGGCTACCAGAGAGTAACGGAAGTGCATTCGTGACGCACGAGAAGCTCGGGGAAGCGGGAGAGTAGCGCGCGGGGGACGTCGGCGAGGCGCGGTTGACCCAGGGTGAGGCGCTGCCGGCGGTCGGGTTGTAGGGCGACGCTCCGCCGTACGCGAACGGCGACGTCCTGCGGGGGCACTCGCGTCGTCAGCATGCGTGTGAGAGAGGCCCAGTACCAGGAGGCGTGTGAAAGGAGCGGAGGAAAAGGGGCGTGAGAGGATAGGGCGGACACGCACGGAGAGTAGCCGCCTGCGCCCGCGCCAAACGGCGACTGCCCACCCGTGAACGGCGACTGGCCGCCGGAGAACGGCGACTGCCCGCCCGCGAACGGGCTCGCACCGCCTGCAAACGGCGAAGCGCCGCCCGAGAAGGGCGACGCACCGCCAAAGCCGCCCTGATCGTACATGCCGTCCTGCCCCGGCTGAATGATGGGCGAAAACGCGGCCATGCCGAGCGCCTCCTGCCCGCCGCCGTAGTAAGCTGGCGTCTTGCCCTCGGCCATGTCGGCGTAGGGCGTAGCGCCGCCGCCGGGCGTCCGCCCCCCCTCCATCACCGCGTCGATCGCCATGCCCGCCGGGACAGGGAGGCGGTGGTCGGGAATCACCTCCTGGAGCTTGTCAAGGTCGAGCGCGAGCTCGAACGCGCCCGTGCCCATCGGCGCCTGCTGCCCGAGGAGGACAGCCTCGGCGACGCCGGTGCAGTAGTCCGTCTCGCCCGCGGCCGCCGCCTCCATGAGGATCTCGACCGTCTCCTCGAACGAGCAGCGCATGAGCGCACCCGTGTCGGAGCGGTTGATGCCGTGGCGCGTGATGGCCATCAGCGAGCCGCGATTCGTCATGATGTCGGTGAGCATCGACAGGTGGCGGTAGTTGACCTTGGAGCCGTCAAACTCGATGACGTTCCGCAGCTCGCGAAGGACGGACGCGCGCGCGGCCTCGATGCCGAGCACCTCGAGGACCTCGACGCACGAGTTGGAGAGCGTGCGGCTCGGGTCGACGCCCTCGGTGCACAGCACCTTGCGAAGGTTGATGCCGTCCGTCTCGAGGACCCACTCGTTCGGCGAGTGGAACTCGCCGGCGTCGTTGAGCTGCGGACGCTTCTGCTCCATCATGAAGACGCGGTCGATGCCCTCGACACCTCGGAGCGCGATCGAGCCGAGCATCTGCGACTCGAGCTGCTTGAGGAACACGTCCTCGTCGTCTTCGTCGTCCTCCTCCTGGCCCTCCTTGTCGCCGCCGGCAGGCTTGAGCGCGCGGCACCGGATCACGAGCTTCTCGGCGTTGTCCTCGGACCAGATGACGAACAAATCCTGGTCGAACGTTTCGGCAATCTTGCCCGCGACATAGTGCATCTCGAGCTTCTTGTCGAGCATCTTGGCGCGGTCGAGCTCGAAGCGGAGCAGCCACGGCGACTGGCGCGACAGGTTCGCCTCGACGTCCTCGTCGGGGATGGCGAAGAACGCCTCGACAAACTCGCGGTCGTCCTCGATGACGGTGGCGGTCGGGTCCGGGTCGTAGAAGATCTCGGTCGAGGCGGTGACGGTCTGGAGGGTCGTGTACGAAAGGCGCGTCTGCACCTCCTTGGCAAGGTTGATGTCCTTGGCGTACTGCTCCTCCAGATAGACGGTCGTCGACGGCGTCTTGAGGTTGACGGCAACGTTGATGATCTCCTTGAGACGCGGCACACCGAGCGTGACATTCTTCGACGACACACCGGCGTAGTGGAACGTGTTGAGCGTCATTTGCGTCGCTGGCTCGCCGATCGACTGCGCCGCAAGCGTGCCGCACATCTCGCCCGGCGCGACAACCGACGCGTTGAATTTACTCTCGACCTCGCCGATGACCCACTCGAACGCCTCCTTGTTGAGGTGGTACTCCTCGATGACGCGCCGCGAGGCGAGCACCGAACGGACGAAGATGCCAAACAGGCGCGTCGCGTTCTCCTGCGCCTCGACCGAGAGCGCGTCCGAGCCGCGGACGACGACGAGGCGCTGTAGGAGCGCGTGCACAGCGCCGACGATGTCGGCGGGCGCGAGGTCGGAGGGGTTGCGGAAGTCGATGTGGAAGATCTGCTGCGCGTTCTGAATCACGCGGCGGAGGTTGACCGGCAGCGAGACGGTCGCGTCGCCCTTAGGGAAGATCTTGTCGCGGAGGAGCGCGCGGTCTTCGCGGAGCTTCTGGTACTCGAGGTCGAGGACCTGCTGCACGTCCGGATCGGCCTGCGCGAGGTCGACGCGGATCGTCTTCGGGCGGAAGTTCCACTCGGGGTCGGTCACGTCAACGCGGTACCGCTTCTCAAAGCGCTCGTTCGAGAGGCGGATCGGCTCGATCACCTGCTCTTCAATGAACGCGCCGTCCATGCCGTCCTCGCCGTAGACAAACTGGACGACGTCGCCGAGCGAGTTGCGCACGGTGCCGTCGTATGCGACCATGACGTCCTCGAGGGCCTTGACCAGACGGCGCTGGATGTACCCCGTCTCGGCGGTCTTGACCGCCGTGTCGATGAGACCCTCACGCCCGGCCATCGCGTGGAAGAAGAACTCCTGCGGGGTGAGGCCTGCGCGCAAGCGACCTCGTCAGTCACGCACTGGAAGGGGAGGGGTAAGCTTGAGAGTGCGGACCTCGCAGGTACGAGTTCTCAACAAAGCCGCGCGCCTCGGGCGAATAGTCGTCCTTGGTGAAGTGCGGAAGCGAGCGGTACTTGAAGCCGAACGGGCAGCGCTTGCCTTCGACGATCTGCTGGCCGACACACGCCGACATCTGCGAAATGTTGATGAAGGAGCCCTTGGACCCGGCAACGACCATCTGCTTGACGTTGTTGTCGGCCTTGAGCGAGCGCTCGGCGCTCCGTCCGGACGAGTCGCGCGCCTGGTTGAGCGCGCGCGTGACCTTGCTCTCGAACGATTCGCGGACCGTCATGCCGGGTTCGGGCTCGAGCTTGTCGTCGTGAGCGAGCTGAATGATGCGGTCGACCTCGGCCTTGGCCGTGTTGATGAAGCCCTGGATGGCCTCCATCGTGCCCTTGTCGGGGACCGTGTCCCCGATGCCGATCGAGAAGCCGTTATGCAGGAGCCAGTAGTTGACGACCTTCTGCACGCCCGAGAAGAAGTCGCGGCAGACGATGTGGCCCTTCTCGCGGTAGATGACGTGGATCAGGCCGCCCTGCGACGTCCCGACCGTCTTCTTGTCGACCGTGCCGAACATGATCTGTCCGTCCTCGATGTACATGCCGTCGTCGTCGTTGGGTGCGACCGTGCGCGAACCCGACGCGCGGTAGAGGTTGATCCCCGCCGGTATGCACATCGACAGGATCTGCTTGCCCGTCCACAGCGGCTTGGGCTTCATGATCGCCGGAGGAGGGAGGACGCCGTCCCAGTCGGGAACCCAGAGGAGGATATTCTGAATGAAGTCGAGGTCCATGAAGCAGTCGCGAAGCGTGAACTTGCGGATCCCGCAGAGCGTGTCCTGGACGATGCCCATGACGGGCTTGTTCGCCTGCGGCGAGATGATGTTGCGCGGGACGGCGCAGATGTTGATGAGCTCGGCGCGCGTCTCCTCGCTCTGCGGCACGTGCAGGTTCATCTCGTCGCCGTCAAAGTCGGCGTTGTACGGCGAGGTGACCGAGAGGTTCAGTCGGAACGTCGAGTACGGCATGAGCTTGACGCGGTGACCCACTACGCGTACGGTTGCGCATCAGCGAGATGCTCAGCGAAAGAACGGGAAAGCGAAAGGGACGCACTCATGGACATCTTGTGGAGCGACGGCTGCCGGTTGAACAGGACGATATCGCCGTCCTTGAGGTGGCGCTCGACGATCCAGCCGTACTGAAGGAACGTGTCGGCGCGCTTGTTGTACCTCAGGTCGATGCGGTCGCCCGTGTCGCGGACAACGTAGCGCGCACCGGGGTACTCGTTCGGGCCGTTCCGGACGAGCTCCTGAAGGTGCTGGATGTTGTACGGCGTGACGCGCTCCGGGTACGTGAGCGTACGCGCGATCGAGAACGGCACGCCGACCTCATCGAGCGCGAGGTTCGGGTCGCCCGTAATGACCGTACGCGCCGAAAAATCGACACGCTTGCCCATGAGGTTACCACGGAGACGACCCTCCTTGCCCTTGAGTCGCGCGCGGATCGACTTGACGGGGCGGCCCGACTTCTGCAGCGCCTGCGGCTGGCCCGGAAGGTCGTTGTCCATGTAGGTCGCGATGTGCCACTGCGCGCATGTGAGGGTTCAGTAAGCGCTCTAAACTCGTCATGAGCAAGCTGCGCACCTGGAGGAGCGTCTCGAATTCGCTGATAACGTGTGCCGGCGCGCCCTCCTCCTCAAACTTGCGCAGGCTCGAGTTGGCGCGGATGATCTCGGCGAGCTTATACGTCAAGTCGTCCTCGCCGCGCATGGCACCGCCATCGACCGAAATCGACGGGCGGACGGGCGGGGGCGGGACGGGGAGAACGGTGAGGATCATCCAGGCAGGGTGCGCCTCGGCAGCCGACAGGCCCATCGTGACGAGGTCGTCGTCCGAGATCTTGCGGAAGAGCGTGTGCGCGTGCGTCGCCGTGAACGGCTTGCGGTCCGGCTGCTGCACGTTGCCGTCCTGAAGAACAGACTCGCAGCACGGTGAGCGAGAGCTGCCAACCGAGCAACGGGGGCTCGGTGGAAGCTTACCTCGTCCTTGCCCCGCCCGTATACCAGGAACAGCTTCAGCCCCTCGCGCCTCAGCTGCGGCTGCTCGTGCCCGCACCCTCCGTGTCCCGGCGGGACGTCCTCGCCCGCCGCGATCTTGGCCTGCGTCTCGTCATCGATGACGGTCATCTCGCACGTGTTCTTGCCCTTGACGAGGGCGTGCACGAGCGCGAGTCGCTTCTTCGGGTCGCGGACGAACCGCACGGCGTCGGCGAGGCGTTGGTCCTCGGCAGGCGAGATTTTGAGCTTGCCGCACTGGACGCAGATGCACTCGGTGATCTTCTTGACCTTATTGATGAACCCTGAGCGTGTCTTCCTGTCAGCAGAAGTCGTTGTAGATAAATGCGCATGACGCACCGACATGGAAGACGGCGCGGGAGAGCTCGATGTGGCCGAAGTGCCCGGGGCACTCTGCCATGCCCTCGCCGCAGGTCGCGCATTTGAAGTTGCGGTCAATCGTCCCTAGCCGCGGGTCGCTCAGCCCTCCCGTTTTCTGCACGCACGTGTTGGGTCAGCCTGGGCGAAGAGAGCGAGAGGGCGAAGGGGACGAACGGGCTTCGCATTGCCCTCCTCGAATGTCTCGGGGTATTCAACCTTGCAAACCGAGATGGCCTTGATCTCCTCTGGCGAGAGAATGCCGAACTGGATGGTGCGCGGACGCTTGATGGGCCTGGGAGCGATGCGCGAGTTGAGCCAGTCAGCCGACACACTCGCTCCGCGTCGGAAGCCCCGGAAGTAGCAGGAGGGGAACGCACTGGGTCGAATGAGCGAACTCGTGGCCGAGCATGGTGCACGCGGGGCGAGAGTGCGGCGCTGTCGAGCGAGTGAGGCGAGGGGTGGCGGAGGACGCGGTGCAGATGCGACAAAGAGACGCGCTGTTGAGGGCGGGTCGCCTGTGCGACTAGGCGAGGTTGCTGGATCTGCTCAGACGCTTGCTGGCACTCCTGACGGGTTCGGGGCGACGACACGGCGAGCGGGGGTCGAGGGGAGGGAGACAGCCGGCGACGGCGAGCGCGCGGGCGAGACTGGCGAGTGGTAGAGCGAGTCGAGCCTGCGGAGAGTGCTAGGTAGCACGAGACAGCTCACCCGGCCTGGCGAGGGCAGGGAAGAGTGGACGACAGCCCCTCCCTGGTCTCCTTACTCCTGAATACATTTGCTCAGCTCTATTGAAATGCCTTACCCCCGCTCTCTCGCACTCTCCAATTTGGTTGTCGCTTCTTTCGCGGTGTTGCTCGATTGGCGACGCGCCTTGCGGCTTCCTGATTCGATATCGACGCGCACACGACCCGCTCACCGCGTCAGACGCCTCGACGGCGCGCCTCTCCTCGCCAGTCGAGTGACCCGCCGACGCCCGCCTTCGTACAATGAGCGATCTCCGCGGCGCGCTCAAGGAGTGGGAGCGATCCTTCCGGTCGGCGCACGGCCGCGATCCGACCAAGGACGACATCCGTGCGCAGCCTGCGATCGGTTCGTCCCTTCTGCGCCTCGCTCTTCCCGCCGCAGAGCTTATGTGGTCGCGTTTCACAGCGGCCAAGTATAAGGAGTACGCCAAGCTCAAGACCGGCAAGGGCAAAGCGCCCGAGAAGCCTGCACAGGGCAAGCGTGCGCCGACAACGGCCCCACCCGCGCCCTCGAACCCGTTCAAGACGCCCACCAAGCCCAAGCCGTCGCGGTCCGTCACTCGGACCGCAGCAGATTCCTCGACGGACGGCCCTGGCGCAGGCGGATCGCCGACGAAGCGCCTCTCGGGCAGCAAACATGCCTCCTCGTCCGCACCGCAGTTCGTCCTCGCCAATTCGCCCTCGAAGCTGCGCGCGCTCGCCGCCGCGCACTCCTCCTCCGGCTCGCCGAACCGGCCTCAGTCTGGCGCCTGGGCCGGCGCGACCCTCGCCACGTCGACGAGCGTGACGGTGCCCTCACCGCAGAAGCGCGCGGCGAACCCCTTCGCGAGCCCGCAGAAGGGCTCGTTCGGCGAGCTGGAGCGCGCAGAACGGGAGCGCCTGCGTGCGAGGAAGCGCGCGGAGAGGGAGAAGCGCAAAGCTGAGGGCGTGCTCGGCGCAAAAGCGGCGAGCCAGGGCGCGGGGTGGGGCGGCGCAGGTGTCGTGCCTCGTGCAGGACGGCTGTTTGCGCGCACGGACTCGGCCGCAAGCGGGATGGACCTCGACGAGATGGACGAGTTCTTCTCGTCGCAGTCGTCCGCGGCAGCAGCGGGATCGCAGCGCCTGCTCGCGCAGCTCGCCAAGGCCTCTCCGACGCGTCCCGCCCCTCCTGCGTTGGCAGATGACGACGAGGTTTTTGGCCCCTCGCCTGTCAAGCGCCTCTCCACCGCACACCCCGCCAGCGCTGTGGCCGGTGTGCCCCCGAAACGCCCATTCGTCCCCCTCGTTCCCGACTCGCCTCCCGCTTCCACCTCCTCTTCCACCCTCCGCACCTCCCGCGCGCCCTCCGCCTCGGCACCCGCCAGGCCGAAACCATTCGCCGTCGCCCTTCCGTCGTCCTCCCTCCCCACCTCTACCGCGCGGAAACGCGCCCCGGCAGAAGCCGACGCGGACCCCGCCGCCGCGCTTGACGACATCGAGGACGACTTTTACGCCGATGCGCTGGAGAAGGCCGAGGCGGAGCTTGCTGCAGGAGGGGGGAAGAAGGGGAAGGGAAAGGGGCGCGCGGTGGCGGGAGGCGGAGCTGGAGGAGGCGCGGCGAAGAGGAAGAAGGTCGTGACCACTGCGACAGGCATCAAGGGGAAGGGCAAAGCGCGCACCATGCCCGGCTCGGACGGCGCTGACGAAGGGGAGATGGACGTCGACCCCGAGCACAACGAAGAGGTCCGCGTCGTCCCCTCCTCCCGCCCGGGCGAGCTCGTCCTCGAGTGCGAGCGGGACGAGGCGCTTGGCGGGGGCAGGGAGCGGCTGGTCATACACGAGAAGGGGTGGGATGCGCGGGCAAGGGCACGCGAGCGGGAGGAGCGGTGGAAGCGTGTGGCGGAGACAGCGGGACAGGGCGGGGCCGACGCGGTCGATGTGCAGGAGGCTGACAGCGATGGCGACGAGATGGTGGATGAAGTGTCGCTCTTTCGTCAGCGGCGAACGGTCGACCTCCTGTCGCGCGCGCGGGATGGCGCGTCCGCCACGCCTGCACCTACCGCAGACGCAGAAGACGCCGACGCCGACGCTCGCAGGCGCGACCTTGAAGCGTCGCTGCCCGCGGACCTCGCCGCCGTGCTCTCGCTCCGCAACTCGCCGCAGAAGGTGCATTCCTCCGCCAAGGCGCGGCAGGTCGCGCGGCTGTTGGGTGAGCGTGCCGCGGGGCGGCGACAACGAGATGGGCTGCTCGAGCTCGAGGGAGAGGAGGAGAGGGAGTTGCGGGACGAGGGGGAGGAGGCGGGAGAAGACGACGATGACTGGGACGAGGAGCCGGATGGGTGGAAAGCGACGGGGGACGCGATGGACGGGTACTACTCGTCAGACGGGTGGTAACGCGCGCTCGTGTCCTCTCCTCGCGGTGGCTATCGTGGAAATCGAGAAGAGAAGGAGAGTAGATTTACAACAACGTGACGAAAGCACTGCCCTCCTCTCCCGTCACGATCGCTGGTCCTCCTGCACCAAGCTCCTCTCCTCGCGCTTGACCTCCGCCGTGTCCATCGCCGCATCCATCGGCACCTCCCCCAACCCCTTGACCGCCTCCTGCACGCTCGGCGCCTGCCCGCCTGGCGCCGGACCCATGGGCGGTTTCGCCGGGTCCGCATGCTGCACCTGCGCGAGCGGGTTCGCGCTCGCGTGCAGTGCCGCGGCGCTCACCTGCTGTGGAGGGTGCGCGGGCGCAGCGGGCGCGGGCGTCGCGGTCCCGGAGGGCGCGAGCGAGCCGCCCGCGCTCTGCTCGGCGGACGGGAGGGGAACATTCCCCGCTGCGACTTCCTGCAGCGCGGCTTGCATCTCCTCCTCGGTGCCCTTGGACTCGCCCATCTCGGTGTCGAGCACCCACTTGTAGACTGTTGCGAGGGGCCAGAGAGGGTGGTCAACGAGGTGGGCATTGGGGGCGCGAGCGAGGGCGCACTCTTGTAGTTTGGGTTCTGGCCGGGCTTGAGCGTGGACGGGCGGACCCACGCCTTCTTCCACCGCTGCAGTTGCGTCGAGACGAGAAGGTTAAGCGAGGGTGTACGAGCTTCGGGACGGAGAGAAGGACCGCACGGGAACTGCCGCGAGAATCTGCTGCTGCTCAAGAGAGAGCGAGGTCGTCCCGCCGACGGGGAGCGGCTTAGGACGCTGCCAACGGTGCGACGACTGATGAGAACGGGCGGGGAGGTGCGCGAGGTCAGCTCGCGATCGGCCGGTCCTTGGATACACTGGAGCCCACCATGGTAGTCTGCACGAGCTACGGGGCGCGCAAATGAATCAGCAGGGAAGGTAGCGACGGAGCAGCTGGGGTCAACCTCGTTCCTCCGCGTACTGCTCCTCTTGACCTCCCCCTCACCGCTAGCTCTTATGCTGCATGCTTGCGGAATTAATAAATTCCCGACTGAGCTTCAGAATTCTCCGTCAATCGCTCCCGCTGCTCCCCACGCCTTGTTGCACCTCCTCGTCTCGTCTCGTTACCTCGACCGCTTTTGAATCCAGGAAGTTTAACCGCCCAGCACTGTCGATACCTACATTGCATCGGCTTGGGCCGCACGAATTGGCCACAACTGTGAGGTCACTCGATGGTCTTTGACGGCGAAGTCCTCGGGAGGGTGCTGTGCTCGCTTGTCACGAAGCTGGAGACATTGCCCATCGTCGCGGCGCTCAACTCACTCGCATACGACTAGGCCAGGATCGAATGTTGTCTTACCACCTGCACTGCGTCATCAGCGCGACCAGGCAACGTCGATCTTGCCGAGAAGGCCTCATGCTCAATATTTACGAAGCAGCGTGGCTGCGCTATACTTCACAGCTTGACGCGCAGGCAGAGAGGCAACCGAGGTGCTCAAACACCCGGCGAAGACTCCGCTGGTAGGAAGCGCCGCCTTCTCACGCTTCTCCTTCTCCGAATTGCCTCGGCGTCCTGTCAGCCCGCTCACGATACCTTGACACCTTTCCCCGACGCATGCGCTTGCAGGCTGTAGCGGTTGCAGAGCATCCTGATGTACCGCTCCATGCTGCTGCGTTTCCACGATGGCCCGTACCCCGTCTCGC
Source organism: Rhodotorula sp. PL61-2 (assembly GCA_028828645.1). Taxonomy (NCBI): domain Eukaryota; kingdom Fungi; phylum Basidiomycota; class Microbotryomycetes; order Sporidiobolales; family Sporidiobolaceae; genus Rhodotorula; species Rhodotorula sp. PL61-2. The sequence goes on from JAPZQE010000001.1 coordinate 409,831, forward strand.
TTGAGCTCCCTCTTGCCGTCTCGCCGCCCGCTGGTCTATCTGCGTATGCACGCTGTCCCGTTTCATTATGCGGTCTGTCGAGCTGCATCAGACTCGCTGTACACGCATACAGCAACCTCGCCTGCCCTTACCGTATTCACCTCCTCCCTCGCGCCCCATGCATGCTCTTCCCAGACACTCGCTCCGCGTTGCAAGCCGAGCGCATATGCCCTCTCGCGAACAACGCACCGACGTCGCTTTCCTGTGCTCGGCGGCTCGTCCAAGAAAGGTGTTCGGTTTCCGCCCCCGTGGGACGGACAAGAAATGCTGGCCCCAGGCCGCCGCGCGACGGCTCGTCCGTCCAAGCGGAACGACGACAGCGTACGGCAGCCGAGTAGACTTTCGTTAGTCGATGGCTTGCCGCCGACGAGGCCGGGCAACTGAGAACACAGCTTGACGGGCTGCTCCAGCGACGCTCCGCAGCTTCCGCAGGTCGCGCGGATTGGCGGGAGCGAGATTGCGACCCATTTCGAGCAGTGTCTCTCCCCCAGATTCTGCAAGCTTGAAGAAGGCGAGAAATGCGGGGCGAAAGGCCCCTTTTTGCGCGGGAAGCGGCGAGACGAGGAGCAGGAGTGCAGCAGGAGGGCGTGAAGCAAGCAGGCGGTGTGGAGAGGGACACCCAAGAGCAGGCTGTGCTCGGGACAGGAGCGGCGCGAGGAGAAAAAACGGGCGCGTGAGACCAAAGCGCTGCGTCACCGCCGCGTTGCCCGACCCTCGAAACGACGAGCTTCGCTCTCGGTTCGCTCTCCTCCCGCACCCTCTGGCTCCCTCCCGAGCTCACACACGCACGCGCAGCCTATCACAGCACGGCCACGAGCCATCCGCACGCCCTCAACACACCCCGCTCGCTCCCCCTCGTCAACCCAGCGCAACCATGCCGACTCGTCCTGAGGCCGTCTCGACTGGCTCCACCCAGAGCCTGCACGAGCCGCCGTCGGGCATGCAGACTCCCGCAGAGGAGCGCCCCGCCGGCGCCGACTCGCCCCTCGGCTTCCAGATCGCGTCCCTCCCGGGCTCGCGCCCTGCGTCCCCCGGCGGCGTGTCGACGCCCGGCTCGTCCCGCCCGCCGTCGCCCCTGCTCCGCGCCATGGCCAACCTGAGCATGAGCCAGCAGAAGCAGGAGGAGGAGGCGGCCGCCTCCAAGGGCGGGGACGGCGACGAGCAGCAGAAGCGCGAGCGCAGGCCGTCCGTCGCAGAGTCGCTCTCGCGCAAGGGCTCGCTCAAGGCGCCCCTCCCGCGCCGTGGCTCGTCTCCCGCCCTCGCGCCGTTCCTCGCCAAATACGACGAGTTCACCGGCGACAGCGGCAAGACCCACAAGATCTGTGTCATTGGCAGCGGGTCCTGGGGCACTGCCCTTGCCAGGCTCGCCGCCCAGAACGCGGAAGAGAAGGACGGGTGCGTTCCGGTTGTCCTCCTCGAGTCGAGGAAGCGCGAGAGACTGACGCCGTAAATTGGGCACCCCTTCACAGCTTCGATGAGGAGGTCCGCTTCTGGGTTCGCCAGCGCGAGGTGCGTACCTTTGCTCCTTCTTCAGTCGATACAGCCATACTGACGGACTAGCGAGCGCGCAGATCCCCGGCAAGGGCCTCCTAACCGACATCATCAACGAGACGCACGAGAACGCACGCTACCTGCCCGAGATGAAGCTCCCGGAGAACCTCGTCGCCGTCCCTTCCCTGACGGAGTGCGTCAAGGGCGCGACTCTCATCGTCTTCTGCGTTCCGCACCAGTTCCTCCCGCCCGTCATCAAGGAGCTTTCGCAGCCTGGTGTTCTCACCAAGGGCGCGCGCGCCATTTCGGCCATCAAGGGTATCGAGGTCGATCTTGAGCACGCCGAGATCTACACCTACCCGTCCATCCTCGAGCGCAAGCTCGGCCTTCCCTGCTCGGCGCTTGGCGGCGCCAACATCGCTCTCGAGGTCGCGAACGAGGAGTTCTGCGAGACCACGTGCGTTCTTTGCTCTGTCTGCGTCTTAAGCCGTACTTACATAGAACTACGCACAGCATCGGTTGCCCGTCCCCGGAGGACTGCGCCCTGTGGGAGGCCGTCTTCTCGACGCCCATGTTCCGCGTCCACGCCGTCACCGACGTCGCGGGCGTCTCGCTCTCGGGCGCGCTCAAGAACGTTGTCGCGCTTGCTGCCGGATTCGTGGATGGCATGAAGATGGGCGGCAACACCAAGGCCGCCATCATCCGAATCGGCCTCCTCGAGATGTCGGCGTTCACGCAGGAATTCTTCCCCTCGTCCTCGCCGCACACCTTCTCGCACCACTCGGCCGGTGTCGCCGACTTGATCACCGTGCGTCCTCCTCCTCATTGGTTGGTCGGAAGCGAGACTGACCTCTGCGTGACCCGCAGACCTCGTTCGGCGGCCGTAACCGCAAGTGCGCCGAGGCGTTCGTTACGAGCGGGAAGACGTTCGACGAGCTCGAGGCCGAGCTCCTCAACGGGCAGCGGCTCCAGGGTGTGATTACTGCCGGTGCGTTCACACATGCGTATCTTGGCATCGATCTCGAGGGCGGGACTGACCTCCCTTTCGTGCTTTCTCGTGCCTCTTCCCCTGCTTACAGAGGAGATCTACGGTTTCCTCAAGGCCCGCAACCGCCTCGAGGGCTACCCGCTGTTCGAGAAGGTGTACCTGTGCGTCCTTCCCGTCCTCTCCCGCTTTCTCCTCACTCCGCCGCCTCCTTGCCGTCGCCGGCTTCCGCTTCTTCCGCACCTGCTGACACCTCCGCTATCAATTCGCAGTATCTGCCAGAGGGAGATGGAGCCGAAGGCGATCTTTGAGGGTATCTGAGACTGCTGGTCTGTCCATTCGATCCCAATCCATGGGTGCGCTTCATCGCCGCCCGGCTGTACATACATAGACGTCGCAATCAATCGTATTCCAATGTGGGCGCTCTAGGATGGTTGATGAAGTCCGGTCGAGCAGGGCGGCTCTGTAGGTGGAGGGATGAGGAGGAAGTCGCGAGCGGAGCTAGTATTGCGATCTTTTCAGTCGCCGCTTGGCAGGACATGCCCTCGGATCTCTGTCGCACGTCCGCAAGCTCTCCCAACCAAAGCACTATTTATTGCGATCGCTCTCCTTCCTCCTGCCGGTTGGCGCGTCCTCTCGACGTTCTTCTGCCAAACGCGATCCCTCGTGGCGCTCTTTTCGCCGGTCGGACAAACGCACACACTGTATCTCCACCGTCCACGGGCTCGCCGCGCTGTGACCGGCCTCCGGAGGAACCGTCGCGGCCTGATCGCCTCATCAGCTCCTCGCCCCGAACCTCCCCGCTTGCTCCTCATACTCCGCCTTGAGCTCTGCAAGCCTTACAGACAGCGCGACTAGGCCGCTCGCTGCTTTACCATCCCTCTGCGCGCTCAACATACCTTAGCGCACGCCGCCTTATCGCCGACACGCTCCGTCGGCTGCGCACTCCGCCCGCCATACCGGGCAAGATCAGCGAAAGGCCTGCGAGACCCGCCCAACCCATTCCCAGTATGACATCTGCCAGGTGCGCGTTGCCTCCTTCGCCTCGTCCTCTCGCACTCGACTACTCCGCTCAACCCCGCCCGCACTGCTGATCTCCTACCGTCGCTCCAAACAGCCAATCTACCGTAGCTCCGCCTCGCGTCGTGATCGCTGCCATCTCCGGTCCGACGTGCAGCGGCAAGACCACCCTTGCCAAGCACCTCGGGCGCATCATCCCCTCGTCGCTGCTCCTCTTCCAGGACGACTTTGCGCCGCCGGCAGAGCTTGTCCCCGTCGACCCGAAGTACGGCTGGCAGGACTGGGACGACGCGCACGGAGCGATCCTGTGGGAGAGGCAGCGCGAGACACTCCGCCGGATCAGGGCGACGGGGCAGCTGCCGGAGGAGCATGCGAGCCATGATCATCTGAACGAGCAGGTGCCGGTGCCGATTTCGGAAGAGGTCCAGCGCACGTGGAGGAGGCGGTTTGAGGAGCTTCTTGAGCGCCAGGCGGATAAGTCGTGCGTCGATGCCGCCTTCCTCTTCCCCCGTGACACGCGCTTACCGTTTCGCTGCACGTTCGCAGCACCATCGTGGTTGCTGAGGGCTTCCTGATGCTCGTCGACCCGGAGAGCACGCGCGAGTTCGATGTTCGGCTGTTCATGCGCGAGGACTATGCGGTGCTCAAGCGGCGAAGGGAGGAGCGCCATGGCTACGTACGTCCCTTTCTCTCTCCTTCCGGCAACATGTATCCAATTTACCAACAAGTCCTGCTCCCTCCCCTCCCGCCGTGCAGCATACGCAGGGTACGCTTTTCCATCGCCGCTTCCTTCCCTCCCCACTCGTTCGCTCGACCGCGCTTACCCGGTCCGCTGACAGTACTGTCCGATGCAGAGGGCGCATTGTGGCGGGTACGTCTCCTCCCTCGCGCGTCGCCACGCGGCTCAACTGACTCGTGCTTGCCGCATGCAGGATCCGCCCGAATACTGGGTGAGCAGCGCCACTTTACCCTGCTCACGCGGTGAAGGGATTGCGACAGCGCTCTTGCATCCGTGCAGCAGTCGGACGAAGCGCTGACATCTTCCGCTCCCGCAGGATCTCTGCGTCTGGCCCGCCTACCTCCGCGCACACGCATCTCTGTTCGTAGACGGCGACGTCGAGCGCGGTGCGATCGACCCCAGCGCGATCCAGGGCGTGCAGCTCCTTGAGGCAAAGGAGTTGGGGATGGAGGAGATGGTCGTTCGCGCGTGCGAGGCGATCTATGAGGCGGTCGACACGGGGCGGGGGAGGGAGCGGTGGGGTATGCCGTAGACGAAGGATAGATTCATGCGCCGCGCGCAAAGAAAGAGTATGCGGACTTTCTTCGGTAAACTGCTTGAAGGGAAGGTCGTGGCGCGCTCGTGCATGGCAGGGTTTCTCTTTGCCGCTCTTGCGGCGCGCTTAACGTAGCTGGATAGCACAAACAGCCTTACATCCCTGTACACCGATTCTGCCGCTCCTTTGCCCGCTCACGCAGTCGACTTCCGCTTCGGCAGGGTCCCGTACGGGTACTGCGCGGCCCAGTGGCGCGCGATCTCTTCGCGCGTCGCGAACCACACGTCGCCGAGACCGACAAGCTCCTCGACAAGCGCCTTGAGCGCGGCGAAGCGGCCGGGACGGCCGACCCTGAGTGCGCGAGAGGGGCGTCAATGCGGGCAGAAAAGGAGAGGAGAGGGGTGGAGAGGCAGGAAGGGAGCGGGACGCACCAGCGCGTGTGTAGCGCAATCGTCACGTATCCGTGACGCTTGCCGGCAATCGCCTCGTCGCGAATGACCTTGACCGAGTCGGCGCAGTGCTCGGCCCAGAGCTTGGTCGAACCGTACTGCAGACGCAAAGGGCGGGTTAGGCTGAGATGAGGCAGGTAGGGATGGGGGAGCGTGCCTGCGAGTGCCACAGCTTGAAGTCGTTGTTGTCCAAGCTGTTTTTTTCCAGCGTAGAATATGCATTAGGTACTTTGACCTGCGCGGCGGCAAGTTGCGAGAGAACGTACCTGTACGGCATGAGCAGAAGCCCCTCCTTGCCCTCAGCGCCAGGCCGCTCGACCCAATGAGGAAGGTCGTCTGCGTAGTTGTCTGCGTACGGGGGCGAGGAAAGTGAGCAGGCTGTGCATTAGGAAGGTCAACCGAAGCGGGGTGGCGACGGACCGGCAAAGTAGAGGAGCTCGTGCTGCATAAATAGCGGCGGTAGACGTAAGTGACGGAGCAAAGCAACGCGGAAGTTATTCCGCTAGGTTGGTGAGAATTGGATGAGCGGACGCACGCCGAGCTCCTTATACACCTTCTCAACGAGAGGGGCCGAGTTGGCCGACGGACGGCCGTAGTACCAACCGACAGGAACCTTGCCCGTGGTCTTCTTGAACGACTCGACGGCCTTGCGGATCCACTGCTCCTCCTCTTCGGGCGGCATGTTCGCGTGCGGCTGCCACTTGAAGCAGTGGCTCGCGACCTCGTGCCCGTTCTCCGTCGCGGCCTTGGCAACGTCGAGGTTGCGCTCGAACGCCCTCGCAACCGCGTAGAACGTGATGGGAATGTTGTTCGACTCCATCAGGTCGAGGATGCGCCAGATGCCGACACGGGAGCCGTAGTCGAACTGGCTCTCGACCGTCGGGTCGCGAGCGCCCGGCTGGACCTCGAGGCCCTTGAACTCGTGTAGCGCCGTCTCGGGACCGTCGTCGCCGTCCTCGATGGTGCGTTCGCCGCCTTCTTCGTAGTTGAGCACAAAGTTGACCGCAACCTTGGCACCGTTCGGCCAGCTGGAAGGGTGGCCGGTTAGCAAGGAGCCGAGAGAGGGGGAGAGGATCTCGTTCCAAGTCGCCTAGGCGGACTCGCGCTCGTGGGCCAAATACGTGGGGTAGGTGCAGAGGGGTGTGGCACGAAGAGAAGGAAGATAAAAGACAAGGAAGCGCACTTGGGGTTGGGCGGGTTGCGGCCGTAGCCGTAGTTGTCGCGCTCCATCCACTTGGTCGAGAAGTTGTAGTCGGCGGTAGCGTGGGGCATATTGCTGGGGTTGACGGTAGGCGGAGTGATGAGGAGGAGTGAGAGAGGGAGGGAAGCGGTATCGCGGCGGGCGATTTGGCAGGCGGACAGGCTGCGCTATCGGCAGAGACGGAACATCGGGTCAAGCCGTTGTCTGGAGCCTGCGTTTGTGCCGACTGAACGTGGAGCAAAGGGTGGAGCGCGTCCAGAGCGCGTCGGCCGAGTCGGCCGCGCTGCACCAGTACTTGCGTCCTCCTCTGCGCGCTTTCGTGCTGCGACGCAGACTTTACCTTACTCTGTACATCTAGCCATCCCATCCTGTCTATGCAGCTTCCCGTGCGATGCCAGTTGAGAGGTCAAGGTCTCAGAGAAACGCGCTTGCACCGCCTCGTCCGCAGTGCGCTTCTCGGCGCGCGCTTCGTCCTGCTCACACCACGCTTGCCTGCTCAAACGCTTGACTGCCTGCTCGCTTCAAACCACGCGCGCCATGCCGCCCGCACCCTTCCACCTTGTCCCCTCGCCCCTCGACCTCGCTCCGCGCGCCTTCGCGCGGACCGCAGCCCCTGCCTCCGCCTCGTCCAGCATCGCAGACGGCGCGTACACCCCGCAACACAACGAGGTCTCGACGAAGCTCGAGAAGCGCGCACTTGCGGCGATGGATGCGGTCGCACGGTCGCAGGAATGGGCCGTTGAGGGATCGCCGTGGGAGCGGAGGACCATGACTCCGGCTGCTGGTGGGCTCGCGAGGCGGTCGTTGTCGCCAAATGACACGCAGAAGGTCACGCTAGGAATTATTGGAGCCGTACGTCCCTTTCACGCAGTTGCAACCCGCCTCTTACTCGGCAGGAGCGCAGGACCCGATGAAGACACGGCTGATCCTTACGCGTCCTCAGTTTGCCGTCGTGATCACGATAATCTGGAATCTCCCCGTCGTACACTGGGTCCTCTGGCCGTTCAAGGTGCGCTCCCCCTCCGCTCTTCTCTTTTCCCTTGTCCCTCCCGCTCCCGACCTCTCGCAAGCAATTTCACGCACCGCGCTTACTGTTCTGCTCACCGTATAGCTTCTGGTTGTCGCCTTCCACGAGTTCTCGCATGCTGCCGTCGGATGCTGCACCGGCGCCAAGGTCAAGTCGATCACGCTCGACCCGCGTGAGGGCGGCTGCACGATGATGGCGGGCGGTGTCGGCGCGTTGACGCTCCCTGCAGGCTACTTGGGCAGTGTGCATCTCCTCCTCCTTCTCTCAGCCCCCAAGAAGCTGACCCGCTATTCGCACAGTCGCTCATCGGCGCTCTCCTCGTCTTCTGCGGATTTGACGTCGTCGCGTCCAAAGTCGCGTCCATCGTCGTTGGCGTCATGTTCCTCCTCACGCTCTGGTGGGGCAAGCGCGACTGGTTGACGATCCTTACCATCCTTCTCGCAACGGGATTCATCGTCGCGTGCTGGTTCATCGCGCATGGCGTCGCGTTGAGGTTTTACATGCTCTTCCTCGGCGTCATGAATTCGCTGTATTCGCTCTACGACATCTGCGGTTAGTCCCCTTCTCTAACAGAACGTTTTAGGAATCGCTGACTTGCCTGACCTGCAGACGACTTGATCTTCCGCAAGGTCCGTCTGTGCTTCCACCTTCTGCCTTGCTGTTAGTGTTGACGTTGAGCCGCCGTTCCGTCAGCTCAACGAGTCGGACGCGTCCGTCTTTGCGAAGCGCTACGGCGGGAGCTCTGCCTGCTGTACGTTCTCCACTGCTTCCTACCTTGCCGTCTCCCTCTTCACCGCCTCAACAAGCGTGCACGCTTTAGCATCGTTGCTGATTCTCGTGTCGCGCAGGGGGCGTTATCTGGTTCATCATCTCGCTGGCGTTCCTCGCATGTGGGATCGTCGCCGGCCTCGCCGCCTTCAAGGACACCTTTTCCGAACAGGCGGCCGAGGGGGCCAAGTTCCTCCCGACACGGTTCTAGAGAGACGAGGGAGACGGACACTCGAACATACCTGCTTGTAGCTTGATCCCCCTTCTCGCGCACCCGTATAGACACTGCAGCCAGCCTGCGATATGCTCATAGCAATGCACTGCGTTCTATCTGCCAGCCCTTTCTGGGCTCACTCCCTCGCGCCGGGCTTCTCGATGCTCTCCCTCGCAGGCGGGATATGGCTCACCGCCTCTCCTTCGCCCTCGCGCTCGAGCGCCCACCTCACGCCCTCGAGCACGTCCCCCTTTACGACCGTGGGGACATGCTCGGCCTCCTCGGGGCGCGAACCGCGGAAGACCCCCGTCTGGACGAGGATGCTCTCCCACCCGTAGGCGTTCGCGCCGGCGATGTCGCTTGCCGGGTTGTCGCCTACCATGTAGACGCGGCCGGGGAGGGCGGGCGCAGGGCCCGGCGGCGGGTGGAGGGAGATCGACGAAGGGGAGAAGAGCGCCGAGTGGAGGAGGTGCGCGGCGTAGTCGTAGGTTGCGCGGGTGGGCTTGCCGCCGGTGGTGCTGCGAAAAGGGAAATCAGAGCTCTAGCGGGGAAGGCGGAAAAGGACAAGATGGAGCCGGGAACAAGGAGGAGAGAGAAGCACAACGCACCGCTCCAGTTCCTTGCCCGTCACGCGCAGGTAAACCGCCGCCATGCTCTCCTGCAGCGCACCCTGCCCGAACCTCGCCTGCGGGAACTCATTCCCCCACAGCAAGTCGGGGTTGGAGAAGTGCAGCGGGATCTGCGGGCTGCTGTCGTTCGGGTCCTTCAGCGTACCGAAGACGCCGTCCTTAGCGCGGACGAGGTCGAGAACCAGCTGCAGGTCCCGGAAGGCGTCGAGCGAGTCGTGGAAGACGAGGATGGCGGCGAAGTTGATCTGCGAGAAGTCGGCGGTCTGCGCCGCGGCGCGGCAGATGAGCATGGCACGTGTAGCAGGAGGAGCGGAATGCGCACTTTGACGTAGGAACGCTCCTTGTCCGTCAGCTTGCCGTACGGCCAGATCGAGGGTGCCCAAGCAAGCACGTCGGCGGGGATGTAGACATGCTTGAAGCCGTACCTGCGTGTAAACCGTCACCAGGTCAGCTTCATCCGATACTGATGACAGCAGCGATCGGTACGCACGCCTCCGCCACACGCCTACACCGGTCGGACCTGCCGCCGACGACGAACACGGGCTTGTCCTGGTACCTGGGAACGAACGAGCGGAAGATGGTATGGCTCTGGACGACCTGATGCTCGCCAATCTCGACGCCTAGTTCTTTGGTGAGCTTCTTGCAGCGGTCCGATTCGAGCGTGCCGCCTGTTGCGCGTTGGCGGGGGAAGAGCGGGTCAGCCGCGCAATGTCGGGGGCAAGAGCAGGCGAGGAAGGAGGCGGCAGGACAGACCGCCGTTGGTGACACAGATGAAGGGGTACTTCTTGCCGAGTGGGTTGTTGCCGCTGAGGATCTGCATCACCTGCTTGGCTTGTGGGAGGACATGCTCGCCCTGCTTCAGAACCCCGTCGATGTCGAAGGAAAAGGAGGGCGTGGATCGAGCTGATAGACATGGAGTGTCAGCGTGATCGTAGCAGGACGAGTATCGAGGCAAAGAGAGAGGATGTACCCTGGGAGAGGAAGCGGCGGGGAGAACAGCGAGGAGTAGACGCGGCGAGGCGGCTCCAAGACGGGCCGGCGTGCAGGAGTCCTGGCATCTCGGTAAGCTTCGCGGCTGCGCAGGTCCGATCAAGGCGAGCAAGGAGCAGCAAGTGGTCAAGGACGAACCCCCGCGCATCGGCCGACTTGCGCCGTCACCATCCGCGAAGTGGGCTCGGACGCGGGCGAGCACTAGCCAGATCGACTCGAAACGCGTGTACGAACGCACAGGCGACACGGGAATGGCTGCACACGCGAGTGACGCGCGGACCAACTTCATCAGCGCGAACCCGCCTTCACCGCCGCGATCAGCGTTCCTCGGCACCCAGGCGCCCGGACAGGGGCACCAGGACCGCCAGAGGAGCTCGAGCTTGAGCGACGCCCCACCGCAGCGCTCCAACTCGCGCCTCGCTCTCGGCCTCGACGCCCTGCGCTCGTCGACCGTCCTCCCGAACCCAAGACGGCGCTCGAGCGGCGGGACGTCCTTCGTACAGACGGGCGCAGCAACGCGGAGCAAAGCAGGGCTACCCGCGTTCGGCCGCAAGGACAGCGCGCGAGGAGAAGGGAAACGCGCCGTCTCGCCCTCGGCACCGTCGCCCATCCCCCCACAACTCCGCACCCTCGACTCGTACAATGCCCGCAACGTCGCAGCCGCTCTCGACCAGGGCGGCGACCTGAGGCAGATCGAGGATGTCTGGCAACAGGTCTGTGTCCGCGTCCTCCCGCTTTTGTGCGTTCTCTCCCTCGTCCTTGGGAAGGTCGCCGGCAGCTGATCCCCTGTGCCGCGCGCAGTAACGGCGAGGGCATCCGCGGCTTCGTCGAGGACCTTAACGCGCTCGTTCTCAACCACGTCCAGCGGCGCTTCGCTCTCACCCAATCGGCCCGTCAGCGCGCCCAGCCCAATCCCTCTGTCGACGCCTCCTCCCTCGTCACCGGCCTCATCATCGCAGACCTCACCGACCTCATTCGCATGGGCCTGACCACACTCGCGCACAAGCTCACGCCGCCCGCACCTGCACAGCCTCTCGGCAACGACCGCCTTCTAGCGCGCCTGAACGAGATCTGGCTTTTCTTCTTTACCGGCATCCTCCCGCACCTTGAGGCAGTATTCTGGGTCTTACGCGCGGACGACCGTCTCCGCGTTACTGTCGGGCACACGCCCCGCCCTGCACGCGCACCCGAACGAGAGGAGGGCCGGATCAACATTCGCCGCATCGCGCTCATCGAATTCCGTGACGAGATACTCCACCCGGAGATAGATCGGCTCCTGCCGCTCTTCTCGCATGTTTACCAAGGCGGCAGCGTCGACGAGCTCGACTCGCGGGCGGGCAGCCGGCGGCCGTCCTTCTCAGCTGCGGCAGCAACCGAGCACCCGCCCGTCCCACCCGATATCCGCCGCGCGCGTTCGACACCACACCCACCATCGCGGGGCATTTCTCCTGCGCGCGGCACGCCGTCGCAACCCCTCAACCACCCACATCCGCACAGGCAGTACTCGTCTCCGCCGCGCCTGTCCCCCGACCCGAACTACCTTTCTTCATTCCCCTCGCCCGTGACGTCCACCTCGGCGACACTCGCGCCCTCGCCCACCACGCCGGCGACGCCGAGCACACCATCGCCCGCCGCCGCGCAGGCGTTCGCGCGCAGGAGGCAGATGGTCGCGGTCCTTGCGGCCCTGAGAACGGACGATGACCGCCAGGCAGAGATCGACGCTTTGCTGCAGCTCATACGGCCTGCGCCTGCGCCGCGCACGCCTGCGCCGCGCACGCCTGCGCCAGCCTCGCAACAAGAGCAGGAACCAGAGCGGGAGGGGACGGGGTACAGCACCCCTGGCATCCTCTCCTCGGGCGCGGGCGACACTCCCGCGCCCGGCTCGGGCGCCGCCACAGGCCTGACGGCCTCACCCGTGCTGATGACGGACGAGCCCTCTTCGCTCTCTTCACACGACGGCGTTGGCGCCAGCGAGCACGAGCTCGAGCTCGTCGCGCCCCTGCCCGTCGCTGCGCTCGCGCCCCTCCCGCGTGCGATCGACGCGCGGCAGAGGCACAGGAGCCGGACGATGGACTCTCTCGACGAGGAGGACGTGCATGCGCTGTCCTCCCCCGCGCTCGCGCCGCCAGGAGCGGGAGGCCGGCCCGCGCCAGTTTCGCGCGCGAGCTCCGACGGCGGCGCCTCGTTGTCGGCCGCGCGGATTGCGGCGCAGCAGGCCGGTACGGCGGCCGCGCAGGAGGGTGCGGGGAAGAAGCCGCGCCGAATGTCGCTCTTCCTCCCGCACTTCAAGCGGTCCAACTCGGGGGCGAGCACCGCGACAGCGGGGAGCGTGTCGAGTGCGGCGGTCGATCAGGCGAGCGAGGACGACGCCGCGTCCCTCCACCCACCGGGGACGGGCGGGATAGCGGGGGACAAGCTTCGCCGCGGGCTGTTGAGGAGGAACAGCTCGCGGAGAGCAACGGAGCTCGTCGGCGGGGGGTTGGCGCTGGGCTTGGGAGGCGTTGGGCCGGCGCTCGGTGCGGCGGGCGGGTTCGCGGTTGAAGATGATGCACTCGAGGAGTGAGCACGAGGGACCAGAAAGGCCTGTGTGCATAGAGCACCTTTGCAGGAGGCGGATCTGCAGCGATCTGAGCGGGCTCACCTCTCGCGCATCTCGCCATGACTAGCGCGCGAGACGGTAAATCGGCTTGTGTGCATTGGCAGCGCGCTGCGCAAATCGAGGAAGGAGGGGGGGAGTCACGAACGAGGAAGAGGCGCTATGAGCTACGAGGAGGGGTGTAAGGAATAAACAAGCGAACGACAGACCGGCGGACGGCGATAGAGACGGTAGGGACAAGGTAAAGCAAGCGAGGGTGATACAGCAAGCGGGTGGGAGAGGGCACGTACGCCCGAGGGTAATGCTAGATGCAGGGAAATCAAGCGAAGGAAGGGAACAGACGGGATGGGGTGTATGTACATTTTCGCGCAACGCTCAGACGAGCAAATCCTCGAGCATCTGCTGCTCGACGCTCGCCGCCGCCGCAGCCGAGGGGACGAAGCGCCCACCGCCGGGGGCCGAGTGCGAAGGCTTCATCGACGCCGAGAGCGCCATGCGCTCGTGCGCCAGCGCGCCAGCGCCGCCGAGCCAAGGGTTCGCGAGCCCGTCGCCGAGCGAGGGCTTGCGCTGGTGGTGCCCGTGGTGGCCTTGCGCGGCGTGCGGGAGGGCGCGGCGCGGGTTGAGCGGCGACGGCGGGCGCGGCGAGGAAGAGGGGAAGCCCGCGTGCTGGTGGTCGAACGGCGCCGAGTGCGGGCGGTGTTGCGAGTGAGGGTGATGCGCGTGCTGTTGCTCCTGCCCGCCGAACAGGCGCTGCGCAAACACCTGCGCGGGCGCGGTGTGGTGCGGCTCGCGCTCGAGGGCTGCGAGGAAGTCTTGCGACGGCGTGCGGAAGTGCATCGCGCTCGCCGTCGTCGACGGCGCGAAAGTCGAGCTTGAACGACGGAGGTGCGCATGCGGCGAGGCGTGCGCGAACGGCGTGTCCCATACAGAGCTCGACGCGGAGGACGTTCCGCCCGGCGTGGCGGACGAGAGGGCGCGCGAGGGGGTCATGGTGACGTCGCTCCAGGCGGGTAGGTGCCACTCATCGTCGACGAAACTCGCGAGCCCACCCGATACCGGCGTCGACGCCGGCTGGGGCAGGTGCTCCTCGTCGGCGGGTGCGTCCCAGCTGTTGAGCCAGTCGCCGCTGAGGAAGGCCCCACCGCTGACCATGCGCGTGCGCCCAGCGCGCGTACGGTAGTTCTGCGGCGAGGTGGGCGAGTAGTCGCCAAGCGCACGCGCGATCGTCGCCTCGCCGAGCTGCGGCGTGACCGGGATGGGGAGCTTGCCCGCGCTGGGGAGCGGGCTCGTCGGCACAACAGTCGAGGCGAAGCGACGAACGGGAGAGGCCGTAGGCGACGGCGCGAGCGCCATGTCGGCGCAGTGGGAGAAGTTGTTCCCGCGCGGCGCCGAGACCGGCGTCGACGTGACAAACGTCGGCTCCTCGTAAAAGTGCGGCGTTGTGTTGGTCCCAACGCGCACGCGCTTGTTGACGAGCTGGGGTGTCGTGCGCCCGCTCTCTAGCCCCGCCTCCGCCTGCTGGTGACCGCGCTGCTGCTCAGCGACGACGCAGCGGGAGCACGTCCACGGCGATGCAAGCTGCTTGGCCGAGACGGCGTTGAGGAACGCGAGGTGGAAGGCAACGTCGCACTCGGCGCACTGCACGACAGCGGGATGGCCGTCGGCGGGCGCGCCGCAGAGGCACTCGAGGACGACGCGGCCCTTGCCCTTGACCGACGCGCGCGTCGACGCACGCGTCGTCATGCCGGGCGCATCCGCGGCCTGCTGCTGCTGCTGTTGCTGCTCGTCCTCGCCGCGACGCCGCTGTCGGAGGACCTGCACGCTCTTCCCGCCAACGCGGATCTGCACCTCCTCCTCGCGCTCGTCATCACTCGGCGGAGCGTCGACAAGCTGCAGCGCCGGTGCCGGTCCCGGCACTGCCCCAGCGATCTTCGAGCTGGCCGCCGCGGCCTTGAGCATCGCCTCGGCCTCAGCGTTCGCAGCCGCCGCGCCGGGACCCTTGTCGTCCTCGTCCTCCGAGCCCTCGTCGTCCGCGAGCCAAGACTGCAGCCTCGAGAGGCGGTTCGGCGGATCCGACGGCGCAGTGGCGACAGTGTTGAGGCGCGGGCGGGCGGGCTTGCCGGTAGTGGCAGCGGGCGCACCGAACACGAACGCGGGGAGGAGGCCGTTCGACGGCGGCGCAGCGGCAGTCGATGTCGTTGGCGGCGCGGGGCTGCCGAAGCTCACGCGGCTGGGCGCCGGCGTGTTCGCCTGCTGCTGGCTTGGCGTCACGCCGAGTTCCCCGGACGTCCCGCGGCGGGTCGCGACACGGCCCATGCCGGCGGCGGCACCGAACAGGCTGTTGCTCGAAGGGGGCGCGGCGAGACGTGGCATCGGGAGGGGGAGAGGCGCCGCCGGGGCGGAGTGGAGAGTCGGGATGACCGGGGCGGAGAACGAACGAGAGATGGGCGCAAGGTGCTGGCCGGGGCGCACCGCAGCGGGTGGCGGGCGGGCATGAACGGCAGGGTGCACAGGCGGCGAGGTGTAGAACTGGGCGGGCGCGGCGACGGGGTGCGCGGAAGGGAAGGTGTGGGCAGCGGCGGTCTGAGGCGGGCTGGGAAAGCGGAAGGTCGGGCTCGCGACCGACGAAGGCGTCGAGGGCGACTCGAGTGTGCTGAAAGTGACCTTCTTTGCGGGCGGCGGAACCGAGATGGCGAGGGGCGGGAGGGCAGGGCGCTGGAGGGGCGAGACGTTCGTGTCGAGCGAAGCGAGTGTGCGAATGAAGGAGTCGATCGACAGCTGCCCGTTAGAACTGGACATGGCGCGGAGGGCCTGGTCAAGGATGTGGTCCTGCGGGATGATGCTGGCGCGAGGCGAAGCGGAGTGAGCCCTAAGTCGTCGTTAAACGGAGGAGGGAGACGTACCCAAGCGGCGCAAGCCTCGCCATGAGCTCTGTCTTCTCCCGCGCAAGGCGACCTTGTACCTCCACCTCATTCATGCGGTCGACGTCAAGATTGCTCGGCTCGCGCATGCGCTTCTTCGACGGCGATGGTCCCGGCGCCGGTTGCGCCTGCTGCTGCGCAACAGGCTGTTTGCGCCCCGTCGTCCTCCTCACAGGCTTGACCTGCGGCGCGAAGTCGTCCTCGCTGGCGGCAGGTGAGCGCTTCTTGGCCGACCTCGTCGACGAGCGGGTACGCTGGACCTCCTCCTCCTCCGACGCCGCCTGCACCTCGTCCTCGTCATCCTCTTCATCCTCGTCATCATGGTCCTCGTCGCTACTCGAGTCGACCTCATGCATGACGACCTTAGCCGCCGCCTTCCTCCTCGGACGACCAGACGCCGTCGCCAGCTCCGGCTCCTCGACAGACGCCGTCGCCAGCTCCGGCTCCTCGACAGACGCAAGCGGCTTCGACGACGACGATGATGCTAGTGCCTTCGGGACGGACTTGACTGCGGATGTCATTGTCGAAGCGGGCTTCTTGTTGGCGGGAGACGAGCTCCGTGAGCTGGGCTTGACGGCGCGGAGGTGCTCCTGCAAGCGGGTCTGGCGCTCCCTCCGCGGACGGTCTGGGCGTGCAGAGGTCGAGGAAGCGGACGAGCGGGTTTGTATGGCCGTCATGGAGGCGCTGGGCGGACGAACGAGGGACTCTTAGGGGATGTGACGGGGGTTCGTCGAGCCGGGCTGCGAGGAGAGGGTCGCCGTGGGTGACCAAAAAAGGTGCTCGCCGGCGAGGCTGAAGTGCGGGAGCGGATGCCGGTGGTCCACTGTGCATGAAAAAGGCAAGCCTGATCAGCACGAAGCTCTGCGTGCAGCCAGGCGGGCGTGGTGGGGAGCTTCTGGCAGGCGAGCACGAGGAAGGGGCGATTGGGCCGCTCCACAGCCTCTGTCGCTCCGCTTGGACCGTCCAGCGCTGGCCCAGCTCTCCATCACCCATACCAGGAGGCGGATCGGACCCATCACCCGCGTGCAAGGGCGGAAAGCGAGAGCGAGGGCAGTTGGAGAGGTCGTGGCCCGGAGAGCTACTGATGGGCAGAGAGGGCTGCGTACCGGACGGTACACCGTGAGGCGGGGTGCTGTGGGGCTGCTTGAGCCTGTCGGAGCAGTCCGGGCGCAAAGGAGCGAGCGAGGCGGCGGGACGAGGGAAGAAGAGGAGAGGCGACTCGCAGGGAAGGATCAGGCGGCTACGGCGACCTCTACGCAGCGTCGTTCGTGCTGAACACTACGGGAAGAGTTCAAAAAGGGCTATCGCGGTCCAGTCCACCCGCCGATCCCGCTCCAGCGGGTTGCGGCCATCCCTCCCCTCCTCCCTCGACGACCTCCTCGACCTCATCCAAGACCTCCTCGGCCCCCTCTTAAACACCGTTTCTGCTGTGGCTCCGAAACTTAAGCTCCGCGCTCTTGTGCTGTCCGTCTCGCGGCTGGTACAGCTGTAGCGCCTTTATATTCCTCTCCTCCTAAATTCAGCCCATCCTCCCGGCTTCAAGCAGCTCCTCCCGCCCTTCTCACTCTTCCATGCTACTCTCTGCACCTCTCCGCAGTCGCAACGCTTTGCGCCGGTCGCCCCCTTTCTTCCCGCCCTCATTTCGGATCGAGACGCGCTGGGACGCGTGAGGAACGCGTGCATTCATCTGCGATCGGCGGCCCCGCCCAGGCTGCAGCATCGCGACAGCCATACCATACATTTTCTCAGCAAGGGGAGGACCGTCAACGGCGCCGCGAGGCTTCAACTCGGGCAATCACGCTCGACCCCTGGACAGCTCTCAATTGAATGGCAGAGAGTCGCGCTAGCACTCCTTAAAGGGCGGCTCCAGACTCTGGCCAACAAAGCGCTGCATCGCCATAGTATCGTCGGGAGATCGAGCGAGTCCAAGTCGAGTGGATTGCGAGTATGTAGGCCGGCTCGCGCGGAAGACCTTCTCATCCCGCCTCGACCGCCCTCGTACGCCGCTCTCCCGGGCTCGGGGGTGCACAGATCTGCTCGATTGCAAGTAACGGATCTACATCTGCCTCCTCTGCACGGACGATCTATCAGCTCCTCACGACCTCCCCCGCGACCCTCTCCCACACCCTCCTCCTCTCCTCGCGCTCCTCGCCGCTCGCCCCCGCGTTCCACAGCCCCCACAGCCCCGCCATCGCGAACCTGAGGCTCTCCGCGTCCTTCGCCTTCTCGGCAGCGGGCGCTGCGGCGGAAGCAGCAGCAGACGGCGGCAGTGGGAACAGCGCCGCCGCCCTGCCCCGCTCGTCCTCGTCCTGCAGCTCGCCAAGCACGCCCGTCAGCCCCGTGCTCGCAATACTGAGCCCGCCAACGGACCCGACCGAGGCAAGGCGGGCGAGGCGCTGCTGCTCGGTCGCCTCGAGGAGCGCGGGTCCCGGCGCGGCCGGGGGCGCGAAAAGCGGCCGGGGCGGCGCCGCGGAGAGAGAAGAGGCGAAAGTCGCGGTTGAAGGTAACGGGCTAGTGAGAGACCCGTGCCGCGCGATGGTCGGCTGCGATGCAGCGGAAGTCGGCGTGACAGCCGTTGAGGGGCGCTTCTGCGTCGCGGACCTTGCGGGCGACGCAGCGACCGACGGGTGCGACGGCAACTGCGGGTGTTGCACCGCCGATTGAGTGGGTGTTGCGCGTCCGTGCGCAATAGACGCCGTGGGCGGAGGCGAGGGGCGCGCGGCGCCCGCTCCGACAGGGATCAGGTTCGTATACTGAGGCGCAAATGTGGCGGGTTGCTGCTGCTGTTGCTGCGGGGCAGGCGCAGGTGGAAGAGCCTTCCTCGCGAGCGGCTCGGCGGGCTGTTCCGCGCGCGAGGCGAAATACCCGCCCGCCCCGGCGCCCTGCTCTGGCAAGGCGCTCGGTGTCGATGGCGCCGAGCGGGTGTCGCTTTTCGGGCGGGATACAATCGGAAACGCAGGAAAAGAGGGCAGCGCCTTGAGGATGTCGGACGCCTGGCGGAGGTGGCCGCGCTTGGGACTGGGGCTCGCCTGCTGCTTCGGCCCGGGCTGCTGCGGGGAGAGGCGGGGCAATGGGGAGGATGGCTGCCGCACAGGCGAGGTTGGCTGACGCGAAGGGGAGACGGCCTGGCGGACGGAGGAAAAGGCCGAGCGAGTAGGAGAAAGGGGCGGGCGGGACGGAGAGATTGCCTGGCGAGTAGAGGATGGCCCCCCCTGACGAGGAGGTGTCGAGCGGGCGGCTTGCAGCGGAGAGACGGGAGGTGAGAGCTCCGCTGCGCTGCGCGACGTCCCATCGACCGAATACTGCGAGCCGGAGAGCGCGGAGAAGCGCGCCTGGTCCGGATTAGGCTGAGTGGGGGAGAGGCCAAAGTGCGACGGCGAGAGCGGCGGGAGGTTGGTTGAGAAGTAGGGCTTGTTCTGAGGGGAGGATACCGCGGAGGAAGGAGAGGGCGGGGCAAGCTTCGACGCCTCGGGCACGCCGACAGCGGCCGAAGTGAGGCCAGCCGTCTCGGGCGTGATGGTCGACGAGCGGTGCACGCGCATAATGGGTGCGATGTCCGGGTCCGGCGACGGCGTCGACAACGCCTCGATCGTTTCGTGGTCGTAGTCGTCATCGCCACCAACCTGGCTGTCGACGCCGCCGTAGCTGTCCCAATACCCAGCTTCGTCCTCCTCCTCCTTCGACGCCGCCGCACTCTCTACGCCGGCATCCTTCTCATCGTCGCTCCACCCTGCCCAGAAGTCTTCGGCGGACCCGATCGCGCCAGGCGTAGTCCCCTCGCCGTCGTCCATCCCCATTGCCGCGCGGAGCTTCTTCCTTTCTTCCTCGCGCTCGCCGTCTTTGCCGGTCGTTACGTCCTCCATCTGCGCCGCGCTCGGGTCCGGAGACGCCTTGACGGGCGCGAGCGTCGCCGCGAGCCCGGCCGTCGCCGCCTCGACGGCTTCGCCAAGCGAAGAATACCAGCTGGGCCTGCGCCGCCCGGCCGGACCGAGAGTCGTGATCTGTTCCGTCGGCGCGTCGAGCGCCCGCAGTTCGAGGAACGTCCACCCGGGGCGGACGTCGTCCTCGCTGATCTGCCCCGCCGTGCGCTGGGAGGGGGAGGGCGATGTCGGTCCGCCCGTCGCAGCTGCGAGGGGAGACGTGTTCTCCTCCCAGACGAGGACAACACCGAGGGACTGGTCGGACTGTACGAACGGGAGCGAAAGCGTGATGAGGCACTTGGTCTCCTCGAGGTCGAAGGCGAAGTGGGGGAGCGAGAGGACGAGATCGTCGAGGTTGCCCGCTGCGCACGCTGCGTGTGAGCATCCTGCAAGTCGTGCCCGGTGCGAGTGCCAGGTGCACTTACCCTCGATCAGCTCCCTCCGCCGATTCGACACCTCCTCATCCTTGCGCCCGCACGTCCAGTAGGTCTCGTCGTCCGGCGCGATCGAGAGGTAGTGGATGGCCTGCCGTGTCGTCTGACTGAGGAGTACCGGCGGGAGCGGCGAGGCGAACGGCGAGAGGAGGAGATGGAGGATTCCGAGGAGGAAAGGCTCGGGCGGTGTAGTTGCAGCGCTGCGCTCGCTTGGCGGCAGAACGGCCATGTTCAAGGTACAGCGAGAAGGTTTGGCAGGTCAAGCACTCCCGAGGAGGACGTCGAGGCGGGAGCCGAGGTCCAGCCTCCCCCACTTCGCCTTCATCAGCGGAGATCGACCATCGCCCTCGAACTTTCATATGCGTGCCTTCCGCCAAACGTCTCGAGACGAGGCCGATATAGTCAATGGGTGTGGCACAGAGGCAAACTCGACTCGCAGAACCGACCCGCTTCTCCTCTTAGTCCTCGAGAGACACCCATTAAAGATGCAGCAGCTGTTTCCTGTCCGCATTCGTCGGCCACAATCCGCTCCCACTCGAGCGCGATACATCGGGAATTCCGCTAGACACGCCCTGCCTACGAACATCGAAGCGGTTGTGAGGTTAACTCAAGACAGACGAGACGCACCCTCGAAACGACACTACCTCGCGTTAACAGCCCGCCCTTCCTCTCCACTCTGCCAATACAGTACCATGTCCGCGTCTTGAGCTGTTAGCGCGCCTCCGTACGCGGGTTGGGGTTAGAGATATCGAGCAGGAAGAGTGTCCGTCTCAGACGTTCGGGCGGGAATGCGGCCAGCGGTCAGATCGCCGTCATCAACGCTCACGCCCTCAAGGCGCGCCGTCCGCAGCGAGCAAGTACTTAAGGATGTCGCCCTTCAGGCAGGCAAGGAGCCCAGTGCCGAGCATAGCGAGGAACGCCGGACCAGACGGCAGAGTGTGGCCTCGCGCCATCCAACGACATGCGTAGCCGCCCGCCAGGTGCGGCAGGACCGCGAGAGGCGCTGGTATGCGACACGGTGGGCCTCGTAGGTTCCGAGTATGTTCCCGAGGTGATGGAGGGTGTGAGAGCGGGCCATCGTCAGATTTGCGACGGCCCAAGGCCAGGCTGCAGGTACGTCGGACAGGGTCAGCAGGGTAGCGTACGACGTGCAGTCGTCGGAACTGGTACGTACGCGATGAGGCGAACCGACTGATGACATGGAAGGATGAGGCGCAGCGCGGCGACGTATGGATACTCTAGACAGGCATGGAGGGCAGGGAGATGGCTCTGTGCATCCCCAACTCTCCAACCGAGCTGGACAAGAGATGCGCAGCTCGGGCAAACCGGAACTGAAGCGACGCGACCGTGACGAGAACAGCGAGTGCAGTCGCAAAGCGAGCAGGATGGGCGCCGGGAAATGCACAGTAGAGCGCCGATGCTATGCTGCACGTCTCCACCCGCGTCCAAGCGAAAGCAGGCGGGCGGCAGTTGTGGTCGATGGAGACGAGCGGAGGGGCGGTGCTCTCCCCCGGACGACATCCCGCCGCCCGCCGGACGAATCTCTCGAGGTCTGCAGTGTGCAAAAAAGTGCCAGCAAACGCAACGCGCGCGCGATCGTCGCGCTTGAACGACCTCTCCTCTCTCCTTGATCCCTCCGCCCGTCCGAGCGATGTTCGTCCGCCGCGACCTCGCTGCCGCCATCGTGCGCCACGCTTGCACCGCAGTTATAACGGCGAGGCCGTATGCCACCACCCGCACGACCACCCGCTCTTCCCCCCGGACGACTAGGGGCAGGATCGCCTCGGCAGCGCGTGCGGACGGACCGTCGAGAATCGTGCTTGACGAATATGGCGTCGAACGAAGGAGCTTGCCGCCACTAGGGCTTGACGGGAAGCCCACGGCGCAAAGTGAGTGGCGCCCACCGTCCTTCCCGTTTCGCCGGCGCTGAGAACCCCGTCCTGCAGCGCCCGCACAAGTTGAAGAGCAGGCCAAGCCGCTCAAGCGGACGGTGCGGCGCCGTGCGGCCAAGGCAGCCGACCCTGTCGCCGATGTGTCCGGAGAGCGGGAGACGCCGGCCCGCCAGGAGGAGGCCGTGCCGACAAAGGGGGTCATGACTACTCTCGAGAAGGCCGTTCGCGCCGACCTTGCCGCTTACCCGGACGCAATCCTGCTCACCCAAGTCGGGTCGTTCTTTGAGGCGCGTTTTCAAGCTCTCTCTTCCGACGCACAACGCTGACACGCTCGCCTGCAGTCCTACTTCGAGCAGGCGAAGACCGTCGCCAAGCTCCTCGGCATCAAGCTCACGAGCAAGCAGTTCGGCAAGGGCAGCAACAAGGCGCCTCAGGCATTCTGCGGTTTCCCGCTGTACCAACTCGGCAAGCACGTCTCGGCGCTCGTCGAGGCCGGGCACAAGGTCGTCATCGTCGAGGAGTTTAAGGAGGCCGGCGTCGAGACGGCCGTGACCGTACGCCGGGTCACGCGTGTCGTCACCCCCGGTACGGGCGTCGACGAGTCCTTTGTCCAGCTCGAGCAGTCAAACTTCGTCCTCGCGCTCGGCGTCGCCGACGGTACGAGCGTACGCGACGAGATCGGCATGGCGTACCGCGACGTCTCGACCGGCGCGTCCTTCACGCGGCTGTCGAAGCTCTCGGCGTTGCGGGATGACATACACCTCGTTCAGCCGAAGGAGGTTGTCGTTGACGCACGGCTCAAGGACACCAAGCTCGGCGAGCGGATCCTCGACCTCCTCCGCGGCGAGAACCTCCGCGAGGGCATCATGATCTCCGAGACGTCTACAGACGCTATACCCTCATCGTCGACTTCCGTTCCGTCGCCCAACTCCGCCGCCGAAGCCGTCCTCCTCGCCTACCTCGCCAACACGCTCGTGACGACCCCGCCCCCGCGCGCATCTGCCAAGTTTGTCGATCCCGCAAAGGTCATGCAGATGGACGCGACGACGCTCAAGTCGCTCGAGATTCGCGAGAGCCTCCGCGGGGGTGTGAGGGGGAGCTTGCTCGGCGCAGTGAGGAGGACGGTCACGCCTGGAGGACATCGTCTGCTTATCGAGCGGCTTTGTGAGCCCACGTCATCACCCTCTCGGGCCTCTCTCCGCTGACACTTCCCTCATCCCGGCAGGCGCCCCGTCGACCGACCTTCCAACGATCCACACCCGCCTCGCGCTCGTCTCCGCCTTCCTCGACGGCGCCCCATCCACGCGCTCGTACTTGCGCGCGATCCTCCGCACGCTTGACGACACCCCCCGCCTGCTGCAACGCCTTGCGCTGCGGCGCCCGCACCCCGCGCACGACCTTCTCGGCCTCAAGCGGACGATGCGCGCGCTGGCGACGATCAAGGTCGAGCTTTCCGTCCTGTCGGCGCAGAATCTCGACGCGGCGAAGGATCGGGCGGTGCAGGAGCTGGCGGAGCAGCTGGGGACGTTTGACGCGCTGGCGGACGAGATCGACGCCGCGATCGACGAGGACGCGCTGACGAAGCGGGAGGAGCAGGCGGAAAGGGAGGCGGTGATGGCGGCGGAGCTGGGGGAGAGGGCGGCGAGCAGGGCGAGTGCCGAGGAAGGCGCAGAGGAGGATGGGCTGTGGGGTGACGCGCAAGCGTGGGTAATTCGGCCAAGGTGCGTTCCCTCTTCACCTTCTCGTGCCCACTCCGTCTGAGGGCGCTGACTCGTACACGCCCGCAGCTTTTCTCGCTCGCTCGCCAAGCTGCATTCGCAGCTTAAGGCTCTGCGGGAAGACGCCGCAGCACTGCAGGACACGCTCCGTGAGCGGTACAAGTCCAAGAACCTGACGCTCAAGGTTGCCGTCCGCGTTGGTCCCGCCGTGCACATCCTCCTTAAGGACGGCGTGAAGGAGATTGAGAAGGACCCGCAGGCAATGGTGCACCAGCGGACAAACTCGACGCGGCTTTACGTGATCCGGGTGTGTTGCCCTTTCCTTCTTTTTCGACCAGATCCCTGACAACTCTCGCGCGCAGGACTGGGCAATCCTCCATCGCAAGATCGTCGAGACCGAGGAGCGGATCAAGAATCTCGAGCTCGAAGCAACGCAGGTTCTCGTCGCGCGTGTGCGTTGATTCTCGCTTATTTCCCCTTTTCGGATCGCTGACACGCGTCGTGCTCGCTTAGGTTCTCGAGAATTACGATAGCCTTCTCCAGACGGCAGACATGCTTGCCGAGCTCGACGTCGTGATGGGTTTCGCTGAGGTCGCGGAGGAAAACGGGTGGGTGCAGCCGACGGTGGACGCAAGGTGCGCTCTTTCGCCTTCCCCTCTCTCGCTCGCTGACCCTCGTGTGTACTTCAGCTCGTCGCTTGAGATCGTCGACGGCCGGCACCCGACAGTCGAGAACGCCTTGACGGCGCAGAACCGCTCGTTCACGCCCAACTCGGTGGCCTTCCGCCATGCGGACGACTACGGGAAGGACCCGTCTTTCATCCATGTCCTTACGGGCCCGGTGCGCTGCATTCTCCTCCCTGCCGCAGATGCGATGCCCATCCGCCCAGCCTCCCCGGCGTGTCTCCCCTCTTTCGTTCGCTGTCCTGCTGACTGCTCCTCTTCCGCAGAACATGGCTGGCAAATCGACTTTCCTGCGCCAAACCGCACTCATCGCCGTCCTCGCTCAAGCAGGCTCGTATGTTCCCGCCGCATGCGCCCGCATCGGCATCTTTGACCGCGTCTTTAGCCGCGTCGGCGCGCGCGACGAGCTCGACCGCGATCGGTCGACGTTCATGATCGAGATGGATGAGGCGACAAGCATCCTGGAGAATGCGACGAGCAGGTCTCTCGTGCGTCCCCCCTCCTCTGTCGCCGACATGCGCTCGCTTGCATGAGCTAGCTACCCTCCCTACGTCCCGTTGCCCCTCATCACGTGTGCTGACTTCCACGCGCGCGCAGGTCCTTCTCGACGAGCTCGGCCGCGGCACCTCTCCCATCGACGGGCTCGCGATCGCCTACGCCGCGCTGGAGCACCTTGCGCACGTGAACCGCTCGCGTACGCTCTTTGCGACGCACTACCACCGCCTCGGTGCGCTGCTTGGCTACGACGAGGCGGACCCGCGCGGGAAGGGCGAGTGGAAGGGTGTCGAGTTCTGGTGCACGGACGTGGAGGAGTGGGAGGTGCGCCCGCGCTTCTTGCCCTTGATGTATAAGGCACAGCTCATCCAGTGATCGCGCGCAGGACTCGGTTCGCTATGTGCACACGATCCGCCGCGGGCTCAACAGCGACTCGGCCGGCATCGTTATTGCCCGGCTGGCGGGAATGCCGTCGCGTGCAATCCTCGCAGCCCGGGAGATGCGCGACAGGGTGCTGAGGGGAGAGGTGTAGACGCATTGCGGCGCGCAAGACAAGCAGTAGGAGCGCGCTCGCGGCGTCGTGCGCTGTGCCAGATGCGAGCATGTCTGGAAACCAGAGAGGAAGGGCAGTAAAGCTTGCAAGGCCGCCCCAAGCAAGCGATAGTGGACGAATTTGTAGTCTGTAAGCTCCGCCGGAGGGACAAAGTCACGTGAAAAGAGAGGGGCCTCCGTCTACGCTGGAGTGTGCTGAACCGACTTTTCTAGTACACCGCCTGAATGGGAGGGAGGCTAGCGAAGGGGAGGGGTCGATCCCCGAGTGAACTCGAGGCTCGGACGAACGCACACTCAGTCTGCGCTCGAGTGAGTTGAATCACGCTCAGCCTCCGTGCGCCCTGCCGTCTTGGCTTACGCTGCTTCTCCCCCCACATACCTCCGACATTCCCCTACGACTACCAGTTGTTTCTGACCTGAGCTTGTTGACGTATGATATAGGCATTTGCCATCTCCTCGTACCCGCGGAGGCGGTTCACCTCGTAGAGGCGTGCGGCGGACGCATTGCCGATCTCGTGTTCGATGGCGGAAGTCGAGCGCCAAACGTTTTCACGCTCCCGATCGCGAGCATCCTGAGTGCGAACTGAGGCTCGGATGGTACGGTCAGTGCGACGCTGTTGAGGTAACAAAAAAAAAGCCAGCGCGGGAAACGCATTCGCAGACCTGGACCGCAGGACAAAAGCTGTAAGGCGGTTCATTTTGCTGGGCTTAACGTTGATCTCGCGTATGCGCGAGTGCTGCTCTACGAGGCGGGTGTTGAGATCTTGCAAGTGCAACAGGGCCCGCTGGGCGGCTTGCTCCGCCTCAGTGTGCAAGCGGGTCGCCTTCTCGCTTTTCTCCCAAAGGCACTTCTGGTTCTGAGTTATCTGCGACTTGACGGCCTGGACTTCGAAGCTGGCCTGCTCCTTCGAGGCATTGTCGAGTTCTCGGCGGCGCTGAACCTCGGCTGTGTACATTCGGGTCAGCGAGAAGTAGCCCGACAGTCGCGAATGACCTGTGAGCTCACCCGCTTCGTCTGGGCGAATTAGGAGGAGGGAGTGTCAGCTTTACTCGGCGGGACTTCAAACGGAAGGGGATGCACTTCGGCGGTTGTACTCCTCAGTCGCTCAACCTCCTCACGCCAGTGCTTCAGCAGCTCTTCGGGAGAAGGCGCGGAGAGGCGGTTGGGCCCAACCCGAACCATCGCTGGAGAGGAGAAGGAGAGTGAGCGAGAGGGCTCTACCTTCGCTTGATGGACGTTGTAGGCAAGAGCAAGAGGAGAAGAAGAGGAAGAGGAGGAAGGAAGGGCGCATTCCAGGAGGTTCGGTAAGTACGCGGGTGCTCCTCGGGAGGTCCGGAGACTTCCTGTCCACGTCGCGCCGAAGACCCGCAACTTGCCCGCGATGACGACTTCATCGCGCGGCTCACTCCAGAAAAACGCGCATCATAGAGGCGAGAGTCAATCGTGAAGCCTTGCGCGAGGAAAGCCCGCAGCAACCTTGTCTATGAGATCCCCATGTGGCCTTAACAGGAAGAAACCCTTCGTGGCAGGCTGCGGTGCGCGTCGAGCGCTATCTGCGATTCCTGCGTTCTGAGAAGGCTTCGTCAGATAGGCGATTCTAGTGCTAGGGAGATGTACGACCCTGCCGAGGACCGCGTCAGACCCAGCTCTCGTCCTCTCGCCTTCTACCCGCCAGATTTGCAAGCAAGTCCAGCGAGTGCAACGGGTGGGACGAGAGCCGAGTTGTGCCCGTCTGGTCTTCGTCAGCGATCCGGCGCGCTCCTTGCGGAGGCCCAGATCTCGAAGAACAAGGATGACTGAGAGACTGGTTTCATCTTTGCGATCTGCGGCGAGGGTGCTGAGGGGGAGGAACGGAATGGGAACGCACGAGAGAGTCCCGACACCTGCTTGTAGGTGCCGCGCATGCGATAAGGACGTCTTTTGTATGTAGCGAGAGTGTCTGTCTCGATTAGGCGGGCCAGACAGACGTACGCATCAAGGCGGAACGAGGGGGGGCCATGGGAGGTAGCGAGAGGGCGGGAGAGCCTGGAAGCAGCGAGGAGACGCGTCGCAGCCCACATAAGGACAACAAGAAGCGAGGCCAGAGTCCAGCAAGAGGCAGAGACGCGAGCTGCGAAGTGTGCGGACGGCGACGAGCGAGAGCGATGAAAGCGCGCGCGTCGTCCCTCCCTCGACCGCGCATACCCGCAGGACAAGCGTGACTGCGAGGACCGCGCTCACAAGCACAGGTCTCCGCACGACCCGCACGAACTCGCAGCCTCCTCTGAGCCCGCCGCCGACGCCCGCACCTCGCCTCGCCCGTCCCGGCGAGTTCAACCACGTATCCTTCGCTCGGGAGTTCAGGATGGGCGCTCCGGAGGATCGTCCGCTGCCTAGCGGATGGATAAAGCAGTGGGACTCGAACTGTGCGCTTCTACTCGCTCCTCGCTCATCCTCATCAGCTGCTTGACGTCGGTGAAGCTCGTTCTCGCCCGCATCGCCCTCTGACCTCGAACTGCTTGCGCGCAGACAATCAGCACTTTTACGTCGACACGCGCGCGAACCCGCCCCGTTCCGTATGGACCCTCGACGAGGTGTTCAAGAGTGCCCAGCCTTCGTTCGCGCCGCCGCCGGGTCCGCCGCCGCCGCTCCAGGGCGGCCAGGACGGCGCGCGCAGCTCGCCGTACCCACAAGCAGGACAGCAACAAGGAGGACCGCCGCCGTACCAGCAGCAGGCGCAGCAGGGGTACGGCCAGCAGCCGCAGGGGCAAGGGCAGCGATTCATGAGTGGAGGCGGAGGGTACGGCCAGCAGGGTACGTGACCGCCCTATGTTTCTCCTCCGCAGCGAGTCGAGCATGTAGCCAGACGAGCGCTACAGAAGCTACTCGCCACGAACCTCTGTTCTGGCTCGGCTAACTCGCTGTTCTCCTCCGTCGGCAGTCCCCTATCAAGGCCCGCCGCAGGGCTACGGCGGCTATCCGCAGCAGCAGATGCCGTACGGTGGTGGCAGCTACCCGCAGCAGGGCTACGGTCAGCCTATGATGATGCAGCAGCCGATGTACCAGCAGCCGCAGCGCGGCGGCGGTATGGGCGGCATGGGCGCGGGCATGCTCGGTGCTGGTGCCGGTCTTCTCGGCGGAATGCTCGTCATGGACGCGATGTAAGTCTTACACCTCCCACCGAGCTGCACTTGGGCCTGTACACCGCTTGATCAGCCATCCCCCAGACTGACCATTGCCTCGCAATCACAGCCAGGACGGTCAGCAGGACGCTTACCAAGAGGGTTTCGAGGACGGCGGCGGGATGGACGATGGCGGCGGAGGGGACTTTTAGGCGCACCTCCCTCCCCTCGCGTAGATATATCTTCTTACCTCACGTAACGATTCAGTGCTATGTGCCAAGGTTGCTATGCGGGACTTGCAGATATCGCTAGTCATCGAGCTGCTCAAACCCGCGCGCGCTTTCCCCTCCCGCCAACGTCGCCCGCTTTGCGCTTGACCGCCTCCGCAAGCGCCCGAATCGAGTCGGCTTCTGCGGGAGCGGGAACTGCCTTCGCTCGCGGGCGGTCCTCGATCGGGCCAACGGGCGCGCGGACCTTATCCGTCTTTGCGGCGCGGCGCTTGCGGCCCTCGGTGAGGAGCGCCTCCATGTTGCGCGACTTCTGGTAGCTGCGGGCGCGAAGGCGGGTAAGTCGCGTCGACCAGAGAAGGTTCAGGGATGCAATACTCACCGGGGGTTGGAGGGGTCGACGGCAAAGTCGTAGTCCTCGTAGAGGCTCTTGAACCGATCGTCGGCAAGGTCGAGCTTGAAATCGTCCTTGACGACCTCGTCCTTCTCCTGCGCCTTCTTGCCTTTGCCCTTGATCTTGCGCTTCTTGCCCGCGTTCTTTTCCGACTTGAGAATCGCGCGCATGTCGAAGTGTCGCCCGCCCTCGCCCGCCTCGCCGCCGACGTCGTCCTCGTCGTCCGACCCGACGAGGAGCGCAAGCTTCGCCTGCTCCTCGGCGTTGGCCTTCTCCTCGGCCTCGCGCTGCTCGCGCTTCGCCTTCTTTGACAGCTTGTCCGCACCCTTCTTGCTCATCGCGCCGCCAATCTCATCTCCACTGTCCATCGCGCCCGCGTCGTACGCAGCGAACGGATCCGCGCCATCGTCCGCGAAGAAGTCGTCGTCGAACCCGGCGTCGCCCTCGCGCGGCTCGAGCGCGCCGGCCGCCGCCTCGGCGCCCAGGAGTTCCTCGACCGTCTTGCCCTCCTGGCGCGCGCGGCGTTCGAGCTTCTTGCGCTCGCGGCGCTCCTTCTCCTTGCGCTTATACGTCTCGATGCTCGTCTCCTCGCGAGCGTCGCCGCCCGCAAACTCGAGCTGCTTCGCGCTCCGCTCCGACAGAGCCGGCGCGAACGTGATCTGCATGCCCGCGTCCGCGCCCTTGCGCTTCCCGCCCGCAACGGCGCCACCGTCCCACGTCACCTCGGACGCGCCGTCGCCGCCAGCAAGGCCGAGGAGCGAGCGCAGCCGCTCGCGCTTCGACTCTTTCTTCGGCTTGTCGGCAGGGGCGGCAGGCGCCTCGTCCGCCTCGAAAAATTCGTCCTGCTCGTCCTCGTCGGCGGCGTCCGAGCCCTCGTCATCTGACGACGACGCCAGGTACTGCGCGATATCGTCCTCGCCGATCTTGGCCTTGCCCTTGGTCGCGCCTTTCTGCTTGGAGCGGTCAAGCGCTGCGGCGAGGTAGGTCTGCAGCTTGGTCTTGCGGTGGGGGTCGTCGGCATCCCACGTGAGCTTGACCTTCGAGTGCCGCAGCGCGTCCGTCTGGAAATCGAGCCCGGAGTAGGTGTTGCCTTCCGCAGCAATCGACGCCTCGGTCGCCTCGTCGTGTACGGGGTCGTCGTCGAACGAGGTGTCGTCGGGAACAAATCTGCGGGTGGAGGAAATCAGGACAGGAAGAGCAGAAGAAGGAGGGTTACGCGCACTGCAGGTCGAAGACGTTCGCCGTCCGCTCGAACTCGGTTCCGTTGATCTGCTCCACAACGTGCTTGGCGGACGAGACCGAGTCGAATGTTGCGATCGCGTAGTAGTACCTGACCGTTCGAGTCAGCACATGCGTCTCAGGACGGAGAATGAGCGGGAGGACGCACCGCAATCGCTCGAGCTGGTACTTGCGCAGCGCCTCCGTATCGTAGTCGTCCTCACCGTCCTGCAACTGCTCATCGACAAGGTCCTTGGCAGTCAGGTCGTCTGCCTCATCGTCGCTGCCGGCCCTCCGCCGCCGCTGCTTTCCCTTGTTCTTCCTCCCCAGCTTGAGTGTCTTGCCGTCCTCGTCCTCATCGCTCGTCTCGGCGCCCTTGGCACGAAGGACATCAACCGGAGGGCCCTCGATCGCCTCGCGCTCCATGCGCTCGCGGCCGAACTGCGACGGGTAGATTCGCAGGCTTTTGAGCCGCCCGGGCGCGATGGTGAGTTTGCTTGACAGCTTGATCGCATCGCGGTCGTCGTTGGCATTCTGCTTGCGCGGCGCGATGGACGCGGCCGTTGCGGAGAGGCACGACGCAAGGACGCGGTACAAGTCAGACGCGCGGAGGTGGTCCCAATCCATGTTGACAATGGCGACACGGCGGGTAGGCTCTGCGTCCGGCGCGTCATCGTCGGACGGCAGGCCATCCGCCTCCTCATCCTCGTCGGGAAAGAGGGAAGCGGGCTCCGTCTCGGAGAGGTCAATGGACGGGCTGCGCGACGGGCGGCGGCGAGACGTGCGTCCGCCGAGCCGGACGGAGCCTGCGGCTGAGGATGACTCGGACTCGGCGTCCGACACGGCCTCCTCGTCGGACGACTCGAGGAGGACCTCGCCACGCGCCACGTCGACGAAGCCGGGGCGAGCCGCGCCGTCCTCCTCCTCCTGTTCGTCCTCCTCGTCGTCCTCGCCCTCCTGCGCCTCGTTGTCCTGCTCGCCCTCGGCGCCAGGGGACGCAAGGCGGTAGTAGCGCTTGAGCTCGTTGACGGAGGCCTCCTTCTCAAGAGGACGGCCGTACTTGTCGACCTTGCGGGCAAGCTTGCTCTTCTTAGAGCCGGCAGCTGTGGCGCGAGATGGTCAGCTAGAGTGGTCAGGCCACGTGCCGGAGGCTGTGCGCACGCTGCTGGTCTTCGAAGAGCTGCTTGAAGCGGTCGTCGACGACGAACTTGGTCTTTGATGCCTTGGGGCGAACGAAGCGCGGGTCGGTGTGGACACGAGCAAAGCGCGGGTCTGTCATGCTCGCGCGCAGCTCTGCTCAGCGGGAGCAAGCGCAGGGTGGTGGCGAGGAGCCCGCCTCTTCGAGCACGGAGGCTCAGCACTGCCCCCTTCCCTCGACCTCGCTCTGCCCTGATGTGAGCTGTGTGGGCGGGTCCTGATGCCTTCTGATCTTTGCTTCAATCCGCAATGTATCCGCTCGAGCCGTCCTCGCTCTTCCCGCTTCCCTCAACCTCGTTCTCATCAGTCGGCGCGCCCTCTTGCTGGCCGTCTACACATCCGGGCTGGTTTGTGGTGCATTCGGCAAGGCGGCGATGGGTTGACGGATTGCTCAGCGGAGCTTCAAGCTGCTGGCTCGCTCGGGCCTCGGCAGCACAGCCCGCCTGCCTCCCCCCGCTTCAACGGGCCGGGCTGCGCTGCCCTCTTTCTCGTTATGCGATGTGCTCACCCTGCTTTGCGCAACGATGGTTAGGATACAGATTCGCTTGCGTGCTCCGTCGCACCTGCTGGGCCGTGCGGCGATGTCGCCCTCCCCTTTCTTTAACCCGCACAACGTCGTCCGATCACCTGCCGGCCGCTTCGCCTTGGTCGCCGCGCTCCTCCTCCTCGCCCTGTATTTAAGCGGGTATCAACGCGCCATACCCACGCCCTCCAGCGCGATGCAGGCAAATCCAAGCGGATACGACGCGGAGGACTTCGTCGACCCAACTTCCGAAGGCCCTGCCATCTCGCAGGTCGAGCCCGGCCGTGCCATCACCTTCCGCTCGTACCTCGACGCCCTACTTGGACCCGCTCCGCCGGTCGGCACCCCTCGTAGTATGGGGCGGTTCTGGCTAACCACCCCGGACCGCTCCTCCGTCTCGACCTGGGCGGCAATGCTTGCCGCAAGGGTCGCAGCGATGAACGAGCAACAGGCGGAGCACGCGCAGGTGGTCCTAGTCGTGCTCTGCGGAGACGGGGAATGCCTCGAGGAGTGCAGGCGGGAAGACTGGCGGTGCTATGGCGGGTTCCGCGGGGACGAAGCCCCTCAGGCAGGAGATCCATCCATGGATGCAGGCATCGGGTACGCACGCACTCTCGTTTTTTTCTTGAACTCGCTCATATTGCCAAATAGGCATCGCCGATGCGCTTGCAAGCGGGCGAGACGTTCTGTACATCCACCCGGGCGTCGCGGTCCTCGGGTGCGTTCCGCTCCTCGCTTCCCGCTCTCTCGCTGACCTTGCTCCCGGCAGCTCCCCGCTATCCGATATCGGTGCGGCAGCGCAGGCAGCCGACCTCGTCAGCGCTTCCAAACCTGGCGACTCCCCCAATGAGATCAGCTCGAGCGCGTCCTCGCTCGCTCTTCCCGCACAGCAGCTTCTGACGATCGCACACCGCCAGGCTTCGCATGGATGCGCAGCACGCCCGTAACGCTCCGTCTCTGGTGTAACGTGCTTGAGAAGGTGGAGTCAAAAATGGACAAGTCCGTTGACTGGTTGCTAAACACCGTGCGCTATTTGCCTTCTTCTTGTAGCGCTCTGCGCTGATGCTTCGCACTAGGAACTTGCGGGCGAGGGCCTGCGGGACCAGTCGGACCCCGCCATGGTGTAAGGGGGCGTGACGGTCAAGGTGCTCGATCGGGCTCGTTACAGCAGCGGCGTGCAAGCGTGAGCACCTCTATCCGACATTGTGGACCCTGATACTCACACCTCCGTGTTCGTAGGGATGAAGACAATGTCTCGCCAGTCATTGTACCGGTCGATTGCGCGGGCGATCAACTGCTGCAGGACTACATTGCGAAGGTCGAGGTACACACCTTGCACGCCGTTTCTCTCCTGCTTTGCACTGACACCACCATGTGCAGGGCTACGTAACAAGCACCGGGTACTACGCTAGCGGGCAGAAGACGCTCGTCCTGCCCACCATCGCCGGAACGCGCGAGGAGGTCGAGCACTTCCTCAGGATTGCTATCACTGCAGCGTACGTTCTCCTCCACCATCCCATTCACGCATCTGCTTGTACTTCACGGACGCGGTAATTTACTCACCTGTCTGGCAGCGCCATGCTCCACCGCGTCCTGGAGCCTCCGTCCTTCGTCACAACCCTCCCCTCATCACCCTCCTCCCCCTCTTCTCTGCCAATCACTTTTCCCCTCCACGAAATCCTTCTCCTACCTCACCTCTCGGCGGCCCTTTCCTTCCCGCTCGTCCCGCCGGGCTTCTCCGCCCACGCGCTCTCCTCGCTCTCCTCGTCCTCTTCATCCCCAAGGACCCTCGACCTGCGCACTCCAAAGCTCGAGTCCCTCTCTGACCTCCTCCGTACGCTCTGGCGCGTGTCGTACGCGCATGCGCAGGCGGTGCAGCTTGTCAGCGTTGACGGGAGGGCCGCGAGCTGGCGCTTCTGGGAGACCGCGACTTTCCCGCGTGCGAGCCGGGTCGTCGCTTTGTGCGAGGAGATTGAGGCGGTAGCGTCGGACATCGCAGAGGAGCCCGAGGGCCGCAGGTGTCGGCAGCGAGGGTGCGTGCCACCCGAGGAGTGGCTCGCAGCGCTCCCTCCGTCGGAGCGGGAGCGCGTCTCGCTCGGAGAGCAGCGCGTGCGGGCGGTGCGGCGTCAGATGGAGGAGGACTGGCCTGTGCTGGAGGAATACCTCATGAGGGCGGATTCCGAAGTGGTGAAAAGGTGCGATCACGCGCATCTTCCCCTGCGTATCACGGAACTCTCGCTTTCGACGACGAGGAACCCACGCAACGAAAGATGGAGGTAATGCTACTGCGACGGCTTCAGTTCAGCACAACATTCGACTCGTTGTCGACAGGAGAGAGGAGAGACGAGATGGACGGGGGTGTAGGCAAAGCGAGGGCAAGCACGACGGGAGAGGGTGAGGGCGAAGGGCCAAGGGCAGGAGTGTATACTTGAGGTGAGGGCGGAGAAGCAGCGAGAAGGGAGAAACGGAAAGGGGTATAAAGTGCGCGCCACACGGCCGCCGCAAGCGAGAAACCGGAAAGCACTGCCACCCACCCACAACTTGAAGCCCGCCTACTCCTCGTCCGACTCTGAATCGCTCCCCTCGTCAGACGAGCTATCGCTGCTCGCCTGGTCGCCGCCTGCGCCGCCCTCGCCGCCCGCACCCGCGCCGTCGAGCCCCGCCTCGCTCCCACGGCGGCTCTGGTCCGCACCGCTCGCGGCAGCGGCCGGCGTCGGGTTGTCAAACTGGGCGAGCTGCGCCTCGAGCGCCTCGATGCGCGCGGCCTCCTTCTCCTCGTCGAGGTTCTTGCGCTGGTTGCGCGCCTGCTTCGGCGGCTTGCTCGACCCGGCTCGGCCGCCGGCGCCTGCGCCGCCGCCCATGACGGGCCGGACGGCCGGCTGCGAGTCGGGGCAGACGTAGCGGTAGAGGGCGAGGAGGGTACGCTGGTCGAGCTGGTCGATGTCGAGCTCGATCTCCTGGTTCGCGGCGCCGAGGAGATCCGGGCGGCCGCGGCGGATGATGTTGATCGCCTCCTCGAGCTGGTCGCCCTCGAACGAGACGATCTTGATCGCCAGCTCCCTCTTCATCTCAAAGTCGACGTACTCCTCCATCGCAGGCTCGATCGCCGCGGCCGTGTGCCTGCGCGACGTCGACGCCGACCCGCCGCCGTAGTACGCGCCGCCGTCGTCCTCCTCGTAGTAGTCGTCCGAGTCGTCGTCGCGCCGGCGCTTGGGCTTCTTGGGCGCACCGCCAGGCCTCGGCCCACCGCTGCTCATCTTCTTCGGGCGCGGCGGGGCGGGCGCCTGCGCGTACGGTGACATGTACGGCGACGGCTGCGCGGGCTTCTTCTGCGGCTTGGGCATCGGCATCGGCGGCAGTGGCGCCGGCGCCGGCGCGGCGTGCATGCGGGCCTGCATGTGCTGGAGGCGCTTGGCCTCCTTCTGCGCCTTCTTGTTGGCCTTCATGAGCTCGATGTTCTGCTGCAGAAGGTTGAGCTGCTGCTCCATCGCCGTCAAGCCGTCCTCCTCGTCGTCCGAGTCGTCCTCGTACGCGACGGGGCGCTCGGCCCACTTGGCCTCAAAGATGGCCTCGAGGCGGCGGCCCATCTCGTGCACGGGCGTCTGCGGCGGGTTGAACGCGTAGCAGTTCTGAAAGATCATGCGAACGTCGCGCTCGAACGCCTCGTACGGCGGCGACGGGTACTGGTTGTGCTCGACCTTCGACCGGATGAGCGACAGGTCCATCGGCTTCTTGACGTACTGCAGGTAGGTCGGGTACGCCGCGAGGTCTGCACGAGTGCGGGGCGAGCGGGGCGAGTCAGCGGGCCTCCTCAAAGCGAGGGAGAGGAGAGAACAGGCAGAATGGCGCACCGACGGGCTGGTAGAACGGGTACGCATACTGCTCGTGGACCTTCTTGTACAGCTCCTTGACGACCTCCTTGCAAAACCGCATCTGCTCCTGCGCAATCTTGGCCGCGCTCTTCGCCTTTTTCGGCGGCGCCGCGCCGCCGTACCCGGGCAGACCCGCGAGGTTGTAGATCCCGCCCGCCGTGACGTCGACGCCCGCGCTCTCGAGGTACGGCAGGTCCTTGGCCGGCGCGTGGATCTCGCGCTTCGGCCGCGTGTTCTCGGTGGGGCGGGGCGGCATCGGCAGCGACGGCTTGGGCGGCTCGACGTACTTGGGCGGGTACGGCTGCGAGTGTCCGCGCGAGGAGAGCGTCAGCGATGCCGCAGGTAGAAGGAAGGGGAGGCGAGAACGCACCGAGATGGCCGGCGCAAAGGGCATGCTGCGGTAGGTCTTCTCCGCAGCGTCCTGCATCGCGCCCGCCATAGCCGAGACGGGATTCTTCTCGCGCGGGCCGTTGTACCGGAAGCAGTTGGCCCAGATGCGGTCGAGGTCCGTCTTGAACTCCTCGGCGAGGCGATAAGGCTTGGGCTCCTCGTCCTCGGGGACCGAACCTTCCCACCTGCCGGCGGGGTCGCGCCCCTCGCTGTAGTCGAGGCCGTACGTGCGCCCCGCCTTGAGCGCCGCCTGCATCCCACGACCCGTCGCCTGCAGCCGCGCCTCGACCGTACCGAGGTCCATCGGGTGCAGGATGATCTTGTAGTAATCGGGGACGAGGAGCGCGACCGCATCGACAGGCTTGAGGAACGGCGCAGCGTTCTTGTTGCGCTTGAGGTTGCGTACCATGTTGATGGCGAACTTCTGCTGCTCCTTCGTCATGATGTGCATAGGCGCGGGCTCGGGCGGCGCGGGCGGGCCGTCCGCGTCGGGTTCAGGCTTGGCCGCCGAGGTCGACGCGACGGGCTGATCCTGCGGCTGACCGAACGCGTCGGGCGCAGCATAGAGGGCAGGGGAAATGGCGGAAGGCGCGGAGGCGGGAAGGGCGGGCGAGGGGAGAGAGTCGGAGGTTGACGCGGGGGGAACGTCGAGAGAAGACTGGGCGAAGTTGTGCAAATCCGACGGGGACATCGTTGGCGCTGCGGCAGGAGGCGGAGGCGGATGCGGCGGGGCGGTCGACGCGAAGGTGGGCGCAGTCGTGAAGGCGGAAGGGTCGAAGCCCTGGACGGGAGTGGGCGTGGGCGAGGGAGCAGGGACGGCGGCAGGCGGAAGCGAGGAGGGCGCCGGGGATGGCTCAACGACCGCCGGTCCCGTAGGGAGGGGAGGAGCGGCGGCTGAGTACGGCGAAGGCTCGTTGAGCGCAGGGGTCGGCGCAGGCGGAGCCTGAAGGAGCGAGAGCGCAGCGATAGAGCGCGCTCGTTCAGCACACGCTCAAGCGGAGCATGAGAGCGAAAGGAGCAGGAACGGACCTCTTCCTCGCCCTTGAACCGCTTCGCCTCACGCTCCTCAGCCGACTCGCTCATCATACCACCCAGGTCTCCGTACGCCGCCTCGTCCGCGGTTCGCTTCAAAGGCGGCGACGGCTCGGGCAGCCCGCCGCCCGCTGCAGGCGGAAGCGCCGGCGAACCGCCGCTGACGTCCGCCGAGCCCGCACCCGCCGCAAAGTCCGCCAGCCCCAGCGCCGCCTCGCCCATCGCCACGTCCGCAAGCACGTCCACCGACGACGGTGCGCCGGCCATCTCGTCGCCGCCATGCCCGTTCAGGCCGTTCTGCTCGAGGGGCGCGAGGTGCGATCCGAGGCCCGGGTGCGCGCCCGTGTGCTCGGCGAGCGCCTCGTACGCACCGTTTACCTCTCCATGCGCGTGCGTGTAGTGCGGCTCGGGCGCTGCAGCGGGCGCTTGCGCGGATGCGGGCGCGGGAGCAGGAGGGGGGGCAGCGGCGCCGCCCGCCGCTGCCGCTGCAGGTGCCGGGGTGGGCGGCTGGGCGGCGAGGCTGCCGTCGCTGTCAGCGTGGACGAGCTTGGCGGGGAGACCGAGGTGCGGCGGGAGGGGAACGGCGGGCGGCGGGATGGCAGGAGGCTGCTGTGCGTCGACGGGCTGCGCGTGCGGCTGCTCGACAGCGTTGACAGGCGCGGGCACAGGCGATTGTGCGGGCTCTACTGCGTGAGTCGCTGGCGGCGTCGGGAGGGACGAGGTCGTCGACGAGACGACGGCGCCGCCCTTGGTGAGATGAGGAGGAGCAGGCTCGGGGTGGGCGTGCGCGTGGTGGTAGCCGTTGGCCGCGGCGGGAGGAGAAGCGTCCATCGCGAGGGTAGGTGTGTGTACCTCAGCAAAGAGGACAGCTGGCGGGGGAGAGGAGGGGGAGGAGGCGACGGCGGAAGAGGGGGAAGCGAGGCGAGGGACGAGGAGGGAGAAGGGAGCCAAGGGGCGTCGCGACCTTCGCGCCCACTTGGCCGCGCCCGCCTGCCACCCCGCCCCAGACGGCAACTCGCCCTCCCGCTCCCTGCACACCTCGGGCAGCAGTGGGACCCACTCCGTCGTGTCCAGCACCCGCCCAGCTCCACGCTCGCACCGCAGCCACCCCGCTTCGAGCCCTCGTTCGCCCGCAAACCCGCTTTCTCGCCCTCTGGCGCCACCGCTCGGCCCCTCGCCTGTTCGCGCTTGCAGCGTCCGCTCTTCGCCAGCAGGATCTTATCGCATTCCGTCACCTTGCCGGATCTCTCACTCGCCTGCTGCATGCGCAACTCGAGCGCCTCCACGACGCCGCGATCCGCTTCAAAGGACGAGCTGACGAAGCGGGATCCGTCCTCCCTCCTGCTCCTGCCGCATGCCTCGTGCAGCTCAGTGGGCGTTTCACAGCTGTCACAGACGTTGTCAGAGGACATTGCTAGCGTCTGCGCAGCTTCGGAACGCGAGGGCGCGCCAAAGGCTGTCTTCTCCTTCTCTTGACTCACAGCTTCCTTCCCGCCGCTCACGCTCGCGACAAGGTGTTTCCAGGCTTGCTACACATCCAGCAGTGCTGTACGATCCGCTTGCTACGTCCAGTAAACTCGGCGCGTCCTCGTGGGGGGGTGCACGTGTTGCGCTCCTCCCGCCTCCGTTCCGCTCGTTCCGCTGGGAGCTCGCGCCTCCATCCCACTTCCCGCTCACTCAGTGCGTCGGCCCTCTTGAGCTGCTTAGCCTCCGCCTCTCTGTGTCAATTTCGGCCTACTCAGCAGCCGCTTCAGCGGGAGGCAGGCTCGCGAGGAAAAACCTTCGGCCTTCTCGGCGACGACGGGGGCCTTGACGCGCTTCTGTTGCCTGTCTGTCCCGTTCTCAGCGCCTGCCCGGCACACTCCCGTTACACTGGAAGAGCGCAGTCCAGCCTCTGTTCAATGGGGAGGGCGGGAAAAGCACATTCAGGCTTCGTTCCACCTCGCTCGTGCTCTGCCTTACCCGACGCACCCCTCGTGCCGACGCGCGTTGTACAGACTAGAACCGCCCCTCGTCTCCTCCGCGCGGATTAAACTGACGAAGAGGGCGCGGGAGTGCGTACAACAAGTTCGGTTGCGGATTCGAGGGAAAGGACGGGAGAGGGAGGAGGAGGGAGGGGGAGTGAAAACGGTACAACGTAGAGAGGGACATGACGGCAGTGCAGACTTGTTTTATGGTGTAGTGGTGTGTGTTGGAGGGTACTTGCTGGGCTGGGCGCACGCAACGGAGGAGGGGCGAGGCGCGACGAACGAGCGCGGGAGGAAGCGCAACTAAGCGCTCTCCCGCGTCGTAAGGCAGGCGGGGCGGAACATGCGAGGAGGGATGGGTATAGGCGTGAGGAGGGCGGGTCGGGTATGCGGGTTGCGTGAAGTAGGCGAAGCGAAGAGGCGGATCGGGCGGGGTGTCGAGCGAGGTGCATGCGCATCTACGGCTTGCGGTACTCGTTCAGTACGGGGTAGATCTGCGCGAAGGCCTGGTAGATCTCCTCGCGGAACTGCGCGCGCGCGAGAGCAAGCGGGTCAGGGGAGAGCACGAGGATACGAGGATCAGAGAGGGCACCTTGGCACCCGTGAGAACAATCTTGCCCGAAACGAAGATGAGGAGGACAACCTTCGGCTTGACCATGCGGTAGATCAGGCCAGGGAACAGCTGCGCTCGGTGAGGCGGGTCGGGTCAGTCGTGCTCCCACGAGCGGAACAAGGATTGGTACGCACCTCTGGCTCGTAGGAACTGAAGTGTCCGTGGCCGTACGCAAGGCCCTCAAGGCGGATCGGGAACTTGACGTCGCACTGCGAAGCGCGAAGGCGGAGAAGTCAGTCGCCGCCGGCACTTCTCGAGCGGTGGAGGAAGCGGAACGCACGCTGCCGACGATGTTTTGAATCTTGAAGTCGGTGAACTTGGTCTCAAAGCCGAGCTTTTGGATGATGCGCGCATACTTGCGCGCAGCGAGGCGCGAATCGTCCTCCGACTTGGCGCCGGTGACGACGACCTTGCCCGACGCAAAGACAAGCGCGGTCGTCTTTGGCTCACGAATGCGCATGATGACCGCCGCGAAACGCTACTCGTCGTAACGAGGGAGAGGGGACAGGGGCAGGATGCGGGGCTCAAGTCTCGTTCAGCCTCTGGAGAGCACACCAAGGAAGGGCGGCAGCAGCAGGAGGGCAAGAACGAGACTGACCTTGGGGTTGTACTCGGCGTTGCGCGCGTGGAGCGCGATCGTCTTGAGGTCGAGCTTGCACTCGAGGTTGACGGTCGCGACGATGTTCCTTCGCGCGCGAAGGGAACAAAGCGGGTCAACACCGTGTCACAAGGCTGACTCTCGCATTGCCTCTGCCACCCTGCCCGCCCCTCTCCCACGCGCCCGCTCGACTGAGCAAGCGTGCCGGGGCGCGCGTCCGTCCGGGCCGCCACGGCTCGACCGACGCAAGCGGGTGAGGCAAGCTGCGAGACTTACTGCAACGTCGGGACGATCCCGTTCACGCCGGGAATGACGGCACCGGCCTCGTCGCCCGCCTGCGCGACCTGTTTGCCCTTGTCCTGCGGGTCTGACTCCGCAGCGCCACCCTGCACGCCCGCGCCCGCAAGGGCGGGTGCGCCGTTGCTGCCGCTGGCGCCACGAGTCGGGAGGACGAGGCCGGACATGCTGCTGCTTCTCTCGGGGCTCGGAGGGGCGAGAGTCGGGTGATGCGAGGAAGGAGGGGGGACGAGAGGGCGATGCGCGGGTGGCGGACTCTGGGGCGAGGAGCGAAGCGGCGAGGCGGCCTTTGGGGGGGCAGGCAGGCAGGACTGGCGCGCAGCAACACTCGTACAAGCGAGGCAGCGGGACGACGAGGAGAGACCCACCGCGTCGCCCCTTTTGCCCCCCTCGACCCGCTTCCGCCGCCCTTTCCTCGCCATGACTGTGCTCGGCGCCCGGTCTGGCTTCGTCGCTGCCACGGCGAGGCTTCGAGCCTGCATTCCGGCCTGCTTGCGCTGCTCTAGCTACCCTGGTCGACGTGCTCTCCGGCCCCTCTCCTGCTCGTTCGCCAGAGGTCTTGCTCACTCCTCGCTCCTTCTGCTGGTTGTCCCGCTAGTTCGACGCAGTCCGAGAGTGCTTCTCCGCGGTTCTCAGCGCGTGAAACGTCCCCTCCTTTCGGCTATTCAGGCTTCCTGGCTCCCTGACCCCCTCTCCCTAGGCTCGTGTGCACAGCTCGACGGAGGGACGCAGGCAGTTTCAGGCGTGGGAGTACTATCAAAGCGGAGAACAGATCCGAGCGCGAGCTGTACGCGGAGATGCCCGCCTCAGCTCGTGAGCTTGTCGAGGAGCTCCGAAACGTGGTGCGGCGACTGCGGTCGACAAGCGGGGCAGTCAGTGACCGCCGTGGAACAGGATAGGCTTCCGACGTACCGTCGACGCGCGGAACCACGCCGTTCCCTCATTTACCCGAGAGCGCTTGACCAGCATCGCTGGCGAGGACTCGCCGAGCGAGTCCTCGTCCTCGTCCTGCTCATCCTCGTCGAGCAGCATCAGGCCGATGACGGCGAGGAACTCGTCTCCGTCGCGTACGTCGCGGCCCATGTTGAGGATCGGCCAAGCAGCGTCCTGAAACGCGACGCCCTCGACCGCGCCCTGGTCGAAGGACGGAGGAAGCGCCGCCAGCAGCACGTCCGCCGGCACCTGGCTGTG
Organism: Rhodotorula sp. PL61-2; assembly: GCA_028828645.1. Classification (NCBI taxonomy): domain Eukaryota; kingdom Fungi; phylum Basidiomycota; class Microbotryomycetes; order Sporidiobolales; family Sporidiobolaceae; genus Rhodotorula; species Rhodotorula sp. PL61-2. Next base: position 451,750 of record JAPZQE010000001.1, read on the forward strand.
GGGACGCATCGCGCCCGGTTCGAAGTTATCGTCGTCGACCTCCAAGGTAAGCACCAACGTCTCGAGGCGCGAGAGGTGGGGAAGCTGCGTGACGAGAACGGGCAGGTTCTCCTGGGTGGTCGCGCTCGATGCGGCATCGAGCCGGAGCGAGCGGAGATTCGGGAGCTTGTGGAGATGCTTGAGGAGTTCGATATCGCCTGAAAACCCGCAGAGCCACATTTCGTCGAGGCGGTGAGGGTCCAGCGCGGCGAGGACGCCCATGCAGAACGGCGTGATGGCCGTGCTGTCATGCATGTCCGGCACCCTGATGCCGAGGCGACGGATACTTAGTTTCACGATGATCTTGTCGGCGGCTGCTGACAGGCTGTGATCTTCGGCAAAGCAGAGGCTGAGCCTAAGGCTCGTAAGCTGGGTCAAGCCTTGCAGGTTGTTGACGAACTGCGAAGAGTCGCTAAACTCGAAATCAAGAAGCCTGATCTCGAGTTCGCGCAGCTTTGAGGAGAACGGTGCGGAATGAAGGCCCTGAAGACACGGCGAGGCGCATGAGGTGATGGGGAACTCGAGTCGCTCGAGGTTCAAACATCCGTTGAACAGGCTGCGGAGAGACGGCGGTGTGACCGAAGTCATTGCCTCGAGCACGGTTACGGGGTGCTTGGCCTCGTCGAGATCGCTGTGCACGTTCACCGCAAGCTTCTTGACATGCTTCAGAAGGTGCGAGTGCGCGAGAAGGTGGTCGAGAAGCGGGCTGCTCCCGCCATGGTCGAGGTCAAGCGTACCCCACGCAAGGTCGCGCGCGGGTTCGAGCCACGCCTTGCAGACACGCGCGAGGTGGCCGCCCTCCTCGCGACGCTCAGGCTCTTCGAGGTCCTCGCCGAGGAGCTCGAGGGTGCGGGCGATGAGGTTGGCGGGGATGGGCGGAATGGGCATTCCTGACTAGTTCTCTGTGTCTGTGTGGTGTATATTCGTCAGTGTCGGGGTTTCGCCAAGCCCTGCGAGGCTTGGGCACAGGGAAGGACGCGCCTTCTGATGAGACGAGTTGAGCGGAGGTACGTGATGAGGACCGCGTGGGGACGCGTGTAGCGGTTTTCAGCACGTTCTTGAAAGCTTTAAAAACAAACTGGCGGAGCAGCAGATGCGCTCCGCGGGAGCAGCGTGAGGTGGAGGAGCGAGACCATGCAGACCCTCACCCGCTCAAGGATGTCATCCGCCACGCCGACGCTCGACTAGAAGGCTGTGCTCAGCTTCCCCCAGAGCCGCATACGATTCTTGCTAGGTCACCTGACGGACCCGTGCAGCGCCGCGCTTCTCTCCCACTTCCCCCACCAGCACCGCCTCGTTCCCTCTTCAGCGAGCAGATGCAGAGCCATCCGCCGTCGAACCTGCTCCAGCCGAGTCGCCCAACGACGGCAACCCACTCGAGCGACACGACTGCCTTTGGCTCGCCCGGATACGCCGCTGCTTCGTCTGCCAAGACCCCTCCGCTTCCCTCAACCTCCCCTACCCTCGCTTCCCGCCCGCTCGTCGCCGTCCTTCCGACATTCAGCAAGTACGCATCGCTGCGAGGGACCGTACGGATCAAGGTGGGGAACGCTGCGTTCTACTGTCACCGCGAGGTCGTCGCCCTCGCATCGCCGTTCTTCGCGGGCGTCCTCGCTGGCGGATGGCGCGAGACCGAGCCCGTCTCGAGGCGCGAGCGGGCAGACGCAGAACCGCAAGAGACAGCGAAGAGGCACGGCAGCTTCGTCGCCACGACAAGCAACGACGTCGATGCGCAGGAGCCGCTGCCGTTTCCAGGCGAGGACGACGACGGCAATCCGCGTACGCCAGTGCTCGAACCATCCGAGCACACGCTGTCCGCGTCGAATGCGTCGATGCTTGGCGCATCCGCACCGTCCGTGACGGTCTCGCTCGCGGCGTCGAGCGTTCTCGAGGACCTGGACGACGAGGATGATGGCGAGGACTTCCTCGAGTGCCGCCTCCGTCTCGTTGAAGAGACCGCATCGAGCTTCCAAGACCTTCTGTGCCACATTTACCCGCGGCTCGAATGCGCTATCGACTGGACCAACGTCGAGGACTTGTGCGTCTCGCATTCCCCGTCCTTGACGCTCACTGACGGGCATCACCCGCAGGAGTCGCATGGCGCTCAAGTTTGACATTCCCAGCCTTAGCAACGCCTGTCTCTCCTTCCTCCTCCCTTCTGCAGCCGGTCGCCCCGTCCTCTGCATGAAGATCGCCGAGGTCCGCCTCGAGCTCCCGCTCTACCGAGTTCCGCTGACATGGCTGTGGTAACAGGAGATCGGCATTCCCGAGCTCTACAAGGAGGCGTCGCGGTACGTCCTCGACGCGTACAACAATACGGGCTCTGAGGAGCTCGCCATCCTCTCGCCGACTACGCTACTCCGACTCGAGCGGAAGTGCGTCCCTCCTCTGCTACTTCCCCGGTATCACCTGCCGCATCGCGCTGTTGTGTTGTACTGACGCTCTCCGGGCACCCTGCCGTAGGCGCAGCTGGTTCCTCGAGCGCCTCCTCAAACTCGGCCAAGTCTCGATCCTGCGCGACTACGGCTGCCACTCCGCATGCGACGACCCGTCGCGATGCGCGCGCCTCGTCGACGAAAAGTGGCGCTCGGCGTTCTCCGCCGCGTTCCGCTTCGGGACGCCGCAGCCGTGCGAACTCTCTCTCCTCCCGCTCGGTGGCAAGGTGGAGGCTGACGACCACGGTACAGATCCATCATCTACCGCAGCCTCCGCTCGCTTGAGCCGTCGCTCTCATCGCCGGCATTACACCTCCCCTACACAGCCTGCCAGCAACACGCGCGTCTCTGGGTCGCCGAGTGCGTCCCCTCGGTTTCCTGACCCTCTCCCGCGCTCACGCCTTCCGCGCACAAAGTCTCTTCGACCGGATGTTCGGCCTCCTGATCACCCCCGCGCGGAACTGGACGTCCCTCGCTTTGGGGAGCGCCGCACTGTCGCCCAGCACGAGCTCCGGCGGCGGAGGGGGCGGCGGCGGGTGGGCGCGCGCGGTCGGCGAAGGCGCGAGCAGCCAGAGGAACGCAGCAAAGTACTTCCTCTGGGTGGAGATGCGCGATGAGCCGCCTGCGGGAGCGGGAAGGGGGAGAATGGGGTCTGCCTGAGCGGGCGGTCCTTTCGCTCGGATTCGAGAGGAGGTACAGAGATACTCGTGTTGTTGCTAATATCAGGGTTGACTCGAGGCTCTGCGTGAGGTGGTGTGGTATCTACGGAAGGAGTTACGAGAGCGAGAAAATGGGCACGAGAGAGGCATAAGCACGACGACGGCATGGGGTTTTCTAGTTGCAACGACAGGCACAAAGGAGAACAAGTTTGCGACACGACGGGTGACAGAAGTAGGGAGGAGTAGAGCTTGACGACGTCGAAGGAGGCGATTCAAGTCGAGGTCGTGAAGGGGAGGTCATGCAGCAGCAGGGTTGGGTAAGGCCGCATCGCTGAAGGCAACGGATGCACCACAGTCCACGTCGCCCTGATCGAGTGAGAGAAGCTCCCACTCGTCCTCGTCGCGGGGAGTAGGGAGGCGGAGCGGGTTGGCCTCGTCGAGGGAAGCAACGGCGTCGACCGTATGGACGAGCTCGAAGTCGCTCGAGTCGGTACCTGCAGGTGTGCGTCGTCAGCTTTTCTGACCGGTCATCTTCAAGGAAGTCGGGGACGCACGGCTTGGCCGCCGTGGACGAGCGTCCAAGGTAGCGACCTGCGCCGGCGGGGTGGGCGGCGTGACGGCCTCCTCCTGCCGCGCAGCGACTTGCTCAGCGACCTGTGCATCGGCGGCACTCGTCTGAACAGGCTTATGAGCCGTAGCGGCTGAAGCGACCCTGGACACGCTCATCACCTCCTCGCCGCGCACCGTCCGCTCGTTCGGCCCGCCGTCCTCAACCGCGCCCGACACTTTGGCTTGCTCTCCGACAGCCAGCACCATCCTCTGACTCCGTGCCCTTCCCAGTGCGCCCTCTGCCCTCGCCGTCGCGGCATTCAGGCGTGCGCCATTCAAGGCCGGATCGCGCCGCGCGACAAGCGGGGAGGTCGAGCACGCGTGTAGGCGCGCGGTCGGGAGTGCACGGGTGCGGCGTGCGTCGTGCAGGGTCTTGAGCTGGAGCATGTGCGTGAAGGAGGACGGCGAGGGTGACGCGATAAGGCGGCGGGCCGGGTCGGGCGGAAGGTGGGGGCGGGCAAAGCAGCACGTGCGGCGTAACAGCGGGGACGAGTGTGCTCAAGGAGCAGCGCAACGATGAAGACACGAGCACGCAGACTGGACAGCACGGCGCCGCGTTTCCTCCAGCGCCTCTACAGCTCATCCCGCGGCGGATGCTCCTCCTCGCGCGCCTCCTCGTAAAGCTCTTCCTCCCCCTCATACGCCTCGAACGCCCCCTCCTCGCCTTCATGATCGTGCTCCAGCTCGTCGAGGATCTCCTCCGCGCGGTGGAGCGCGTCATCAGCTGGGTGCCCCGGTGCCGGCGCGTGCTCGCCAACGTGCTCCGCGACGGCCTCGTCCGCCGCATGCTCGAAGACGCCTTCGCCTTGCTCGGCGGGAGAGTCGAACGCGAGCGGCTCGTCTTCAATCGACGGGTCGGGGAAGACGACGTCCGAGTTGGCAATGTCGGCGTTGTCGGAAGGAGAGAGGGCCTCGGCATCGTCGAACGAGGTGCCAGGCGCGTGCGAATCGGTGCTGGCAACGGGCGCACGGGCAGTCGTCTCCTGCGCAAGTGGAACGTCTTGCTCGACAAGGTCGTCGGACTCCGCGACCTCCGCATCGGAGACGTGGCCCTCGTCGCCGCGCTCCTCCGCCGACCGCACTCGGTCGACCTGCGTCTCAGGCTCTCCCACCTCATCGTACGCATACCCGTCGTCGTCGTGCTCGTCGTACTCCTGCTCCAGCTCGAGCGCGCCCTGCGCGCCGTGCGGGTGCGACTCCTCAAAGGCGTCCTCGTCTTCGCCCACCGCAAGCTCGTGCTCCGGAGCCTCCTCCGGCACAGCGTTGTCCTGGTCGGCCGCAAGGACGTCCTCCTCCTCGATGGAGGCGGGAGCGCTTGTCTCGCGCTCGTCCGCCTCGTCGACCGCGGCGTCCTCCTCGCCATAAAGGGCGTCGACAGGATCGACCGCCGTCTCGCTCGGCGCTACGGCGTCCTCGACGTGCGCAGCGGTTGCACCCTCAGCGGCGCTATCGACGTGAGGCTCTTCCTCGATGCTGAGCGCGCCCTCCTGCTCAGGAAGCGGCTCTTCATCCGCAACCGACTCGCGCCGCTCCTCCTCATCGCCATCACGCATCACAGCCTCAGTGACCGCGGGCTGCGCATCCTCAACGCCCTCCCCCTCGTGCGCAGCGGCAGGCGCGGCGTCCTCGTCCTCCTGCTGCTCGCGCGACGCTTCACGCGCCGCAGAGACGGGCGGCTCGGCCGTTGCGGAGGCGTACTCGGCGCTGAGAGGGGTGGAAGGCGTCGGCTGCGCGGTGGTCGCCGCGGTAGACTCGAGGGCGGAGGGCTCGGGAAGGTGGCGGTCGTCCGCGTCAAGGTCGTCCTTGGCGGCGTAGTCTTCAACGGCGGGGCCGTCGTCGGCCGTGAGAGGTGCCTCGACGACTTTCTCCACAGGCACAGGAGTCTCGTCGCCCTCGGGGACCAGCTCATATGTACGCTCCTCCGCGATCGGCTGGTCCAGCTGCTCCGCCTCCGTCTGCTCCAACCCCTCCACGTGCGGCAGGACGTTGTCCTCCTCCGCTTCCGCCGGCGCCGTCACGTGCGGCACAACCCCGCCTATGCCGTGCGGGAGCTCGCCGTACGCTGCGCCGCCGCCGAGCTGCGCCTCGAGCATCTCGTCGAGGAGGGCCTCCTCGCCGGGCTCCTCTCGCACGTCTTGCAGTGCAGGCTCCTGCTCCTCGCTCGAGACGGGCGGCTCCGGCTCGGCGCGCGACGCCTCCTCCTGCACCGCGCCGCGCTGCTCGTCCGCCTCCGGCGTCCAGAGGCTCTGCTCCGCCCCGAGGTCGACCGGGAGCCTGACCGGCTCGTCCGCCTCCGCGCGCTCCTCCTCCATCTCGACGCGCGGCAGGCCCCCCTGCCGCCGCTCGTCCTCCTCCGGCACGCGCGTCCCGCCCTCGCCGGCATGCACAGCCGCGAGACGGTGCGCCTCCTCCGCCTGCGCGACCGCGCCGAGCGGCGTGTGCGCGTCGAGGGTCGCATCGTCGACGGGGATGCGCACCTGCGCGGGCGGCGCGTCCTCCATCGTGCCAGAAGAGAAGGCGACGGCGGCAGAAGAGGGGGACGGCGCGGTGATGCTCTGCCCGGCGGGGTCAACCGCCACGTCCTCGAGCTCGAAGGAGGGGAGCACGACGTCTCCCTCGCCCGTGTCAGCGCCGACACGCCCATCATCGGACACCTCCTCCGGTTCAAGCGTGTGCGCCGCGGGCGGGGCGGCGTGCGAGTCGACGATCGCCTGGACGTCGCCCAGCTGGGCGTCGAGATCCGGGCGGGTGGGGCGGAGGCGCTTGAGCGGGCGGAAGACCGCCTCGTCCTCCTGCTCCTGCTCCTCCTGTGCCTCCTCGGCCTCTTCTCCGTTCGCGCGCGAGTCCCGCTCCTTCGGCGGCGGCGTAGCAAACTCCCTTTCCGCCTCGAATGCATCGCCGCTCGGCGCCGGCGGCCTCTCGCCCCTGAGCTCGACCGCCTCGGCCCTCGCGTCCTCCGCGAGCGGGAGCGGGAGCGGCGGCGAGACGCGGTGCAGGTCGGGATCGCCCGCCTCGAACAGCCCGTGGCCCTCCTCCGGCTGGGGCACGTCCGCGACGGGCAGCTGTGCCGCCGGCTCCACTGCGGGGGCAGGAGAAGCGGAGGGGGCCGTGTCGACGAGGGTGCTCTGCGCGGGGAGCGGCGCCGCAGAGGACGAGACGAGCGCATCGTCGATGAGCGCGTCGAGCGGCGCGGCGGGGATGGGCAGATCCGCAGGCGCGGGCGGGGCGGTGGGCTCGGGCTCGGGCTCTGCGCCGAGCGGGGCGGCGAGCGCGTCGAAGAACTCCTCGGAGAGGTCGTCAGCCTCCGCAGGCGGCTGCACCGCCTCCGCGCGCTGATCATCGCCGCCATCGCGGCGAGGGACGTACCCCGCCGCAGGACCGCGCTCGGCGCGCTCCTCGTCCCCGTCAGCGCGAGGGACCGCCCTCCCGCGGAGGCCCTCAACTCCGCGCCACGCGGCGCCGAGCAGCGCACCCGCCGCGGCGGTCGCACGCGCGATCTCGCCTTGCGCCTCGCCCTTGACGGCCTGGGCAGCGTGCTCCGCGTGCGGGTGGGTCGTCGAGGAGAACCGGCCTGCTGCGCCCGCGAGGCGTCCCACGGCACCGAGGACGTGCACGCCGCGGTCGACGACGCGCTTCTTGAAGATGTGCGCGCAGACGGCTGCGAAGAAGGCGAACGCGCCGAACAGGACGAGGCGGTCGAGCAGGGCCGAGCGCTCGAGGGCGGTGATGAGCGCGCGTGAGGTGTGAAGGAGGGAAGAGAGCGTCGAGTACTGCTCAGAGGTCATCTCCATAGTTTTGGTCTGCGACTCTGCAGAGATGGAGATGAGCGAGAGAAGGAAGGAGACGGGAGAGGGACGCACCGAGCAGCTCATTGGAAACGAGTGAGCGGTCTACCTCCTGCTGCATGAGCTGGAGCGTCCGCCGCAGACCCTCTGTGACGTCCGATGTTGCCGACATGAGAGCGTCGTCGGCGCTGCGTGCGTCAACATCGAGCGAGTGCGGGAAGAGGTCAGTCTGCGGCGACTGGGAGGACGGTCGACACCGTGCAAACGCACCTCTGGCCTCCTTGCGGACTCCTCGCTCTCGACGCCGCTCCTGACGCACCGTACGGGCTGGGAGACTGCCTCCCCGAAGCGCCCGGACTGGGAGCGAGCAGCTCGTCGCGGGCTGCGAGGTGGCCATAGGCGTCGATTTGGCGCTTGGAGGCGACGACGGCCTGGCGGTAGAGCTTGATGCAGCTGTTGCGGGTGCGGTGTGAGTACGGGCAACAGGGGACGAGGGAGAGTAGGGCCGACCTGTCGATGCGCTGCTGGATGGACCTGACGTGTTCGGCGGCCGCTGCGCGTTCGCGCGCGCGGTCGAGGTCGTCTGCCTCGAGCTTGAGCTCCTGCGCGGTGCAGTCGAGGTGTGCGTCAGTGTAGTCCGCCTCGAGAGCGAGTGGTCGGGTGACGCACCTCGTTGTCGCGCCTGCACCCCGCGAGTTCCGAGCGGACGGCGGCTGCAAGCTCGTTGTGGAAGGCGAGAGGGCCTCGGCATTGTGCGAGCTGGGGGATCTGGTAGTCGGTGAGGTCCTGGAGCCTGCGCAGGAGCGAGTCGGAGAGGGCGACGAGGTGTTGCGGGAGGGCGACGGCGGGAGGTGGGGACCGCGCCTTTGCCGGGTCGGGCGTGTGCGCGGGCGGTGGCCTGCCCGGTGGAGTGTGTCAGTGCGTGCTAATCAGTAGTTAGTGTTCTCGCGGGCGCACATTGCTGTGAGGCGGTCGAGCGTACGCAGCCGAGGCGGGCGAGCGGGCGAGAGATGGCGGCAGCGTCTGGTTGCATTCAAGTGCTTACTACAGACGACTGCAGCTGCCACTATGCTCCGCTCTGCTACTCAGTCCCTCCGCGCTCTCCGCCCTGCCCCCTCCTGCGCCCACCGCCTCGCCGCCGCCGCACCGCTCCGCCAGACTTTCTTGTCCCCGCGCCAGTACTCCGCCACCGCAGCGCCCCAGGAGCACCAGGAGCCCGCAGCCGCAACAGACGGCGCAAAGCCCGACCACAGCACCGCAGCCCAGCCCGACGCACAGGTCGCAGATCTCTCCAAGCAGCTCGAGGACCAGAAGAAGCTCGTCGCAGAGTTCAAGGTTGGCCGCCCACATCGTCCACTCTTGGAGCGATTCCACCCGGCAGATCGCTTCGTACTGATGCTCTGGCTGCGATCCCCATGCAGGACGCGCGCCTCCGCACCCTCGCCGACTTCGAGAACCTCCAGAAGATCTCGGCTCGCGAGAAGCAGCAGGCAAAGGACTTTGCCCTCCAGTCGTTCGCCAAGGACCTCATCAGCGAGATCGACGTCCTCAACCTCGCCCTCAAGTCGATCCCCGCCGACCGCGTCTCGTCGACCGACAACGCCGACCTCAAGGGCCTCTACGAGGGCGTCGGCCTCCTCAAGCGCGGACTCGAGAAGGTCCTCGCCCGCCACGGCATCGTCGCGTTCGACCCGACGGGCGAGCACTTTGACCCGAACCGCCACGAGGCGCTCTACCAGGCTCCCGTCCCGGGCAAGGAGCCCGGCTCGGTTCTCGAGTGCCAGGAGATTGGCTGTGCGTTCCGCTCTCCCGTGTTCGGGTTGGAGCTTATCCACTGACGTTGTCGCGGCCTCTCTTCTCTTATGCCCTCGTCTTGCCTGCTTCCGAATGTGCTGCGACCTCGACCTTCTCGACCTCCCTGCCAATCCGCGTCGGCAGACATGATCAAGGAGCGCCTTCTCCGTCCGGCAAAGGTCGGCGTCGTCCTCGCGCAGGAGTGAAAAGTGGACGCGGGAGTGTCCCGGTCACCGTCGTCGTCGTTGTGAAGGGAGGAGGGAAAGAGGGAGAGCCGCCGACACCGCATCGTATACCCCGGCGGGCTCTCCCTCTGCGCTGGAAGGTGCAAGAGGTCTCTGTATAGATAGCACGTTGTCTACTGCCTACCGCACACGCCGAACCACCCCGTTGTGCTCTGTACTGTCCAGTTCCGCTCGTTTTTGGCAATCACAGCTCACTCCTCCTCCTCCGCCTTGAGTGTACGGGTGCTGCCATCCCGTATCGGACTGGACGCGCGAGCGCATGTGCTGCTTCCTCCGAGAGTGCTGGCACCCGCTCGGCTCGTCCCTCTCCTCGCACCTTCACGCTTCACTCGCCTTTCCTTCCGATGTCGTACGCCTGCGCCTGCCCGCTTTTAAAACTTACAGGTCGCTAAGACGCCCTCCGGACTGCCATCCCGTCCCTTTCCCCCCTCGCCTCCCCTCATCTCCCTCCGCCTCCCTCGCACCCTCAGCGCCTCGAAGCGCTTCACGCAGGCCGTCTGGCGCGCTTTCCAGGCGCAGAAGGGGCACGATGCCAACTCGTTCGGGCATGTGCGCTCTCTCTCTCCCCTCTGCGCTCCTCCTCGAGATGCCGGCGAGTCGCTGATGTGGGGGCGAACGCGCGCTGTGCCGGCAGCTGGTCGTCAAGGACGCGAAGCCGGGGCGAGTGTGGGCCGAGATGAAGGTCGAGCGGCACCAGAGTGCGTCCATCGTCCCTCTTCCCCTCCTGTGCGTGCTGACCTTCCCCCCACCCCCCCCCCCCCCTGCCGCGGCTCCCCTCTCACCCGGCAGTCAACCGTCTTAATGTGCGCCTCTCCCTTCCTATCTACCTATCATGAGCTGAAAGGCAGCAAAGGAGGGCAGGGCCTGCACGGCGGCCTGATCGCCTCCCTCGTGGACACGATGGGCTCGTTGGCGCTCGCGAGTCGGGGGTTGTACATGACGGGCGTCAGCACCGATATGAGCCAGACGTGCGTATCCCTCCCCGCCACATCTCCCTTCGCCTCTTTCCGCATCCGCGCCCGCGGGGAGCGGCCCGTCGAGGTGCAGCCTCCGGGCCGTTCTCCCTCTCCGCTCGGGGCAGACTGGGACGGTGACTCGCTGCATTTTTGAGCGGCGGCACTGACGCAGAATGGACGCACGCAGGTTCGTCCGCGGCGCCAAGCTCGGCGAGACGATCCGGATAGAGAGCGAGCTGGTCAACATGGGTGCGTTCTTGCCTCTCTCCTGCAGTCCCCGCGAAGGCCGCCTACCCGATCTTCTGCGAATTCGTGGACGAAAGGCGACGACTAAGGCAGCAATGCTGCACTTGCAGGTAAGACGCTGGCATTCACGCGCATCGAGCTGCACAGCGCAGAGACGGGCAAGCTGCTCGCGTTTGGTGCGTTCCGGTCCTGTTCCCCTTTTCCCGCTCGTGCTAGCGTTTAGCTGTTCTAATTCTGCTTGATGCCCCTCTCACCGTCGCGATCAACTGCCTCCATCCTGCGCTCACGCTCGCCTCCCTGCCGCAACCGCGCGACTCCGTCGACCTTCCCAACCCCGACCCCGTTTCCCCCCGCCATCCCTCTCTTTCTTTTCCGGCCACTCATGTGCCGACGCAGGCTCGCACACAAAGTACATCGCCGATGCTCTCAAGAGCCCGAAGAACGTCAAGCTCTCGGAGGACGGCGAGACGGTGGTCGAAGGGGTCGAGCCGGAGGAATGAGCAGTAAGTGGGCGGTGGAAGGTAGACCAGGGGAAAGCGGTAGAGGAGCAAGGTGTCAAGGTTTTTTGCAGATTTGCAGCAAAGCGCTAAAGAGAGATACCGGCGCCCGGCGGCGAGTGACTTCCAGTAGGAGATATGGCATGTGAAAGGCGTGCGCCTAGATGAGCGCGCTCCGGGAACATACTCGCATTCGAAAGGTACAGCAAGTTCAAGGAAGCAGTCTCGGCGATACAAACGGGAGGGACGTGGTCGAGAGACGGGTTCGCGCCCCTCTGATCCTTCCCACCTCGCCCTCACCGCTGAGAGGACTGCTGCTCGGGCTTGAGTCATACCTACGAGCTACACGGACTGCCTCAGCGAGCGCACCGGCCCCCGCTGCTTCCGCTGACGCGCTTCTCCCGCTCGATTCGTCTCATCAGAAGGTACGGCGAACTCCTTACTCGGACCTCGCGAGCGCGTATAAGTGCACGTAGGTTGATCAGGACCTCTGACAGACACGTACCACCGCCCGCAATGCCCGCACCGCCGCTTCCGACCGAGCTTCTCGTCCAGATCTTCGAGGCCCTCGGGAATGATCTCGATGAGCCTGGGCGCCGCGAGGCAGGCGGCCGTTTCGCACGCGTATGCAAGGGATGGGCGACGCTCGGCCGCAGCCTTGCTTGGACTTCCGTTGCGCTCGAGCACGGCGGCAGTAGCCCGATCATGGACCACCTCCTCACGTTCCCGCACCTCCTCGAGCATGTCAAGGAGCTCTGGATCAAGGGGCTCGACAACCTCGAGGACGACTATTCCTCCGACACGAGCAGCGGATCCATGAAGGTCACGCCGCCGCACTTTGCGCGTCTCATCAATGGGTGCCCATGTCTCCGCCACCTCCACCTGCCTCCTTGCGAAGCGACATCACCGGCGCTCGAGGTGCTCAAGATGATGCAAAGCAGGGCAGGGCTTCTCGCGTGAGGCTGATTGCTTTCAGATCTTTGGACATCCCCGCCTTCATGGACCGCCTCGCCAGCCTCGCCGGGCTCGCGCACTCACCCTTTGCGCCAGCTTCTCCGCGTTCGCCCGGTGCAGCGCTTCCATGCCGGCTGTCAAGACCAAGCTTCGAGTCTCGTCCCTCTCGCTTGAGGTCTACGACAGAACGTCGCTGCATCTCACTGAAACGTTTTGCAAGGGCGTACTCGCTGCAGTCGACCAGGACCACCTGACGAAGATCGATATCACGCTTTTGCATCCTAGCGAGGATATCGCCGGCCCCGATTGCCTTGCTCAGTGCTCCAACCTTGCGTCGCTTTACCTCGAGACCTACTTGGCAGAGCACATCCAGGCAGCCCTTCCCGTCCTCCTCACCGTCCTCCCTCAGCTCGTCGCGCTCGAGAAGCTCGAGCTGACGACGAGAAGCTCGAGCTGACGACGACCGAGATCGGGACCACCGACCTCTACAAGGCGGGTGTCGACCGTGTCCTGAGCACGGTGACGATCGACGACCTGGTCGCGAGCCTTCCTCCCGCCTTCGCGCACGGCTTCGTCGAGGGCGTCTTTTTCGACCTCGCCGATTCGGCTATCCCTACCGCCGCCGCTGAGCGCCCAACCGAGGTCGACGGGGCCATCAGCGTGGTGGTGCGCGAGGAGGGGGAGCAGGATGGAGACGTCGGCACCCTCGGGCGTGCGATGTACGCGCGGCACGCAAGTGAGGGCATCCCGTCGCCCTGGGTCAGGCTAATCTCGGTGCGCGGCTGTCTTCCATGCCCTCCGCGCCAGCTTGATTAACACCCCTGCGTTTCCTTCGCAAGCGTCGCAGATCTGGGCCGCAGTGGCGGGGGCGAAGGCGAAGGCACGGCGTGCGCTTGAGCAGTAGCTTACCTCCCTAAATCCCTCGCTTGCTCGGAACGAATCGCTTCGCTTGCTTCGGGCCGAGCGCGCGATCAGAGCGAACGAGCGGAAGCGCTGAACTTCAGAAGTATACTTCGATCTCGGACGCAACAGCGTTACGAGCATGTGGGCTGCCGCGCCCTTGCAGTGCACCCGGGGTACGTGAGCCGGAGAGGCCAAGTTGAGGAGTCCGGAGGGGTGGCGCCTCCTCCAGCACCGGCTTCAGCAGCTCGATGTCGAGCTGGCGACAGCGAGCGACACGACGGAGGCGGAGGTGGAGGGAGCGCTCGTGAATCGCTTGAACAAGGCCCGCGCATGTTGTCGCCTCCCCATGTCGGCGGTACGAGAGGAGATCCCGCATGCGAGCGGCAGCGGGCACGAGCCAGCAAGATCGCTCTCCGCTGTCGATACCAGGCGCACGTGGAAGGAGACGTCACTACTTGATTGTTCATGTCGAGACGGAGACGGAAGAAGGGGAAAGAAAGCGGGAGGAGCGGAGCGAGAGGAGAATAGGGGTAACTGGAGACGGAGTGTACGGCGGTGGAGGAGCGCACGGCGGAGCTATGAGACACAAGAGAAGGGAGGGCGGAGTCAACGGGGAGAGGAGGAAGGGAGGAGTAGGAGGAGGGAAGCTAAAGCGCTCGGGAGACGCGGTCGACCACGCTCCTCGCCCGCCCGCTCAGCCGACCGACCTGTGCGTCGAAGCGGTCGAGCGCGGCGTGTGCCCTTCACTGCGCCGCGGCGACGGGGGTGGTGGTCGAGGTGGTGGTGGTCGTCGAGGTCGGGGCAACCTTGCGCTGGTGGAACATGGGCTTGACAACCTTCTCGTGGACAACGACCGCGCCGCGAGTCGACGGCATGATGAGGTAGAGGATGAAGAGCGTCTTCGCGACGTAGTAGTAGGGGAACCTGTCGAGCATCAGGCGAGGTCAGGAAAGGCTGAGCGACGAGGCTGAGGAGGCCTGGGGAGCTCCCTGGAGGCATAGAAAAACCGGAGGGAACTTACCAGGCCACGAGGACGCCGGCAAAGTTCTCGACAAAGGTGAAGCCGCCGAAGATCACCCAGTAAGTGAGCCACTGAACGTCATCGTCGTGACCGGGCGACTCGAGCGCCTTGAGCGAGAAGTAAGCGGGGAGACCCCAGCCGAGGAGGTTGGTGAGGAAGCCAGCGGCGATGTTGAAGAAGACGAGGGTGGTGAAGACGCCGGCCGCGCCGAGGGTCGCGTAGGCCTTGGGAACGCCGGTCTGCGCCTCGAGCTTGTTCAGGGTCTGCAAGCGGGCGACGGGCAAGTCAGTACGGGCGGGTCGCGAACGAGCGGTAGAGCAGTGCGTACAGGGTACTTGGAGAGCTGCGAGCGCGAGGCGAGAGCAGCCGAGCGGGTCAGTGGGGGGCTCGGCAAGAGGAGTGGGTAAGGGAGGCGCACCTCCTTGTCGACCTGGGAGATGTAGTAGTCAAACTTCTGCTGAGCGGAGGCCATGATGTCTGTATGTCTGCGTTCATAGCATCCACGAGGAGCAAGGACATCGGGAAGCAGGCGATGACGAGGGAGAGGAGAGGCAGATAAGCGATCTTTTCTCGCGCGGCAACGGGAGCATCTGAGCGCGAGTGCGCCCATCTAGCCCGCCCTGAGCCCAGCGACTACCGACTCGTGGCAGTCGCATGCATGCGCGCGGGGTGAGGCGGGCAGGCGAGCGAGGCGGGGCGGGGAGGAGGGTGGTTGGCTCGGGGAGCGCAGAGGGCACGGGAGGACTCACGACTTGCGCTGAGAGGGTGCACGGGGTCAGCAGGAAATACTCGAGCAGTGCAGACAGTGCCAGGCTCACGGGGAGACGGCGAGTCGGGTCGTGTGGGAGCGAGAGGCGAGCGTCGCTCGGCGACGACGTCGACGCTGACCCTCCTCCGCAGCCCAGCACCGCCCCGCTCCGCTCCGGGCAGGAGATCGGCCTTGCGTAAGAGCCAGACTTGGGGCTCGGGAGACACTGTGCAACACCGTGCAAGCTTCCACGAGAAGTCGCGACTCTTGCCCCCTCGACCCGGATCAGCGCAAGTGACAATCACGCGCATCCGGCTCACCACCCTGTCGCAATGGCATGGACAGCGACAACACAGCCTGTGACTTTACAACCGAGAACGGCGACCCCAACCGGCTCACACCGCTTCGTACCCCTCCTCCCGTGCCCTCCTTCGAGCGCCGCTCGCTTGGTCCCACCCCACCAACGCCGTCCGAAGCGCCTCCCGCGCCGCCGCGACCAGCTGCGCGAGCTTGTAGCGTAGCCAGTCGAGGCGGAAGAAGCGCGCCGGCGCAGGGCCGAACCGCACGTCCACCTCCGTCTTCACGACGGGCGGTCGTGCCGCTCGCAGCGGGCGAACGCGGCGTGGCGCGGGTTCACCCGAGGGTTGACTCCCGCCGTCTGACGCCGATTCGCTCGATTCGCGCGTCAGCATCGACGGCGGACGGCCGACCTGCCTCGCTAGCGGGGACGGCCTGGCCGGCGACCTCCCCCTTCCCCTTCCTCCGCCCGCTGCAGTGCGCTCCTCTGCGCCCCTCACCGCACCCACCGCTCCATGTGCACTCCCGCCGAGCCCGCCCGCACGCGCCGGCCCTGCGCCGACCATCCCGAGCGCAAGTAGGCCGGCGACGCGCTCCCAGAAGCGCGTGCCCCTCGCGCGCTGCGCCTCGGCGTGCGCACGCGCCTCCTTTGCGGCGCGGCGGGCCTCCCACCGCGCGCGGCGTGACTGCTGCGCCGCAACGAGGTCGCGGTATTCTGCGCGCACGGGGCCAAACCGCCGCCCGCGCACGTCGTCCTCGTCGTCGGCCGCTCCTGCCACGGCGTCGAAATCGTCCTCGTCGCTGTCGTCCTCGTCGTCGTATGCCGCATATGCCGCACCGGAGCGGAGAAAGCCCTGGAAGGACAAACTCGCCCCAGAGCGGGAGCGGCGCAGCCCGCCACGCTGGGCGGTCGTGCGCACCCACAGTGGATTCGGGCAGTACTTTGACGGTGGCTGGAGCGGAGCGTAGATCGACGAGCAGGGCGAGGACGAGCGTGAAGCGCCGTACGACGTTGGGGAAGAGGACACGGGGTAAGACGACGCGTGCAGGTGCGCGAAGGAGGTGGTGCTCAGGTACGAAGACGAAAGAGAGGGCCGCCGCCCGCGCGATGCGGGAGAGGCGGAGCGCGAGGGACCGGCGGAAGGCGTGACGGCCGCAACGAGGAGGTCGGACGGCGTCGAAATGGGACGCGGCTGCGACGAGAGGAGCGACGTCCGCTCCGTCGGCGGCAGCGGCGGGAGGAACGCCTCTGCGTGGGGGTGCCGGTGGGGTCGAGAAGAAGAGCGCATTCCGCCCGAGATGCGCACCGTTTCACCGAAGCTGATCCGCTGAAGCGCAGCCTGCGCAATGTGCGACGGAAGCTGGGCGACTTCTTCGAGAGTTGCGGGTTCGACGAGTGTTGCGTTTGGCGGAAGCCCCCCCTCGTCGTCGCTCAAGCTCCGCGCCTGCTGCGAAGCCTGGCTATGCCCGCTGGGCGAGCCGACAGCGGAGAGCAATGCACGACCCTCGTCCGCCTCATCGCCCGCGGCGGCCCCCTCCAGCTCTTCCGCCGGCTCTGGCTCGTCCTCCCGCTCGCTGACGTCGCTCAGGTCGTCGACGAAGAACGCGGATGGCGATTCAGGCTGTCGAGCAGAACTCGACCCGGAGGGATCGGGAGTTGCGCGGAGCTGGGCGAGCCGCGTCTCTGCTCGCAGGAAGCGGTGAGCTCCGTCCCTCCTCGAAGAGAGAGAGGAAGAGCTACACACCTAGACGGTTCAAGTGCTGCTCACATTCCGTCTTGAGCCCCCACCCGACCTCCCTGCCCCGCCGCAGATCCCCGCCTTCCTCCTCCGCCAGCGCTTCAGACAACTCTTGCTGCAGCTCGGCCTGCCTATGTGGTGTGTCTTCGCTGCTGAAGTGCATCGGAAATTGCGGCGACGAGGGCGGGAAGAGCGGCAGTCGGGGCGGTGCTGCCGACATCGAAGTCGCGTGGCGATCGAGGACTGTTGGAGTTGCGTAGGTGGGTGGAGAGCGTCTAGTGGCGCCTGCTGAACATGTTCAAGTGCCTTCTAGCGAGAACGCGGGAGAAGCGGTGACGAGCGGAAGGATGGGTGAGGCTCGCGGGAGGGGTGAGGAGACGAGAGACGCCAACGATAGTTGCATGAACGACGACCGACACAGCCAGTACATCCCGTACAAATCAGTTTATCAGTCGCGTCCGCCGCCCCTTCGCGTGCTGCTGCTCCGCCCGCGCTCCTCCTCCTCAACCTCGAGCACCGTCTCCGTCCTCCCCCTCCCGACAGGCGCCGTCCCATCAACGACAGCGTCATACGTCGGCGGCGTCTCCCCCGCCGGCGTCGTCTCGCCCGCAATCAGCCTCGCGAGAAGCAGGTTCTGCTCGAGCGTCGCGATCGGCGCCGCGCCCGTCGAATGCGAGCGATGCGTCGTCGACGAGCCCATCCCGATGTGCATGTTCGCCGCACGGGTCAAAGGAGGCGGGTGTGCCGCGCCGCAGTCATGTGCTTGCGAGGTACGCGAGTTGCGCGACGAGCGCGAGGAGGAGGACGGCCCCGCGAGGGAGGGCGTCGTGTCGCTGTACGCGGGAAGGATGTTCTGCGCGAGTCGGCACGAGAGCATCACCGCGCCCGCCTCGACGACGATGTCCCACAACTGCGGCCGGGGCGTGGGGATCAGTGTGAGCCCAGGAGAAAAGAGGGAGCAAGCGCACCTTGCGGTTTCCCTTCGAGTCAAGGTACTCGTCGTCGCCGCGCTCGACGCGCATCATGATCTTGAGCGTGTGCGAAATCGAGATGTTGGCCTTCTCATGGTTCGTGCTCACGCAGAGCTTCGAGTCGCAGTTCGGCAGCTGGAGGAGGCCGTCGAGGTGCCACGGCCCGATCGGGTCGAGCAGCGACGGCGTGTCGTCGTCGGACGACGAGGCGTTGATGAAGAAGTCCTTGAGCGGGTGGTTGAGGAGGACGTTCGGGTCGTCGGAGAGAATAGGCAGAAGCGGCTCCTTCGGGTCCTTGTTCTCGATACGCAGCAGCTGAAAGCGCTTCGGCGTTTCGTGCCGCGTGAGCTTGCGTCCCGAGTTAACTGCACAAGGGAGTCATTACGTGGAGACAGCGGGACGAAGTGTCAGGACGCACCGGAGGCAAAGTAGCTCGTCTTCTGCTCGAGTTGTGCAGTGATACGGTACAGCTTGATTTTGGCAAGCGGGTTGAGGCGGATGGAGATCGGGATCTGGCCGCCGATGGGGAAGCTCTGCGCATCGCAAAACGTCAGCGAAGCTCACTCAGAAAGGCAAAAGAGGGGACGCACCTTTCCACTCAAGGCGACGTGGTACTTGACCTGCGTCTCCCAGAACCGCTCGACAACGATACTTTCGCTCTCCTCCGTGTCCTCCTCGCCCGGCGTCGTCACGAGCGTCACCTCGGTCGAGCTCGTGAGGTTGGTCGTGAGCGCGCCCGCGCGGTGCACTGTCGCCTTGAGCGTGTAGCCGACATGGCCAAACTCGCACGTCAAGCTCGGCGGGAGCGTCGCCGGGACAGTGATAGAGATCGGGTAGGTGTACGTCCCCGCCTTGAACTCCTTCCACCCGTCGCCGACGATCTCTCCCGCGCCGCCGTGCTTGTCCTCGTCGCTCCCGTCGCGGTCGCCGTGGTGTCCGTGGTGGTGCCCCACGACGAGCGCGTCCCGCAATGCCTTCAGCGCCGTCTTGCGCCCGCGCGACTGGCTCCGCATGCGGGACGATCCGTCGCACGCGTCGGGACTGCTCGTCCGCCGTGGAAGCGGCACAGCAGGCTCGTCCGCATGCCCATTGTTGTTCCGCGCGCGGCTCGAACTCTTGCCGCGGAACACCTCGGTGATACCGCTCAGTGCGAAGCGCGCGCCACGCGAGACGGACCGCCCGCTCGAGCTCGAGGTGCCCTTGAGCGCGCTGGGGATCGCCGACGGGCGCTCCGAAGCGGAGAAGGAACGGCGCGCGGTCATCGACGACGATGACGACGGGCGGCGGCGGCGATCAGTCATGGCGACGGGACCAGGCGAAGGCGACATCGATTGGCGGGACGTGCTATTGCGGGACTGGAAGGTCATCCCCGCAACGCCGTTCGCAACGGCGTCGAGGCTGCTCGCCTGGTCGCCGCTGCGCCCTTCCGACCCTGCACTGCCCGTCGCGCCGCTACCGCGCGAGTGGTCGCGTGTTGGCGGGCGACCGCGCTCGAAACTTGAAGTCGTCGAGCCGGGCACGGGCGCGCTGTTCCAGCCTGTGCCAAGCTGCTCAGGGTCAGACGACAGTGACGCGGTGGCTGACGTGCCCGTGCCGGACGACACTTGACGGTCAAGGTGTGGGCGATCCGTTCCGCTCGAGCGACCTGACGACATGGTCTCCGTCGAGTCGTGGGAGAGCCGGCTCGCACGGGTGGTCGTGCGCGCAAGGGGAAGATGACTGGAAGAGGCGGAGGGGGACTCGGTAGGGGAGGTGATAGGACGGGCGGTTGCGAGAGGAGAGCGGGAAGGGGTGGGGGAGCGCTCGGGATGGCGAGAGTTGCGCATGGCGGCGGAGAGGCCCGAGCCGAGGTCGAGCGTGTCAATCGGGTGGTTGCCCAAGACGGGGCGGTGCAAAGGCGAGGCCGGTGCCGAGTCGACAGCAACTTCGTACGCGGGAGCCGCCTCGCCCGGCTGAACGGGCGGAACGTTTCCGGCGGTCATGTCCTCCTCAGACGCGATGCGCGACAGTCCCGGTGCGCGCGAAACCTCGGGCGCGCTGTGATGGGCGGTAGCGGGCAGCGCAGGGTCATGCACGAAGCTGTCGCGCGGGTACGAGCGGCCCTGGCTGAACTGGCGGCCGGAGACAACGCTTGCCGCTCGCCTCGCCGACCTGCCACGCACCTCGTCGCCGTGGTCGCCGGAGCCAGGACCGATCGAGGCCGCGCGCCGCTGCATTGAATGCGATGAGGCGGAAAAGAACGACTGGGTCACGTTGATGAGCTGCGTCTCCTCCATCACGTCGAGACGGCGGGGGCCGATGCCTGCGGGCGCTGGAGGTAGCTGCTGATATCGAGTCAAGAAAAGCAGTCAGCGCACCTTCAGGCCAGTCGGTGCGCGCAGTGCCCTTGAAGCGGACCGAGATCTCCTTGATGCGAGTAGGCTTGGAGAGATGAACCGTCAGCAAGCCCCTCAGGAGCGCAGGCGGGGGTTCATCCAGGTCCTGCTGCTCCTGCTGCTCCTGCTCGCGCTGAAGGGCGAGCTGCGCCTCGGTCATCTCGCGAACGAGGCTGCCATCCCGTCCGCGTGAGATGCTCTCGCCGCGGCCGCGCCCTGTGGGCGTCGGCTGACGGGTCCGCGAGTGGCTCCGCCCGCGGCTGTTCGGTGGGACGAACTCGTCGCCCGCCGCGAGCTCGCCGATCCTGCCACGCGGTCCTGGTGCGGGCGAGGCGGTGCGCGAACCCGGGCGTGAAAGCGAGCCTGCGCGCGAGCCCGGCGTGCGGTCGGGCGAAGGATGGCGAGAAGGGCCGGGCGTGCCCACGGTCGCAGACGCGCTTGGCCCTGCGTTGACCGGCGGCGTGTTGGCGGCGTTGGCGGCGCGCTGAGCTGCCCTCCGCCGCCGCTGGCGGGCGCGCTCCCAGTCGAGGCCGCCGACGAGGAAGACGCACGGCTCGGTGAGCCGGAGGTTGGCGCTCGACATGACGCAAACTCAGCGCAAGCACGCGTGCAGGCGAGGAGGCGGGAGCGGGAGGAGAGGGGCGAGGCGAGGGAGGGAACGCGATCGTCTCGACGAGGGGGGCCGAGCGCGGGACAATGCTGGCGGTGCACACGGTAGTGCCCGGGCACTCTATCGGAGCAGGTCTGCCCGCACAGCAAGCGCGCCAGGCGAGACGGGCGAGGGGGAGAGCGGGCGAGCGACGGGGAGCGCGGAGGGCCGCCCGCCCGCCGGGTCGCAATCGGATCCATCCCAAGGGCAATATCCCAATTGTCCGTAGCAGGCATTACACTCTGCCGTGCTCAGCCGTACAGCTCCTGCAGCCCCTCGTCGTCGACCACTACCGGCGCATCCTCGCCTTCCTCCAGGTCCTCGAGGTCCACCTCGTCCTCTGCCCGCTGCGACCGCCCAGTCGCCGAGAGGTACTTGGCCCGGCTCCCGCGGATTATACCCAGGTCCCACCCAAACTTGGCCGTTGTCAGCGCTGCGAGCGCATCCCATCGCTTGACCACCTCGCGCCAAACGCCCGCGACGTTCGCGTCCCGTGCGCCGAGCTCTTCCCACGCCGGCAGCGCGTCCGACAACGCCTGCGACAGGTGCGCGAGCGAGTCGAGCAAATGCTGTTCGAGCGACGGCAGCTGCGTAGCGAAGAACGTGCCCTCGAGAAAATCGACCTGGGCGTGGAAGGTCGATAGGAACGAGGCGAAGAGCGGGAGGGCCGAGTCGGTAAGGAGTTCGGCAGTGTAGGGTGATGCGGCGTCGCGGCGAGATGCAGGGTGGACAAGGGTGGAGGCTCGACAAATAAGGGAGAAGAGCGACTTGTACGTCGAGAGGGAGGAGAAGTTGTGCACAAGCGAGAACAGGATGAAGGCGAGCTGCAGCTCCCCGAGCAGCTCCTTCGGATCTGTGTTTGCGAAGATCAGCGTCGTCATAGCATAGCGAGGGACAAATGGGAACGCACCGTCGCCGAGCTGCTCCCTCACGACCTGGCTGAGCTGCCAGCTTTTGTCCTTGCTCCACCGTGTCAGCTGCTCGCCAACCGCCCCTTTTGGCCAGCTCCTCTTCTCGTCGAAGCGCACGAACTCGAGCAATCCCGAGTCCGCCGGTTCGGAGCTCTCTCCCTCGTCCTCCTCAACCACCTCGCGCACCTCTGGTTCCTCCTCCCGCTCTTTCCCCCAGGTCCTCCTGCCAGCCCCCGCAGCCGCCGTGGCGCCAGCTCCATCCTGCGTGCTCCCCATGAGCGCGTCGCACACCGCACACGCCTGCTCGTCGAGCCCGACTACGCGCGCGAGCGTCTCCTCGGTGACGAACCCCGCGAGGCCGGCCCACTGCTCGCGCAGCTCGTCGGCGGGGTATGCCGCAAGGCTCTTGTCGAGGCTCTGGAGGTACTCGTCCGAAATGACCGTCTCGGACGCCTCGCTTGCAGGTCCTTTGGTCGTCCGCCGCCGCTTCGACGACGCTCGCTGCGACCGCTTGAGCTCCTCGCGCGCGTTGTCCCACTCGAGGACGACGCGTTCACCCTGCTGAAAGAAGCGGAAGAGGCCGTGCCGCGCGCCAACGCCCTGTGCGGCGGCGGAGGGAGAGTCGGAGGACGGGTCCGCGAGGGAGGTGGAGGGCGCGGCGGAAAAGACGAAAAAGTGGAAGCCGGGCGGGAGGAACTTGACGCCCTATGTGCTTGTCGGTTGTCAGCGGGCTCACCGGACAAAAGGAGAGCGAGAGAAGCGCACCGCGAAGCGGTCAACGACGAAGAGGCGACCGTCAAACCCAAACTCGGACCCCTTCGGAAGGCCGGCGAAGGCTAGCAGGGCATCTTTGATCAGCTTGGCGTGCCATTTGTCCATCCTGACGGAGCGGAGGGCGAGGGTCGAGGTGAGAGGAGGCGTTTCATCAGCTCGTCCTCGTCCACCTTGCTCGCTCTCGCTAGACCGCTCGAATCGATTATCGGTAGGACGCAATAGAACTGCTCGACATGAGCGACCAAACCTCAAGCGCTTCCACGAGCTGCATCGCCCTCCTCCCCGCCGAAGTCCTCATCCGCATCATCCGCGGGTCCCTCCCCGAGTCGTGCGTTTGCGAGGACGCTCGTAGTGACCGATACACTGTAATCAAGCTTGCAGCCGCCTCGCGCACGTTCCGGAATGTCGCATACCAAATCCGCTTCAACGCCGTCCTCGATTCCTGGGCGGTTGTCAGGGAAAGCGCACGATGGAGTAGAGAGGAGAAACCCGCCGAGTACAAGGACGGATCGCTGACTCGGGGAAGTCAACGCCGCTGTCTCGCCTGGTCAGTGATGGAGCCTAAGCGAGTGTGTACCTGGCGAACCGACTCTGCGCCGTGACCCTCGCGCGAAAGCACATCTCGCACTGGCACTTGTATACTCCTCGCTCGTTCCGTCGTCCCATTGCGACGGTGATATGACTCTAGCAATGCAGGATCTAGATATGAAAGGGCGAAAGATAGACGACTAGCGTAGTACAACAAGGGGCGAAGACTTGACAGCGACACAGCCGGGCACACCGACAACTTCCTCCCGTTTAGAACGACAGCCCCATGCGCCGGCGGATCTCCTTGCCGACAGCGCGGCGCTCCTCTCGCGCGCCGCCGCGCCCGCTCGTCGGGTCGCCCTGGAGGATGCTCTGGTTCTCGTTCGCGCGGCGAACGAGGTACGGCAGGCCCTGCTCGAGCGACGCGTACGGCATGTACTTGACGACGAGGGGAACGGCGGACGGGTCCGACGACGGGCGAATGATATTCGTGAGGGTGATGGTCAGGTTGTCAGACATGCCTGCAGAGGGGGGCGAAGCGGGTCAGCGGAGGAATGGTATTAAAGGGTGGGTAGCGAACGCACCCATGAGCTGACCGAACGCGACACGACCGCGGAGGCGATCATCGACGGTAAGCGCGCCATCCTCCTCTTTTGCGAGTCCGTCCCCGCGGAGCGCCTCGAGGAAGCGCTTCATGCTCGTGCCGTTGTGGCTCGCAAGGACAACGCCGACGCCCGCCTCCTCCGCCGCGTTCTTCTTCTTGAGATCCTGCGCAATGCGCTTCTCGAGGAGCGCGGCGCACTCGTCGTAGCAGCGGTCCGTCTCGGCCTTCGAGCCCCAGACCACGCACGGCACGCCCCCCTCGAAGGCGGGCGTCGCCTCATGCCGCTTGCGCTCGGACTCCTGGTACGCGCCACGGACGAGCTTGGCGCCGAACGAGTAGCCGTGCTCGTCAGCATGCGCGAGCGCGGCAGCGATGCGCGAGGGCGCGTCGCGGAGGTAGCACTGGTAGGTGTTGTAGACGACCGGGGCGGACGGCGCGGCCGAGGACGAGGTCGACGGGCGGACCTTGTTGAACTCCTCGGAGAGGAGGTCGACGTAGCGGTCGATCGCCGGCTGGAACCACGACTGCTCGGCATCGACGAGGAGGCGGAGGTTGTGCGTTTGGGCCTCGGCCGCGACCTTGCGCAGGCCCTCGTAGAGCTTGTCGAGGAGCTCATGGTCCTCCGAGCTGAGCTCCGGCGACTGCGGGAAGAGGATGGAGGACGAGAGGCGGCCGCCGCGCGCGGTGGTCGTGTCGCTCGCGAGTGCCAGGGAGGCGCGAGCGAGGATGGAGGCATCGTAGATCAGGCCCGACAGCTTGATGGCGAGGAGTGCGGGCTTGACGGCGTCGGTCGAGGTCGAAGCCGCAGGGGTGAGCTTGGCGGCCTCCGAGACGGCGGTCGTGATCTCGTTCATCGCAGCCTGGTCGATCCCACCACCGACCTTGGACGTGCCGAGAGGAGCCTCTGCACTATAGTTGAGCATGACGCCGATCTGTAGGCACACAGCGTGAGCTTCAGACGATCCGAACTGTGCCGCTTGAGAAGTCGGTAAGGAGGAAGAACGCACGCCGCGGTTCGAGTAAGCCTGCACCGCCTCGGCACAGCCCGGGACGGACTCGCCGCCGACGAAGACGCGATAGAAGGTGTTGTCCATGCCCTGCCGAACGAGCCAAGTCAGCGGTTTGTCCATGGCGGGAGGAAGAAGCGAAACGCACGGCGGCAAAGACGGCCCAAGCGGCGGGACCGAGAACGGGGACGTTGTCGTTCGCCCACTGAAGCTTGGCAACCATCCACGGACCCATGGATACGAGGAGGGACTGCTCCGAGACGGCATAGACAACCCACTGACGAACAAGGTCGGGGAGGCTCGCGGCGGTAAGGTGGGCAGTCGTGCGCGCGAGGATTGAAGGGTCGAGTGCGGAAAGGGGGTCGTTCGGATTCAAGTTGGCGGGGAGGAGCGGCGCATCATCCGAGGAGCCCGATGCGAGGTAGGCCGTGCCGGCGAGAGCGACGGCGCCGGCTGCGACGGCGACCCTGCGGTTCGAGCGGATGCCACTCGAGAAGGCCTCGTGTGTCCCGGCAGACGAACCCGAGGCGAACGAGTGGGTCGTGCGAGGTGGGCGGGACGAGTGCAGGCGGCGGGCGGCGGGCCTGGTGACGTTCAGCGGGGCGGCAGCAGCCTGGCGGGCGAGTGCGCGGGCATCAAGCGCGGCAGAGCGGAGCATCGTCGACGATGAGCGTGAAGCGGGCGGAGGAGAGGAGCGAGGGGAGGAGCGCCGCCCTCACTTTCTCACGCCGCGACCCGTTCGCCGAACCCGACGTTCACCGCGCTGGCCGATTTGACCGCACGTGCCCCGATAGCGGCCAGCCGTTATCTTGCCTCGCGGAGGCCAAGTCTAGATCGTAACATGGCCTCGGCTCCCTCCTACTTTGGGCTTCCTCGTTTCCCCTCATACTGCCATCGTAGGCCTTGCTGCCACCAGCGGCGCACTCTGACAGCAGAACTAGGTGTATGTGTCCCCATCCGAGCCTCCGAAACGACGCGTGGTCCTTGCCGATGAGTAGCTCGCTCGTTCCCCTGCCGACGTGTCTGCGGCTTTTACGGCAAATGCTCGCGCTGCCTCTGCTGCTCCCTCGTATGCTGACCATGATCGCAGACTTCCTAGCCCGTCCACGCCCTCTGCCCGGATGCCTTACCCGGTCTAACACCGTCCCGCCGGAGAACCCCGTCGGGACACGCAGCTCCAACACCATCAGGCGCGCTGTAACGGACTGTGCGGAACGACTGCTTGGCAAGGACGGACTAGAAGCGGGACAGAACGAGAGACGCTGGGGTAACTTGGTGGAAGGAGAGGGAGGAAGCAAGAGGGAAAGGCGGGAAGAGGGGTATGTTTCGTCGCGGGGATCGTCAAGCGGAGGCCTTGCACCGCTTATTGCAAGCCGTTGTGCTCCTCCGGGTGCCCACCAGGCGTCAGCACCGGGTGCATCGCGCCGCCCTGCTGCGGGACCGGGCTCATCTGCGGCGGGGGCGTGCCCGAACCCTGCGCCTGCGCCGCCGCAAGCCGTGCCTCGAGGTTCCGCAGAACCTCCTCGCGCGCGAGCAGCTCCTGGCGCTTCTCGGCGAGCTCGCGCTGCGAGCGCAGCTCGAGGTCGCGCAACTGCTGCTCTGCGGGCAGGGAGGCGAGAGCGTGTGAGCGGGCTTTTGTCAAAACGAGAGGAGACATGAGTCGTACCCTCGCGCCGGAGCTGGTCCTCCTTGAGGCGGACGGACTGCGTCGCCATGTCCTCCGGAAGAACGCTCGCGTCCTGATCCGCGCCGTACTCGGGAATGCCCGCATCGCCAACGATGCTGCGGGAGAGTTTCTCACTCCTGTAGGTCTCGTAGAGATAGTCTATTGTGATCCGAAGCGAATCAGGGCAAATCAAGGCGAGAACAGGCGGATGAGGGAGCAGGAGGAGGCGAGGCAAACGCAGGGTCAGCGTTGACCTTCTCTGCTCGTGAGCGTGGCAGGACGCACCGTGCTGATACGTGAGGAGACGGCATGCAGATGAAGAGGTGGACAGAGAAAGGAGGGTCAGCATCAAGATAGCTGTCTCGCCGAGAGACGGCTCGCCGCACGGTGATCTCCTTGAGGTCGGTCAGGTGTGTCGAGAGGAGGGCAGTCCGGAGGCGCTGAAAGTCGCTGTGCTGCGGGTTGTCGACCTCGACGATGCCCCACGGGTACCGCCTCGCACGGACTCGGTCGCCGTTTATCTCGACTTCCTCCTCCGAGCCGACTATCGCAAACGGCATAAGCGCACGCAGCTCGCTGTTGTCCTGGATCGTCTCCTCGTCGTCCTCCTCGGCATCGTAAGGGAAATTGTAGATAGGGATGTTGTAGTGGTCGATGTCCTCGGTCACGCGCCGCTTGAAGTCCTGCAGCTCGCTCGTCGTGAGCGTGTCCGACTTGCCGATGACGGGGATGACATTGACGCGCGGGGAGAGACGGCGCATGAGCTCGATGTCGAGCTCGCGGAGGCTGTGTGAGGAAAGGGTAGGGAAGTCAGCCGGACGCTCCACTTGATGGACAACCTGAGGAGAACAATGACGCACGCATGACCGGTCGGAGTGATGAAGTAGAGGAGGGCGTGAACGCGGTTGTCACGGAAGCGCGGGTTGCGCTTGATCCTGCTCTCTTCGGCGAGGATGTCGTCGTACTGGCGCTCGAGGTAGCCTTTGATCTCGTTGAACCTGCGCGGCCGCCTCTATCGTCAATATGGCGTCCTTCTAAGAGGGAAGAAAGCGCACGTGAACTCGTTGTCGATCTGGTCGCCAAAGCCGGGCGTGTCGACGACAGTGAGCGAGATGCGGACGCCGTCCTCCTCGAGCTCTGCGGGTTGCGCTCGCATGTCAACGCGCCGTTTCCACGTGTACACTCTGGGCGTCACAGCATGGAGGAGACCTCGGGCGTACCAACATTGACGGGGTTGATCTTGACACCCTCCTCCTGGTGCGCCATTTCCGGCGCGACGGGCTCCTTGTGGCCGATCACGTTGCTCTCGCAGAGGGTGTTGACGAAGGTCGTGCGGCCGGTGCCAGACTGGCCTGCAGGGCGCAGGATTGAAGACAACTAGGTTAGCGGTGGGGTGTCGAGGCGGTGGGTAGAGCGAGTCCTCCGTCCGCAAAGGGCAAGCTCACCGACGACCATGAGGGTGAAGCCGAGACCCTTCTTGACGGCTTTCCTGCGGCCGCCAAACGAGGACCCGGGGCCTGCCATGGCGAGAGACTGGTCTCTGAGGGGAGACGAGGTGGTGAGCGACATGATGCGCAGGTTGAGCCGGGGTTGCGGGTGCCTTCTCGCGCTAGACGGTGCACAGAGACCTGGGCGGAAGAAGGCAGTTCCTCGAGCGGGTCTGGGCGAGAGAGCGAGGCGCGAGGGTGAGGTGGAGCCGGAACCCTCGTCCAGCTCTCGAAGCGCGTGCGGGCCGAGGTAGGCGGCAGAGGGACTCACTGGGGAGCAGTGAGAAAGGGCACGGCACAGTCACAGCTCGCAAGAGCTCGGCACGGCGTAGCGTCGAATGCTCGCCCGCGCTACGACCCTTCATCGCGCCGACGAGGCCCCGCCAGACGCGTCCGCCCTCTCTCGCCATAGTGCGTGCAGAGCGCTTGCAGTCGATTCGTTAGACACTCAGGTGCACGGAGAAGGACCTTGCAAAAACAAAGACGGGAGGTCGCCTGCTTCACCTCGTCCACGCGCTCACATAACACCCCTCATCCACGGAGCCATTGACAACGCCAGGAACGCAGCTGAACGTGCAGTTTTGCGATGCGCACCGAGCGAGGGACATGCGCACTAAGTCTACAACAGGCCCATACGAACCGGGCTCTACCCCTGCCGCCCTCACCTCCTCACACCCTCTGCCATCGCTCCAACTCAACTGCCTGCAGCGCAGCGCGCTCACTGCGCCGCCTCGGCCGCCTTGCGCTTGATGCTGTTGAGTGCTGACCCCCGCAGAATCCACTCGACCTGGTCGCGACTCAAGCCGTGAGTCGTCTTGATGCGCTGTTCGGTACCGTCCTTCTTCGTCACGACGACGTCGACGTCCGCGTCGAGGTCTCCGCGGAGGAGCGCGTCGAGCCCCTCGGTGCGGACGGCATCGCCCGCGCCGACGAGGGCGTAGTCGGCGTCGTTGGCGAACGTGAGCGGGAGGACGCCCTGCTTGGTCAGGTTGGTGCGGTGGATGCGCGCGAACGACCGCGCAAGGATGACCTTGCAGTTGAGGAAGCGCGGCTGGAGCGAGGCGTGCTCGCGCGCAGAGCCCTCGCCGTAGTTGTGCTGTTTGGCGGGAACACAGGATCGTCAGTCTCGCCGGGGTACACTGGGGCAGGGCAGCGGTCTTCGCTCAACTAGCGAAGGAAGAAAGCGAACGCACGTCGGTGACGATCATCCACGGCTGGCCGCGCGCCTTGTACGCCTTGGCCACCTCGGGGATCGTGCCCTCCTCGCCCGTCTGGAAGTCGATTGCCGAGTTGACGCGCTCCGTCTCGTCATTGGTCGCGCCGATGAGCGTGTTCTCCCTGCGCATGTACTCGGTCAACAATTTCGCACACTTGATCGAGAGAGTGGACGGGAACGCACGCAAGGTTCGAGAGGTGGCCCTTGTACTTGAGCCACTTGCCCGCCGCCGAGATCTCGTCCGTCGTGCACTTGCCCCTAATGCGGAGGAGGCACCTCAGGTCCTCAAACTCGAGCTTCTTGCTCGGGTCGGCAAACTCCTCCGCCGTAAAGTGCGGCTCGAACGGCTCGAGGAGCTCGAGGCGGGTCGAGGTCGGAGAGATGGCGAGCGGCGTCTCCGGGACGGGCTCGGGCGTCGGCCTGGGGAGGTACGTCGTATTGCCCGCGGTGTACCCCTGCGGCGGAAGGCGGTCGCCCGAGGGCGGGTCAAACTTAAAGGGCTTGCCCTCCGAGTCGAGCAGCTCATCCGTCCGCGGGTCGAAGCTCAGCTTGCCCGAGAAGGCCTGCGAGAGGAAGCAAAGATCAGCATGGCAGCACACTCGAGCGAGCGAGCGGGACGCACCATCGCGGTGACGATGTCGGGCGAGGCGAGGAAGTTCATGGTAAGGCGGTTGCCGTCGTTGCGGGCCTTGAAGTTGCGGTTGAACGACGTCAGGATCGCTGCAGATAGTCACTCCGTCAGCATCAATCTATCATTAAAAAAGAGGCGCATGCGGAACACACCGTTCTCCTCGCCCTTCTTCTCCGAACGCTCCCACTGGCCAATGCAGGGGCCGCAGGCATTGGCGAGAACCTGGCCACCAACAGCCTCAAGGTCGGCCTTGAGGCCGTCGCGCTCGATGGTCGCGTTGATGAGCTCCGAGCTGGGAGAGAGACCAAGGTCAGTGCGGGAAAGAAAGGGAAAGAAGGTAGGTGGTCGCACCCAGGGGTGACCATGAACGAGCTCTTGACAGAAAGGCCCTTGGCCTTGGCCTGACGGGCGATGCTCGCCGCGCGGGCCATGTCCTCGTACGACGAGTTGGTGCACGAGCCAATGAGCGCCGCGCTGAGCTCGTCCTTCCAGCCCTTCTCCTGCACGAGCGCGCCGAACTTGCTCAGCGGCGTGCTGAGGTCGGGCGTGAACGGGCCGTTAAGCTTCGGCTCGAGCGTCGCGAGGTCGATCGTGACGTGCTGGTCGTACTCGCAGCCAGCGTCGGGCGCGAGGAGGCCCTTGGCCTGCGCTTGGTCAGCCGCGTCGGCGACAGGGCCGCGGTTCGTCGCGTGGAGGTACTGGCGCATGTTGTCCGAGTAAGGGAACGTCGACGTCGTGGCGCCCATCTCGGCGCCCATGTTGGCGATCGTCGCGAGGCCCGTCGCGCCCATGCGCTCGACGCCCTCGCCGTAGTACTCGATGATCGAGCCCGTGCCGCCGCGGACCGAAAGGCGGCCGACGACCTCGAGGATCACGTCCTTCGCCGAGCACCAGCCCGAAAGCTCGCCCTTGAGCTCGACACCGATGAGCTTCGGCGCCTTGAGCTCCCAAGGCGTGGCCGTCATCGCGTCGACGGCGTCCGCACCGCCGACACCGATCGCGATAGCGCCGAGGCCGCCCGCGTTCGGTGTGTGCGAGTCGCAGCCGAGCATGAGAAGGCCCGGGGCGGAGTAGTCTGCGGGAAAGAGCGGGTCAGTTTGTGCTCCAGCTCATCGAGCGCGGTGAAGGAGCAATGTCGCGTTCAACGCTCAAATTGCGCTGGACATAACGCGGGAAGAACGCACTCTCGAGGACGATCTGGTGGATGATGCCGCTGCCCGGGCCCCAGAACTCGATGCCGTACTTCTTGGCCGCACTTTCAAGGAAGTCAAACACCTCTTTGTTGCTCACAATGGAGCGCTGCGTACAACAGCAAGCGCGGTCAGCTCCATCGCAATGTTCACCCTATGCAGGCGACATCGCCCGTGGCAGGGGAGACGAAGGGAATGGATGCGCTCCGCACCTTGAGGTCGGCCTCAGCGCCCTCGTACGCCGAAATGAGGTGGTCGCAGTGGATCGAGACGGGGACAGCGGTCGACTGCCTGCCGCACGTCGAGAACTGGAGGATGGCCATCTGCGCGGACGCATCTGCGGGCGCGCTCTCTTGCGTGAGTACATCCTTCTAAAGTAGCCCAAGGAGGAGAGGCAGCGCACCCTGAAGGGCGACGCGGTCCGGGCGGAGCTTGAGGTGCTTCTCGCCGCGGATGGGGTCTCCGCCGGCGAGCCCCTCCTCGACGTCGACCAGGTGGGAGTAGACGATCTTCTCGGCGAGCGAAAGCGGGCGGTTGAGCACGGCGCGGACCTGCTCGAGCTGCTTGAGGAGGTGCGCGTACGGCGGGGTGATGGCGCCGTACGCCTTTTGCGGCGCGGGAGGGTACGCGACGGGCGTGGCAAGCGAGCGCGTCAGGCGCGGGACCCGCGAGACCTGCTTGCGGAGCGGCAGCATCGTCCCTGAGCAATCGGATGAGCAGTGGCGACCGGCGGAAGGAGGAGACCAGTCAACGCGCAGCAGATTGACACCGGGACCGCGGACAGTTTCCCATCTCGCCCGAGAGGCGAATTCGCCCTCTTCCTCGCAGACGCTGGCCTCAACACTCGCTACCCAACGCGCGCGGAAACCGAGAGAGCCTGAGGGGGACGCCTCTATCGCAGTCACTTCGCCCCGTACACCTACACGCTCACCGTCTTTCCTCCTGCCCGTAGCCGCGCTTCAAACTTGGCAAACTCGTCCTCTGCCACCGCTTCTTCCGGACCCAGAACCTGCCGAAGAGTGCGTGTGAGCACGGGGTACGAGACCACCAGGGAATGGGAGGATGCGCACCTGCTCGACCTCTTTGACCTCGGGAATGTAGTGCATGAGCATGCGCTCGATGCCGCTCTTAAGCGTAACCGCCGAGCTCTCGCAGCCGCGGCAGCTGCCCTTGAGGCTGAGCTGGACGACACCGCTCTGCTCGTCGAACCCGCGGTACTCGATGTCGCCGCCGTCCTCCATGATGGCAGGGCGGACGCGCGTCTCGAGCAGCTCCTTGATCATCGCAACAACCTCGGAGTCGGTGTCGAGGATGCGCGTGTCCTCGGCGCCACCGCCGCGGCCCTCCTCAAACAGCGGCCGGCCGGCGGTGAAGTGCTCCATGATGATCGAGTAGATCTCGGGCTTGAGCTCGCTCCACTGGCCGTCCTCGGTCTTGTTGACCGAGATGAAATCAGGCCCGAAGAAGACGGACTTGACATCGGGAAGGTGGAAGAGGCGGTCGGCGAGAGGAGAGGCGGATGCGCTGCCGGCGTCGAGGAACTCGTGGGTCGACTCGGGCGAGACGGGCTGGCCGGGAATGAACTTGAGCGAGTCGGCGTTGGGTGTTGTCTCGGTCTGGATGAACATGGTCCTGCGCTGCACGCCTGTTTCTCGCGGCGAGGGTCGAGGAGATGAGGTCAGCCAGGTTGACTCGCGCCACGAATGCGGTAAGTGGAAGCGCACCTGCGAGCTGCCATGCTACCGCAGATCGTCCTGGGCTCCACCGTGGCCTACCCGAGGCGGATGCGAGCGACGACAGGGCCGGGGACGAGTGGAGCGAGCGCTTGCCACTGCTCGCGACGAACGCAGCGGACGAAGCGGTGCGGGCGCGTAGGGTTCGCGCAGTAACGTTAAGCGCCTGGCGTGCTGCGCTGGAGGTGGCCATCCTGTAAGCGTGCGAGTGGGGACGGGGCGAACGAGCGAAGCCGGAGAACACAAGTCAGAACACGACGTCGCCGGATCTCCCACCGGAAAGAGCAGAGCTGTCATATCCGTCATATCACTACATACCTCAATGCATCCCGGCCTCGCAGAAAACCGGCGCGAGGTGCGACGGCACCCCCCTCGAGGCGGTGCACGCGCTTCCCCTCCTCCTCCTCACTCATAACAGCTCAGAGCGCACACGAAACCAGCATAGATTACGCACAGCTCTCGGGTTGCCCGTCTCACACGCGCGCTCGCTGTCGCTCGCTGTTCACCCCACGCTCCACCTCGTCGAACGTCCTCCCGACTGATGGCATCCCGAATTGCCGCAAAGCGCTTGCAGAAGGTGCGCGCTCCTCTCTGCAGAGTGTACTACGCAGGTTTGACTCGCGTGCCTGCGCGCGCAGGAGCTCACGGAGCTGCAGACCAAGGGCCCTCCCGCAGGTATGTGGAGCTCCTTTGCTGGAGCGTGCCACGGTCGAGTTTGAGGCTGACCGAGCGCCTCCGGAACGTGCTCAAACTTGCACTTGCCCAGGCTGCCGCATCGTTCAGGTGGAGAACCTCGAGGAGTGGGTCATTGCGTTGTCGGTCTTGGGCGAGTCGGTCTACGAGGGAGGCGCGTTTCGCCTGTCATGTCTTCCTGAAGACGACCACTGACGCTGTATGTTGACGCAGAGGAGTTCGCGCTGGTGAGCTGCCCGGTTCGTAGGAGGGAGCCTCGTGCAGGACTGCTGACCTCGCCCTGCGTTCCTCACACTTCGTATGGCTGTCGTTACGCAGCGTTTTCGCTTCACCAACCAATACCCCATAGACGTGCGCATTTCCGTTACCCTCCTTGCGTTCTGCGCTGACCCTCCGCGGTTCTGCAGTCCCCCGAGGTCACCTTCCTCACTAGCGACGGATTCAAGCCGCCCATGCATCCGCACGTTTACACCAACGGGTGCGTCATCCTTCCAGGCTCTCAGTCTTTCAGACTTCCAGCAGCAGGCGGACGGGGCGGAGCTGTGACCCTGAGTCGCACGGATGCGCTGACCCGCCCTGTCTCTCGTCCCGCCCGCAGGCACATCTGCGCATCTGTCCTTGGCAGTGGTGCGTCGAGCACCTCAATTCGGTGCCGAGCTGCCCCGCCTCCCTGGTTCAGCTGAACTGACCCTGGCTCCCGTTCAACTGCGGCGCAGGCTGGTCGCCCGTTTTGAACGTCCAGAGCCTGCTCCTGTGCGTCTGCGCGCGGACCCGTCGCTATTCGCTTCCTTGCTTGCCACCGGGAAGGGGCTGACTGAGATTATGCGGTCGATGTTACGCAGGACGATGCAGAGCATGCTCGCCTCCTGCAAAAACAAGGAGCTCCCGCCTGATAATGACCGCTACGTGCGTCCTGGTGGAACTCCCATCTCACTGCTGGCTTTCTACAGATTGTGCCGACTGCAGCAGCTGTTGCGTGCACCGCTCCTGAAAGAAGCGCTGACCTCCTTGGCGGTCTCTCGCAGGTCCGCAATGCGCCGAAATCGCCCAAAGACACGAGGTGGTGCGTCCGCAGTTCCCGTTTGCGGATAGGTGGCGCCGTGTGGTGCTCGTTGTTGTTACGCAGGGCGGCCGGGACGACCTGACAGCCTCTTGCGACGGAAGCGGGACTGACGTCCCCTCTCCTTCCCTTTCTTTCATCTGTGCGACTTTATCTTCTCACACAGGGCATACCACGATGGTGCGTTCCCTTTCTCAAGCCCTGCTACGCAGAAAGCGAACGCGAAGCGGAACATTCCCGCTGACACGCTCATCTCCCCTCCTTCCCAGACACCGTCTAATCCACCCCCGCTCGCCGCTGTACGAATCCGCAACGATACCCTTTCCCGCTTCCTCCGCGCCCGCCCGCCTGCACACCGATACCTTCGCACCGCCCGCGCACCCGCACCCGCCCAGCCGCCTGTTCCGCCTCTGTCTGATTGGCCGCCCGCGCTGTTCCGACTTGCCCCAGCCGAACCGGATCGGCCGGCTTCTTTCGACGCGCGGCCAAGGATGCGGCGTCCACTCCAGGGGCAGCGGGGGCGGTGTCATCGTCGTCGTCGCGGTAAGCGTGGTGCAGTGCGCGAGGGGGACGGATTACAGCCTCGCATTTTCTCTTGCTGGCTCTCTCGGGTGCGCGCGTGAGCAGGAGAGGAGGAGGGGTTCGAGCGAAGGGAGCGTGCGTTGCCGGTGCAGGCCAGTGAGGACGAGGGGAAAGCGAGTTGGGAAGGTCGTGCACAGCGCGGGGAGCGGGAGGTGCGAGGCGAGCGGTAAGCGGGAGGTCAGGCGACGGGCGGGAAAGTGCTTGGCGCGAATTCCTCGGAGAGCGGGCAATGCCTGTGAGCAGCGCAGGCGGGTGCGCCCGAGAGCGGGCAGAGCCCCACCTTGCGAGCTTCCGACGGGCGCGGGCTCCGCCTCCATTCCTCGCTCCCTTCCCTCCACCTCGAGACTCTAGCCACGATGAGCACCGAGCACTCGTACAATACGCCTTCGCACCCTATTGCCAAGCGCAACGACGGCACGGGCCACCCCGTCCACGCCAGCCCCGAGCAGTACAAGGAGCTGTATGAGGAGTCGATCCAGTCGCCCAAGCAGTTCTGGGACCGTGTGCGTCTTCTCTCGGGTCCCCCTCCATTCCCTGCATCTCTCTCGCGCTCTCGAGCAACCGCCGTCCCTTTGCACGCGCTGTGGGCGGCTGGCAAGCTCGAGGTTGCGGGACGAGCGAGGCGGGCGGGTGCTCCCCAGCTCGACTCGCTTCATGCAATGGGATGCGGCACAGTGCAGCTGCTGCGACAACCCGCAGTGCGGCTTATGAGCTAGGCGGCGCGCCGCCTGGTGCTGTCGCGGGCACAGGACGAGCGGCGGGAGCGCGCCGCTGTGTTGGGCTGGGGACAACGCGCCCGCTCCTCGCCGGCCTCTCGCTTCCGCCGAAGGATGGACGGACTGCAGCATCCTTTGGGGACTTTCTGCACCGCTGGACACGCGCGCCGCCTCTTCAGGAGGTCTGCATCGCCTTCGTCGCGGGAGCATTGCGGGGACAGCGGGAGGTTCCGAGCACGCGCTGACCGCTTCCTCCGCCCGTGATGCGTCCTGCAGATGGCCAAGGAGCATTTGTACTGGTGCGCTTGCATCCTGCCCCGCCGTTGCCGCGCAAGGAAGCGCTCCCGAATTGCCCGTCCTGACGAACCCCCCGCTCCTCGCGCTTTTCGACGTGCAGGCACCGCCCGTACACGACTGTTCAGGCCGGCTCGTTCGAAGCGGGCGACGTACAGTGGTTCCCCGAGGGCGGGCTGAACGTCGCGTACAACTGCGTTGACCGCTGGGCGTACAAGCACCCGAACAAGGTGCGCCCGCTCGCTCGCTTCACAGCTCCGGAAAGTTGAGACTGACGCGCTCCGTGGGATACACAGACGGCCATCATCTGGGAGGCGGACGAGCCCGGCGAGCATGTCGAGCTTACGTACGAGCAGCTCTTCCAGGAGGTGTGCAAGACGGCCAACATCCTCAAGAGCTACGGCGTCAAGAAGGGCGACGTGCGTTCCGCTCTGCCATCGTGACGGAATGTGAGCTGACGTGGTTGCGCACGCAGACCGTCGCTATCTACCTCCCCATGGTTCCCGAAGCGGCGATCGCCTTCCTCGCGTGCGCCCGCCTCGGCGCGGTCCACTCGGTCGTGTTTGCCGGCTTCTCCGCCGAGTCGCTCCGTGACCGTGTCGTCGACGCCAAGTCGCGCGTCGTCATCACCACCGACGAGGGCAAGCGCGGCGGCAAGACGATTGCGACCAAGTCGATCGTCGACGCGGCGCTCACCGAGTGTCCGCTCGTCGAGCACGTCCTCGTCCTCAAGCGCACTGGCGGCAACATCAAGTGGACGGAGGGCCGCGATCACTGGTGGCACGAGGAGAAGGAGAAGGTCCAGCCGTACTGCCCCGTCGAGATTGTCTCGTCCGAGGACCCGCTCTTCATCCTTTACACCTCGGGCTCGACCGGCAAAGTGCGCCCTGTTCACTTCTTGTCGTCTTTGCGACAAGTTAACTCTGACCACCTGCGCGCCCGCAGCCCAAGGGTGTCGTCCACACGTCCGCCGGCTACCTCCTCGGCGCATTCATGACACTCAAGTATGTGTTCGACGTGCACCCCGAGGACCGTTACGCGTGCATGGCCGACGTTGGCTGGATCACCGGCCACACGTACATCGTCTACGGCCCGCTCGCGAGTTCGTCTCCCCGCCCTCTTCCCCTCGTCGCGCCGAAACTGACTCCCGTGCCGCGCAGACGGCGTCACCACCACCATTTTTGAATCGACGCCGGTGTACCCAACTCCGTCGCGTTTCTGGGAGACGGTCGCCAAGCACAAGCTCACGCAGTTCTACACCGCGCCGACCGCCATCCGCCTCCTCCGCCGCCTCGGCGAGGAGCACACCAAGGGCCACGACCTCTCGACGCTCCGCACCATTGGCTCGGTCGGCGAGCCGATCAACCCCGAGGCGTGGGAGTGGTACTGGGAGCACGTAGGCAAAAAGGAGTGCGCCGTTGTTGACACTTACTGGCAGACCGAGACCGGCTCTATCATCATTACGTGCGCCACTTTCGCTCTTCCTACTCGAACAGGCTTGTACTAACCTTCACACGCCCACAGCCCCCTGCCCGGTGCAACCCAGACCAAACCTGGCGCGGCGACGCTCCCCTTCTTCGGCATCGACCCGGTCCTGCTCGACCCGACGACGGGCAAGGAGATCGAGGGCAACGAGGTCGAGGGCGTTCTCTGCGTGCGCAAGCCGTGGCCGTCGATCGCGCGCACCGTCTACGGCGACCACAAGCGGTTCCTCGACACGTACATGAACCCGTACCCGGGGTACTACTTCACCGGTGACGGCGCAGGCCGCGACCATGACGGTTACTACTGGATCCGCGGCCGCGTCGACGACGTCATCAATGTGTCGGGCCACCGCCTGTCGACCGCCGAGATCGAGAGCGCCCTCATCCAGCACAACGGCGTCGCCGAGACGGCCGTCGTCGGCATTCCCGACGAGCTCACGGGCCAGGCCGTCGTCGCCTACGTCTCGCTCAAGCCCGAGTTTGCCGCCGAGAACCCCGACGAGCCTGCGCTCCTCAAGGAGCTCATCTTGCAGGTCCGCAAAACGATCGGTCCGTTTGCGGCGCCGAAAAAGCTTGTGCTCGTAACCGACCTGCCGAAGACCCGATCGGGCAAGATCATGCGCAGGCTGCTGCGCAAGATCGCCAGCGGCGAGGGCGACCAGCTTGGCGACCTATCGACGCTGGCGGACCCGTCCGTGGTCGACCACATCAAGGAGAAGTTCGCACAGGCGTAAACGCTGGCCCACTTCCCCTCTTTTGCCCCCTTCATCCATTTACCATGCCCTGCCGTCGTGCCCGATTCTCCGCAACCCTGCCGTGCTTTCCATCGTCTGTATTTGCCCTCGTTCCTTCGTCTCCTCCCTCTCTCCCTCCTTCCTCTCTCTCTCTCTCTCTCGGCTCGTGGCTACTCGAACCATAGTCTCGCCTTGCAATGGGTTAGTTGTAGTTCGTAGCAGTTTGCCTTGGTTTACAGCACGAGTTTCGGAAATCGCCCGGCGCACCGCCGGCCGCGCTTCCTCTCCTCCGCATCCCGCGTCTCAACCTCGCTCATAAGACGTGCAAGCAGTTGCTGCAGCCTTAAGTGCACGAGCTTGTACCTCCTTTGCCCGCCTATCGTTTGCCGGAGGTCGACACTGTCGTCGCCGTCCATCGCCCAGCGTACTTCTCGCCGCCCTGAAGAGCGCACGCGCATCGCACGCCGCGGAGCAGACGGGTCCGTGGGCACCGCGAGAAGGACTGTCACGAGGAGTAGACAAGCAGCCGGAGGTGCATAGACGCCAGGATGAGGTGCGTCTCCCTCATTCTCTCAAGGAGGACCCCCGCGGGGGAGGTCCAACGCGGTCGCGAGGCATCGCAGGCAGCGCTGCGCGCGTTCGAACCGGGAGCAGGGATCCGTCGGAGTGCTGGCTGAGGTGCAGGGCAATCGCTGACCTTTGTCGCACCCGCACCCGCCTCTTCGCCCCCTGCCCCTCCCCGCCCGGGATCTCAGCAGCTCCGCCATCCCCTCCGTAAACGCGCTCATCTGGATCTCGATCAAACCGTTGCTCAAGCTCGCGATACCGACCGCTGTCGGAGTGTGGCTTACGAGGGCGGGCTTGTTTCCCATCCCTGCCGCGCGAGGAGCGTCCCAGATCATCCTCAAGTGAGCCCGCTTTTCAGCCTTTCGCGGCGCTTGCGGAATTGACCCTCCTCTGTCGCGCGCAGTGTGACGCTTCCGGCGCTGCTGTTTTCCAAGATCACGCCCTCCATCAACAGCGAGAATGCCCAGGCTATCGGACCGATCTTCCTTGTCGCAATCTTCTACCTCGTCATTTCCCTCCTGCTGGGCATCTTTGTACGCTTCACCTTCCCGACACCGCGAAACTTTCGTTGGGGTTTGCTTGCTGCCGCGACCTGGTCGAGTGCGTCTTTCCCGTCGCTTCGCTACTTCGCTACTTACGTAGATGGCGTGCTGACATGTTCCCGGCTTTTCGCAGACTGGGGTGATTTGCCGACCAGCGTCGTCCAGGTGTGTCCCACGCTCGTCCCCACCGGGAAGCTGGCTCACCCTTGCTTCCCGCAGACCGTCTGCGCCTCCGCCCCCTTCTCCGGCACCGAGGATGCAGACCTCGCGGTCGCCTATGTCGCGATCTTCATCCTGGTCTTCTACATTACCTTGTTTCCCATGCGGGGGATCCATCTCATCGAGCGCGACTACACTCACCCGCCTCGACAGCTCACGCCCGAAGAGCAGGAGCAGCACACTGCGCGCGGTCCACTGGATAATCTGCGCGGGCTGGGCAGAAATGTCGGCGGGCTGGTGCGACGGCGCCGCGGCGGGCGGGTAGATCCGTCGAGCGAGGAGGAGCGGGGCGTGTCGCCTATCGAGGCGGTCGAGGAGAAGTCCGCCACACGTGCGCATTTCCAGCAGGCGACTTTCTCCCCTCTCCACCGGCAGACAACTTCTCGCTCGATCGATGCCGCTTCCGTGCGCGAGATCGCTGGCGCCGCCCACGCCGCCTCGCCTTCCGACATTCCCGGCCAGTTCGCCGGCGCACCGGCGACGCCTGCGAGCGAGATCTTGCGCAGCACGTCGCTTGGGCGGCGGCAGCTGCGAGGTGTCGGTGCGGCGGAGCAGCGCCTGCGGACGATCGCGGGCTCGCGCGCGACGTCTACCGCTGGCGATTTCGATGAGGAGATTACGGAGGTGGGCACGCAGCCGCCTGACGAGCTTGACCGCGCCGAGCGGAAAGAGATGAAGCTTGCGCCGACGCTGTCGAGCTCGGTCCCGGAGGAGAAGCGGCGCGAGGAGGAGGAGAAGGACGCGGGCGTGGGCGCATTGTCGGTGCAGGAGGAGGATGTGGAGGAGGAGGCGCGGGATCGCCGAATGTGGTTGAAGGTGCTGATCAGCGTGAAGGGCTTCGCGCTGTCGCTTCTCACGCCGCCGACGATCTCGCTCGTCACGGCGCTGATCTGCGCACTGGTCAACCCGCTCAAGGCGGTATGTTACGCGTTCTCCACTTTCGTTGCTGGACTTGTACTGACCCCTTGCCCGTGACCAGCTGTTCACCGAGGTTGAGAACTACGGCTGGCATCCGACGGCCCCGGACGGCGATCCTCCCCTTGCCATCCTCCTCGACACTGCCTCCTTCATCGGCAACGCCTCCGTTCCGCTCGGCCTGCTCGTCCTCGGCTCGACCCTCGGGCGTATGCGTATCCCACGCCCAATTTCCAAGCTTCCGCTCTACAGCATCTTCGCCCTCGCCCTCTGCAAGGTCGTCGTCCTGCCCGTCATTGGCTACGTCTTCGTCCGCGGCTTGGCGCAGCACACGAGCCTCGTCAGCGCGGATAACCATGTCCTGCAGTTTGTGGTGCGTACCCTGCGTTTCTCGCTGCACAGAAAGGAACACTCGCTGACACTACTCGTCGCCGCGCAGATGATCTTCTTCTCCGTTGTCCCGACCGCGACGACACAATGCGCGCTCACCGTTGTGCGTGCTTCCTCCTCTTTGCTCGCCCGGATCCTCCGCTTACACTCCCGCGCACGCAGATCTTCGCCCCCGAGGACGGCGAGTCGAACGCCGATATCCTCGCCTCGTACCTCATCGCTCAATACGCGATCTTCGTCTTTTCGTCGGTCATTCTTACAGCCCTTACGCTGCGCAACATCTTCTAGAGTTGTAGAGGTAGATTGGCTCACTCGTGTTTGGCCCCCCTGTAGCTGTTCATCTCCCTTCTCGGTATTACACTGTCGGAAACGTACACGAATGTCGCCGACAAGAACAATGACTAGTGACGTCTCATCCGGTGTCGTCGAGGGCGAGGAGTAATCTTGCTGGCTCGCAGCGGCGTCCCGCTGCCGCACCCTCAGGCTCGCAATTTGCTCGCCTTTTCGCGCTCAAGGCGAACGCTTATCTGCCGACACCGAAAGCGACAGCAAGCGCGGTCCTTGCTTCGAGCGGATGCACGAGCGCTTCGTCCACCTCCGACTCGTTCCTCCTGTCACCAGCTCCACAGAAAGCGGAAGAGGCGCGACCCCACCCTTGATCTGGTCCCTTCGGCTTCGGTGCACTGCAAGGGTGGGGCGACCCACATGCTCGCAACGCTGTCGCGTTAGAGATCAAGTACACTCCCCAAGTTCAGCGCTTCCCTCGTCCGCTCTGATCGCGCGCTCAACCCGAAGCAAGCGAAGCGATTCGTTCCAGGCAAGCGGTGGCTTCAGGGAGGTAAGCTACTGTTTCGACGCACGCCGCGCCAGCGCCCTCGCCACGTAGTGCCTGGTCTGCCGCGTCTGCGAGTAAGGACCGGGAGAGGATGTCAGTCGATCGGGCTTGC
Organism: Rhodotorula sp. PL61-2; assembly: GCA_028828645.1. Classification (NCBI taxonomy): domain Eukaryota; kingdom Fungi; phylum Basidiomycota; class Microbotryomycetes; order Sporidiobolales; family Sporidiobolaceae; genus Rhodotorula; species Rhodotorula sp. PL61-2. Next base: position 493,562 of record JAPZQE010000001.1, read on the forward strand.
GCGAGCGTGCGAGAGGACAGCTGCGCACCGAGATCAGTCTGACCCAGGGCGACGGGATGCCCTCACTCGCGTGCCGCGCGTACATCGCAGGCCCGGAGGTGTCGAGGTCTCCATCCTGCTCCCCCTCCTCGCGCACCATCACGCTGATGACCCCGTCAATCTCGGTTAGGCGCACAGCGGCGGCGGTAGGGATAGCCGAATCGGCCAGGTCGAAGAAGAACGCCCTCGACGAAGCCGTGCGCGGAGGCGGGAGGAAGGCTCGCGACCAGGTCGTCGATCGTCACCGTGCTGAGGACACGCTTGACACACGCCTTGTACAGGTTGAACTTGGCCTCCGCCGTCGTGAGCTCGAGTTCTTCGAGCGCGACAAGGTGCGGGAGGACGGTGAGGAGGACAGGAAGGGCTGTCTGGATGTGCGTGCTGTGACAAGTCGGCCTTGAGGTAAAGCGACGAGAGGTTGGCACACGGAGCGAGGCAATTGAGGGCATTGCTATCTCCACTGCGATGCCAGAGCGTGATGGCGATCTTCCTCAGATGGTCCAGGTCGATCGCAGCGAATACGCCCATGCAGAACGTGTCGGTAAGATGCAGTGGCGTATCGTTGTCAATGTCAAGCGAGAGGGACCGTACCCGTAGCTTGGCTTCGGAAGTCTGTTGACCTACGCTGCATTGGGCGAATGCGTAGAAGACGGCGCGGAGGGTAAGCGCGGTAAGCGCAGTGAGGCTGGCGAGGCGGTCCACGAAGGCGGTGATGTCAAACGAGTTGCAGGCGATCAGGCTCACGTCGAGCGCGATAAGGTTCATCCTGCTTGGCATTGTCTTGAGCACCTCGAGCGCCGGTGATGTCGCCTCGCAGACAGGCAGCTGGAGGTAGCGGAGACGTGGGCACCCATGGAGGAGACGCGCAAAGTGCGGCGGTGTGATGAATCCGCTGCTCGCGTCGGAGGAATCGTCGTCTTCGAGGTTGTTGAATCCATCGATCCAGAGCTCCTTGACATGCTCGAGGAGGTGCGGGAACTTGAGGAGGTGGTCCATGATCGGGCTACTGCCGCCGTGCTCGAGCGCAACGGAAGTCCAGGTAAGGCTGCGGCCGAGCGTCGCCCATCCCTTGCATATGCGTGCGAGGCGGCCGCCTGCCTCGCGGCGCCCAGGCTCATCGAGATCATTCCCGAGGACCTCGAAGTTCTGGACAACGAGCTCCGTTGGCAGCGCTGATGTGGGCCTGGTGGGCAGCGGTACGTGCCTGTGAGAGGTCCTGATCAACCTACGTGCACTTATACGCGCTCGCGAGGTCCGAGTAAGGAGTTCGCCGTACCTTCTGATGAGACGAATCGAGCGAGAGAAGCGCGTCAGCGGAAGCAGCGGGGGCGGGCGTGCTCGCTGAGGAGTCCGTTTAGCTCGTGATGATGGCTCAAGCCCAAGCAGGGGTCCTCTCAGCGATGAGGGCGAGGTGGGAAGGAGCAGAGGTGCGCGAACCCCTCCCTCGACCACGTCCCTCCCGTTTCTGGCGCCGAGACTGCTCCGCTGAGCTAGTTGCGCCCCCTGTGTGGGACGTGTGATCTCGTTAACTTGGATCACCGCCCCGTGCCCTTCCGCGCCGTATCTCCCACTCGACCTCCTTCCATTCGAACCCGACCAGCTCTTCCTCGTTCGTTGACCGCAGCAAGCCGCGAAAGGAACGTGCGAAAGGGCTTGTCATCTTCCCGCGCGTCAACAAGGCTGGTCGGCGGCGAGGTAAACGCTTGCAACGCTTGCAACGCTTGCAACGCTTGCAACGCTTGACCCACTTCATCTCCCTTGACGGCGTGCGCGAGCGAAGCCGCAAGTGGCCGCCTGCACGAGGGCGGGAAACTGCGTTGCGAGAGGGCGGGCATAGGAGAGCTACGTGGGTATCGAAGGCGGAACAGGGTCTATCGCCGCGGCGTCGGCAGGACAGGGGCATAACGAGGAGGAGAACGTGCGCTCACGCCAGCACCGCCAGCACGCCGGCGAGAAGCGCGACAAAGCCCGACGAAGCGACAAGCATCGTCGCGCCGCTGCCCGCGCCCGCCTCGCTGTCGGTCTTCTCGCCGGCCGAGGCGCTCGCTGCGCCCGGCGTCGTCTTGGCCGCTCCAGCCGCCATGGCGGAGGAGCTGCCCGTCGCGGAAGCCGCGCTCGAGGACGTCACGGTACCGAAGAGGTCGGTCGAGGCGTACGTCTTGCAGTTCGAGGTCTTCGGGACGCGCGGCGTGTAGGGAGGGTCAGGGGCGGTGCCTGCGCGCGTGGACGAGATGAGCTGCTTCAGTACGTGGTGGTAGGAAGGAGAACGTACCCTCGGGAGGCTGCGAGTACGTCGAGACTGCGCGAGAATGGGAAGGTCAGCACGCTCCGCTTATGAACCGGAACGACGGTGCTCACCCTTGCCATCCGTGCCGGTGTAGACGCCGACGATGTCCTGGAGCTCCGAGTCGCAGACCGAGAACTCGCCGTCCTTGTACGCGGCGGGCATGTCTGCGCGCGAAGGGCGAATGAGCGGTTCCTAGTGCAAATTCCGCGAGGTCAATACACCTTCGAGGAGCGCAACGCACTGTACGAGCAGCCCATCCTGTCCCACCTGTTCTCGCAGTACAACGTGCCCGTCTTCTTCAGGTACTCGGGGTCGCACAGCTTGAGGCAGAAGATGCCACCGCCGATAAAGTTGTTCCACTCGACGGCCTGAACGAGCGTCGAGTTGTCACCGCTGGGGAAGCCCGACGAGTAGACGAGCCCGCCCAAAGGGTTTCCGAGCAGATCTGCGCCATGCGGGTCTGCCCGTAGTCGGACGAGTCAGCTGCGCTCCGTAGATCGCGAGAGATGCAGGAATGGACGCGCCAAGCTCGCCGCCCGTGTCGTCCTTCTGGAGGTGCAGCGCCGTCTGGTCGATGAAGCCGGTCCACTGAATGTAGCTGCATGTGCGTGGGGTAAGAGGAGGACGCGGTGAGCTGACAGATCACAGGGCATACCATGGACGTCGCTGGTGGCGCGGTGCGAGCGAAAGGAGGAAGGAAGGGCACGCACGCCTCGGTTTTGAGGACCTGCACGCCGGTGATCGCGCCCGCCTTATGAGGCGCCCGCCGTGGCCTTTCTGGGTGCAGTAGGAGACGGTCGCGGCCTCAACTGCGGAAGGAGACGTCAGCCTGCCTTCAAGAGAGGGAAAAGGGACGCACTGTCGCCGATGGTCTCGAGCGTGCTGCCCGTCGTGTCGCTACCCCAAATGCAGAAGTCCTTAATATCATTCGCGACTGTGCGTTACGAGCCGACGGTGAGTGACGGGAAGCGGAGCGTGAGACGGGGGAAACACACCTAGCGTCTGGCAAAGCGAGTCGTCACCCTCCGTCGTCGAGTTGCAGATATTGAACCCGGACTGGGGGCCGCGCTCCGACTTGTAGGGGTTGACCCTGCACAGTCCGGCGCGGACGTGAGGTAGAAAGACGAGAGGCGCAGCGAAGGAGAGAAGATGAAGGAGCAAGTGGAGGACAGAGCGCCTGAGCATTAGCGCGTTGCTCCTGAGTACGACATACAAAGGCACGCACTGGTAAGGGATGTCGTCCCAGGCGTAGGTGTACTGCGTGAGCGGAAGTGCCGACACCGCGGCCTGGACCTTCGCGCTCGCCGTGGTCGCAATAGCGGTGACGGTCGACTCTGCAGCCTCGGTCGTCTTGGTGGCGTGCGCCGCAGCGGTGGCGGTCGCGCTCGACTCCTCGGCACGGCGGTAGAAGCGGTGCGAGGTGTCGAGGGACCCGTGCGAGGAGGCGAGGGCGAGGGTGGACGCGGCCGTCAGGGCGAGCGCCGATTGGACCAGCATGTCGCGTACGTCGAACGAATGAATAAAGTCAGGAGAACGAGCGGATGGAGCGAACGAAGCAAGCGGGAAGAGGGAGAGAGACGGAGAGACAAGTTAAGGAGCGCGGACGAAGGAGCGGTGCGTGCGCGGTGGAGGGATACGTCTCGGAAATCCAGCACGCCCACACAGAGCTGCAGGCTGCGTTGCACGTGCTTTCAAGCGCATCAGAAGCCCAGTCAAGTTGAGATAGCACTGAACTGATGAAGAGGAGAAGGGGGGCGAGGATGTCGTCGAAGCGAGCGGGTGCAGCGCGGATGGTACGCAGAGCTTCGAAGGAGTCCTGCTGATGCTTCTAAAAAGCTTTCATCCGCTAGCAGAGCGTGTCGTCGTGGACGAGGGGCACTTGGCCGTGCGAGCATCATCGGGGTTGACTTCAACCTTCTGCCGCTCGCACCGAGTCGCTCCCGCTGAGCGCACAGAGATGCTCCCGTACGATGGGGAGCCCATGCAGGCGCCGTCAACGAGCGCGTGGCAATGGGACGCCCGGTACTCACTCTACTTCAACGCCGCAACGCAGCAATGGGCCAAGCCCCGCGCTGACGGAGGGTGGGACTACGCGGGCGGGGTCGAGACCAAGAAGGTCGAATCGCAGGATGGGCAAGAACCGGCAAAGGGGGACGAAGGGAAGAGCGACGAGCCGGTCAGGGACGAGGGGGAGACGCCGCGACGAGCGCAGGTGGGCTACAACGATGTCGACGAGGGCAGCGAACCCTCGGCCGTTCCCGAGGAGCAGGTGTGGCCCGGCTCGGACGACGAGGCCGCGCAACCCGACCCCTTCGCCCGCGCACCGCTCCTCCGCCTCATCGTTCACCGCCGCCCCGATCCCTCTGTCCTGCCGCCTGCGCAGACCGTCGCGTCGCTCGACCCCTCCGAGCCTGTCTCCATCGGACGCGACAAGTCATTCGAGCGGCGGATCCGCCTTCGCGAACTTGCCGTCTCCAAGACGCACTGCACTCTTTTTTGGGCGCTCGACCCCGAGACGGAGGACGGCGGGTACTGGGCCATCGTCGACAATGCGAGCACGCACGGCACCTTCGTCAGTAGCGACCGCGGCGACAGGGAGATCCGCCTGTCCGAGCCCAAGGTCGCGTCAGTCCCAAGCCGGCTGCACCACCTCGAGTGCGTCGTCTCGCTCGCCATCTGGAGCTGGCATTTGCCTTTGCCTCCCTCTTACTCTCTGTGTGCGCGACGCGCTGACATTTGTCCCGGACTGCAGCACGATCCGCGCCGGCTCGACCACCTTCGTCGTGCACATCCACCCAACCTTCGCCTGCTCCGCCTGCTCCGTCGCGGCCGACTCGTCGAATCTTATCCCGCTCGTCAATGCCCCCTCAGACGACGCATCCAAGCCCGCCACGCCGACGTACACGACCAAGACAAAGGAGCAGAAGGAGCAGGACCGGCGCGAGCAGATGGCCCTGCTCAAGGGTAAGCTGCTCAAGCCTACGGCTTCACCCGCCAGCGGGAAGGGCGCGACCGCGCAAGCCGGCTCGAACAGCCACCCCACCCCGCCCAAACCCGCCTTCGTCGACCGCGCTGCCGCCCGCCGGCAGCGCGACGCGCACGCCGCGCCTGCCCTCTCCGCATCGCGTGCGCGCCCCGCCGCCTCGTCCAGCCCCTTCTTCGCCGTGCCCGGCGGACCGGCAGGCGCGTCGTTCGCCTCGGCGCCGGCACCTGCGGCACCCGCTGTCCCTGCGGACCCGTTCGGCGCCGAATCGCGCGGAGCAAAGCTCCTGTCGAAGCTGTCTCGCTCCTCTGTGAGCGCGGGTCCAGGTGCGGGCATGGGGTTGGGCACGCTCGTCGAGGCGCGAACGTACGCTCCGGCGCAGGGCGAGGCGCGCGACTCGCGGCCCGGATTGGGGAGCAAGCCGTTCCTTGTCGGGGTGGAGAAGGTGAGCGAGGCGCGACAGGGTGGAGGCGGTGGGAGGGGAGGAGGAGGGCAGGGCGAGAAGCGGGACTGGAGGGAGGAGGGGAGGGAGCGGAGCTACAAGCGGTTGAGGGAGACGGGGTGAGGCGTAGGCGCTTCCTCCTCTCGCAAGAGTGGAGCTGTAGAGACGATTTTATTCACAAGGCATCGGTGGTGCGCTTCTATCCTCAGAACACGCCGCCTTCGAAGTCAAACACGAACAGGTCCTCGACGTGCTTCCCCGCCAGTTCCTTAAACTTGGCATGCGCCGGGTCCTCGGCTACGTAGTAGTCCCGCTGCTCGACGGAGTCGAACGTAACGACCCAGGTGTGCTGTCTCAGTAGAGCGTGAGCACGCAGTCGGGAGGAGAGCGAGAGGAAGTGGGGCAGGCGAACCTCGAGGCCCTTCTCGAATCCTTCAGTGCTGTTGCTCCGCCCGCCGGTGACGCTCAGGTAGGGCTTGCCGTCGAGGACGCATTGGTCCTGCAGGGCGAGGAAGGACGAAGCGACGAGGTGCTTCTCGGCGGAAGAGGTCGACGGCTTGTACCGGAATGAGACGATGTGAGTGATGGGTGCCATGCTCGACGCCCGTGCGTGGCTCTTGGAGAAGAATTGCACGGGACACACGGGGGAAGGAAGGTAAGGAGAAGGAGGACAACCCTCGCCATCGCCGCCCCACCTTGTCGCCGTTGTCATCACCTCGGCATCTGTGGAGTCCATGGTGCGCCTGACAGTCTGCACCCCTTCACTCTCACTGAAGTAGCCCCGCCCTCCCCGCATCGCAGCACGGCGTCAAGCGCTCTCGTGTTCCGCCCGTCGCCGACTCGGAGGAGGTTGCGAGGCGCAAGCGCGACAAGGAGCTCAAGCGCATCGACGAGTACCGCACTCTGCTTGAGGACGTGCAGCACAAGGTGCACGCGCGCTTCCACAGGCTCGCGAACTTTGCAGGACGGTGCGGGTCGAGGAGGAACTGATGGGGATGCGAAGCGGGAACAGCGAGTTCTGGATGCTGACCTTGGACGTCCACACTGCAGGATACAGCGCAGGAATACACCCACGAGGCGCTCGAGGGGACGACCTGCCTGCTCTCGCTCAACCCAGAGTTCCAGACAGGGTGGGGCATCAGGCGACGCATCCTCCTTAACGGCCTGCTGCAGGATGCGTGCGTGCCCTTCTCTCCTCCATTCATGCTCTCCGTCTTCATTGATCCGCGCAACCCGCTACAGCGATGCCGTAACCCAGCAGCAGATCCTCGAGGGCGACCTGCAGCTCACGAACGCGTCGCTCAAGCTCAACCCCAAGGTCTACTGCGTATGGGAGCACCGTAAGTGGGTGCTCGAGACGATGCCGGACGCCGACTGGGGGTTTGAGTTCAAAATGGTCGAGATGTACCTCGAGAAAGACGCGCGGAACTGTGCGTCGCGCTCACGCTTTCCTTCCGCAGCCTCATTGTTGCGCAGCGGGTTGACGTTACCATTTAACGAGACAGTCCATAGCTGGGACTACCGGCGCTACCTCGTCTCCTCGATCCTCTCGCTCGCCTCCTCCCCATCCCCATCGCGCACCAAGCCTCTCCCGCAACCGACAACCGAGTCCGAGCTCGCGTTTACGACCCGCAAGATCTCGGCCAACTTTAGCAACTTCAGCGCATGGCACTACCGGACGAAGCTGCTCGCCAAGCTATGGGAGGAGAAGCAGTGGCGGGCGGATGCGCAGGAGAGGCTCGAGAGGGTAGACCAGGGTCCGCGGATCCCCAATTCCCCGTCTTCGTGCGTACTGAACACTCTCGTACTGACATTCACCGCAGAGTTTGAGCTCGTCAAACAGGCGATCTGGTCCGACCCAAACGATCAGAGCGCATGGCTGTACCACCGTTGGCTCGTTGGAGACGGTGCGTCCTGCTGCTGCTCTCGTCCCGGTGCAGACTGATCAGCAACCATCCGCAGGTACTGTATCTATCGTGCGGCGGGAGATCGAGGGCATCGAGGAGCTGCTGGAGGAGGAGCCAGACAGCCGATGTTCGTTGCCTCCATTGCTTCCCTAACATGTGCTGACGCCTCTCCTGCAGGGTGCCTTGACTCGCTCGTCTACTACAAGCGCCTCCTCGCAAAGCTGCTTGAGCCCGAAGGGGTCGCCGCGCGACAGGAACGAGAGCAGCTCAACCTTGCCTGCGTCGAGATGCTCGGACGGCTAAAGGAGGTCGACCCGATGCGGCGGGCGCGCTACGAAGACCTGAGTGCGCCTCTTTCGCGTCTTTGAATCGCGGAAGAGGAGGACTGACCTGAGGACGAACCGCGCAGGCCTGCGGATTCTGCCGGCGAGGAGGTGAGGTCTGTTGTAGCATTGTTTCATACGTCTCAGTTTGAATCGCACATTGATTGCCTGAATTCAAGTTCCGCTCGAGATTCGCTCCATTCAAGCAAAGTGGTTGCAACCTCCGCTGCCCGTCCTCATCGCAGCTCTCCATCTTCCCCCCACTTTCCGTCCGCCAACATGGGTGCATCTGCTTGCTCGCACAGCTCCCGTGTCTCACTGCTCACCAGCGCGCTAGCTGCGCGTCCCGGCTCCTTCGCAGGCATCGCATTGTGGCTCGTTCCTTCCTCCCCCACCGCCTCATCAGGTGCGTAGTCTGTCGCCTCTCAGTGCGCTGTACTAACCGCTAGCATGCTTGCAGACCTCGGCAACCTCATCTTATCTCTATCCGGTAAGCACAATACTCCGCGCTTCAACCCGCACGTCACCCTCTTCTCTGGGATCCCCTCCTCCGCACCAATCCCCCCGCTGCTCGCTTCCCTCCGCGCCGCTCTCGCAACCTGGCGCTCCTCGCACGCCGCACCCCTGAGCGTGCGCTTTGCCGATCTCGGCAGCAAGGCCGCCCAGGAGTCCTACTTCCAGTACCTGTTCGCGCGGGTCGACCCCTCGAATGCGCCGCTGATGGCGCTCCGGGCGGCGACGCGCGGCGCGCTCCTCCCCGCCGAAAAGTTGCGCGAGAAGGACGACTACTTCCCGCACCTGTCGCTCATGTATGGGACGGACGAGGGCGCGCGCAGCGCAAAGGGGATCATCGCTGAGCTGCAGCGGGAGGGAGGGGAGGTGCGCAGGACGGAGGGAGGGTGCGAGGTTGCTGGGCATGAGGGGATGGAGGTGCGCGAGGTGCAGGTGTGGAGCTGCGAGGGGCCGCCGGAGGAGTGGAGGATGGTCGGGAGCGAAGCGCTCTAAGAGGTCAGCTTCATGCGATGGGGCAGCCGGGCGAGAATGCCGCCGCTTGCCCTGTCCTACTCTACAGCGCGTGAGTTGCGACCCCGTATGTCCATTGGGCCTCTTCCCCCGGATCCTTCGACGTCCTGACTTGACGCCTCGCTCACAGATCCGCCTGTCCCGTCGGCACTCTCTCGCAGTGCCAGCCTTTCCACCTCCGACACCTAGCCAGGTGGCTGCCGAGGTGGCGGGCCAGGCTGGCGCGGATGGAAGGACGCGAAGCGTAGAAAGGAGGGCCCGTCATCGTGCTTCCGCGTACTGAAATTCCACCCTCGCCCCGTGTCTCCACGATTTTCGCGAATTCTCCGTTTTCCCTAGTACACTTTACAGCGATGCAATAGGTAGCGTATATCGAGAGGCTAAGGAAGCCATGTGCGCCGCCCTCCATTCTCTCGCTCCTTCCGCTCACTGCTCCTCCGCAAGCTCTCGATGGTCAAGGCAACTCGGGGTGCGCGCCGCTTTCCCGGCTCTTCGAGTGCACTCGCTGATTTCTCATCGGCGCAGGCGTGCTCGTCACCTGGTCTGCGCGGCTCCCCACCTGCGCTCACCGGCTCCGCGCTGATTGTCTCGCCCCGCTTGCAGCGACCCTGCGGTGAAGCAGATCCTGCTGCAGCTGGACAACGAGAGCAGTGCACGGCAGCGGTTCCTGATCGCCGACCTGGACGAGACGCACGTGCTCATTGCGCCCGACGCTGTCGAGCGCGTGAGGGAGGTGCGCCCGCTTCTCGCCTCCTCGTCGTTAGACGGTACTGACGCGATGAACTGGAGCAGGAGCTTGAGCTTGCACTCGAGGCGAACCACTGGAACCCGCTGCAGGCCGAGGAGGAGTAGCTTCCCCTCGCCTTCCCCCGTTGTCATCTGTTGTACTTCCTCACATTCTGCCCTTGTATCTTGCTACTACTGAAAGAGATGGGCATCGGTCCCGAGCTCCCTCCGCACCTCCAGCGCCCACGCTCCCCTGCCCCCGCCGCTCCCGTCGGCCCCTCGGCGCCTTCATCAGCCGCCGCGCCTCCCGCGCCCGACAGCGACTCGGACGACGACTTTGGCCCCGCGCTGCCGCCCGAGCTCGCGCAGGAGCGCAAAGAGCGCGGACCAGTTGCGGGCCCGCAGCTCCCGCCTGGCGTGGCGGGGCCGTCGAGGCCACCAGCACCGGCGACGGCGGGGCCGCAGCTGCCCCCTCATCTCGCTCGGGCGAGCTCGCAGGCGCGGGAGGGTGCGTCGGCTTTGGGACCGGCGCGTCCGCCGGCAGCATACGGCGCGGAGGAGGGGGAGGACGACGATGACGACGACGCGGTGGGGCCGATGCCGCTCCCTGCGGGCTACGCGGGTGTCGAGGACAACGACGGCGCGCGTGCGTTCAAGGAGCGCGAGGAGCGGCTACGGGAGAAGGAGCGGAGGGAGAAGGAGGGGAAGAAGGTCACGCGCGAGGAGTGGATGCTCGTCCCGCCCAAGGAGATGGACCTGCTCAGCTGTGCGTGCTCTTCCTCCCTCCCATCTCTTCCGGCACAGCTGATGGCGAAGACGAGCAGCAATCGACACGACCAAGCTCAAGTCGCGCGGCTTCGCGACGGGCAAGGCCGCCCAGTCCGCAGCGAACAAGTCGGGCCCGTCGAACCTCTGGACCGAGACGCCCGCCGAGCGGCAGCAGCGCCTCGAGGACGAGGCGCTCGGGCGCAAGCGGCGCGCGGAGAATGCGCCCGTAGAGGAGGAGGGCGACGACGCGCGGAGGAAGCGCTTGAGGGACCAGCAGCTCCGCGCCGAGGTCGAGCGGCACAACGTGCGTTTCCCTCCCTCCTCCCCTTACCGGGGCAGCGCGAGTTGACGCTCCGTCCTCTCTTAGACAACTAAGCGTAGCGAGTCGCTCGTCGACCAACACACGCGTGAACGCAAGTCCAAGCCTAAGAGCGATGACGATCGCGCGCCAACCAACATCTGGGATCGCGACCGCGACATGGGCGTCGGCGGCCGGCTGATGGATGACGGGCAGCGCTCGAGCATGATCAAGAATGCTAAGGGGCTCGGCGGGCGCTTCTCTGGCGGCGGGTACATGTAGCCTTCTCTCGCGTGCGAGGTGCAAGCGACGACGTCTAGCCTTGTCAAGCGAGAGAGGCCTCGTGTGTTGTCTTCGTTATGCGGGTGGTGTCGTAGCCCGGAATGGGAGGGGCAAAAGCGAACAAGCGAAAGAATGCACATCAACAGGGCGGCGGGAGGGGCACTAATGCTACTGACAGGGAACAGATCAAGCGGGGAGGAACAGTGGATATGCACGGAAGAGGGTATGTGTATGTCGAGAGGAACGGAGGAAGGAAATCACGCAGGGCGCCGCCCATTTTTCGCCTCGCCTTCCGCTCATCCACCTCTCCGCCTCGAGCCTCACCACGTCCGCGCGCGCGACGTCGACTTCGCCGTCGAGCGCCTCTTCCACGCCTGGAAGAGAACCTTCGCAAGCGTGAAGAGCAACGCAAACAGGATCGACGGGACAAGCACCGCGAGCGGCGGGCGCGGCGGGAGCGCGTTCGTCGTCCCGCTGCGGCCCCCACTGCTCGACTGGTGAGAACGCCCCGCCCGGTCGCGCTGCGGAGAGGGAAAGCGCGAGCCGCGCGGCGTCGAGTTGGGCACGTCGTACGGGAGCGCCGCGTCGTCATCGCCGTCGTCGGTGCGCCAGCCGGCCGACGTCGACGCAGGCGTGCGTGCGCCATCGGCATCGGCAAACTCGCGCGGCGTCGACGTCCCCGATCCGCCGAAGGGTGTGAACGATGGCGGCGGCTGGCGGAAGAACGACCTACGGCGCTTGCTTCGCGACGGGCTCGACGCGCCCGAGTCGGTTTGCGAGCTTGTGCTGCGCGTGCGCTTCGGCCTGCCCGCGCCGCTTTCGCCAGTGCCGAGCATCTCGGCGTCGCTGAGGTCGTTTTCCGCCTCCTCCTGCACAGTCGGGATTGTCGTCTTGAGGCGGCCCGCGTTGCCGGCAGACGGGACCGATGGGACCTTGCTTCCTCCCGCGGCGCGGACGGCGAGGTCGAGCGCACCGCGTGCGTTGCCGATCAGGCGGCCCATGCCCATGCGGACGCCCTCGATGCTCCCGCCGACGCTGCGCTGGACGAACCCGACGCGGCGGGAGCAGTCGTCGTAAAATGTGAGGCTGAACGACGTAGCGAGGACGGCCGAGATGGTGACGGCCGCGACAGCCGAGACAACGAAGAAGGCGAAGGCGTTGACGAGCGGGCGGAAGAAGGGCAGCGAGCCGGTCGGGAGGAGCGCGTACTCGTCACCGCCGTACTGGCGGTGCTGGACAGCGTAGTTCGATGCTGAGGAAGAGCGGCGGAAGAAGGGCGACGAAGTTGCAGGTGTCCCGTAGGACGCGTTGAGACGCCAGCGTTGCGACTTGGGCGGCAGCGGCTGATCGGTCTTGATGCTCGATCGGCTCGGGCGGCCAGTATGCGACGCGGAATGCCTGCGGTGCGGCGCCGGCGAGCGTGCCCTCGAGGACCCCGTGCTGGGCGAGCGCGTGCGCGAGTAGCCATGCGGCGGAACCGGGGCAGCAAGGCGGTCGAGCGCGGGAAGCGAGTAGCGGACCTGGAGGCGCTCCGTCTTGCGCGCTGAGGTGGTCGTCGTTGTCTGCGAAGCGGATGTACTGCCCTCTGCGCGCCCGAGCGTGCCCTCCCGCGTGCGCGAGCTGCTGGTCTTGCCTGCAGCCGAGTGGGGCCGCTCGTCCGGCGCGGAAATGGAGGGGATCGCAACGCTCGGGCCGGCTTCGAGGACCGCGTAGCCCGTCATGCCTTCGTGGACCGCGTAGCCCATCATGCCTTCGTCCTCGTACAGCGGGCCGAACCCGCCTACCGCGCCGTCGTTGTCGCTGCGCTTCTTCCGCCTCCTGCTGCCAGCGGCGTGGTGCGGTTTGGGCATGTCGCCCTCTGCGAGGCGGGCGCGGATCGACTCGAAGCGCGGTGGAGGCTGGATGTTATAGCTGTACTCTGGCGAGGCGGGCGTCGAGGCTGGGAGGGACGAGGGCGGGGTTGGATCCGGCGTGAGGGGGAGGTGAGAGGCCTTCGTGGGAGGCGGCGTCGAGCGCGACTTGCGGTAAGCGGGGGTGGATGGCGGTGCTGCTGATGGTGGCAGGTGCTCGTGCGCCGACCACGGCGGCATCGCGCGCTGCTGAGCTCGCTGCGAAGAGGCACAAACGCGATGAGGGGACGAGGCGACACCGAGCGCGAGCGAGAGGTGGGACGCACCCTAGGCGCGTGTGCACGTGTGTGCTGCTCAGCAGAACGCTTTCTCCAGCGTACAAGCGAGTCGCGGGTCCAGGGAGAAAGGGAAGGAGGAGGGAGGCGGCCGGAGTCTGGAGCACGCGGATCTCTTCAAAGCTCGCAGAGTCCTCCCAACGCCGGCCGGCTAAGTCTCTCCCTTCGCTGTCTTGCATGCTGCAGATCTCGCACCCCTGACATGAGCCGTGCGCGTCAGAGACCGATGAGGTAACCCTCCCCTCGCACTTTCACGTGCGAGACGGCGGTGAGACCCATAATGATCTCTGACCTAGTTCCAGGGAATACATACATGCCAAAGCTCTGACACATTGCGAGTGTACAGATCACCACCTAGGCACGGCGCGAATAGCCGGTTTGCGTCGTTCGGAGGACCTCGAGGATCCCCGAATACACCTCCTTATCCGCCGGGTGGGACCAGGTGGAGTCCTGGTGCTCTGCTCGAGAGGCAGTTCGAATCTCATGAGCGACCGTCCTCGGACTCGAGCATTGGCGATTTCTTCGACCTGCGCTTCGGAGAGTCGGCGTCTCGGAAGAACATAAGCGGAAGCGGGTGAACGCACACCCCAGGCCCAGTAGCGCAGGTCGGACTTAGGGTACTGCGCGAAGTTGGGAAGGTCAGCCTCGAGCACGCGGCAAACAAGTGAGAATGTGCGCACAGTACGGTGCGGCATGCCCAGATTGGTCCGGATGCTTGACTAGTAGACGTCGTATCCCTGCTCGAGCAGCTAGCGAGCACCGCCGCGCACGCCGTATGGCTCGACTAGATTCTGTTCGACGATCCCGCGGCACTGAGCATGGTACTGCATTACTGACAGAGGCCGACTTCTCTTATATGCCCACCCTCTCACGTTCCCCCCGTGTTCCCCCTTCCCTCGAGATTAACTTGCGGACTAGCGGATGAAGCGGAAGTCGAGCCTGCGCGTGCCCTCGTCCGTTGTCGTAGCGAGGTCTGCGAGAGCGGGCAGAGAGAGCGTCAGCAAGGGTGAATTCGGGTTAGCGAGGGACAGGGCGCACATTGCTTTTGCTCCTGCACGCTCATGGCGTTCCACTTGCGCTCCTTGTAGGTGTTCCTCGCGCCATAGTACCACCAGATGAATGGGCTGTCGGGGAATGGCGTCAGGCTCTGCGTTGACGAGGGAAGCGTGTCCGACGAGGGAAGGCCTAGGGACGCACTAGAGAATGAAGGTGTTGAAGCAGGCGATGGTGAGGAGCACAGTGTTGCCCTTGAAGTAGCGGGGAGCGTCGCTAGCTTGGTAGACTATGACCAAGTGCGGTTGTGAGCGAGAGGACGCTTGAGAAGGTCACGGACGGTGGTCGACGGCCCAAGGGAGGTAGCGAGACGCACTCTGCGAGCCGATAATATTCGCGAGCTGGTTGGCAATGTTGTATACTGCGGCGGAGAACGTGCGTGTGCGGACTGATCCCGAATTGCGGGACACCCAAGATACTGCAGGAGCGGAGGATCAGCCACGGCACGGTGGGGAAAGAGCCGCGGCGTACCTTGCAGGCCATGGGCGTACGGCGCGCCCAGCACCAAGGAAGCGAGAACCCAGTACACCCAAGGGTTGATGGGGTCGGGGAGGAAGCGCAGGGCGAAGAACAGCGGAAGGTACCAGCTAGAGTGGAAGCGTCAGCATGCGTCATAGACCGGTATCCTGGAGCACTTACACGTTCTGAAGGCTGCGCATGGCAGGGCTGTGAGCGAGAGGACGGGAAGAAAGAGGGGTGGGACGCACATAGCTACCCAAGTCCGCGAGTTGATCAGCTCGCTGAGAGCGACGATGGTAAGCAAAAGGACGACGCCGAATACAGTGTACGGGACCGAGAGCAGATTGGCCATGATGGTCGAGAAGCCAAGCTGCTCTGCAAGCGCAGGCGGCAGATTAGACGAGACTCGGGAGGAGCGAAGGGGAAAGGAGCGCACTCAGGCTGAGCTGGAGGTAGAAGCCGATAGGGACGCCTGGGACGCCGTAAATGACGCCGAGTAGGTACATGGGCCAGAGGTCGTAGTCCTTGGCGCTCTTCCAGAGCAGCTTGAGCGTGAGGGGTTGGCGGTTGTGCATCGTTGCTGAGAGATGCAACTCGTGGTCAGCCCCCTCTTACGATTCAAACAGAGGACAGCGTACCCTTCTGCGGCTCGTCACGGATCACACGCATAACAGCGATCTTGGCTTCGCGGTCGGTGAAGATGCCGTTCCGGCGCCAAGCGGTCTTGGTCTGCGACGGCGACGGCGACAGCAAGAAGAAGGACGCGATGCCCACGAGAAGGGTGAACAGTCCCTCGATGAGGAACATCCTGAATGAGGGGTGTCAGGATGGAATGGGCAGGAAAGGTTGGCGAAGAGCGGAACGTACCAGCGCCAGCCCTCCCAGCCAAGAGTGCCGCGCATTTTCAGCAGCCCGACAGCCGCGAATCCGGTTACTGTGTTCGTCCAGAAGCTGCGGTGGCGGTAAGTCAGCGAACGCGTGCAGGTGGCAGAGGTGCGGAGGGCGAGAGCGGACGCCAGCTAGCGCCGCACCCGCGCCTCTCGTGCATGGGAGGAACGATGCTGTACTTTGTGGTAAAGAAAAGGGCAATCCTGATCGGGATCTCGGCGTTGGTGACTGCAGGCAGGAGCGTCAGCATGCAAGAAGACGAGCAGGGCGCGCGTGTCGGAGAAGGCGAACAGCCCTGCTCCTGCCACACTTCGTGCGAAGACTGACGACAAAGACACACAGTAGTAGCTCAGGTACAGGATGACGTCGGGAATGACTGGAAACGGCGTGAGAAACGGGAATGGGGTTAGCTTGTCGTCGGGGGTCGACGACGGCAAGTCCTCCCCAAGCTTCAAGGCGGCACGCACATCCGCCCTGGAAGAATGCACTGCAAGAAGCGAGGGGTTAGTCCGGTAGTCTGAGCAGATGCGTAGGAGGATGAGAGCCGCACATCAGGAAGCGGAGCGCGAGGAAGGATGCCCTGCCATTCATGCCGAACTGTGCGGCGGACAGGATCGAGAAGGCGCAGACCTGCATAGGAAGCCAGATATCGACACCTGGGCGCGAGCAGTAATTCGGTCAGGATGAGCTTCAAAGGTAAACAGCGGAGTTGGGGTGGGCAAAAGGAGATGAGGGATGCACCGATCTTCTTGCCGGTCATCTGTGAAGGCAGCTCGGCGACGAGGAAGCCCAGCTGGAAGGGGAAGAGCGTCAGCGGAGGGTCCGGTTGGGAGAGCACCCCAGCGCTCTCCCCGAGCATCGGCTTGCTCATCTGAGAAGGCGGCAGGCTACTCACCTTCGAGAGCATATTGCCCGTGTTGTAGTCTGCCTGCGTCAGGTTGAGGTCTTTGAGGAGGTTGTCGGCCTGCAGGACGGTCGGAGCTCGTCAGCGGGGACCTTCCCAAGGAAGCGGGCGGCAGCGGACAGTGGCGTTAGACATATTGCCGCGGTCAATGTCAAGCGCACTGTTGAGAGACCGTGCATAGTCAGCGATTCCGCTGCAAGGCCGCGACGCTCGTGACCTCGTTGTGAGTGTGGAAGAGGCCGGGAAACGCACAAGAACATCAGCACCACAACGCAGAAGATCCAGATGCTACCGCGGCGGCTCGTACGTCAGTGTGGAATGAGATGGAAGAGAGAGAAAGGGCTACGCACTTGCACTTGCGGACGACCTTGGCCTCCTCGCGATACGTCCAGCGGAAGCTCGGGTCAAAGTTGGGCAGGTTCTCCCACTGCGGGTGTGGCGCGTACTCGTCCGCATGCGGGCCATCGAATACGGACTCGACGGTGGCGATTGCGTCGGGGTCGGGCTTGGGGTGCTGCTTCCGGAGGCGGAAGAAGCGGAGGAGCGCGTCGCCGGCGGTGACGGGCGGGGGGCGCGGCGCAAGCGCGAGCGGGTTGTGCCCGTCGTAGAGTGACGTCTCCTCGCTCTTACTGCCGAAGTCGTCCTTCTTGGCGATGCTTGAGTCGGTCGAGCCGGAGGAGGTCGAACCGTGGATGCGAGGCTGGTGCGGCAGCACGTCGACTTCGGCAAGAAAGGGAGCCATGGCGAGCGGTACAGCTAGATCCCGAGCCGTGCAAGCAAGGAGAGCTAGCGCGAAGCAGAAAGGAGACCAGCGAGAGACGAGCTTCGAGGGGGAGGGGCGGCAAGGTTTCGCCATCTCAGCTTGCGCTGATGCGCGTGAACTGCAGGTGCGCTCGCACTCATCGAAATGGTGCAACCGATGGCGCGCTTCAGCGGGCTATCAGGCCGTCTCTCCCTGGGCCGTGCAATGCGAGGTGGTGGTTGCGTGCGATCACGAAGCTAAGCGGCATGGTCGCGGGGCGCGTAGCCGCGCCTCAGAGTAAATCACACAAAGAGAAAGGGTGGAAGCAGACGATAGCGTAGCAGCGAGTGCAGTGAGGAACGAGCAAGAGGAAGAGAGAGCGGCCTCGAGGCGGCTCTCGGATGTTGATTGTTCGACACAACACTTTCGAAGGGGCGACCCTACATTCAGCTTTCGAAGCTGCTTGAACACGGCCCAGCATTGCATGCACGTAAGCGGGCACGCCTTTTGCGCAAGCGGCCCATTCCCCGCCTCGAGGCGCCCGCTCGTTCCGCGAAGGAAGAAGCGTCCCCGTAGGGAAGCCAATGTCGCGATATTGTCATGTGTTGAAGAATGCAGCGATGGTCGACGGACGCGCGCAGGCGCGCCTGGCCATGACCAACGAGCGGGCGTGGGATCCCTAACGGCATTACAGGTCTTTTAACGCATCCACTTCATTTAGAGCTCACCCTTGACTTTACTGAGGAGCCCTTCCGCCGCCTCCTCGAGGATCTCGACCGTGCCCGGCGCGCCGGCCTTCCACCGGCCAACGAAGACGACGATGCCGATGCAGAAAACGAGGACGGCGAGGTCGTTCAAGCACGTCGAGAAGAGGTCGAGGTACCGTACGCCGGTCTGCAGAGCGAGGCCGAGCTGCGGCGAGAACTGCGAGAGGAGCGGGAGGAGCGAGTTGAGGATGCCGGGCGGGGCAGGGCGGTTCTGCGAGACGAAGGAGATGAGCGGTGGTTGACCTCGTGCGCGGGAGTGAACGTACGCGAATGAGGAAGAGACGTGTAGTCTGCAGGACAAGCTCGACGCTGACAAACATCCAGAGCAGCGGCTGCGTGCATGTGGAGGATCAGCATGGACGGGAGGAGGAAAGCTGAGCAAGACGCACCACCTCCGCCAGCGTGCCGAAGCCAAGCTTCTGCGTCACGGCGCTCTCGATCGCCTTCGGCCGCCTGCTCAGCAGCGACCCCCAAGCGTACCAGTCGACGCCGCCGTTCTCGCCCGTCCAGCCATACAGCCCCAAGCGCTTCGCCGGCTCGTACACCGCGACGACGTACGCCGCGAGCCCGACCATTGCAAGAATGTGCACGAGCGGGAAGACGCGGTCGAGGAATGTCTTCGGTGCCGGAGGGAACGGCGAAACCGGCGGCTGCATGAACGGGTTCGGCGGCGCGCCGCCTGCCCCGCCTCCCGCAGCGCCTGCGCCCGGCCCGCCGCCCTGCATCATCTGCGCCATCATCTGCGAGAACATGTCCTCGCCGGGTGCGGCGCCGCCCTGCGCGTCGGTGCCTGCGCCGGCGAAGGCGGCGAAGGGGTTCTGCGCGCCGGCACTTGCGTTGGGCCCGCCGAGCCCGGCGAGCAGCGAGAGCGGGCTCTGTGTTGCGAGGTCGATCTCATCGGGGTCGTCGTCGTTGTTGATGTCGCTGAGGGACGAAGGGGGAGGGGGGTTGACGTTGGCGGGACGAGGAGCGATGCCGCCGATAGCTGCGGGAGCGCGCGCGCGTGTCAGTGCCGCTCAAAGCTGCAGGAGAGGACACCGCCACGCACAGTCGGACACAACGCGGCCCTCGCCCTTTGCGGCGCCCTGGATCCGGTCGAGGCGCTCCTTGCTCTTTGCGAGCAGCTTGGCCTGGCGCGCAGCCGCCTTGGCACGCCGTTCTTCAGCAGCAGCGTCAGACATCCTGGCGAACTTGCAGAGTTCGCTCGAGGGAGGAGGCGAGCCGGAGATGGGGAGAGCAGCGGGAGCCATTTCGCAACGAGGCAATGTCGACGTGCTCGCACTTTCGGGGCTTACCTGGCGTCCGATAAGCTTGATAAACAGCTCAGGGCGGAGAGTTACAGACGAAACGAACGAATGCTTTGCAAGACGACAACCGGACAACAGCCTCACGACGACGACGACGACAGCTCCACAACCTGGCCCGCCTGGTACGGGTGAATAAGCAGCTCGCTGAACCTGAGGAGGGATAAGTGTCAGTGAATTGTCACGCGGACGATGAAAGAAAGGCCAGGACGCACTTCTTGAGCGCCTCCGTCCCGCGAACCTCCTGGCTGAGCAGCGGCATCCGCACGATGTGGAAGTCCTGTACGGGCCCGGAGGGATCAGTCAGCACGCGCGAAACGCAGAAGGTATACGGGAAGACGGAAGAAGAGGCGCACCTCGCCGTAGAGCTCGTACGCCTCCTTCAGGTACTTCTGCTGCTGGTTCCACCGCACCTTGCAGTGCTTGCACGTCGAGTCTGCCCAGTCGCAACGCGATTCGTCAGCACGGCGCCAGTCAAGGACTATTGGGAAGCATGGACGCACCCGCTTCAGGGTAAAGGAGCTGGTTGACGACGATGTCATGGACGTCGATCTGGTACTGCGTAAGCTCCTGGATGAGGCGCTCCGTCTCGTACAGCGACAGGAACTCCGAGACTGCGTGCGTGAAGCATCGTCAGTGAATGCTTCCGCTGGACAAGAACCGAGCGACGTACTCATGACGGGGACAAAGGTGGTAAGATCCTGCAGACCTCGAAGCTAGTCAGCGGGACCGTTTCATTCGTATAACTCGGCAAGCTGCGGTGAAGAAGCCTGGCTTGGCCGAGGACGGGAGAGCGAACGCACCGGGTTCTTGAACTGCGCGTTCACCTCCGTCACGACTTCCCGCATACTCTCGACCTTCTCGAACATCTCGCTAGTGTTGAGCCCTCCGCCCATCATCGAGCCGATCTGCGCGTCGCATATTTCGTTAGCGCATCGCTCGAATCGCTTATCCTCCCTCGTCCGAAGCGGAAGGACCCACCTGGTTCAGCATCGGCCCGAAGCGCCCCGACAGTCCGCTGAGCTTGCTGAGTGCCTTTTCCAGCACCGACGGGAACGAAAGGAAGCGAAGGGTGTGGCCCGTCGGCGCGGTGTCAAACACGATGACCGAGAACTGCATCGACTTGACGTGCCTGCCCGCACGAGCGGGTCAGCGCCATCGCGAGAGGGAGAGACGGAGGAGACGCACTTCATGACCTCGGCGAAGCCCATTGCCTCATCGATACCGGGGATTGCGAACGCCAGGTCCTGCATCATCCCGTTCATGCCGCTGTCGTCGCCTACACGCGCTCGTCTCGTCAGCGGTCCCGTCGCATGTTCCCGCAGAGGGAGCGCGACGCACCCGACTCGACCATGTCCTGCATGCTCGCGCTCGGGTCGATCTCCATCGCGTACAGGTTTGAGAACCCGTTGACCTTGCTCGCCTCCTTGCCGAACTTCTGCGAGAACGCGTCCGAGAGGTTGTGCGCCGGGTCCGTCGAGCTGCGTGTATGCGTGGATTGTGAGCTCTTCCGCTTGTGGGGACAGGCATGGGCGGGAGAACGGGAGAGTGAACGGACATGAGGAGCACCGATTCCCGGACCTTGGCGAGCTGGACGGCGAGACTGCAGCTTGTAGTCGTCTTTCCGACACCACCTGTGTGCTTCAATGCGTCAGCTCGTGTCTTACACCCTTCAGTAAGTAGGTTGTGTGGAGGAGGGCCGTTGGAGGGAGGCACGAAGCCTCGCTGCAAACAGCGTCTTGCCGTCGGAGGAACCATGCACGCACCCTTTCCACCGACGAAGATCCACTTGAGGGACTCCTGCTCGAGCAGGTTCTCGAGCGAGGGAGGGAGCGAGTCGCCCTCCGGCTCGGCGCACACGAACGCGGTCGAGGACATGGCTAAGCGTGGGCGCAGCTGCTGTGGCGAGCGGCGAGCTGTGGATGAGCAGAAGAAGCTGGAGCTACGTGCTAGAGCGGAAGAGCTCGTTGGAAGGAGCGAGAGCGGCGCGCCGTCCTCATCGCTCTCCGCGCGCGTCGTGGAGGGTCGATCTCGTGCCTGAGGCGAAGCAGCCCGGTTGCTCGTATATTCTACGCCTCGCCGGAACGCTCTCATTCAAGCCCGCCTACTCGCGCAAGTAGCGCAAGCAGCCTCTTTGTCTCGCGGGGAGATACACGTGCGCCGGACCACAGGTTGGAAAACAAGGCAAGCAAGAACTGCTGTAACGGACCGCTATGAAGAATACGACAACTGATAGAACGATGCGGGACAGAGAGAAAAACGAAGCATGCGATAGAAGGCGTGCAGGGCAAGGCGAGGGCGATAAATCAGGAACAAGGAGGCGAGGGAAAACCGCGCGCTCACAGCGCCTGCGCGATGCTGGGGCTGACGAACTGCCCCTGTCCGATAACGAGGGGCGGTAGGACGTCCTTGCGCGCGGCGCGACGGCGGCGGTCCCCCTCCACCGCGGCAGCCTCGTCGTCCTCGTCGTCCTGGGCGGACGACGCACCCGTGAGATCGTCTTCGGCGTCTAAGCCAGTGGACGAGGCGGGCGTGTCGTCGCCCGAGTAGAACAGCGAGTCCTGCGAGTGCGAGTAGGACGAGTGCGACGACCGCCACGACTCGATCAGCGACAGGTTGGACGCCGACGCGAAGCACAGCTGCGTGGCCGGCGCTGAGGCGGGCGCGTTCGCGTAAGCTTCTGCGAGCGAGCACGACGAGGTGGTCGACGCGAGTGCGAGGTTCGACGAGCCGCGCGAGCGGGGCAGGGAGGGCCGGACGGGCGTGCTGCTCCCCTCGCGGGCAGTGAAGCTCGACGAGGTGGAGAGGACTGCCGGAGTGTTGGTGCCGCTGGGTGGTGGTATCGAGTCGATCGATCCGACATGCGCAAGCCCGCGCGGTGGAGCCGTCGAGACGACCGATGCGCGCTTGTCGGGCGTCTCGGGCTGCTCGAGGATACGGCTCAGGTTCGGCGACGACGTCGAGCCGGGCAGCTGCGCGTGCTCGATCAAAACAGCTGCAGCAGAGCCCGGTACGACGTTCTCCGAAACGCTGCGCTCGACCGTCGGGCGCACCTGCTGCCTCCCGACAACCTCGAAACTGCGCGCCTCATCGGCGGGGGACTCGACGCTCGCGACGCTCGACGACCTTGAGCCGCTGCGCTTGCCCTTCCCGGGAGCACCGAGCTTCAGCGCGCGGGACCACACGCTGCTGCTCGACGTCGACCCCGTCGGGCTGGGCGGTACCGCGCCCGCGCCGACGCTAAAGCGGTTCGCACTTCTCGTCGCACGGGGCGAGAGGCGCGCGCGCTCGCTGTCGGCGAGGTAGACGCTGTCTGTGGAGGACATGGTCGAGTCGCGCTTCTTGCGCTCGACGGGCGGGAGCGTCTCGCGTCGAACGTTCGCGGGGAAGGCGCTGATGGGCGAGGGCGAGCGCGGGCGCGCGGGCGACGTTGCACTCTCGTCGGCGAACTCGTACGCAAGCGGCGAGCTCACGAACGAGGACGTGCCCGAGCGCCCGCTGAGGCGACGCGCTGCCGACGGGCGTGGCGAGGCCGACGCAGGCAGCGACACCGTGAGGTCCGCAGCGGGCGCCACGCCCGCATTCGACGCCTCGCTGAACGGACGCAGGAGGTACTCGTCGTCGGTGCGGGGGGTGATCTTCGGTGGCGCCTGCTTGCGCAGCTTGCGCGGCGCGCGGTTCTCCTTGACCGTGTCCTGGCGGGAGATTGGCCGCGACTGGACCTTCTCCTCCACCGACGGCTCGAGCGGCAGCTTCGACGTTGACGCCGTCGGGACGAGCGGAACGTCGCTCGTGCTCTTCGCTCGCTGCGAAGGTCGCGGGCGGAGGGTCGTCTTGCGGACGAGGTTGAAAGGGTTCAGGCGCGGAACGATAGACGGGCTCGCGAGGGGCGAGTAGGCCGTCTCGAAGGCGAGGGGGACGGCGGCGACAGAGTGCCGGTGTTGCGGTTCGGCGGGGCGGCGAGGGAGAGAGGGCGTCGCGTCCGAGTCGCTGTTGGGGGAGGAGGGGATGGTCGCAACGGACGGCGGCGGATACGGCGCAGGGTGCGCAAGACGGTACTCGGCTAGGAGGCGAGTGCAAGTTTCGAGGTCGAAGAGGCCAAAGCGCTGTCCACGCGATCGGACGGCAAGGCGAGGTCAGCGCGCGCTCATCCTCCACGAGATGGGAAGCAGCGAGCGCACCTCGAGCTCTTCATACGTCGGTATAGGCCCGTCGGGGTCGTCGAGGACCTCCTTGAACGCGGCGTCGCTCTCCATGGCCGAGAGCTGCAGGGTAGACCCCTCGACGACGGCGCCCTGCGGCGTCGCCGGGAGCCCCTTCTCGCACCACTCGCTTGAAAGAGCGTTGACCGTGGGTGTGGGTACGACATCCGCCATAGTGTCGAGCGGACGAGCGGGAGGTGGGGGCGCGCGAGGACAATAAGCGAGCGAAGGGGTGGCCGGCGACGTCGAGCCGGGCAATGTTGAACGCGTTCTGGCGGGCTGCTGCTGTTTCTTGAGACGTGTGCTCTTGAGTGCGGTGCTCTGGCGATGCCCAGGAGGCGAACGACGCGCTGCAGACCCGCGTCGACGTTGGTTCGACGACTGCGAGTTCCGAGAGGCTCGTTCTCGCGCGCGCGGATCAGGGCTCGAGCAGGCCGAGTCGCGCCAGCTGATGGAGCGTGCTCTGAGCGTGCAGGCAGCGGTGCTGGCAGCGCAGGCGAGGACGAGTGCGGCCAAGGGAGAGAAGGCGCGTAGAAGGGGGGACTGCCGGAAGCCAACCTGGTGCCCCGGGGGTGGTCGCGCTGCTTCCGCACCTTCCTCCTGGGGAAGGCGCGTCTCGCGTGTCTTCCGCATCGGCGCGTCCCCGAAATTGCTGCTCACCGGCGCGCAAGGGGGACCTTTCGGCAGAGAGCGCACCAGTTCAAGCGGAAATCAGGCGCGTCGAGTGGAGGGGAAGGTGCGCCAGCGTTGCAAGCAAAGTGTCCACAATAGCGCCACGGAGAGGAAGAGCGAATAGAGATGGGGTATAACGACACGAGTCCATACACGGGGCGGCGCCTCCGAAGGACGGCCCCTTCCTCCCACACTCACGCGCTCAGAAGGCAATGGGCACGGCGCGCTTGTGCTTGTACCGCGCCGTCGCGGTCGCGCTCGCACTTGTCTCGCTCGTCGAGGTCGCCGTGAGCGTCTGCCCCTGCGCCGACGAGCGCGCACTCACCTCCGCCGACCACGTCGGGACCGCCGCGGTCATGTACGGCGCAACGTTGTCCGGCGCATTGCCGCACGAAGAGGTGAGGTCCGCTGCAATCGCAGAGAGGTATGCCTCTGCCGCAGAGCCCGTCGTCGTGTCCGAGACGCCATAGTCGGATGCCTTGGGGATCGTCGCCGAGTTGTTGCGGAGGAGCGTGACTGCGCGCGTGCGTTCCGAAATTAGCCCGCGCCGACGGGAGCGAGAGTACAGGTGCGTGAGAAGGGAGACAACGCACCGAACGAGTACTGCGAGTAGTCGAGCCCGTTCGCCAGGTCCTGCTGGCTGGTGTCGAGGCGCCACGACCAGTACATCCCTCCGGCGGACCACGCCCACGTCGCGAGCTGCTGCTCATAGAACGTCTTCTCGAACGTCTGGTCTTTGACGCCGGTGTAGAGCTGCGGCGCACGGGCCGTCAGTTTCCCCGAGCGGAAGGATAGGAGAACCGGAACGCACACTCCACTCGTCGATGCAGATGGGGATCGGGTAGCCCAGGTAGCGGTCCGCGGCGGAGCAGACCTGCGAAAGGATGTCGGCCGAGTTGTTCTGCGGCGGGAAGTTGCCGGGGTACGGGTGCTGCACGCATTGCAGAGGAGCGTCAGCCATGGTGGAGAGATGAAAGAAGTGGCGACGGAGGGAGACGCCAGGAGAAATGAAGAGACGCACGTCGACCATGACCATCGAGGGCGGGTCCGTCGCGTGCGCAGCGGCGAAGGAGGAGAAGAAAGTGAGGTTGGTGTATCCGTCCGCGAGGAACGTCGCCACCGGCCAGGCGGAGTTCTGGATCGTCTGGTACGAGCCTGCAGGGGGAGAACAGGCGTGAGAAGGTGGAGGGGAGTGACGAAGCAGGAGAGGGGGACGCACGCTCGTAGTAGTTCTGAAGCTGCACCACCTGGTCATCGGTGTAGGGGCGCGGTTCGTTGATGACCTCGAGGCCGGTCACGACCGAGCGGTACGGCGTGCGTGCGAGGAACTCGGTCATGGCGACGACCATCTGATCCGAGCGGATCTGGTTGGGCGTCTCTGTATCGGCGGACCCGCCGAACCAGGTCGGCTCGGTTGTGAGCTGGCCCGACGACTGCTCGCCGTTCTGCGAGCCGGGGAGGCCGTGCGCGTCGATGAGGACGTACATGCCGCGGTCGTACGCCCACCCGAGGATCTTCTCGATCTCAGCCTGGTACAACGCGGTGTCGTTCAGGTACGGCTCGCCTTCGACTGTCGGGATCCACGCCCAGAAGCCGGTCGGGAGGCGGACGTGGTTGATGCCGTACTCCTTCATCGTGTCGAAGTCGCTCTCGGTGATCCAGTTGTCCCAGTGCTCCGTGAGCGCCGCGCGACAGCCGTCCTGGCCGAGTGTCTCGCAGAAGCCCCACTCGTCCATGACGGTCGCGCCCGCGCCGGGCGTAACGGCGTTCACCGTCTCGTTGAACCAGTCGGGAAGCATCTGCGGGCGTAGCTCGAGGGTCAGCGCGAGGTCGAGCGGAGGGCAGTCGAGCGCCGCTACTCACCCACTTCTCGAGGATCAAGTGCGAGCCCATGCAGACGCCGATCGACTTGTTCACACCCCAGTTCCATGCCGGAAGGTCGACGATGTCGACAAGCGTGCCGGCGGGAGTCGCGGAAGCGTGGGCGCCTGCAGGATCGACGCGGTCGGAACACAATCGGATCAGCGGAGTCCACAGCAGCGCTCTCACGCGGGCAAGAGCAGTGGGAAGCGCACCCGACGAGGTCTTGGTCCCGCTCGACCCGCCCTGGCTCGAGCCGGAATCCTGGGCGGCGTTGCTCTTGTTGTTGTCGTCGGCAGCGCGCGATCCGAGTACGCCTCCAAGGACGGCGCCGAGAATCACGGCGATGGCAGCGAGGGCGCCGAGGACCCACCAGAGGGTGCGGCGCGACTTCTGAGGAGCCATGGTCGTCGCGAACGAGGAGCGAGGAGGAGGCTTCTCGCCGGCGGTGTTGAGGTACGCGGCTGAGCTGTGCGCGTGTCTGCGCGTGTACGGGTGCAGGCGCAGGCGAGCGGGGTGGGCGTGGACGAGGAGGGACGAGGTCGGCGCGCGTTCTTCATCTCCTCTTTCCCCGCGTTTTCAGGGGCTCGCGACCCAAACACCCGCCCAACACACTCGCACGGGCTCAGAAGGGGAGGGATCAGCACACGCACGAGTTCGCAGCAGCGCCGTACGGGCTCGTGGCGAGCGGCGCGGGGTCGAGGCGGGTCAACCGACGCGCGTCGAGGGGGAAGGTCGCGTCGAGGAGAACAGCGAAAAGAGAGTCGAGGGACTTGGGACAAGGCTTGCGACGGTGCTACCGAGCAAGGCGCCGTGCTACGAAGAGACCGAGTGAAAGGAGCGCGATGTTGTGACCGGCAGGACCTCCGAAGTGCGCGTCGAACAAGCGCAAAGGGGATGATCACTCGACTCGCTACAAGCACGTCTCTTCGGGCGCTCTTCACGCGCGTCTCGTCTCTTCGCTCCTGGCGATCACGGAGAGGCGCGACGAGGCTGATTGCAAGGTGCGAGGGGTGGGATAACGGACGAGAACGAGGACGGGCACGACGGGTACGTAGCAAACGAGTGCGTGACCTTACTGATGCAACGGACATAACCTATCGTGTATGCGGACAGCGTAATAAGGCGGAGGCAGGTGGATTGGAACGGGGAGGAAGCGTGTGAAGGGGAGAAGGCGGCTCAGCTGCAGCCGTCCTTCATCGAACTGCGAGGATACTCGTAGCCCGCCTGCGCCCACGTCGTCAAATTGGCGTTCTGGTACGCGTTCTTGTGCCTGTGCAGCGGCGAAAGACAGAGAGAGGCAGGTCAGTGCGGGACCTTCCCAATCGCCGCTGACGATTCGCTTCACTGCGCTCGTCCAGTCCTGCGAGCAGGGGGAGACAGACGCACTTCTCGATGTAGTCAGCCGTCGGCATCGCCTTCGGGTCGCACCCGACGTTGACCGCGTCCTCCCTCTGATACACCCGGACATAGTCGACGAGCATCCGGCCGGGGAAGTCCAGCTCGGCGTAGTCGATGGTCTGGAAGCTGTCGCTGATGCCCAGGTTGAGGATGATGCTCATCGGCTCGGTCGAGATGGTGCGCTGGCTGACCCCGACCGCCTTGTTGGGTCCTACAGCGCTAGACGTGAGCGTCCATGCAGGGACGCCGGATGAGTACCACGTGATGAAGCCATCATCGCCGTCAGACGGCCAGTACTCGAAGCCGTACTGTGTGGGTCAGAGTGGCACTAAGCGGGCGCAGCATTTTTAGAGGAGGCAAGCGGACGAACCGTAGAGAAGTCGCCCGCAGCGTCCTGGTACGCGTCCGTGTCTGTCGTCGTGATACCCGAGCACGCCTGCTGGTAGATCCCGCCTTTGTACCTGTGTTTCTCCTCGTCAGCCTGTACTCCGTCAAGTGCAGAGGAGAAGGGGTGCCCACTCGTTCAGCACCGTCTTGCTGTCGTCGTACACACGCACATATGGCGTCGAGTTCCGGAATCTCGTAGTCCGCATCGTACGGCGCGAACTGCGCCGACTGCGAGACGGCGCCGACGAGCTTTTTGCCTGTCCAGTACGTCTGCCTGTGAGCGGCGGCCAAAAACAAGAGCGTCAGCGCGTTGTTTCCTACGAGAGGAAAGAAGAACGCACGCCTCGATGATATCGATCTCAGGTGCCCCACGGCCGGTCTTGACGGTCGGGCCCGGGTGTTCGTCTTTGTCGGCAGCGCAGGTGCACGCGCTGCACGATAGCAAAGCTCAGCGAAACGTTCGCAGGAGCGGGGCGGAGACATACGAAAGGCGTTGTCCCGGCTGATATGACAGCGGTTCGCCGCTCGACGTCTTGAGCGAGGCAGCGGGCCCCGTGCCCGCAACGTTCGTCTGGTTTGCAAGTGTGCCGAGGTCGCACGAGTTATATGCGCTGTGTAAGAGTGAGTGACCGGATGCACGAGGAGAGAAGGGAGGGCGAGCATACTATGGCCAGGTTCCGTCGGTGGTTGCGCCGTAGCCTGCGAGGCGGGATAAGGTAAGAAAAGCGCGGCGCAAAAGGGTAGCGAGAGTAGCGCACCAGCGCGAGCAAGGTTACCAAGCGTCCATGCGCCGGGCCAGAAGCCGCTAATGACGTTCGTGCCTGGGAGCGAGATGCTGACCTGCGCTTTGGGAAGGTCGAGGTCAGCCCGCTCTTCGTAAAGGCATTGAGCGATCTCGCATGTGCAAGGAAAAGCAGCGGACCTCGATGTATCCTCCGGTGAAGCTGGATGATTGGGGGCGAGTCAAATCACGACGAAGCGAACGAGGAGGATGAGCGAGGCGACGAACCAGAACTTGTTCCAGCTCTGCAGCATGCCCGAGCGGAAGTTGAGCCCGTTGATGGGCTCCTGCGTGAGCGTGATGACGAGGTTGCCGTCCAGAGTCGTGATCGCGTCGGGGTCGTCTGCAAATTGGGTCAGCCGATGCGGCTTGAGGGGGGAAAGGCGACAGACGTACACCACTCGAGATCGCCTGTCGGCCACTGCAACACATGCATGGTCAGAATTGGCGAACGAGGGCGGAGCGAGTGCGGGACTCGCATAATGAATGTCTGTAGCTTCCCAATACCTGCGGGAGTTGCGAACGGTCAGCTTGAGCGATTGCGCAGCGGAAGAGTCCGCACGCACGGGTCATCGCCAGGCCAGAAAGTCCTCCCGTCCGTACTGAACTGCGAAAAGTGTAAAGGTCAATCTCGCCTACTCCTCGAGGGATAGAGGGCAAAGGACGCACCTCGTCCGAGAGCACCAATTGGTACTTCTTCCCGTCGTTCCCAAGCCTCGTCATCGCCGCGTCGGGCGTGTCCTTGTCGATCAGCCCAGGCAGGTTCGGGATATCGGGCACCTGCCCCGTCGCGTTCCTCGTTGCGCCCCCGAGCGAGTAGGCGTTGTACCCGCTCTTTGCATGCTTCTGCGCCCACTCGGCGACGGGATACCCCGCAAATATGGCGATCAACCCACCGGCGATCGCTACGAGCGCAAGGAGGTTCAGCCACCCACGGAAGGAGAATGCGCGCCAGCTTCCCCCGCCAGCGAGGCGGTCCCCCGGCGCGTAGGTATGCAGCTGCTCATCCAGCGCGGCTTCCTTCGCGGTGTAGGCACGCCCGTCGCCCAAAAACGGCGCGTACGAGTCTGCGCCCTTGCCGATCCCTCTTCCCGCCGCGCCGCCGCTCCCAAGGCTGACGACATGCGCCGCCGCCTGATGATGCGCAGCGAACGCCGCCGTCCTTGCCCGACCTGGCGATGGCGGCGATGGCGGTGCGGCCGCTCCGTCCGCGAAGGGGTCGCTCCGCGCGCGAGAGTCAGGACTGTGCGACGACGACCGCGCAGGGGGCGAGTACGGCCCGTACCCGGCGCCGATCTCGCCACGCGCGACGCCCTCGACGTAGTCCCTCGGCGTGCGCGGCGTGCGTGGGCTCGTTGGACTGAGGCGCGCCGGGTCGACGAAGGGGTCTTGCGACGGGCGGGGGGAGGAGCGAGGACTGCCTGGGGGCGAGACTGGGTAGGCGTGCGGCGTGCGAGGGGAGAGCCCTGGCGAGGGCGGGACGGGGTCGATAAGATTGGAGTAGCCGCCCTGGGTCGAAGGAAAGAGCGGTCGAGCCATGCAGACGCTGCTTGAGCTGGGAGGAGAAGGGCGAGGTGGGGCAGGTCGAGTGCAAGCGGGCGGCGGCGCGTCGCAAGGAACGAGGACGAAGTTGTGGGGGAGCGAGCGACAAAAGTGGACGACGGAGTGAAGGAGAGCCGTCAATAGCTCGCGCGGGAGCCGGAGGAGCGCTCGCTCCCCTTGTCCCCGTCGCACAGGCCTTCCCAGTCCCGCACGCAATCTCTCGCGGGCGGAGATGCCGGCGAATCTGCTACGTGCGGGAGCGTCAACAATGAGCGCTGGACTCGGGGGACTGGGCGGGGGACGTACTATACACTCAAATTGCAGAGCCCTGCGATCTCACGAAGCGGGACGAGGGCGGTACGTGAAACGGAGAACTAACTAGGAAGACGCGAGCGGAAGGGAGACGGGGTACTCATGGCATAGTGGGAAAGACGTGAGGGGCTGGCAACGGGTGGGAGCGATGCGAAAGGAAGGAAGAGGCGGAGAGGCGGATCCGGGGAGGAGGCAGCGCCTGCGGCAGACCCGCAAGGTGAACGGTAGGAGAGGAGACGCGAGAGGGACGGGGATGGGAAGAGTAGCGCGGCTCAGCAGCACCCGCTCTTGGCCTCGCTGTTGCCCTGGCCCGACCCGAGCCCGACGCTGCTCGACCCGCCCGCCGCGCCGCCCGCACCCGCACCGCCAGAAGGCGCCGCCGTATCAATCAAGCGCGCCTTGATGTCGCTATGATAAGGGAGAACGAAGGTGAGTCACTATGCGCCAGTCTGAAGGCGCGCGTGACGCGCGCCAACGCCTCTCTAGCTTCTGCAGGCGAGAGCTGAGTACGCGGACGCACCTTGCCAGCGCGAAGAAGGCCTGCTCAACGTTGATGTTGCTCTTCGCCGACGTCTCCAGGAAGCGTAGGCCGAGCTCGTCAGCGAGCTCCTGGCCCTGCTGCTCCGAGATGACCTGCCGGGTGAAAGCGGGTCAGTCAAAGATGAGGACTAGCTAGTTCTCTGATGTCTTTCGCCACCTGACAAACGTTGTCATGGAAAGAGTGGAGCCGAACCTACCTTCTTGTCCGTCCAGTCGCACTTGTTCCCGATGAGGATCTTGTTGACCCCCTCGGACGCGTGCTGCTCGACATTCGCGTGCCACGTCCGGATGTCTGTTCGGGAAGATGATGTCGGGTGTCAGAAGAACGGCTCATACCAGTCGGAGCGGCCAGGCAGACAGCCCAAGTGCACTGAGCGGAGCATAGAACTGCCGACGCACTGTTGAAGCTCCGCTCGTCGGTAACGTCGTATACGAGGAGGATTCCCATCGCCCCGCGGTAGTACGCCGTGGTGATGGTGCGGAAGCGCTCCTGGCCGGCCGTGTCCCACTGTGCCACTCCATCCTTGTCAGTCCGCCTGTCCCGACAACGAGACGGGAGGGAGTGGCGCACGATCTGGAGCTTGATGCGCTTGCCTTCGAGCTCGATGGTGCGGATCTTGAAGTCGATGCCAATGGTGGTGATGAAGCTGGGCGTCCAGGCGTCGTCGCAGAACCGGAGGAGGAGGCACGACTTGCCAACGCCTGACCGCGTGAGAAGCGCGTGATCGGAGTCGGCGAGGGAGACGGAGAGGCAAGGAAAGACGAGCGAGCGTCAGCCTGTGTGCCTACTCGTTGAAGCGGAGGCGAACGGATGCCGAAGCTCCCGTTCCATCGGACGAGCGGGGGGCGGTGCGGGCGGCGGCAGAAGAGGGAGAGAGCGCGCACCAGAGTCGCCGATGAGGAGCATCTACGTGCAGTACGGGCGAGTCAGCATTCGGCTCGTGAGAAGCTCATCCGCCGCCGGGTCACGCTGCTGAGCGATGAGAGCGACGAGCGAGGCGCTTCCCCTCGCCGCCTCGGAGCGGAAGGAGCGGGTGCGCACCTTGGCGAGCATGTCGTAGCTCTGCTGCGGGGCGGGCATGACGGGCAGCGGCTCTTGGAGGGAAAGCGGTGGGGCGGTGCGGGTGGAGCGAGGAGAGGGTGCGAGGCGGGAGCGGTGTCTGCGGATGCGACGGCTTCGATGGTGCGCTCTAGTCGGCTGTGCAGGTGTTCCTAGCGAGCTGCACGCGGTTCTAGCCAGGCAGAGCGTGCGGTCGAGTCGGTGCAGCGGTTGACGCGCCTCGTCCGCCGACGAGAGCACCCATCCGCAACCTCGCTCATGGGACCTGTAAATAGCTTGAGCATACTAGAATGACATGGTAAGGCTTGTGTACCACGCCGTCCAGCACCAGGGCATGGTTGTTGCCGCCATCTTCCGCCTGTCTCGGCGCACCAGCTCACTCTCCTCGCCGCTGTGCGGGGTCGGAATGCTCGAGCTCACCTTGTGACAGTTTGGGATATCAGTTCCGCGCAAGCTCGCCTGGCCCGGGGAAAAAGGGCGGTGCCGGCCTGGTTGCGGCGGGACCGCTCTCTCGCCCGCCCTCGCCGCTCGCTGCTCCTCTCGAAGCTGAGAAGTCCCGGATCGCCTGACGCGACGAGCCCACTGCCCGAACGGCGACGCACCGGCCAGGCGCCCCTTTCGTGCGCGACGAGGCGTTGATCGCCGCGCCCTCTTGTCCTCTCGTTCCCCGGACTCCCAGCCGACCCTCGCCGTCGCCTCATCGCACGAGCGCCGGCTCGACCTGCGCCCCCGACGCCGCACGCCATGTCGCTTGACCTCGCACAGCCGCGCGCGATCCGCCCGCTTGTCGCGCCGCCAGAACCGCCCTCATCGCCTCAGCCCGGGGGATCAGCCGCGAGCAAGGACGGTGTCGCAGGAACGCAGCAGGGCGAGGCCAGGCCAACACCGCGCGCGAGGACGGCGATTCATCTGCGCCTGACGGAGGATGTCCTCCGCGAGCTGCTCGATTTGGCCCGCAAGGGTCCCGCGGGTGTATCGGAGGGTGCGATGAGGCTTGACTTGGGCGCGCAGCCGGTGCGTAGCGCTTTGTGTGACTTCTCCTCGTCCACTCGGTGCTGACAAGTGCGCGCCGGCAGGCCTTCGTCGTCAACGGCGTCTCGCACCCGGTCTCGCTTCACCCTGAAGCACCGAATACGGAGCTTGTCCGCCTCACATCGTCTTCGCGCGACCTTCAGCCCATAGCGGCCGTCACGCACCGCGCGAGCGTGCAGCACAGTAAGTTGGACCTAGAGAAGGCGGGGCAGCGCGCGAGGGAGAACCGCGAGCTTGCCGAGAAGGAGAAGGACGCCCGGCGGTGCGCTCCTTCACTCCCCTGTGCCCCTCCGTTCGGCTGACCGCCCGTGCGACCTCAGAGCTGTCCTGCTCGACTCCGCACCCTCGAAAGCGAACCCGCGCTCGACCTCGCTCAATCGCCCCTCCCGCCCCCACACGCCCCTCAGCGCCGGCCCTTCCTCCGCGCCGTCCTCGCGCACCGCCTCGCCCGCTTCGACCACGCGGCAGCCCTCCCGTCTGACCGCCGTACCGCCCAAGCCGCCCACTGCGAGCACATTCCGCATCGGCAAGGGCGCCGTGCCCGCGTCAATCGCGCTCTCCCGCGGCGCGAGCTCAAGCTCGTCCTCCTCTGCGGCATCTCCGCCACGGCCTGTATCTACACCGGTATCCGCACCAGTATCGGCCCTGGCCCCTGCGCCCGCAGCGCCCGCCGCGGCGCGGCAGGATTCGGCGAGCTCGACGTCCAGCAGCGCGGGAAGCTCCGAGGCGAGCGTCCTGCAGAAGGCGAGCATCAGCGGCGCGAGCGTCACCTCTCCCGAGTCGCTCCCGCTCGCGGAGGTCAAGCCCGCGGCGGAGAAACCCCCGCCGTCTGCGCCACAGAAGCCGCCCGAGCCGCCGAAACCGCTGGCGCCTGCGCCGGAGGTAGCGGCCAAGAGCCCCGTTCGCGCGGGAGGCGGCGGGATGATGAAGGGTAAGGAGACGCTCAAGAAGGAGAAGCGGCGGGAGGAGCGCGCGCGCGACCGCATCTCGTCCGCGTCGACTGCCGCTCCGGCGAAGAGGGCATCGCTCGCAGCTCCTGACGCGGGAACGGACGCTGACGCGGACGGAGAGGAGGACGCGCCGGGCGAGCCGGACGAGGATGTGCTGGCGAGACCGGCGCCGAAGAAGAAACGCCGCGTCGAAGACGACGACGCTTCGGGGTTGAGCAGCCGCGCGTCGTCCTCGTCCCGCAGCGCGGCGCCGACCGCCGCGTCGTCGACAAAACCTACGCTGAAGACCAAGGTTGTGACCAAGGTGGTAGCGGTGAAGAAGGGCGCTGGCAGCGGGAGCGAGACCGCTCGCAGCGATGCGCGCGTCAAGCCACGCAAGGACGGCGAGAGGCGCCGCGCGCGCGAGGGGCGCGACGACTCTGACGCGGGGAGCGGCGCGTCGCCGCCTGCTCCGGCGCCGAAGAAGAAGAAAAAGGAGGTGCCGAAGCGATGGTACTCTTCTTCCGACGAAGACGACGAGACGTCGTCGCAGGCAGTGGCAAAGGCGCGCACCCATTCGCCCGCTGCGCCAGTCAAGCGCACCTCTCTCCCGGTCCCGCCGGGCGGTAGCAGCGCACCGACCACAGGCTCGCCGCTACGGAACTCGACGTCTGCTGCCTCGCTGCGCCCCGCGCCTTCCTCGCCGCCGTCGCTTCCGCCAGTGACCGTCTCGTCCGCATCCGACTTTGCCGCCTCCCGCCTTGCGTTCCTGGAGATCTACGCGCAGTATGCGGCAGCGCATGCTCGCCTGACGGAGGAGCGGCACCGCCTGGAGCGCGGGCAGGCGGGTGCGCTTGGCGCGGGGGAGGTGCCGAGGTTGGTGGGCGAGGTGGCGCGCCAGCGCGCGGAACTGGAGGCGCTGAAGGAAGGGATGAGGAGGTTCGTCGTCAAGTCCGAGGGGACGGCTTGACTAGAGGGGTTCGGATGTCGGAGCTGGTTTTTCTGCTGCGCTTGTCGTCGTTGGACATCTTCGTTGTTCACTTGTTGCTACACCTTGAGCCTTGGTATGACCGCCCTCGGACGTGATGCAGCGCGTCGTCGGATTGCGCGGGTCAAGCGAGGGGCCTCTCGAGTCTGCGAGTGGGTAGCACGCCGAGCGATTCTCTCCGTCGCTCCGCAGCACGAAAGCCTGTATATCATGTGCATCGTCCTGCTCGACGCCCCTCCGTCTACGGATGCAGCGCCTACTTGTTGATGGGGAAGCTCCACTCGGAGGGGATCTCGCCCGTCTGACGGCCGACAATCTCGCGAAGCATGACGCGCGCGATGTCGCCAACTGCCACAAGTGCCGATGAAGGTCAGGGCGGAAGGGCAGGCAGAGAGGGAGAGACACGCACGGCCGTCCTCGCCGACCGGGACCTTGATGAGGTCGCCCTCGTAGCCGATGCCGTCGACGGTCGACACGATTGCGGCCTACGTATTCGCTCAGGAGAGGTTAGCGCGTGTGTAGAAAGGTAGAGAACAAGCGGAATGCACCGTGCCGGTACCGAACATCTCCTTGAGCGTGCCGTTCTTCGAAGCCTCGACAATCTCCGGCACTGCGGCGGAGCCAACGTGTCAATTGTGCTGCGAACTTACGCTAGATCCACAGGCAGACAAGGAACGCACTCGTCATATTCCGCTCCGAGACGACGAACTTCTCCGGAAGGCCTGCGAGCTTGCGCTTCCCGCTCGCGTGGTCGCGCGCCAGGGCGAGCACCGAGTCGCGCGTGACACCGGGGAGGATCATGTCCTCGAGTGGGGGCGTGACGAGCTCGATCGCTGTTGCCATTCGCGAGGAGAAGGTTAGCTTCCGCACAGAACTCGCGCGTTCCCACGAGAAGGACGCACTTCCATCCTCTTTCTGGAAGGAGGCGAGCAAGTTCATCGTTCCGACTTCAGTCAGGCGATGCTCGGGGCCGAAAAGCCACAAAATCTGCTGGTAACCGAGCGCCGCAGCCTGCTGTTGAGGAACGACGCCCGCGGCGTAGTTCGAGCCAAGCTTGTAGCCACCCGTGCCGCCGGGCCACGCGCGCACGTCCTTCGTCGTCGCATAGAGCTTGACGGGCTTGAAGCCGGTCGAGTAGTACGGGCCGACGGGGGAGCAACTGGAGGAGGGGCGTTTGCGAAGGTCAGCATTCACTGTGCCCAGGAGACGGGGGTCTGCATGGCCCGCTCTTCCGAGCGCATTGCCGGCGCTTGAATAAAGTGGACGCACATGACAAAGAGGAGGACGTCGGTCGACGCGCCGACGCCAAGACCAGCCTGGGTGCCGATCATCGTTGGGCGGATGTCTGCGTGCGCAAGCCTGGTGAGTTCGCTGGATGCGGTCAGAAGAGCGATCTCGACGCACAAAGGGAGGTACCGGGGTCGGTAGGAACCCAGTCCGCGTCAATCTCAACGAGCTTCTTGATCAGCTGCGTGACGTTCTCGCCGGTGAAGGTCTGCCGACTGACGCGTAAGCGAGTGTACAGTGTCAATAGGAGAGACACGTACGGGGAAGGCGAGGCGGGCAGCAGAGCGGTTCATGCGCTCCATGTTCTGCGATCCGGCGGGAAGGTCAGTCACGCTCTTTTTTTAAGGCGCCTTCTCCAGCGCACCTTGTCGGGCCTGAACAGCCGCGGTACGCCGTCCTTGCCCTTGTACGCCTTGAGGCCCTCGAAGAGCGTCGGCGCGTAGTGCAGGACCGTCGAGGAGGGGTCGAGCTGCAGCGGCGCGTACGGCTGGATCTTGGGCGTGCCCCAGCCGGTCTCGGAGTTCCAGGGGATGGTGAGCACTGCAAGAAAGGCGTCAGTATGCGATAAGAAGGAGAGGTGCGAGGTAACGCACTGTGGTCGGTGAAAGTGCGGCCGAACACGAGCTGGTTCGTCGGCGGGATAGTCTTCGGGTTCTTGGTGAGCTCAAGCTCAAGGCGGGACGGCTGCGTACGGCGTTCATAGCATCATCAGCACCATTCGCAACAGCAGTCGCGCTGATCGGGCATGGGTTCGCCCTCCCGCTCGTTATCCCCGCCGACTCCGCTCAGCGTGCGCCTGGCGCCTGTCGCAAACGCCGGTGTTCCGCGGCCTCTCCGGTGGACGCAGCTCCATTTCTTCTTACTTCAGGCGGAGCGGCCCGCCTCGGCGTCCCGTCATCGCTGTCCTGCGGCACTCCGTGCTGTCGACCTGATGAGCCCGCCCGCGACTCACGTCAATGTCCGCCGCGCGGATCACCTCGCCGGTGAACGCATCAACCGTGCCTGCAGCGCCCGCGCCGACGCTCGGCGCGCTCGAGGTCGAGGGCGCGTCGGGCGCGCGGACGCGGGACGAGAGGTGGAACGCAGCACGCGAGGAGGCGAGCGCGAGAGGCGCGGCGCGCGCAGAGGGGGCGACGGCGCGGAGGGCAGCGCGCAGCGGAGCGAGTGCGAGACGCGGCATTCTAGCAGGAGATGGACGGAGCGAGGAGGAGATGGGCGGGCGAGCCGGCGGGACTTCGGCAGCTCGATCACTTGACTCTCCCTAGCCGCCGTAAGGCTGTTGCCGGGCCGCAAATCCTCCGAGATACTCTCGCAAGACGGCGAGAAGACGCGCTACCCGAAAAAGCCCATTCGCCCGCGTGAAATGCTCCCCACACCAACCTCCCACGCATGCCGCCGGATTCAGCCTGAAAGAACCGACGACGTTGCAGCGAGCGAGAACTGGGGAGACATGCACAAGGGTGTAAAAGCGAGGCTGACTGGGGGAAAGGCTTGGGCAAGAGGATATTAGCCCGCTCGTGACGGCGTCGGGAAGAGGGGAGAGGGGGGATAGGCGCGCGGACGCGGCGCAGGATGAAATGCAAAAATGGGTGAGAGAGAGTCGCTAGGACAGCGCCTCAGGGGAGTTGCTGGCGGTGGCGAGGCGCTTAGAAGTGGACCTGTGATGGCCGTAGGGTCAGTACCGAAAGCGGCGACGGGACGACAGTCGAGAAGGACACACCTCCTCCTCCTTCTTAGGCGGCGGGACGGTGGCCTGGCCCGTAACGTAGGAGAAGCCGGCGTAGAGGGCGGCGAAGAAGACCATGAACTGCGGAAGAGAGCGGGCATCAGTTTCCTCGCCGTCTCAACACGGGCGGAGGCGAACTCACGGCACCAACGAAGCCGAGGCCGTGGTACGCCTTGCCAATCGAGGTCGAGACACCGCCAGCGTAGCCGTGCGGGTTGACAATGCCGGAGTACGAGCCAATGCCGACAATGGCGAGGAGCTGTTGCGCGAGCCCGGAAAGCAGGTCAGTGAGAGTTCTCAGCGTTCTCTTGTCGTCGTAGGTTGCTCGACGGCTCGCAGAATGCTCGCGCTCGGAGCGCAGCTCGTGCCGTCGAGGGAAACGAGGGACGGAACGCACGAAGCCGAGGAAGAGGACGACGAAGTTGGAGGCGGCGCCAAAGTACGCCGTCTTCGGGGCAACAGCAACGCCAATGAGGAGAATGGCTGTACAGATAGACTCGTCAGCAGCTCGCTCGAAAGCACGGGGAGCGGAGCGAGGGCATCCTGCGACTGGCAACCGCACTAGGGGATGGGGCACTAGGCGCGGGACGTACTGGTGAATAGCGTGTTCCAGCTCCAGGCAAAGACGTTCTCAATCATCACGTTGCGAAGCTCAGAGGGCCAGACCTTGCCGGACGACATGATCTTGCCCGAGAGGCCGAGGCAGACGACGCTGAAGACCCAGGCGAGCCCGAGGATGGGGAGGAAGGAGCGGGACTGTGTGGTCGCGACCAGTCAGCGCGGGTCCTCCATACGAGGCGCGTTGCCGTCGCCGTGTTTGCGGGCGCCGGCGACGTTAGGGCGAAAGTCGATGACGAAGGAGGCGGGAGGAGGAGAAGGGAGGGGTACGCACAACGCCGACGGCCATGGCTGAAGCTTGTGCGTGAGTGGTGCGGGTGCGGCGAGAGCAGGCGAGCAGGCAGGCGCAGCAAGGGCGAGGAGGGAGGAAGAGGAAGGAGAGAAAACTCTCGTGAGCAACCTTGGAATCCTCGGCCTCCGCATCCCTCGCGCCGCCCCGTCCCTCCCGCGCTCGGAGCAGCCAATGTTGGGCGACCCTCTGCCGAACTTGCACATCCCTGCCCGCGGGAACAAAGACCGCGCCTGCCTCCCTCTTCGCCTTGCGCGTCTCATCAGCTTTTGCTCATCTCCGAACCTTGACCGTCGTCAGGGTCGGGCATGCTGCAATGTCCCCTGGGCGCACCCGCGCCGGCGGACTCGCTTGGTTGGCGTTCATTAGCTGTCCATCGTGTCTTCCGACCGGCGCGAACCGAGGTTGTGGCTCGCTTGAGCGGGCGGAGGAGCGCATCCTCGGCATTCGTCTCTGCGGCTACCTGTCATTTCTATCCGCTGCTGCTTGAGCTCGCAATGCTCTGTGCGGCTTCTTTGTGTGCTGGCCGACCCGACGCGCTTCAGCGGCGGAGATTGCCCTTGTTCGAATCACCCAACCCAAGGTCGACAAGCACTTGGCCTCATCCCGCCGCTCTTGCGTGTTCTTCCGCTAAGCGGGCAGGGCCGGCGTTTTCTACCGCTCTCGCGCAAGCGAGTTGTGCGCGCTATCGCCTCTGTGGAGATGCCCGCTTCCAGCCGTCCCGCCTCTTCACCAGCCTCCCTGGACCTCTCCTACCCATCTCTCGCGATCGAAGCGGCGAGAACGACAGCTCTGCTGTAACCCGTTCTGGAATCGGGACGTGTCTACAAATGGACCCAAGCAGGACGCCCACACAGACAAGCTTGTCGCTCAGTCGCTCCAGGCGGGACGAACGGCAAAGGGCCGACCTACACAGGAACCTCACAAAAAGCGGGGGCAGTGGAAGCTGGACGTACTGGTGCGGAGCGTATCCCAGCTCCTCGCGGACACGCATTCTACGTCACGTTGTGCAGCTCGGACGGGGGGACCTTGCTGGAGGACCTGATCTCACCCAGAGGCCGGGGCAGACGACGCTGAAAACTCAGGCGGGCTCGAAGATGGGGAGGAAGGAGCGGGACTGTATGCCACCAAGGGGTTAACACGGGCGTCGCGCCTCGAGGCAACCATCTCCTCGTTGCGTCGCTCCAGCTCTCCTTGCCCATCGCTTCCTCCCGCATCTCCAGCCACTGCCCCGGCACAGCGACCGACCGCACGCTCGCGACTCTGCTGCGCTTCACACCCGCTGCGCTCGTACGCTCGCCCATCCCTCGGATTGACCTTCTCAAGCGCGACTCGCTTTCCTCCCCGCTCCGGCTGCGTTTTACTGCGCGGGCAGCCATCTCTGTCCATAACTATGGGCTGCCCTGTCCTTGTTCCCAAAACTCTCCTCAGGCGCGCCCTCGCACACATGCTTACCAAGACTCCATTCGTGCGACGCGCGACTCGAGATCGTGAGCAAACCGGCCATCAAGGCCGTTCGTAAGGGCGTTGCAGCCGAAAGCCTTCGCGCACTCGTCACCAGGAAAAGCGCGCGAGGGGGAAAGGGGGTCTAGAACGCGCCGCACGCGCATCCAGTGCGCGAGCGGGCTGGGAGCGGGAAATGCGAGGGGGTCGTGAAACGGGATAGAGACGGGCACAAAGGTGTGGGGGAGGAAACGGTATGAGGCACAGGAAAGGAGAGAGAGGCCGTGGATACAGGATAAAGAGCGTGGTGGTTATCCGACTTGCGTATGAAGGCGGAGGTGCGATGCGATGTTCGTCTGGTTCGAATGGCGGAGGGGAGAGAGGATGCGAGCGCGTGAAGGACGGCGAGGTACGACTTGAAGACCCGGAAAAGACGACGGCGAAGAGACCCAAAAGAGAACGGAAACGAGCTGAGGGCGTGACGCTTAGGACGCGAAGTACGCCTTGGCGGCCGACGAGCCGTCGCACGCGGCGATGCGGAAGTCGTAGCCCTGCGTGTGCGGTACCGGCCTGCGTAAGCGCACGCTCTTCGAAACGAGCCGGAAGAGAGCGCACCTTGTAGTAGTTGAACCACGACACCGCGAGCATATTGGGCATCTGCTCGCCCGAACCCATGATGTTCTCGAGCCACGCTACGCGGGACGACATGTCGGCGGCCTGGCCGAGACCAATCTCGCCAATGGCGAACTTGATGCCGTCCGCCGAGGTGTACTTGTCGTGGAAGGCCTTCATGTTGCCCGAGCCGTTGGCAAAGTCAAAATCGGACGACTGCTTCGGGTACCAGTCGACGCCAATCAGGTCGACCGTCGACGCGTCGTCGGGGAAGAACTCGTCGTCTGCGGGCAGGTCCAGGTGTGAGCGGGTGCAAGCCCTTGGGAGTGGAACGGACGCACACTCGTCGAGAGAGGCAACGTTGGGAGTGTACCAGAGCTTTACCTCCGGCGCAATCTCCCTGCACGCCTTGGCGACGACGTCCCAGCCCTCCTTGAAGTCGTTGACGTCGCCTTGGTACGTGCCGTCCTGCTGGTAGTAGCTGTGGAGAGTAGAGGTTAGCGGGGTACAAGGGAGGGGGATTTGTTAAGGGGGGCAACGGAGGGAAGCGGCGGAAGGAGGCGGAGGGGGGAAAGCGGCCGCAGGGAGGAGGCGGCGACTCACTTGACCTCGTGCGCGAAGCGGAGCCAGACCTCGACGCCGGCGTCGGTGTACTCCTTCATGACCTGTTCAGGGAGAAGAGGAAGGATGAGCGGGGGCACGAGGGGGAAACGGAAGCGCGAGGCAGCTCACCTTGCAGATGGCGACGGCCTGCTGGTTGTCGTCGTATTTGAGGCCCCACCAGCCGCCGGTAGGCATGACAGCAGGCTGGAAGACACCGCCAGAGAGGATCTGGTCCTTGCGCCACGTGAACTGCGAGCCGTCGAAGAGCGTGCCCGACTGCGCCTGGGCGTACCACCCCTGCGCCGACGTCTTGTGCCCGATGGACGACTCGATGTCCGAGATCGAGTGAGCCGTGCCGCCACCCGAGCCTATTGTTTGCATAGGGTGAGGCGCCAGGGGTCAGTGCACGCCCTCGTCGAAAAGAGCGGAGGGGAACCGAGCGAACGCACCATCGTCCGGGAGCCA
This sequence comes from Rhodotorula sp. PL61-2, assembly GCA_028828645.1. NCBI lineage: Eukaryota > Fungi > Basidiomycota > Microbotryomycetes > Sporidiobolales > Sporidiobolaceae > Rhodotorula > Rhodotorula sp. PL61-2. The sequence goes on from JAPZQE010000001.1 coordinate 535,691, forward strand.
GCCGAAGTAGATGTTGTTCTTCTTGAGGCCCTGGAGACCCCAGCCGAGCGAGCTCGACGAAGACGACGATGAAGACGACGAGGCAGAGGCGGCGGACGCGGAGGACGACGCCGTCTTGGACCCCGACGAGGACCACGAGACGGACGAAGTCTTTGCGGCGCCCTGGGCAGCGCCGACAAAGGCGTCGGCAGTCGCAGACGCCTGAGCAGACGACGAGCCGGACGCAGAGATGCTCGCGGCCACCTTGGCGTGGTGACGGCGGTGGCAGCCGGCTGCGACGGTCGAGACGGACGAGGCGCCGAGGGCGGCGAAGGCGAGGAAAGACGTGAAGTGCATGGCTGGCCGTGTAGCTTGTCGTGAGCGGATGGAGGGGCGAGGCCTCAAGCCGTGCGAGGGGAGTGTGATGAGGCGGTGAAGGCGACCGGCTGCGAGGAGGGGAGAGGAGGGAGCGCGACGCGGATCCGGCTAGCGGTGTCGGCGACGGCGGGTTGTGAGAAGGGGGTGGAGGTGAGGGGAGGGAACCAGACGAGTGAACGAAGCAAAGGAGAGAGAGCGAGAGCAGGGCGCGGCGAGGACAAGGGCCGCGCGCACCGAGACGAGCGGCTCGTGCGCGTGCCGACGCGTGCCAACGAAGTTCGCGCGCGTCTGTTGTCGCCGCCCCCGCCCTTGGGTCTGGGCAATCACACTCCAAGCTCGAGACCTTGCTCCCGCTCACACCGACATCGCGCCGACACCGCCAGCACCGCCGCCGCACACCTCCCTGCCGCGCCTCCTCATCCCGTCCAAACCACAATCTCGAATTGCTCGTTCTTCACGCGGACTGCCTGCGAGAGGCTGAATGCGTCGCACAGCCCGCCTGAGCATTGCGATTCATGCCCATCCAGCCGCGAGCTCATAGTACGTCGCGGTACTCCGTCGCGACGCGACCAAGCATTCTCCCTCAACCGCGACTCCGGCGGGGGAGAGAGCTTGTCGAATGAAGGGCCGATCGGTGCTGAGGCCTCTCCCGGGCACACTGCCGACGACGAGCACGCGCGTTACCTGGGCGGACCAGCGGTTGTGTCACATCCCTTATCCCCTTCGCTCTCAAATTCGCGCTCGAGGACAAGGAGTGTGCTCACAATGCTTCCCTTCACTCGCTCATTCACTTGGTCGCTCAAGATGCAACGACTACATTCTCGCTCGGACCTACGCTGCAGCAATAGAGCAATGCTTGTTTCAGCACAGGCGCGCACAACCGAGAAGAGACGGGAGACAAGCTAGTGAAGGCGGTCACAACTGGGACGGAGACGGGCTGAGAGACGAGACAATCATACAGCGGCCGGGTGACAGTCACGGCGGCGAGGCGCGGAAGACGGGGAAGGAGGAGGCGGGGCGCAGTACCGGCTGCGAAAGACTCTGTCGGGGTGATCGGGGGAATCTAGGCGAGCGTGCCCATCGGGTCCTGCGGGCGTGAGCAGCGTACCGTGAGCACAGAGTTCCCGGTACGCAGTAGATTGAGGATGCGCACCCAGGGGGGAAGAACGGTCGCCTCGCCGTTGTCAAAGATGTCGACGAGCTTCTTGTCGATGTACTTGCGGTCCGCGACGACCTGGTAGACAAACTCGGTGAACCAGTCGTCGCTCATCATCATATAACTGGTCGCTCGTCCGGTCAGCGCGGCTTCAGGAAGGAAGAAAGGAACTCAAAGGACGCACCCCTTGTCGCACGCGTCCGCGCCCCAGCTGTTCTCAACACGCCAACGGACAGGCTTGCCCTGCTCGTCGAGGTGCACCGCGGTGAAAAGCATCGCGTGCGTCATGGCGCTGTCGCCCGTCGCAAGCCGCTGCGCCTTGGTCATCCCGAGAGAGATGCCGAACCCCTCGTCGAGGTCGTACAGGTTGGTATCCATGATACCGAGCGCCGACGAACTGCACCTGCCGACGTCGCAGCCGAACCATACGGGAACGTCGGCCTTGAGGAGCTTGATCGCCGTCTGCTTGAGGACGTCCGCGTGCACGTTGACGTATTTGACGGGACGACCCTGCCAGACATTACCGAGGCGGTCGACCGTCATTGCCGTCTCGTACTGGTGCCGCGGGTCGTTGACGAGGCTGAACGCCGATGAGAGACGGATCGCAATGTGGTCGCGGTAGAACTCCTGCGGCGTGCACTGGACCGAGTGGTACTTCGAGTCGCGCTTCGAGTAGTACTCCCACGTAAAGGTGTCGGTCGGCTTGGGCGGCTGGCCGAGCGCGATGGCCAGGATGCGGAAGATCTCCGACATCTGCTCCTCCTTGCGCTGGCGCGCCGACTTGGAAGCGAGCACGAACCGCTCACGGTACGACTTCCCATCGGCGACCTCGGACAGCGTCTTCAGGGCTGCGGCGTGCAGGTCGCGCAACTCGAGGGCGTATTCGCGCAGCTTTGTCGTGAGGAGCGTGTCGAGCTTGCCCGTGTTGGACGAGTTGAACGACTCGGGGAAGATTTGCTGCGGGACGAGGCCGAACGTCTCGAACAGGTTGACGATCATGTCTGCAAGCACGCCGGCGTTAAGGGACGGGAGGAGCGTGTCCGTGGCGGGTAGAACGCACCCCACTGCCCGCCATCGTTCTCCGGCTCCGTCATGAGGTACTGCACTGTTCGGTCGTCGATGGGCGTGTCGGCGAGGTCGAGCATCGACTCGAGGAAGAAGTTGGCCTTGCTCAGCGAGTCGTAAAAGAAGAGGTACGACTGCGAAAGCTGGAACTCGTCGAGGTCGAGCTTGCGAGCCAGCATGATGCGGAGATAGCTGCGGAGAGCCATACACTGTCAGCGTTTTCCTTCATCACTGTTGAGAACCAACTGATTATGTGCCAGGCTCCGCCTCGGCAAAAAAGGGAAGTGCGTGGGGGAAGGGAACCGCACGCACTTGGTCGAGGCAAAGAGCCAGCACCTGCCGGACGACTTTTGGTTGGTGACGGGGTTGCCCTCGGTGCTGAGCTTGACATTGAAAACCTGCTTGGCCTCGCGCTGGGCATCGCGACGAACGAGCGTCTCGGTGAGGTTGGCCTTGGAGAGGACGGTCGACGCGAGGCGGTGCTTCGGGTTAGACGCGAATGCGTCCTCCCACGCAGCGATGTTGTCGGCGGTGATGCCGGAGGAGGCGCGGGAGGCGCCGGACGAGCCACGGAGGGAGAGCTGGGCGAGGAGCTCGGCGGCGGACGGGCTGCGACGGTCGGTCGCGGCGGCGTACTTCTCCGAGACGGCAACGTGGGTGACAGGAGTGGAGGCTGCGCTGCCCATGGTTTCACTGTGCGTGCAAGGGGAGTGAGCGATGCGCGAGATAGCGGGATGTGGGGGGCCGGTCGTGAGGGGAGGGGGAGGATGCGCACCTGTTGAAGGGGAAAGGTAATGGGATCGTGGGAGTCTAACGGCGGAAGTGAGCGGGGCTAGCGAGTCGCTCGAGAAGAGCCAGCGAGAAGGCGGGAGTCAAGCGACCACGAGGGTGCCGCCCGCTCCGAGTCCGTCGGCCGGATGCTCGCTCTCGCCGCTCACACCGCGTGCTGGGCTGTTCTGAGCTCGAGCACCACTGCGTCCGCAAGTACGAGCAGCTCCGCGTCAAGCCATCTCCGCCGCGTGCCGTCTTCCTCTCGACCATTCTCATCAGGAGGTCCATCCGTTCTCCCCCCTCACGCACCCACAACGCACGGTACTCACCGATGCACGCGTGAGGACTAAATCGTGGATCTGGCACAATGTCGCCCCACGAACGGGGCATGTCCCGCCTCTCCCGCTTGAATCGACGCTCTCAACCGCGACTCGCGGACGATGGCACGGATTGCCGCGCCCGACTCAACTGATCAAAGCGATCCGTCGTATCGCTCTCCGACCCAGTCACCTGTCACTAGTCCGAACCGTCGCTCTGCAAGCGCCGCTCAATCCTCGTCCATCGCCTCTCCCTTGCGCTTCTTCTCCGCGATCCGCTCCTTCATCTTCTCCTTGGCAGCCGCGATCTGCGGCGCGAGCTGGCCCTGCTTGGCCGACTCGTGCAGGAGGGCGTGGACCTGCGTGCGCGCGCGGGGGAGGTGGGCGATTAGCCGAGGCACGAGAGAAGGGAGAAGGAGGGATGGGACTGACGAGGCCGATGTAGTTGTGTCGCCGGAGGGTGTTCTGCGCGCGTTGCGAGCGAGTGCGTCAGCGCCGCCTCGAGCACCTACAGGCAGAGAGAGCAAGAAGGACGACGCGCCTCGACCTCCCAATCCCGCAGCCGCTCCTCAATCCCGGCAAGCTTCTCTTCGACCTCGAACCTCTCGGGTGCGCCGTCCGCGAGCTCTGTCAATCGCTTCTGCAGTGCCTGCCGCCGCCCCGTCACCGCAAGGAGGTTGAACATGACCTCGCCGGCAGGGTAGGTCGCGATGCGGCGCTCGAGGACCCTGTGCGCGGGGAGGGGCGGTCAGGTCGGGTCGACGGAGAGCGGACAGGGAAGGAACGAAGGGACGCACTCCCGCGCGTAGGTCGTCCAGTTCGACGCGTCGCCGGGAATCTCGCCGTGTGAGACGGGCGAGGGTTTCAAGCCGTCGAGCTCGTACCTGCATCGAGCGTTAGCACTGCTGCAGAGGAGGTCGGGAAAGGGAGAGCACACAGTTGATCGCCGATCGGCAGGTATGCGATGAAGTGGTACGCGTCCTCGGACTCGTCCTGCGGGCGATGCTCCTCGAGGTGGAACGGGTCGCTCCGGGCAAACGAGTTGTGCACTGTGGCGTGGTGGTGCGTCAGAACGGAAGTTCCGGCACAAGATATCATCCTGCCACTCTGGCAAAGACAGCTACCGTAGAGCGACAGCGGGCGCATACTCACCCTCGCGGATCTTTTCCGAGTTGCTGATGGTCCAGCCACGCGTCTCCGGATCCAATCCTGCACAAGCGCGTCTGTGTCAGCTTAGCGAGGAAGACCGAGGGTGGAACACACCCTCCGAGAACGCCTGCAGGTTGCCCAGCTCCTCGCCAAGCTGAACGTCCGGGCTGCGGATGTTGAGCGTTGCATTGAGGAGCGCAATGCTCGCGCATGCGTTGTTGATGACCTGGTGACTGCGTAGGGGGAGAAAGTACTCAATGCGTGTGCAGGAAGGAAGATGCACTGGGGACGCACGCGAAGTAGTGCGGCTGCGCGGGCTCCTCGAGCTTGCCGTCCATGGTTGCGGGGTCTGCGTGCCCGACCCACTTGAAGAGGAAGATAAGGGCATATACGGGGCTGTTTTCGGCGTGCAGGAAGGGCGAGGTCAGCAAGGAGAGGGGTCCCCCACCCGAGTGAGTGAGGATGACGGGGAGAGGGGAACGTACGTCAGGTCCTGCAGGAGCGCGTCGTCGAGACCCCAGAGCTCCTCCACCTCGAGCCCGCGTACGCCCAGCTCATGCAAGATGCCCGTGAACACGCCCGGGTCTGGAGGGGCGCGGTGAGCGATGAGGACGAGAGCGCGAGCGGGACAAGCGCGGGTAAGTCTCTCGCTGGTCTGGTGGGTGGGAGAGGGGCGCACCTGACTCTGTGAGACTCCAGCCAGCCGAGTCTGCCATGATCGCCGAGATTGACGAGCGAGACCCTCGCCCTCGTCGCAGTTCCCTCCCGACCTTACCCTCGAACACAATAGACGAAGCTATGTTCGGCTTTGGGGCTTCCGCACAACCGCACTCGGAACCTCCAGCGGCACCGCCAGCCGCCCCGCCGCCTCCGCCGCCGCGCACGCTCGAGTCGCTCATCGAGGAGGAGCTGCCGATCCAGCGGCACAGCGTGCAGATGGAGGGCGGGATGCCGTCGTGCCTCACCCTCTTCGACAACTTCCTGCTTTGCTACTGTGCGTGCGCTCCGCTCTTCTCGCGGCCGCACCTCGCTCACCCTCCTCGTCTCCCCGAACACAGCCCTCGCGTCGCAGATCAAGTCTGTCTACCGCCACGGCACGCCCCGCGAGTGCACCCCCAAGTTCGAGGATTTCAAGTTCTGCATGTCCATCAAGGGCCTCAGTGACGACAAGAAGGAAGAGGTCTGGGTCCGCAGGCGCGCAGAGTGGTGGGCCAGGCGCAGGCTCGGCAAGAGTTCAGAGGACGTCTGGGAGGCGAGGAGGTGCGCTCTCTTTCCCTACTTGTATTGGCTATGCGGGCGAGGCTGACCCCTCGTGTGCGCACAGGGACGTCTACTCGGACCCGTTCGAGGAGAAGCGCAAGGCGGCGGCGGCAGCAGCACCAGCCGCTTAGGCTCAAGCGCCGTCGGCCACACCTCTTCACAGCTTCTTGCGTCTGGTCGGCTTGCCGCTCGGCTGTGGCCCAGCATGTGGCCCCGCTTGACGCGTCCACCCCCTGCCGCCTTCCTCGCCCCTTTCCCCCGAGTCTATCCTTGCGCCGTCTCTCATGCGCTCCCCCTCGCATCCTATCGTCAGTCGTCGCTGTCTCGGTGTTGTCATCTGTATCGGCATTGTAGACCACGCATCTCCCCATCCCTCCCCTTGTCATGCCTGAAAGAAAAGTCGGCAACGTCAGTTTCCCGCGCCGGGCTGTTATCCTTGCAGATTAATGCCAATTTTACTCGGCGAGTGAAGCAGCGGGCGCTCCAGCAAGTCGACGTCTCGGACGAACCCGCCCCCACCTCGTCTTGCTCCTGCCGTTATCTCGCTGCTTACGATGGGCTTGCTGTCCTGCTTCCGCCCGCGTCTGTCCTCCCATGCGTCCCACTGCTCCAGTGGATCGACCCTCACGCTGATCGAGAAGGATGCGCACGAGTACATCGAGGGCAAGACTCTGGAGGGGAACCGCGCGGATACCTCGGGGCGGCTCGAGGCGCTGAGGCGCGAGATGGCAGAGGCAAAGCTGGATGCTCAGTGCGTCCTCTCCGCTCTCGCGTCCTCCCTGCCCGCGCTGACCTTCTTGCACGGACGCAGCGTCGTCCCCACTGCCGATGCGCACGGGTCCGAGTGCGTTTCTCTCGCTATTCTAACTCAGCTGAGGACATCGAACTGACCCCTCCTGCCGTGCAGATGGGTTGGTGCCTGCGACGAGCGCCGCGCTTTCATCTCAGGGTTCGTACTCCTCCTCCTCCCCACTCTCGCTCGAACCGCTCGCTGACGGTCTGCGCACGCACTAGCTTCACGGGCTCCTCCGGTGTCGCCGTTGTTACCATGAGTGAGGCGCACTTGTTTACCGACTCTAGGTACTACGTCCAGGCGGCGAAGCAGCTGGACCGGAACTGGACACTGCAGAAGGTCGGGGAGGAGGGGGTCAAGAACTGGGACAAATGGCTGCTCGACGTATGTCTCAACTTCTCTGTGCAGCGGAAGTATAAACCGACATGGAGCAACACGCAGCTCTCGAAGGGCAGCAGGATCGGCATCGACCCCACTCTCCTTGACTACGGTGGGCTCGCCTTGCCCCCAAGCATGAATACCCTCTCACTAGACGTGCTCATGTGCAGGCACGGGCAAATCTCTCTCCACCGCCCTCGCCTCCCGCGGTCTCTCGCTCCTCTTTCCCCCCTCCAACCTCATCGACGCGATCTGGCCTTCGCGCCCTCGACGCTCCGCCGCGCCCATCCACCCGCACCCGCTTCAGTTTACGGGGCGCTCCGCAGCGGAAAAGCTCGGCGCGCTGCGGGCGTACCTCCGCGAGACGTTTCCCTACGAGAAGGACGCGGCGTACCTCGTCAGCACGCTCCCGGCTATCGCGTGGCTGCTAAACCTCCGCGGAGGAGACATCGCCCATAACCCCGTCTTCTACGCCTATGTGCTGGTGACGCAGGAGGAGGTGACGCTGTGGGTGCAGGATGCAGCGGTAGGCGAAGAGACGCGCAAGGTGGTGAGCGAGTTTGGCGGGCGGATCGAGGAGTATGACGGCGCGCTCGACGGGATTGCGGAGAGGAGGAATGGGAAGATTGTGACGGATGCGAAGGTCAGCTGGGCGGTTGTGGACCGGTTGGGCGAAGTGCGTTCTCCCCTTTCCTCTACCAGGTGGGGCGGGTTCCTGACGGCGCGTGCGTGCAGGAGAACGTCATCATCGTCAAGTCGCCCGTCGAAACCGCACAGGCGGTCAAGAACCCCATCGAGATCGAGGGTTTCCGGCAGGCGTACCTCCGCGACGGCGCAGCCTGGGTGCGCCCCGTTCGTTCTCCAGCTGTCATCGTCGCTCACCCGCTCGCGCGCAGGCTCGCTGGCAAGCCTGGCTCGAGGAGGAGCTGGCGCGTGGGAAGGAGGTGACCGAATGGGAGGCGGGGCAGAAGCTCACGAGCTACCGCAAGCAACAGCAGTACTTTGCTGGGGTGCGCTCGCCCTTTCATTCTCCCCTTTCCCTAAGTTGACGCCCGGCCTCCATAGTTGGCTTACGAGAACATCTCGGCGACGGGCGAGAACGCCGCCCTCCCGCACTACGAGCCGTCGCCCTCCCCGCGGGTGCCGATTTCGCGATCCTCGCCGTACCTGAACGACTCGGGCGCGCAGTACCTCGACGGCACGATCGACACGACGCGGACGATGCACTTTGGGCGGCCGACGAGGGAGCACAAGCGCGCTTTCACGAGGGTCCTGCAGGGGCATATCGCGGTCGATGCGCTCGTCTTCCCCGAGGGGACGACGGGCGAGCAAGTCGATGTGCTCGCGAGGGCGCCGCTGTGGAGCGAGGGGATGAACTAGTGTGTTGCGCTCTCATTGCTCTTCCGCTTAATCTTGCCCATGGATGCTGATGCTTCCGGTAACCCACGAACAGCGGCCACGGCACGGGCCACGGCATCGGCGAGTACCTCTCTGTGCACGAGACGCAGATTGGGATCTCGCACTCGGCCGCGTACTTCAGTGCGCCCCCCTCCCGTCTCCTCCCTCTCGTTCCCCGACTGACCCCTCTTCCCTATACGTTCAGACACCCCCTTCGTCCCGGGCCACATCACCTCGAACGAGCCGGCGTACTATGAGGTCGGTGCGTATGGGATCCGGATCGAGAGCGTCGTGTGCGTGAAAGAGGTCAACACGCGGAGGGGGTTCGGGGACAGGAGGTGGCTCGGGTTCGAGCGGTTGACGATGGTGCGCTCCTCATTATCTGCTCGGTCCCTGTGCAGTACTGACGCGGAGGAGGGAGCAGGTTCCCATCCAGACGGCCATGGTGGACTGGGCGCTCCTTTCCTCGGCGGAGAAGGCGTGGCTCAAGGCGCACAATCAGACGTGCAGGGAGCGGCTCCTCCCGCTTTTGACGGACGACAAGCGCGCGGTGCGCTGGCTCAAGCGGCAGTAGAGCATGGGCGTGGTGAAGAGGCGTGTGGCAGTGAACGGTTTCTTTACCTCGCAACGCTCGAAGGCAGGTTGTTGCGCAAGGCGTGTTTCCATTTGTGCGACGCAACGGGTGGTTACTTAGCTACAGGGTAAGCAAAGAGGGGAATGCGGGTAGACGACGTGGAGAGGGAGAGGAGAGCGGAAAAGGGGAGGACTATGTACCAAGACTTTTGCGGGAAGAGTAGGCAACAAATGGAAAGAGAGGAAGGGGCTATGTACATGTAGAAGACGAGGACAGCTGATGCGAGGTAAGCAAGGAGGGGAAAGATGCGGTACGGAAGGTGCGGGCGGTCGTAAGCAAGAGAGAGGGGGAGAGGGGAGCGATCAGGCCTCGACGGCCGTGCTCTTCGGCGCAAAGTAGTCGCCCTTCGGCGCCGCGCCGTCCCAGCCGGGCGTCGTTGGGGGCGCGCTGTTCGCGCGAAGGTGCCGCGGGAGGGGCATGTCGAGGATTGCCTGCGTCGAGGGGTCGACGGCGCTCAGCGGCGCAGCGGGGTCGATGCCCGCCTCGAGCGCCGCCGCCGTGTCGAGGCGCTCGAGGCCGATAAAGTCCGAGTCGGTGAACTCGAGTGCGGGCGGTATGGGCGGCGGAACGAGGGCAGGTGCAATGTCCGAGCCGACGGTCGCGCCTGCAGCGGCAGCAGCGCGGCGGGTCATCATCGAGCGCGTCGACGAGCCGGTCGACTTTGATCCGGGACGCTGCTGCGGGCTCGCGGTCCCCGCTGCCGCAAGCTCGGGCTTAGCGACGACGGGGATGGCGGGTCCTGGGACCTGTGCGCCCGTGTAGGGCGCGCCACCGGGGGCCGCGAGCATGCCGCCGCCTGGGTGGTCGATGAAGGCGTAGACGTCGTCGTCCGTGCCCATCGCGGGCGGGACGGTGTAGTCGAGGTGGAGGATGCGGCCGGCGAGCTGCTCGATCGTGTTGAGCCCCCCGCCTCGTTGGTCGCGGACGATGTAGCCCTGGGCTGTGGAACCGGGAAGAAGCGTCATTCGCTGCTGGAGGGCGCAAAGGGACGAGAAAAGACACACCATGCTCGCACCCGCAACCCTGATGCGCGTGCATGAGCTGGCGCAGCGTGAGCGCCTCCTGGCGAAGCGCAAGCGCCGTTTGCTGAAGAACGTGGTTGCGGTTGCAGAGGTCGGCGGCGACTGTTTCAGCGAGTTGAAAAGGTGAGTCGCGACCGCGAGGATAGAGGGGGGCAAGCAGGACGCACGGCGTTCCAGCGCAGCCGTCTTCTCCTTCTTCTTCTGTCGGCTCTTGCACGCGGCGATGCGGTTGCGCTCGAGGAACTGCTTGCGCTTGGCCGACTCCTCGTCCTCCTCTTCCTCGCCCTCCTTCTTCTCAACCTCGAGCTGCTTAGCAGGCGACGACTTCTTCCGCCCGCCCTTGCGCTTCGGCGTGGGCGCGGGGGTACCCTCCTCCGACGGCCCCGCAATGGATGCAGACGCTGATACGAACGACATCGCGGGCGCCTTGCCCTTCTTGCTCTGCCCGCGCGTGGCGGGCGGGCGCGGCGCAAGCGTCTCGTCGACCGCCTCGGCCTTGACGGTGATGTCAAGCGCGCCCTGGCCCATCGGCAGCGGGTCGTTCTGCGAGAACGTCGCAGTGCCTGCAGCGATCATGGCAGAGCGCTGCTGCTCAAGCTGGGAAAGGAGGGAGGAGGTCGAGGGTTGCGGCGGGCCGATCGAGGTCGTCGGGTAGAACGACGTGTTGACCTGGATATCGCTCGAGCTCCTGGGCGCCTTGCCCTTGACGGAGGGCAGGACGGTGGTCGAATCGGGCGGAGTGTCGATGACGGACGAGGCGGGCGACTCGTCGCTCTCGCGCTCGTTGCCCGAGAAGATCTTGTCGGTCGTAGAGAGGGCCGAGGACGCGAGCGAGTCGATGCGCGGACGCTTCGAAGGCTTGAGGTCAAAGTTGTCGAACGCGGCAATGGGCGCTTCGGAGGAGGAGGGAACGAGGAAGTCGAACGACGAGCCGCCCGGGGTGCGGATCGCCGGGGACGACATGGCGCGCTTGCGCCCGCCGAAGAGCGTTGACGAGGATAGGAGGTCGAACTGGTGCTCGCTGCCCTTGAACCCACCCACCTTGCCCTCCTCGAACGCGCCGCTCGCGACGGAATGCCGCTTGGCACCGCCGCTCAGGGTGAGCTCGAACGGGTTCGGCTCTCCCCTCGTCTCGGCGGCATCGTCGGTGATGGCCGGGGTGAGCCCGCGCGAGGGGTTGAGCGAGTTGCCGAAGAGGGACGGCGTGAGACCGCTCCCGATGGCCCACGGGTTGGGCGAGCCGGACTGGAAGAGCTTGGATGGGGTATCGAGCGGGAGGGAGAAGGTCGGGAAGTCGCCTGCGTCGACAAAGAACGTCAACACGCTGTTCACTCGAGCGCGATCGGGGTCTGCTGCATCGCAGGAGGCGACTCCGCAGTCGCCGAGGGGGATGGAGAGATGCTCGACGAGCGCCGTCCTCGCGGGCCTCGCGCGCATTCGCCCCATGTTCAGTGCGTCTCAAGCACCTCTTTGCACAGCGCGCACGTATCGCAAGCGACGCCAGAGTCGTTCCTCGTAGCATCCTCCTTGCCCGAGCCTGCACCGCGCGCATCGCTCACCCCGGACCTGCTGAGGTTGCTGGAAGAGGGCTGCTGCGGCAAAGGGAATGCTGCTACTCACTCGTGCTGTCGAAGGTCGACTGCATGGCAGGCGCCGGGACGACGGCGTGACTTGCGAAGGAGACTGGTGGGGAGGTGGGGCCGGGGCGGTGTTGCTCGTTGCTGGGTGGGACGGGCTGGGCCGAGGGGCGATGCTATGCACAGGGGGAGGGAGGGCACAGCAGAGGAACAAGCACAGAAGATGCAGCAAGTCGGCGAGAGGGAGGAGGGCAACCGGAGGGAGCGCCCTCCCCTCGCTCCTCGTCTCCCCCTCGAGCCGCTTCGCTTTCCCTTGTCCCGCTTCGCTGAGCCCTGCTTCGCTCCTTTCCGACGCGAACGACCCGAGATCGAGCCGCAGCCTGTCCATGCGAACAAGTCCGACCTGGTGACCTCATCCCCTGGCTCCCCCGGGCAAGGGCAGGTGCTTGAGCCCTCCTCCCGGCGGCGCTTCCGCCGGCTGCTTTCCCTTTTTCAGGGGCGGCTCTGCGCTCTCGCTGCTAGGCTCTCTCTCGCAAGCCCCTGCTCCAGCGCAAACCCTCCAACCAGCCGCCCATGGCCTCCACGGCTTCCCCGTGAGAACGCGTCATTCGCCGCCAGACCGACCTCTGGCTTGCTTGCGCTCGCAGCGGCTCGCTCGCTCGTTGCTCGGGGAGGAGCCCCCCTTTCCGCAGATCGCTTTCGCTTCCTTCGATGGTTGCGCCCAGCAGACCGTGTCCGAGCGGGAGCGAGCCTTGCCCTGCCGGCGCGCCTTCCCGCCGCTTGTTCGCCTGCGGACCGTCATCTGCTGCTTTCTTCAGCGGGTTGCTGCTACAGCTTTTTCGTCGTTGTCCTCTAGTGCAGTTGATCAAGCTGCGTTGGCTGCCAACGGATGTCGCGAAAAGTTGAACAACCTCGAAACCGCAGCGAGAGCCTCCCGGCAGCCTCTCAGCGCCGTCCCGCCGTCAGCAGGTTCGCGCCCGCTCGCCTTTCCCGCTTCACAAAGACGAGGCAGGCATCTGCGGCAATCAGACGAGTCTCGGGATGGGCAAGCGTTGTCCGGCCGGGCGTGCTCTCAGCGAATCTGCGAGCTGCTGGAGCCGGGGCGGCAGGCTCCCTTTCGCTGTTGGCCGCAGGGCTTGACGAGTCTCACCTCTTGGATCCCCCTGCTGGACAGCAAGAAGCGCCGATCTCCCCGTCATCTGGCTTGAAAGGCCTCATCGCAAGGGGTCCAGCGCACCCAACGCTGCAGTCCGTTTCGCAACGCTCTTCCTCTCATCTCCCCTCTTCAACTCGCCCTCTCGCGACCACATGCCTTTCGGCGTACTCGCCCCGCTCGGGCGCCGTTCACGCGCGATTCAACCGAGCCCGCAGGCGCGCACCCGTTTCTTTCGCTGGCCGAGCCGAAGTCGCCGACCCCTTCGGCCCTGCCCTCCGAAAAGCGCTTCGTGCGAATTCCCGCTGACCACGCTGATCGCTGAGGGCGGAGAGTGCGGGAAAAGGCCGCGGGATCGGCGCGTGTCCATCCATATCAGGAGATTGATCGCGGTCGTGCGCCGAGCTTCCTCCCCTGCAGTCCCGCTGCCCGTCGGCCTGCTTTATAGAGCACAAACCCGGTCTGCAAGCGAGATGCATCGCCGTGCCAGTAGCTTTGGCGACTAAAGAGGTACTGCTTCTTCTGCCAGGGAAGGCTCTACACACACCCGTCCCGCCCCGTCCAGCGGGGAGACGTCCGACGCTCAGCAGAAAATGTCCGGGTCCTCAAATGCCTTCTTCTCCCGTGCATCGACTACGGGCGGGCGCAGAAAGTTGTCAGCAAGCTCGCGGCCGGGACGAGTAGGAGAGGATGCACAGTACTGCCCGCCGTACTCCCACCCGTCCTCGCCAACCTTCCTGAACCACTTCGGCTCCGCTGCGCGACCCTCCTTGCGCTTCGAGCGCTGCTTCTCCTCGCTGTGTACATTCCCACCAACATCAGTTACCGCAAGCGCAAGGGATCGAAAGAGCAGCACGCACACAAGCGCCTTGAGCCGCTCCGCCTCGTCGACATCGCCGCGCTCGAACGCGAGCTGGTCGGGACGCAGGCGCGAGTCCGTCGGCGCGACGAGGCCGTTCTCGAGCGAGGTCAGCTCGTTGAGCGTGACGGCGAAGCGCGAGAAGCCGTAGTAGCGCTCGGGGTCTGCTCGAGCTACAGGTCAGGACCGCCGAAGGAAGAGAGGGAAGGGAGGAGGGACATACTGGGCGGGAACTCGGCGATCTGCCACAACCGCGTAAAGTTGTTCTTACCCTCCTTCTTGACAACCGCCTCGTCCCATCGCCCCACCAGCTCGACCTGCACGTTCCCGCTCTCGTCGCACACCTTCCCCTCGATCTTGTTCCGGCCGCTCAGCCCTCCCCACGTCGACCCCTCCTTGAAGGCGACAGTCGCCTGCGCGCCGGACAGCGACGTCATAACGACGAGATCGCCAACGACCTCGAGGTACTTAGTCCCCGCGACGAGATTGCGCACGAACGACGACGGCTTGCGGATCGTGAAGACCTCGTTGTTGTCGTTGAATCGGACGCAGTACTCGCCGTTTACAAAGACCTCCCTACGCTCAGACAGCGGAGCGTCAGCGCTGCTTCCATGCAGGAGACGGAGACAACGCACATCGACCGGCCCCAGAATTTCTGGCTCGGCGCGATGTGCCCAAAGACGTGCCAGCCGCGCTCAGGCGCATCGCCGGCAAAAGCGAGGACAGGCGGGTGGTGCGAGACCTTTTCCGAAACGAACTGGAAACCTGCGGGTGAGGGCGGGATCGGGTCAGCGGGCAAAAAGCGGCAGAGAGAAGGCGGAACGCGCCCTTCTCGGGTCTGATGCATTCGTACGTCTCGCCGAGGAGCGGGTTGCTATCAAGTTGGCGAGAGTCAGCCCCACGTCTTCCGACAACCAGTACGTCCACCGGCACGCGCCAGCCAAGCGAAGCTGCGGAGACAAGCGATCGCCTACGCACAAGGGTTTCCTCGAGCTCCTGAACTTGTTCCCCGAGGTCCCGCTCACAGCCCACACCGCGACGAGCGTCAACCTCTCTATCGGGTCCTGCGTTGCGGCCGCGCGGTCGAGCAGCTCCGAGTACTCGAGCTCTTCGGCCAGCCGCTGCAGCGCAGAGAGCGGCTCATTCATCGTGACAGGGAACGAGATGGTCGAGAGATCCTGCGCCGTGGAGGGCGTCAGCGAGGCGAAGAAGGGAGGAAGGAGATGGAGGAAGGCACCTTGCCGACGTTCTTCCGGAGCATGCTCAGCATCGAGAACTCGTCGCCCGAAACCGGCGCAGGCAGCTGCGCACGGCGCTGCACCTCCTTGGGCGGCTGCTCCGCACCCTTCGCGACGGCGCTCGAGGGCGCCTCCTGCGCGCGCTTCTCCTGCGCCTCGACCCGCGCGGCCTCGACGTCCGAGAGGAACTCATCCTCCGTCTCTTCGCCGCTCTCGCCCTCGTCCTCGTCCTCGCTCTCCTCGATCGTGCTCGCCTCCTCCCTCCCCGTCCGCCTCTCTTCCTCAGGGCTGCTCTCCCTCTCCCTCCCCGTCTCCTCCGCGCCGAGCCAATCCTCATCGACGAACTCGCCCGGGATGGCAGCGACCGCGTCGTGCCAGTCTTCGCCGCCGCCGTCGCTCCACATGCTCGAGAAGCTCGCGCGGCTGCTCGCGCGGCTCGGGGCGCCGCGCGTGTGGGTGGGGTAGAACACCCCGCTCGAGGCGAGCGCTACGGCGGGTGAGCGCGAGGCGTACAGCGACGCTCCGGGGGAGGCGGCGCGCTCGGCGGGTACGAGGGGGAGGGCCGGTAGAGCGTGCACAGCCGCGGACAGCTGCGCACGCTGGTGCTTGAGGGTCACGACTGCGCTCTGTAGCTGCCGGAGGAGGAGTTCGTTTGAATGCGGTGGCGATGGGCGCGCGTCGAGGTAAGTGGATGATGGGTGGTCCTCCGGCGAGGGTGACGTCGTGAACGGAACGGGAAGCGTCGCGCCGTTCAGCGCGAAAGGTGAAGGCTGCCCCGTCCCTGCGCCGGACGCGCCCGAGAAAGAGGGCGAGCGCGCCGGGTTAGGATTCGGGCCCGAGGTGCTGTTCGAGCGCTTGCCGAGGAAGCGGAACTTGCTGCTGCTTCCGCCCGTATTGTTCGGAGACACGCCGAGCTGTGACGGCGACTGCTGCTGCGCTTGCGCATGTGCGTGCGAGTGCTGATCCGCCTGCCGAAGCTCTTGCGCGAGGAGCTCGATGTCGGCGACGGGCTGTGCGCGTGTCCCTCCGTCAGCCCTGCCTTCCCGCCTAGGCACAGAATTAGCCGCACCTGATGCAGCCTTGCCAGCGCCTCCAGCACGCGCTCAATCGCTTCCTCCCTCTGCGCGCCCTGCTCCGGCACACCCGCCATCTCTCCCGGGCTCGCAACAAGCCCGTGCGCATGGCCCGCATCTCCGCTCGTCACCTGCGCGACAGGAATGAACTGCTTGAGCGCCGCAGCCCAGCGATCAAAATCCTCGAGCTGCGGGCACAGAATGTCCTTCGTCAGAGCGCGCCAACACAGAGGGGGAGAGTGGGGACGCACGGTCAGTGCCTTGCAGTGATACACGGTCGTGCCGCCGTCAATGTGGAACGTGCGGTGCTTCCGCGACGCCGAGATGAATGCCAGCGAGACGAAGATCGAGTCCCGGAGGGGCGAGGTGGGGTTGAAGGCGTACGAGAGCGCGCCTGTGTGCGATTTGAGGTCGGTCAGCGGATCGGGCGTAGACACTCGACTACTCCGGTGAGGGGACGCGTGGCCGGAAGAGAAGCACCCCTTGCGTTCAACCCGAGATGGCTGCACCGGAGGAAGAGGGGACGCACCACTCGCAGTCAGGCGAAAGTACCGCCTCGCCATGCCCTGCATCTTCTTACGCTTCTTCTTGAGGAGGTACCCCTCCATCACGACGCCTCCTTGTCCCCCTCCTCCAGCGAGGGCGGGCTCGTGCACCGCAACGGGTGCGGGCGGCGGGGGATGGGCAGCGACTGTCCCTGACCGCGGGTAGGTCGCAAGCGGCGGAGTGAGGGCGGCCATGGTCGCTGCGGCCCTTCTGCTTTTTGCTGGAGAGGGACGCAGAGGGCGAGTCGCGGTCTCGAGATGGATGAACGCCTCGGAGCGAAACGCGGGGAACGCAAGCGCGTGTGCCGAGGGTGCTCCAGCAGTGGCCGGAGGAGCTGTCTGAGCTACGGAGCGTCCAGTCGTCTGCGCAGGTGCAGCAAGCGCGACGAGCGGGCGGCGGCAGAGTCCGGAGCGGACGCGGCGACTTCGCGGACGAGATGAGGACGACGGCTTCGCCTTCGGCGAGTACGTCTCCAAGACGGTAGCGTGCGGGCGAATGGCACTCCGAGGACGCTCCTGTCGGGATCAGCTCGCTGGACGGGCGGGGCGGGTCGTCCTCCCGCCCCTCTCCTCCGCGTCGCCGAGTCCAGCAAAAGGAGGCCTGGGTACTAGTACTGCAAGGACGAAAGACAGGCGGACAGAACTACTAGGTGAAAAGACGAGGAGTGAGAGGAGGAAGGGAACAGGAGCGAACGACGGTGGGCGGATGCGCACGCAGAGGAGGAAGGGGAGGGACATTGCCGGCATGACAACGACCGCACACTCGACGGCGCTCGCCGCGACTGCAATCGCCCATCCCTGCAATCCGCGCGAGACGAGCGAAAGGAAGGGGGCGGGCGGGAAGATGTGGGCGACGCCGGATGTCGGCCGAGGAAGTCGAGGAAAGGCAGGAAGAGGGGAACGAGCGGCGGGGTGACGGCGGGGCGAGGCGGAGGGACAGCGAAATGGGTATCGGGTGCGCTGCGAGAACAGCAAGCACAGCACAGGGTAGACGACGATCGTGAGGGGGAATCGGTGGTCGCGGCGAGGTGAAGGCGCGCACGAGCCGGGGAATGCGAGGGCGAGGGAGGGATGGACAGGCGGAGGCGGGCGAGGCGAGGGGAGCTGCGTGGTGCTCACTGCACACTGCAGCACTGTTCACGGCGCCGGGACGAGCTCGATCAGCGGTGCACGCGAGGACAAGGTCGCCCGAACGAGCGAGGCGATGAGAGGAGGAAGACGCACGCCGCCGCTGGCTTGTGGTGCGTACGGGTCCTCGCCCTTCTGGACCGGGCCCCATACAGACGGCACGAGGTAGTCGCGGGTAGTCTTGCAGTAGCGGATGAGGCTGCATTGCGGGTCGGGCAGGTCGAGGCGGCGGGGAAGGAGGGGACGGTGCACAAGCTGAGAGCGTCAGTGCGGGTTCTCGTCACGGGGACATACGTGCAGGCAGCTGAAGGGAGTGTGAGACGGACCTTGCGCTTGCCTCGGAGACGCGCACGCGCTGGCGCTCGAGATCCTCACGGAGACGCTGGTTGTGCTCTGTCAACCGCCGGAGCTTAAGCTCGCTGCAGAGAGGCGTCGCAAGGGATCAGCATGGTCACTGAGAGCCGTATGGATCCGTACGAGCCGCTGATCGGGCCACGAGGGCGCGAGACAGGCGAGGGATGGGCCGAGAGGGACAAAAGGGCGCAGGAGGGGGAGCGGGTGGAGCGGGCAACGAACCTCATCGAGGGCTTGCCGGCGTTCTTGCCCGACATGGCTGTGCGTGTGCGGGAGAGGTGGGGAGAAGGTGGCCTGGCGGGAGGCGGAGAGAGGCGAGGCAAGGGCTCGAGATGGAGAGACGACGACGAGGTGAAGGGTGGAGCCAGGCGCGGGTGGTGCGGGACAAGCGAGGGGGCGCGTGCGAGGGCGAGTGGTGGTTGCGAAAGTTGCGCGTGTGCCCGGGTGTGCCTCTGTGCAGCTGTGCGTGGCTCTGGGAGGGAGCGGCGGGCGGAGGAGGGGCAGCGAGGGGAGGCGGGCCTCTCGCCGCGGTCTGGGCCTCGGCGACGAGGACCGCAGCGCGGGGAGATCCTCCTTGTCCGAACTCGCTCGCCCGCTCTCTCTCCTGGACGCACGGGCTGCTAGAGGAATCGCACCCGCTGCAAAGGCACTTACGCCCCATACAACCCCTGCCCGTCTCGCTCCTCCCGAGCGAGCTCGTTCTCGTTTCACCTTCACCCCTCTCCCGCCTGTCGCCGTCGCCGTCGCTCTCCGCCTCGCTCCCCCGGCCGACGCTTTCACGCTCGTTGGCTTTACTTCGGCCGCCTGAACTTGCCTCGGTGTACCAGCACAGGGCGTATAACCCCTACCGCCTTTGCCGCCCACCCGCTTCCCGCTTCCTACTGCCGGAGCGATCGAGCGTTCGTCGCCCGCCTCCCCCGCGCGACCGCACAAGTCGACGATGGATGGCTATCCGCCTCCATTCGTCTCGACGCCCCTGCCAGCCCGTGCAGGCCAGAAGCGCCCCGCCGCCGACCCTGACCTCAGCCCCGCCTCCTTCGCTGCTGCGAGCCCCGCCCACGCTCAACATCAGCCGCTGCGCACATCGCCCGATCACCCGCATCCGCCGGGCAGCTCTCGCGACGCATCTAGCGGGCCGGGGTCCGCGTACGGCGACGCGGGCGTCAAGAATGAAGACGGCGATGCGGGCGGAGGTGGGGGCGGCGGGAAGCGCACAAAGACGGGCGCGCCGCCGCTCAAGAGGGGCAATGCTTGCACTCTCTGCAGGAAGAGGAAGCTCGTGCGTTGAGTCGCTCTGGGCGATAAGAGCGCCAGAACTGACTCTGCCTCGTTGCCGATGTAGCGCTGCGACGGCGTCCGGCCAAAGTGCGGCACCTGTCTGCGCCTCAATCACGAGTGTGTCTATGGCGGTGCGCTCTTTGCGCTCTATGTTGATGCTCGGAAGGGAGAGACTGACGAACTTGGGCAAGCAGATCCAACGCAGGAGCGCATTGCTGAGCGGCACCGCGAGCTGGAGGACCGCATCCGTGATTCTGCGCTCCTTGTCTCTCGCTTCTCGAGTACCGCACTTACACTTCACACCCTCAGGCTCGCTCGAGGCCGAGCTCGAGATGTACAAGCGCGGTGGTGCCCCGACTCCGGCACCCTCGACCGCAGCGTCCTACTCGCCGTACCCTCCCTCGCTCGCTGCCCGCCCCTCTGACGCGGGCTACACCCCGTTGAACGCTGCGCACGCACTCGATGCCTCGCTGGGCGGCCCATCCCCTTTTGCGCCCCTCCAGCCACAACAGCACGTTTACGCCGCAATGCCTGCCGCCGATTTCCCACAGTACCCAACGCAGCAGCTCCCGATCGAGTCGCCGTACATCTTCCAGGGCGGCGGCGTGCACCCGCAGCAGTCGCCCGTCGCGCACGGGCATGCGCCTCTCCCGCCCGGCTACCCGCAGCAGTCGCCGCTGAGGAACGGACACGTCGCGCTCCCGCCGTCCTTCCCGCGGCGCGAGAGCGAGGCGTTTCCGCTCCCTCCGCGTGAAGGGGCGTACATTGCGCCTCAGCAGACGACATCGACGACCTCGCCGCAGCATCCCGTCCCGACGCAGGCGCACCTCCAGAGCTTCCCGTTCACGATCAATCCGACGCCGCAGCTTGCGGACCTGATCAACCCGCCATCGGCGACGAGTGCGCCGCAGTTCTCGCCCCGGACGGAGCCGTCGGCCGGCACGGGCGCCACGGCGGCGCAAGGCGGGCCGGGAATGGCAGTATACAGCGACGCGGCCGTGCAGCCGTTATGGGGAAGCGAGCTCCCCGCGCTCGAGCTGATGCTCGAACTTGCGGACTTGTACTTCACGACTCTGCACGCGCACCTTCCCTTCCTCCACCGCCGCCGCTTCCTCTACACGCTGCATCACCCCGCCTCGCTCGCGTCCCCGCCGTCGCAGGGTCTCATCTTTTCCGTGCTCGCGCTCGCGGCCGCGTACCACGACTCGGGCGCTGTCCGCGCGCAGGGGCCGATCTGGTACGCGCTCGCACGGCAGAAGGTCGACGCCGCGATCAACGCGGGGCTGCACTCGCCGCTGTCGCCCGCGGGCACGAGCGGCGCGGGCCGCGCGGCGACGTTCACGGTCGAGATGGTGCAGGCGCTGTGTCTGCTCTCGCTCGTCGAGATGGGCGTGAGCGACCATCAGCGCGCGTTTCTTAGCATGGGGCAGGCGGTCCGCATCGCGGCCATGCTCGGCCTGCACCGCATGGATGAGGACCGCGTCGCCGAGCGGACGGGTGCGATGCGCGAGAAGCGCCTTCGCCCGCCGGCACTGCACCCGCTCCCAACCGACGCGGTCCTGCTCGAGGAGTGCCGGCGGACTATGTGCACTGTGTACGTCCTCGACCGTTTCGAGAGCGCAACCGTCGGCTGGCCCGCCGCCATCGCCGAGGGTGACGTGCGCGTCCTCCTTCCTTGCGTCGACGAGCTCTTCGAACAGGGCACGTGTGACCCGAACGGCGCGGACAACCCGCTATGGTGGCCTGCGGACGAGATCGGCACGAGCGCAGAGCAAGGCTGGAAGGGCATCATGGCCGAGGCGACGGCGGAGAAGAGGGGCGTCGCGTTTTCGAGCGACGGCGTAGGCGAGGGGGACGAACCCGAGGCGATCCCACCTGCGGGGAGCAAGCCGACAACTCCCGAGGTGGGCACTTTCGCCTGGCTGTGCCGCGTCGTCTGGCTTGGCGGGCGCATCCAGGCCGAGACGTACCGCGCGTCGGGCCCGCCCGCTGGTGGGCCGTGGAACAAGCATGTCGACCTCGACCCGCTCGACTCGGCGGGCGACTCGCTCGAGATGGACAACGTTCTCGAGTACGTCCGTAGCCAGTTCATCGAGAAAGCGGCGAGGAAGGCCCAGCAGGGCAAGGGCGTCGACGGGCCGATGATCATGATCCTCCTCTTCCTCAACTGGTGCGTCCCGTCTCCCCACCCTTACCCTCTCTTGAGTCGATGGGGGCTAACATTGCGCATGTGCACGCAGCATGTTCTGCAACCTCTTCCACCTTCGTGCCTCGTCAGGCCTCTCGCGCTTCCCGTGGGACCCGCACAGCGCGATCTACATCGGCTCGAGCGAGTACGCGATGAAGCGCTGCTGGGACGCTATTCACTCGATGCACGAGATCCTCGCGCAGCTGTCGGCGCATGAGAACGCCCACACGAGCCTCCACCGGAGCAGGGCGACGACGTACACCGCTTTCGTGCCCTGTGCGTTGCGTTTCAGTCCATTCCCAGAACATTGGCTGACTCGTGGTCGCTCGCGCAGACGTCCTCTACGCCATCGCTTTCGACGCCAAGTTCGCCATCGGCGACTGGACGGTCTTGAGTGTGTCTCCATCTCCTCCCTCTCTCCCCTGTCGTCAACCCCCTGTGCTCTTCCGCAAACTGGTTGCCTACTCCCGCGCTGACCCTGTTCACACTCAGTCGCCGCCCGTGACCGGTCCGAGTCGGTCATGGCGCACGTAGCGCGGCACGACCTCCCCTCGGGGGACGACGCGTTCCCGCCGTCATATCTCGACCAGCGGATCGCCTTCGTCAATATCGCGTGCGACGCAATGGAGCGGATCGGGACGGTGTGGCCCGTCGGGAAAAAGGTGCGCCCCTGGCTTCCTCTCTTTCCTCCCTCGCACGCGAAATGGTGCTGATAGGGGGATCCTCGCACGCAGTTCGCGGCGATGATTCGCGGCGACTGTGCACGGCTCGTCTCGCGCTCGTACGCGCGCGCGGCGGCGCAGGCGGCCATGTCTCCACAGCAGGCAGCGCCGCCGACGCTGTATGCGCAGGCGCCGAATGGGAACGGTGCAGGGCCGGGAGCGGGAGCAGGAGGCTCGCCGACAGTGCCGCCGCGCGGGTACGCGGCGCAGGCGGGGGCGTGAGCGTGGAGAGGAGAGGAGAGGAGGTGTAGAGCTACATTGGCCAACGGAAAGACGCCCACGAAGGCGTGCTTGCTTGTTCCCTCACATTCAGAGCCCGGGGTCGTGAAAGCACAGCATTCTACGGGGTTGCAACAACAGGGGAGGTATTGCGGATCTACTTCGAGAGCCCGCCGACGCGCCTACGCCGGCTGTATTAGCCTTCTCACGCCGTCCTCCTCGCCTCACGCCGCTAGACGCCCTCGTGGAAGTGCACCGGCCTCGGTCTGACGACCCTCTCAGCCTCGGTCACCATCGCCGGCGGTGCCTCCTCCATTTCGCGGACGTTGCGCTCGTGGACCTCGTTGCGGTGCGCGCGGACGCTGTCCTCGGATCCGAGGGCGATCATCGCGCACAGGGGGTTCATCAGGAGCCCGAGGAGGAAGCCAAAGATCCCTTTGATGATTTCGGGGATCCAGGTGTGCGCCATGTTGCGCCCGCCATAGAGCGCTGCCGGGGTATGGGGGGTTAGCGGGACTGGAAGCCGAGCGGGGCGGGGAGGGGCGTACGCGCGATGATGGCGATTGCGATGGGCCAGTAGACGAGGAAGAAGAGCGCGGAGAGGACCGAGCCTGCTCGTGGACGACGACCTAGGTACTCTACGAAAGAAGGGCGAGAGAGAATAGGCACGACGCACCCTTCCACACGCTCCAGAAGAGCCGCACCGCCAGCTCCTTCCACGTCAAGCTCCAGTCAAAGATGTCGTTGACGTGCGAGCCGGAGAAGAAGTGCAGCCCGCGGCCGAGCCCATGTCTCTGGTGGAATGTCCGCCAGAGCTTGGAGCGGCGCGAGGTCGCCGCTTCGGGATCGGCGCCTTTCACAACAGCGAATTGTGTATCGGGCTGTGAGGAGAAGCGTGAGTACGGGTTGAAGAAGAGGGTAGAGCGAGCAGCGCACCCAGGGATACGGGAATGCGTCCATCCCGCCATGCCGCATATCAACGTGCACCATGCCCGAGGCAATGACAAAGGTGAGGATGCCCTGTGAAGCCGCAGAGAAGGCGACAGGGAAGGTTAGTCCATAGCTCGGCATGCAGAAGAAGTGCGGACGCACCTGGATGAAGACGGTGACGGCCACATCGCCCGCGATGGTGTTATGCCGGATGTCCCACATCGTGATGGTGTCCTGCGGGTCAATGGTGCGATACATGGCGCAGCTGCGGACAAGGAGGCGAGAAGAGCAAAGGAACGCAAGAGCAGGAGAGCACAAGGCGAGTCAGCTTGACATCGTGCATCTCGGCTGAACGGACCATACGCACGCCACGCCAAAGTTGGCGCTCCCGTCAATGATGGCCGCACCGAGCATTTGCGGCCCGACGATGTAGAGGATCTGCGAGCGGGTCGAGGGAGGGTCAGCCAACTCGAGGAGGCCAACGGTGGGGGCTGAGCGCACCTGCTTCCAGCTGAGCGGAGCGGGCAAGCCTAGCGGGTTCTTCCAGCTGATCGGCCGTGACCGCCCTTCGACGCATTCGTGCTCGACCGGGCGCTTGAGGACCGGTTCGCTCGGGACGGTGAACGCGCGGGGGCGCGGCATGGCGGGCGCTCGAGGCCCTCGGAAGAGCGGTACAGGCTTGCAGACCTAGCGTCTGGCGTGAAGCGGGAACGACAGAGTTGAGGTGAGCGGACGTCGATCAACGCGGGGTGCGTTCGCCGAGGAGAGGTCGAGGCGGCTTCGGCCGTGTTGTCGGCTCTCGTGCGAGGGTGGGACTGGCTGTGGCATGAAGGACTGGCTAGTGTTCAACTGGGCAGTGTATCCAGGCGAACGAGGGCGGATGGACGCTTCTGCCGCTGCTCGCCAAGGACTCCCTTGAAACGCTCCCGCTCTTCTCAAGAGGCACAGGATGAGGTAGCTGGAGACGCGCGTGCATTCCAGTCCGTCGTCGAGCTCTGCCAACCGACACGAAGCCCGCCTCGATCGGCTCATCCGCCGCCTAGCCTCCGCTTCTGCTCGACCTCGTCCCTTCGTCCGTGACTCGACGTCCGCTTGTACGGCTGTCGAAGGAGATGTCCCTCCCCCACGCTGAAGCCCCTCCTCGTCTGAGCAAGAGGATGGAGGCACTTGTCCTCGGCGGGAAGAGATCCGCCCGTGCAAAAGTGCAGGGAACGGTGGATCTGACGCGAAGCAGCCCGGCGTTTAGCGCCCGTGCGCCATGCCTACGCCTGCGGAGCAAGCGCAGACGGGACGAACGAGCAACTCAACGCTCGCCCTCGGGAGCTGCATTGTAGTTTGATGGAGGTCAACCTGGGCAACAGCCGCGCGCGCGAAGTCGAGCGCGTGGGCAAGGGGGAACTCGCAAAGAAGCAGCTCTTTCTTAGCGCCTGTGTTGGGTGGGCAAACAGCTGTAAGAGGCTCCGCATAGGTTTTCTTCAAGGTGACCTCGCCACGGCAGATCCAGCAGGCGAATGCGACGAGCAGACCCTGCGTGGTCGGTCGTCCGCTTGGTCGCCCGCGGGCGCATCCTCCCTCTCCCCTCCGGTTCTCTTCGTCGACAGGTGAGGCCACGCTCCTCGTTGCTGCGAGCTCTGCACATTCCCTGCGGCCGCCTGCACACCCTATCGCGCCCAGCCCGCCGCCGCGACACCTCTCCCCTCGCCCGCCGACCTTTTCTCCCGCGCATCCCGTCGCACCTCCCCCTCGACGCACGCACGGATCGTGAGCAGCCAGATCGGTGCCGAATGGAGCAGGACAGCGCTGCGAACTGGAGCTGGGCGCTACGACGGGCGGGGGAATCCGCGAGGGCTCGCGCTCGACCCGCAAAGTCGCTGCTCGTGTCGACTCCCGCCGCTGACCCTCTCTCCTCCTTCTCTTCCTGCCTCTCTCCAGGTCGGCTAGGATGTCTCACAGGAAGTACGAGCACCCCCGGTGAGTGCTGCTTTCTCTGCCTTTCCCAACCCCGTCTCGTCGAGCTGACCCGTGCTCCACCCACCCGCTCTCCCGCTTAGCTGCGGTTCCCTCGGGTTCCTCCCGCGCAAGCGCGCCGCCCGCCACCGCGGAAAGGCGAAGAGCTTCCCCAAGGTACACTTCGCGCCTCTGCTTGAGCATGCGCGAGGCTGACCGGGTTCCCCCTCCGTTCTCCCCCTTCCTCCCCCGTCAACAGGACGACCCGAAGGCGCCGGTCCACCTCACCGCCTTCCTCGGCTACAAGGCCGGCATGACCCACGTCGTCCGCGACCTTGACCGCCCGGGCTCGAGTGCGTTTCCCGCTTCACACCGCCACCTGGACTTGGGCTGACCCGACCTCTCGCTCGCGCGCAGAGATGCACAAGAAGGAGGTCGTCGAGGCCGTCACCGTCATCGAGACCCCGCCCATGGTCGTTGTCGGTGTCGTCGGCTACGTCGAGACGCCGCGTGGCCTCCGCTCGCTCACCACCGTCTGGGCTGAGCACCTCTCGGACGAGGTCAAGCGCCGCTTCTACAAGAACTGGTACCGCTCGAAGAAGAAGGCGTTCACCAAGTACGCCAAGAAGCACGCCGAGTCGGGCTCTGCCTCGTCGGTTGCCCGCGAGCTCGAGCGCATCTCGAAGTACTGCTCGGTCGTCCGCGTCCTCGCCCACACCCAGATCCGCAAGACCGGCCTTGCCCAGAAGAAGGCTCACCTTATGGAGATCCAGGTGCGTGCTCTCTTGCTCCCGCCGGCTCGGCGGCGAGACTGACTCTCCCCTCCTGTGCAGGTCAACGGTGGCTCGGTTGCCGACAAGGTCGAGTTCGCCAAGTCGCACTTCGAGAAGACCGTCGACATCACCTCGATCTTCGAGCAGGACGAGAACATCGACATCATCGGTGTCACGCAGGGTCACGGCTTCGAGGGTGTCACCCACCGTTGGGGCACGAAGAAGCTCCCGCGCAAGACCCACAAGGGTCTCCGCAAGGTTGCTTGCATTGGTGCCTGGCACCCGTCGAAGGTCATGTACTCGGTCGCGCGCGCCGGTCAGGACGGTTACCACCACCGTACCGAGCTCAACAAGAAGGTCTACCGCATCGGCAAGGCCGACGATGAGGGCTCGGCCTCGACCGAGTTCGACATTACCAAGAAGGCGATCACCCCCGTCGGTGGCTTCGTCCGCTACGGTATCGTCAAGAACGACTGGGTCATGATCAAGGTGCGTCGCGACGCGAGTGTGGCGTTATCTCGAGCGAGTCGCTGACCTTGCCCTCTCGTTGTGCAGGGCTCGTGCCCGGGTGTCGTCAAGCGCGTCGTCACTCTCCGCAAGTCGCTCATCACGCACACCTCGCGCGCGGCGCTTGAGAAGATCAACCTCAAGTTCATTGACACGTCCTCCAAGTTCGGGTGCGTGCTCGCTTTCTTCTTCCACGGCCCACCCTTCCGCTACACGATGCGATCGTTGCCCATGGCCTGGGTCGAGGCGCTTGTTGCCCATGGCCTGGGACGAGTCCTCGACGCCGCCCCGGCCCTGCCTCCTCTCCCCTCCTCCCCCAGGTCTTCCCCTCGACCTCCGTGCATCGTACTGACGTGCACAAACTCCCCAGTCATGGTCGTTTCCAGACGCTGGACGAGAAGAACGCGTTCCTCGGCCAGCGCAAGATCAAGTCTGCGTAAAAGGGCCTTGGCGAGGGGCTGGCAGCGATGTAGCGAGCCGTGCAACTTTCATCCTAGCCTCACCGAGCGTCCCGTCTCTCTCGCAAGCTTGATTTGTTTGTGGAATGCAAGTCAGAGAAACTGGGAGGAACCCCTTCGGCTTGAGTATGACGACGACCTCCTGTTTTCCGGCCTTTGCCCACTCTCCTCAAACAAAGTTCGCCTGCCGCGGTGTTGAGATTAGAAACGTCGCTGTCGGACGGGGGCCTGCCGCGCCGCGCGACCGCTTGCTTGCTGGACTACACGCGCTCCCCAAGCACGGGCATCTTGCTGAAGGGACCAGCCTCGCTAGCTTGACTTTCTCTCTACCCGTCGCTTAGCTTGAAGTGCTCGCCGCACCTTGCGCGCTTCTGCAAGGGCGCCCTGCTCGCTACCTCGATGGTCTCAGCTGCCCACCATCTCGACCGAGTCCTCCGCGGAGGTCAACTGGCGCGAGCCCTTGCACAGTTTCTTTTCCTCCTACCCTTTCCTGCATCTGCTCTACTGCTTTGAAGGCGCTTCCCGCTCTCCCTCACGCTCACCGCGGCGGCTGCCATCGCCTCCCCGAACCGCTTCCTCCTCGGGCGTGTCGTCTACGACTCATCCGGTCTCGCCCCGTTCAACGCAATTCCGGCCGTCCTGCCCCGTCTTCCGTACGCCTACCATGGGCTCGAGCCGACGATCAGCAATACAACTATGGTCAGAGGCGCTGCAACCGGCTCCCTCCGAAAGCGGATGAGGCTGACCTCCTCTCTCTGGCCTTCTGCAGACCATTCACTATGGGACGCACCATGCGACATACGTCAGGAACTGCAATGCGGTGCGTTCCACGGCCTCAGCCTCTTCCCATCACCTTCACCCGCCCTCCCCCTCGACTTGCGAAGGTCATCTGGCTCAGCCTCCCGCCCCGACCGCAGGCCATCGCCAACACGACGAGCGCTATCGAGGCGGGCAACGTGCCCGAGGTCGTTAGGCTGATTACCCTGCTCAACTTTTATGGCGGCGGTACGCCCTTTGAGCTTTTCCCGTCTCATCTCTCGCGTTGGAACGCCCGCTGACAACGCAACTGGCACGAGCAGGCCACATTCTCCACGTGAGCCCATTTAGTCCTCCGAAGCCGATCTAGCACGCTTGCTGAGCGCTCCCCTTTGCTACCCACACGCAGTCGCTTTTCTGGCGCAACCTCGCCCCGTCGCATCGCGCAACTCGTCCAGCCCCTCGCGGCGTGTTCCCGCCCGGCGCTCTCCTCGACAAGCGTGTCAATATGCACTTCGGTACGCTTGCGCACCTTAAAAGCGAGATGCACGCGGTCGGCCTTGCGGTGCGAGGGAGCGGTTGGGTCTGGCTGGTGGTCAACCGCGACAACAATGCGGTGCGCCCTCCCCTCGCCTCCTTTAGCCGTCCGCATACACCAAGCATACTCGTGTGAACGCTAGCTTCCCTCCCGCTTTCGCCCTCCCTGTCTCCCGCCCTCTTACGCCCGCAGCTCGAGGTCGTCCGAACGGCGAATCAGAACATCCCGCCCCCCTCGCAGGTCCCCGTCATTGGGATCGACGTCTGGGAGCATGCGTACTGGTACGACTACGTGAGTCCATGTCTCCTTCCCCCCGCACGTTGCGGCCTTACCGCTCGTGCGCGCTGCCCGCCCGCAGCGCCCGCACAACCGCGCCGGCTACCTTCGCGCTATCTGGGCGGTCATTAACTGGAAGGAGGGGTAGAGGCGTCTCGCTGCAGAGCTGAGCGGGCATCAGTGGTGGTGAAGGAGCTTGCTTGACCGGGAGGGAAAGACAGACCCTAGCTTGTGCAAGGCTACTTCTGGGACCGTTCATCAGGCAGACTCAGTCTTCTCTAGACTGGAGCGCAGGCGTCTATCCGAGCCAAGCAAAGGGAAGCCAAGTACGACCCTGCGAGAATATGCGAAATGGCGAGGTGGGAAGGAGGCGAAGGTGAAGAGGCGCGAGACGCGGGACAGACTGCGCGCAGCCCTTTGCTTCGACCCTCTACTGGGCCCTGCGCGTGCTGGAATACGCAGCTCAGTGGATCCATCACCATCACGCCTCTCCTTCGGCGGTCAGACTCATCCGCCGTGACTTGCGAAGGTCTACCGCGCTCGCGCCTTTTCTAGCCTTGTGCAGGCGCAGCGCGGTTCGTACTTCGGGTACAGCCTGCGAGAGAGATCAGCTAAGATGTGTTGTATGCGATAAGGCTAAGAGTCTACGCTAAGGTGATACTATGCACAAAACTACGCCTTCCCGCCCTCCTGCTCGCAAGTAAGAAGCCTCCTCTCCCAGTCCCGCCCCTCGAGCTCTTCCGCCGCACGGCGCTCCTCGTCGCGCCCAAGCTGTACCCGCTTGACGCGCCAGCGCTGGTCGTTCCTCTCGCGCTCAAGCGCGCGCCGTGCGAGACGCACGATCTCGTCCTCGTCGTTCTCCCTTCCGGCGGGTGGAGGCTGAATCAGCGCTGAGAGGAGATCGGCCATCGGCGCCGTGCTCGAGAGCTCAACCGTGAGGCAGCCCTTCTCACCGCGCCTAAGCTTCGTCGGTGTCGTCCGCACGCCGCCCTTCTTGCTTGGCGAATTCGACGGCGACGAGCCCGGCCGCCCACGCACGGCGACGAACCCGCCCAGGTCCTCGACCATGTTGAGCGTCTCGACGAACGCGGCCTGGTCGAGCGACGACGGGCGGAGGACGTCCTCCCGCCGGACGAGCTCGCGGTAGACCTTGTACGCTGCGTCAGTCGTGACGCGCGCTGCCTCGTACGACGACGACAGGCGATCGAGCCCTGCGCAGCCGCCGGGCGAGGATGACGGGGACGGAAGGTCCAGCCGTGAGAGCGCGATCATCGTCGAGACGAGGACGAACCGCTGGTGCGGCCCGCCCTGAAGGGCAGTGAGGCGCGCAGCAAGCGTCGGCCCGGCCGTCAAGCCCGACGACGCCGCGAGCGCAGCGGAGACATGCGACATCTTTGCCTTTGGCGCCGTAGCGGGCGTGAAGGACGAGAGGTCCGCCAGTGCAGTGGCCTGCTCGTACGCGACGGCGGCGATCGCACGGCGGACTACATCGAGGATCGTGCGCACGTCTCCCGTGCCGGCTGCCACCTTCTTGGCGCAGCGCTCGAGCGCGGGCTTGTCGATGAGAGGGAAGGTCTTCTTCGCCGAGGCGGGTTCGGGCGGGGGCGAGTCGAAGGGAGTGGCGATCGCGGACGAAAGGGGGGCGAGGTGAGGGTACGCGGGCGCGAGGAGCGTGAGGCGCTGGTCGACGATGGCCACGAGCTCCTGCCAGCTGTACGGCTTGAAGTGGAGGCGGACCGGCTTGACGGGCGTGAGGAGCGGGTCCGCCTTCGCTTTGCCCTTGCCTTTGAGGGGTGACGGAGCGTGCGAGATCGAGAGTGCCGACAGCGTCAGGTCGTTCGCGATGCCGACGAGGGTGAGCGGGGAAGCGGGGATGGACGCGAGCGCGAAGAGGGCATCGAGGAGGTCGGGCTGCTGGGACGACGGGAAGCGAGCCGAAGCAGCATTCCGAGCGACGAGGTGGTCGATCTCGTCAAGTACGAGAAGGCTGTCAGAGGGGATGGTTCAGCGCATGTCGTTGAAGAGCCCGAAAGTGCGGAACGCACTATTTCCTCCCGTCCCTCAGTCCCCGCTCGAACCGCTCCTTCGCCCTCAATGCATCGTCGGCGTCCATGTCGACATCGAGCACCGCGCCCAGCCGCTCCCAGGCCTTGTCGCCGTCAACCCCTCCCGCCGCGATAGCCACGCAGTTCTCCATCGCGATGGCGACCTCGCCATCGAGCTCCCGTTCGCGGACACGCTCCCTCAACTGCTCGACGACGGCGCCGATGAGTGCCGTCTTGCCGATGCCGGGCGGCCCTGAGACGTACATCGCCGCCGGACCTGGTCCCCTTGTCGGCGTTGAGGGGCCGGCTTCGCCCTGCAAAGCGTAGACGGCCGGAAAGCGGCGCGAGAAGAAGGCGAGGAGGGTCTCATGCTGGTCGGCACGGCCGAGGAGGGAGATTGCGTTGGTCGAGAGGGAAGGAGCAAGGAGGGAAGACGCGTGGGTGTAGACGTTCGGTATGCCACGGACGGGTTGAACATCGGCAGGTATGGTGCTATTGACGAACTCGGAATTCTCAGCGAGCGGTGGTGTCGGGAGGACTGTGGAAGCGCGGTCAGCCTCTCCTCCTCGTCGCGAGGACAATGAAAGCCCACCGTAGTCCTTCAGGTCGTCCTCAACGCCCGCGCTAGACATGAACACATCGTCATGCGCGGGATGCACGCCAGTCACGACCTCCTGATTCTCCTTCTGCGAAAGCGTGCGCTGAAGAGGCGCGCTCGCTTTGACGGTGGTGGGCGACGCGGTGGGCTTGCTTGCGGCGATGTAGTCTGTGAGAGGCCGCTTGGAGGGGCTGTTTGCCGAGTCGCTTGGGCGGGTGCGCTTGCCGAGCATCGTGCCGGCGAGTTGTGAGGAGAGGAGCGCCTGTGATGATGAAGAGGGGAAGGTGGGTCTTGAGGGGAAAATGCCTGGCTGTGGTTGGCGGCCGTGCGGTGTGATCGGCGGTTGCGAGTGCCTCAAGCGGAGTACGGCGAGGTGGAGCGAAGAACGGAAAGGACGAGAGCAAGGAGAGCGAGCGGACGAGAGCAAGGAGAGCGAGCGAGGGCCATCTCCTCCGGTCGCGACGCGACGCGACGTGGACAGACGCGTCGAGCCCGAGATAAAGTCGCGGCAAGCCTTGCAACCACAGCGACTAAGCTAGCTTGTCCTTATAGATGCTCCAGTCGACCTGAACATTCGCCTGGAGACGCGCATCAGTTCCACGACGGCGTTCCCAGCTCCCCGAGCAAGACACGCGCTCCCCCTCGTCTTCCCGCACGCGAGCGATCTCCAGACCGTCTCGTGCGCTTTCAGAGTCGTCCCCTTCGGGTCTCCTGCTTCGCATGCTGGCCGCACAACAAACACTCGCGACAGATGTTCCCGGCTCCGCTCTCGCTTGGACCTCTTTCGAGTTGCCGCCCGTGCGCCCCACCTCGTGCTCCTCTCTCCAGGTCGCGCTCGGTCGCCGCTGCAGAGCGCAACCGTCTGTCCGCGCGCACCCGCCCGTTGCGGGCCGCCCGCTCGCCGTCACGCACGCCCGGGTACACGAGGCGCGGCCTTCCCAGCCCGCTCCTTCTGACCCCAGGGCGGAGTGAGCTTCGACCGCCGCTACGCCGTGCGAGCTAGCTTCATCAAGTTAGCGTTGCACACGCGCCTCCTGGGCAGCCGCGGTGATTGCGCTTCGCGCAAGGGAATCGTCGCCAGCTCGCGGTCTTCTCTCCTTCCCCTAGCCTGCCATGACCGTCCCCTCAATCGGGATGGAGCACATGCAGCGCTTCGACACAAGCCAGCAACGCAGGGCGCGCGACCGCCTCTTCGCCCAGGCCGACAAGGTCCTCTCGTCAGCCCGCCGCGCTCCTAGCCAGCACAGCGAGGGCAAGGGCAAGGCGGTTGGGCGGCCGGACGACCCCGGCGAGATGCAGATCGCCTTCCCACCGGCGGAGCAGACGGGCGCCTTGCATGTACAGCCCAGAGCACTCGCAAGTCTGCGCAAGGAGGAGCACTGCCGGACCGTCTCGACTTCGTCCATTGCTTCTGCCATATCCCTCGACGACGACCTCTTCAACTCGCTCGTCGCAGCCTTCCCACAACCGCCAGCCGAGGATCCGTCCACCCCGGTAATCCCCTCGTCGTCGTGCTCTGCGCCGAGGAAAGGCTCGCTGCGGCCGAATCTTCCGCCCGCGGGTCCTCCTCCGGCGCTACCACTACCTGCCCCGCCGACCGCTTCTACAAGTAGGCTCTCGGAGTATGCGGTCAAGGATGACGCGAGGAGGCCGCCTGCGATCCCGCTCCCCGTGCGTCTCCCGCTCGCGGTCGTTCAGTTGTCCACGCTCACGTTGCACGACCAGCCTCTCCCCGCTTCATTTTCACATTCGGCGGCGTCTCGCAACCTCGGCTCTCTCGCTCAACCGCCGCCTCACCCACACCCGACTTCTCCCACCGCGGCGGTAGCCAGCCCTTTCTCCTTCTCCCCCTACAACGCTTCCGCCGTCCCCTCACCCTCGTCCACCAACTTTTCCACCTACCAACTCCCGCTCGTACCGATCTGCACGAGCCATGAGCAGCGGCAGCAAAAACCCCTACCTCCGCTCCCCCCGCCCGCCCAGCCGCGGTCCCAGCACAACGTCCCGTCGCCGCCGACCACTGCCGTTCCCGACGTTCTCGCATGCTTCACCTTTCCAGCTTCGCCCCCTCGCGCCGCACGATCATCCCCCGTGTCAGCGTCAGGCGACTGGCCCGTGCAGATGCACATCTCGCTCCCCCGTGCACCGCCCGTCCCGCTCTCCTCCCCTCCGCGACGGCGGTCCTGCTCGCGTCAACGCAAGCGCACTGAGTCAACCGCATCAAGCAAATCCTTCGCGAGCGGGACGAGCCGCTCGTCCCTGCAGATCGAGAACATCACCGCCGAGCTGAGCCTCCTCGTCGAGTCGTTCCGCCCCGGATCTCGCGTTGGTGCCGATGGCGCGGAGCGCACTCCTAGGCCTACGCACGATGAAGGCACGGACTTGGACGAGGAGGAGCAGGAGGAGCAGCGAGCCCTCCTCCGCCGTGTGCGGAGCACGGTCGAGCTGCAGCAGCGGAAGATGAGCGTCGCGAGCAGCGTTGCGAGTGGGAGCGCGGTGAGCGAAGCGGGGAGCACGATGACGAGAGGCGGATACAGGGTGAGTTGCGCGCACTTCTCGCTCGTTTCGCAGCACGCCTCGAGGTACCTTGTCGCCTTGAGCAAGGTATTGACTCCCTGACGTCCCCGACGCTCGCAGGCCTATAAGCTCACGCGCCGCTCGTCGCTCCTCCCGCCGCGTCAGCCGCGCCGTCGCCGCACCTCATCGACGAGCTCACGTGGTTCGTCCGGCTCGTCCGGAGCGTCCTCTGAAGCGGAGGAGCTCTTCGACCTGTCGTTCGATACGCCTGGCTCATCTCCCCCCTCTGAACGCGACGGCTTCAGCTGGAGTGGTTCCAGCTCGAGCCTCGGCGGGCACCGCTACGGGCGGAGAAAGAGCAGCGCGACGACGATCGACAGCGCGCCAGGGCCGATGGAGCGCAGCAAGAGCAAGCAGGGCGACTGCCTTGGGCGCACAAGGCTTGGTGGTGGCGAGGAACCTCTGAGCGCGTCTACGATGCGGCGTAACGCGAGCAGCGATGCTCTCCGCCCGGCGGTGCATCACCGCTCTAGCCCGCCTAATTCCCCGCGACCTTCGCTTCTTACGCCCGCTGGCGGCGGCGCCAGTGCGCTGCCTGCCATGCGTGCGCTCACTTCGGCGCGCTCTACACCAACGCTCCGCCGCCCGCACCTCCCCCTTCCAACCTCGTCGCTGTCCGTTCCGCCCGTCTCTTCGGCGGCAATGGCGCGCAAGCGCTCCCTCGGCGCGGCCCTGCCGCAGCTCCCGACCGTCACCGAGCCGGACTCGGAGGCGGAGCATGCTGCGCTGCGCGCGCCTGCCTCGGCGGCAGGGAGCAGGCTCAGGCCGCTCGTCACCGCCTGCTCCTCCAGCAGAGCCGCCTCGTCCTCGATGACGCGTGGAGGGTCACTGCCGCTCCCGTCGACACTAGCGCAATGCTCCCGCCTCCCCGCACCGCGGCAGAAACCGCTCTCACTGTCGCCCTCGTCCTCCTCGGCGGGGTTCACCATTCCAGTCCCTCGCACGCGCAAGTCCGCGCTGCCCAGCGCGGCGAGCGCGCCTGCGCTCCTCCCGCCGCCCACGGCGCGCAACACCCCGGCGGTGCCGAGCTCGCCCTCACTGCCTGTCCCGCCTGTCCCGCTCGGGGCTGGCGCGCGCGTCCCTCCCGTCAGGGTACAGCAGGCGCATGATAGGAGGCCAAGCTTGCAGACGCTGCCATACTTTGGCGGACGCGGCGAGGTTCGTGGGTCGGAGGGGGAGGCGGAGATGGGCGGCGGAAGGGGGACTTTGAAGCTTCCGAAGCGATGAGGCGACGGAGGGGCTTGAGGGAGGTAGCGCTTGATAGCTGACTGCATCAGCTCCGCGAACCATGCAGACCTTGCCGCAGACGGACGCGAGAAAGCAGGAGGGACGACGCAGTCAACGCCTCAGTCCGGAGACAAACGTCTATCGTCGCCATTCTCGGCGCATGGGGAAGGATGCAGAGTGTCCATCGCGCGCTCAGAAGGACTACACAACTGCGCAGGAAGGTCGGGTGCTTAGTCGTACAAACGGGCAGGCAGTGCGAAAAGAAAACGGGCGGAGCACGAAGAGGGGGTACGGAGGGGATGCGAGGAGCGACGGGGCACGAATCAGGTACGAAGACGGGTGAAAAAAATCTAGAGGAGCGTCTAGCGCCGCAATACATTCCTCGGTTGGTGGTTGAACGAGCCCGAGTACGCATTCGAAGGGTGTGTCGGCGGCGGGCCGGGCGGCGGCGCGTAATACGACGAACCGGGCGGCAGGCCCGGCGGCGGGTAGTAACCGCCACTCATATTCTGCGCCATCGGCGGCGGGGGCGGCGGGGCGGCGTAACGCGACGAGTGCGACTTGTTCCGGCCGGGCTTGAAGACCGCGCCCTTCGCGGGACGACCGCGGCAGAAGCAGCAGCGGATGAGTGCCCACAGAATCGCGAGGACGAGAAGCGCGACAACGATCGTGACAGGGATGGCGATGTTCAGGTGGTCACGGTACCAGCCCTTGGCGGTGTCAAGCGCCGAGCCCGTCTGGCACGACCCGCCGCGGCAGCGTCCGCCGTATCCGCAGCTCGTGCCGTCGCGGAAGGACTGGTCGAGGATGACGCAGGAGGACGAGGTCGTCGGGTCATCGCAGATGATGTTGCAAGTGGAGGACTGCGAGGGACGGGTGAGTCAGCAATCGTACATCAAAGGGAGAGAGCGTAGCAGTACGCACAGCGGAAGTCGGGCACGCCCTTGTCAAGTTGAGCGTCGAGCCGGCGTTGCGGCACTGCAGGTCGCGGCTGGTGCACACGCCGGAGGCGCACGAGAGGCCGTCGCCGCAGCCCGACCCTATACGACCTCGCTTGTCAGTAATGCATTCACTCGCCGAGCGCCGAGAAAAAGAAGGGACGCACCGTCATTCCTGTACTCGTCTTTCGGGCACTCTCTGCTCGACCCGTCGCACGTCTCGGCGATATCGCAGCGCGAGTCGACCGCCGCGCGGCAGACGGTCCCGTTGCTCGCAATCTGGCACTGGCTCGTGCAGCAGAGCGAGTTGCGTGGGTCGCACACGGCGCCGGGGGCGAACTTGCACGTCTGGGCGTTGCAGCAGGGGTCGTCCGTGTCGCTGCCGGGATCGCAGTCCTCGCCATCCTCCTTGATGCCGTTGCCGCACGACTGCAGCCTGCGTACATAGAGCAATGAGCGCGGTGGAGAGCGAGATTGGGGGAAAGGGAGACGCACGAGATGACCGCCGGGTTACCCGATGCGCCTGGGGTA
This sequence comes from Rhodotorula sp. PL61-2, assembly GCA_028828645.1. NCBI lineage: Eukaryota > Fungi > Basidiomycota > Microbotryomycetes > Sporidiobolales > Sporidiobolaceae > Rhodotorula > Rhodotorula sp. PL61-2. The sequence continues at coordinate 572,426 of JAPZQE010000001.1, forward strand.
GCAAGGCACGTCGTGTTGAGCGAGTTGCTAAGCGTTGAGCAGATGTTGCCAATCGAGCACGGCGAGAAAGCCGAGACGTTCTTTTCCGACACGGGCGACATGATGTAGTCGGCGTTGGCGTTGCAGGTCGACGTCGAGAGCGGGCAGCACGACCCGCTCAGGCTGCAGCCGGAGGCGCAGTCGTGGATGGCGCCGAAGTTGTGGCCTTTGAGTAGGCGAGCGGTGAGTACAGGCAAGAAAGAGGGCTAAGGCGGGGACGCACCGATCTCGTGCGAGATGACCTGCCACTCGCTGCGCGTGATGGCAGTCACGCCCGTCCCGCTCGTCGTCTGTCCACCGCTACTCGACGCCGTGACCTTGCAAAGCTGGCCGAGCCAGGCGACGCCAACTGCGCAGGTGTCCTCGTCAGTGCAGGTGTGTCAAGCGAGAGAGGGCGATGAGACGCACCCTCGCTGCCAGTCTGACACTCCGTCAGCAGGTGCCACAGCCCCGCACCGTCGCTCGCGCCCTTGTCGCCGCGCCATTGCGAGAAGATGCTCAGGCGGGTGTTGAGGTCAACGCCGATGCTGCTGCCGCTGCTCGAGCCACTGCCGGACGTCGGGCAGGGGAGGTTCCACGGGTACGCCGAGTCGACCTCGGCGGACGAGGAAGGACAGGTCGTGTTCATGACCGCGAGCTCGACGATGCCTGCGGCCAGGGTGAGCGGGTGAGCCGGGGCTGCAAGGAGAAAGAGCGACTGACACACCAAGCGAGATGTTGAACGACTGCTGGTAAAGCGCCGACGCGCTGTTGAAGTCGGTGAGGATCTGCTCGCGCGCGCCTGCGGCCGACCCGTACGACTGGGTCTGCAATCGCGCCAAGACAAGGTGAGTCTTGCCTCCGCTCAAGCGCGAGTGGAAGGAAAACAGGGACGCACGTAGGTGCAGTCGCTCGCGACGCCGACAAAGACAACCATGGCGGACTTGGGGCAGCCGCTCGTGTCGCCGATCGAGCCAACGAAGTTGCTGCTCGTCCCGCTTCCGCCGCTGATGTCGTCACCCTGGCGCTTCCACATGGCGCTTCGGCGGTCGCTCGGGACGTAGCGGTACGAGTGCGGCGAGAACGGGCTCGAGTGATCCGCGGGCGTGAAAGGTTGAACATACGCACCGCCGGAGAGGTACGACAGCCACGAGGACGAGTTGTCGAATGTCGTCTGCGGGTATGCGGCGGAGTAGACGGGGTGGGCGGGGTCGACATTGAACGCGAGCGAGTCGTGCGAGCACGACGACGCGCCGGCGGTAGAGGGGAGCGAGGCGGGGTCGGGGAGCGGCAGGCCGCGCTTCTTCAGCGCGGCAATGCGCTCGTGTGGGCTCATGGTCGCGCTCTCGCGGACGATGATCATCGACGGATGCCGCGGCGCGAGAACCGCCTCGTCTGCGCCGCCGAACGCGCGGCGGGAGCGCCGGCGCGGCGTAACGAGCGGCGGCTCGGGGTCGAGGTCGTCCTTCGTGCGGAGGTACCGCTCGGTCGAGTGGACGGTAAACTGCTCGCCGTCCTTGGTGTACGTTCCCTGGAAGCGCACGGGCGCGTCGTCGTCGTCGTCGCTACCGCTCTCCTGCGACGACAGAACAACCCGCGCCCACCCCGCGCCCGCGCGATGGGGCCTGACGACGCCGGCAATCTCCTCGCGAATCCAGCGCTCGACGTCTTCGTTGTCGGGAACAACCCAGCCCTCGTATGCGCGGACGGTCTCCCTCCCAAGAATGCTCTCGGCGGACCTCCACTCGCCCGACCCCTCGTCCCTCCACCGCTCGACGCTGCGGACACCCTGTGCGGGGACGAGATTGGCGGCGGGGCGGAGCGAAAGGGTGACGGGCTCGCCGTCGTGCGCGAGGAAAGACAGGAGGAAGCGGTCGTCCCACCTCGGCGGCGTCGAGCTGTCGAGGTCGAGGCGGTGCTCGTCTGTCCGCCGCGCGAGCGAGAGGGTCGGCTTCGGCGGTGCGCCTGCTCGCGGGAGGACGTGGTATGAGAGGTCCTGCGGGTGGCTCAGCGCCCGCTCATGCAGCGGTGGAGGCCGATGCGACGCGGCCTTGGCGGAGTGCGGCGCGCTGATGAGGACGAGCGAAGCGAGCGCAGTGGCGAGCGGCGCTGCGGCCCAGCTGGGTGCGCCGAGTGCGAGCATCCTCACGCAGTGCAAGCTCGAGCGTAGCAGCTGCTCACACGAGAGAGCGGCCGAGAGGACGAACCCCTCCTCGGCTTCCTCCGCCGGCGGAGGCTCCGTCCGCTGCGAAATGCCCAAGTCGAATCCCTTGGCACGGCCTCTGGACATCGCGCAACAAGTGGAGGTCAAGTCTGGCTACATTCGACGAGCTGCACCGCCCGTGCGACAAGCAGAAACCGAAACGAGGCGGACGGACGGACGGACAGGATCTAAACAAGGAGGACGAGGAAGAGAAGAACGACAGTATCAAGTAGAACAGGCGAAGGCAAAGAAAGAGACACAGCGGCTGGTAGCGACACATGGCCACCTCACGGCGCAGTAGCAGCAGGAGCCGGCGGCGGGTGTGCACCCGCGCCCGCCTGCCCCTCCTCTGCGCGCGCCTCCTCGCCTCCACCACCCCTCCCCGTCAACCAGCCCCACAGCCCGCCGCCGCCCCCACCGCCAGCGTAGTTTCCCGCGCCGCCCCTGCCACCGAACCCCTCCGTCCTAGCCTCGTACGGACCGGGCGAGCTGTTCCCGCTCCCCGCGGCGCGGCGCGTTCGCGCAAACTGCGCAACGAGCGCCGCCTGGTGCGGTGAGAGGACGAGCTGCGTTGCGGGCCCGCGCGTGCCCGGATTGGCGCCGCCCTGAGCAGTCGCAGCGGCGGCAGTCGCGGCTGCAAAGGCGTCTTCAAGCATTGTCTCCGCAACGCCGGGGGCGTACATCTGCGCGCGGATAAGGACAACTACAGATGAGTAATGCTCTCGACCACGTACCACTCGCAGCGTCGAGGGGCAGCGGAATGAGGGCGATGAGGGGAGTACAGAATAGAAAAGAGAGGAACGCACATAGGGGTCAACGGGGTTGTACGCCGGCGGGCTCACGCTCCTTGCACTCGCCGCGTCTCCTTCCCTTCTCCGTTCCGCGCCCTCCTCCAGCTGCGGCTGCACCAACCTCGCCGTCTCCCCCTGGTCCCCCTCCTCATCGCTCCCGTCCTCCCGCTCGCCCTCCCCCGCGCCCTCCTCCTCATCCGACTCGGGCAGCGGGTCCGGGAACCGATGCATCGAGTGCAAGCTAATGTCCAGCAAGCCCGGCGTAGGCGGGTTGTGCGCCTCGCCGTCAGCCTCTGCTTCGCCCTCTGCGGCAGGCTGGTCGGGCGACCGACGCCCGCCTGACGAAGAGGCAGACGCGTGGCGGGAGTGCGCATGCCGCAGCGGAGAGGGCCGGATCGGCTGCGTGGGAGTCGAGCCGAGGACGGCTGCGGCGGAGGAGGCGGATGCGGGGAGGGAGGACGTGCGGCGGTGCGAGTGCGCGGACGTGCCGTGCCGTTGCTGCCGCGCGGCGGTGGCGGACGAGGAGGAAGAAGGGTTCGCCGCCGACTCGAGGAGGATGCTTCCCCTCTCCGAGCCGTACGCCGGCGGGGGCGCCAATGTGCCCATCATCGGCGCGAGCCCCCACTTTTTGACGTTCGCCTCGATGAAGACGAACCCCGCTTGGCCGAGATTGACGTGGACGCTGCAAGGCCCGTTGGCGCCAATCGTGGGGAACACGTTGTGCCGGTTGAAGCCAACGAACGCCTCGTCGAGCTTCTTGCCGTTGCGTGTGAAGAAGACCGTTCCCGTCCGCGGGCGATAACCGACGCCGAGGGTATCACCTTCCAGCAGAGGCGGACCGTACGACGTGGCGGTAAAGGGGAATGAGTGCGACTTGAAGCCGTCGGACGAGTGGTACCCGACCGAATAGCGGCTCAGGCCTACCAGCATCGGCAGAGTCAGTGATTGCAGATTGTCCGAGCGGAGTCAACGCACCGGGTAGGCGGAATGAGGGGTACGGCTTGGTCGCGAGGCCGATCGAGACGTTCGTCGCCTCGGGCTTTTCGTACATCTTCGACTCGAAGTAGTAGACATCGTTGAGCTTGGGGATGGGCAGGTTACTCTGCACACAGCACCCGCCGCCCTCCTCGGGCGCCATGCCGTACCCGTCGGCGAGAAAGGTAATCTCGGTCCGCGACTCGACGATGATGGCCGGGTTGGATTCGTAGTCGGGCTCGAATGACCAAGCTGAGACGCCCTTTTCTTGTATTGACAGGAATTGCGAGAGCGTGATCTCGGTCGGCTGCGAATTGGGCGGGTACTGGGTCTGCCAGACTGCACGGGGGAGCGAGCGAGGTCAGCTGAAGGGTGGTAGGGGAGGCCGAGCAAGCGGGCGCGCACTCTTTGCGCGAACGTAACCCATCTTGGTCGGCTCATCAACGGTCTGAAGCCACCTCGCTTCAACGCCGTCAAGCCCGCCCTCGCCCTCGACCTCGTCGTCACGCTCGAGGTTGGTCGGGCCGCCCTCGTCGGTGAGTTCGATGCCGCGGCGACGCCGAAGGAGGAGGACGGTGAGGAGAAAGATAAGGACGAGGAGAGTGCTGAGAACGACGATGAGCGGGATCAGGATTGCAAGGGTCTGCGTGGACAGAATGGGATGACCGAAGTGAGGGAAGCGGGGGGTGGCGGTCAGAGCTGCAGACCTGCGGAACCCTCGAGCACGAATGGACGTACGTGATCCTTGTGCGCCCTACCATCGCCGGTCCCGGGAAATGGCGTCGGGTGTGGAGGGTCCCACTCGGTTCCGCCGTCCGAGGGGACGGTGGGCCAGTCGGGCCACCCACCGGGCTGCTGCGGCTGAGCGTCGGGCTGAGCGTCTGCACCTGATATGGCGGCGAGCATGCTCTCCTTGATGAACTGCGAGACGAGGCGGAGGGCAGGCGCGGCCTCGGGGATGGGCGTCGTTGCGGCGGGGGACGACGACGAGGCGGCGAGCGAGGGCGCGAAGAGCGCGGGGGCGGGCAGGCGTGCCATTGCTGGCGCTGCCGGTGGAACGCGCGGGCTCAGCTGGAATCCTCGTGCGCGGTGAAAGCGAGGGACAAGGGGGGCGAGGGGCTGAGATGGGGAGAAGGCGGGGCGCAGGCGACCCTCCTCGCAAGTACCGCAAAGAGATTGCTTGGGCCGCTCAGTGTTTGCTCGATAACGCTCGGAACTCGCCCAGATCGGTCAGTACCACATATCAAGGCGAGGCAGAGATCCATGCTCTGCTACACTTCCCTACCAGATTATTTTTCCAGTGCTTGGGCAGTGTGTGCGAGTAGATCGTGGATGCATTCAGCTTGTCCGCACTCCAACCAGACGAGTGCGAGCGAGAGATCGCCGCGAGGGCCTCGCCCCGCTCACCTCAGCTCGAGTCGAGCGCCGTCCGCCGCCTTCCACTCCCTCTGCTGCCCTCGAGCGACCCTCCAGACGCCGCGATGGACCAGTGGACCGCTCCCGATTTCCTAGCCAACCAGGCAGGTGAAGACTGTGCGTCCGCGCGGCCCGCCTCCCCGCCTCATCAGCTCACGACTGACCCCGTCCTCGTCGCAGACCTCGCGAGCCTCGCCAGCTTCCTCGACGGCAAGGGCGACATCAGCGTCAACACCCTCCTCCAGCCCCAGCTCGCCCAGGGCTCCCTCGGCGCCAACAACGAGCCCTCCAGCCCCGAACTCACGAGCGACTCTGCCTCGCCCGCCTCGAGCGACGGCCTCAATCCGGCCATCACCGCCGCGCCCGCCCCGCTCCCTGCGACGAGGGGCCGCCGCTCTTCGCCCACCCGCGCACCCGCGCACGGCGTCGGAGCTGCCGCCGCGCCCCACGAGAAGCGCAAGACGGGCGCCACGACCGCCGGCGCCGTCAAGGACCGCAGGGGCACCGGCGCCGCCGTGGGTCACCACTCGCATCCGACTGGCGAGGACGGCGAGCTTGCGCGCAGTGCGTCCTCTCGCTTTCGGGGCGCCCAGGGCCACGCGGACTGACTTCGGAGCTTCCGACGCGTGTTGCAGGCGAGTCGCCCGAGGACGGCATGCGCGACGGGAAGGGCGGCAAGAGCAAGACTTCCGAGCGTCGCAGGGCACAGAACCGTCAGGCGCAGCGCAACTTCCGCGAGCGCAAGGAGAAGGTGCGCTTCCCCCCATCTCGCCTCCACGTGCGGGGCGGTGCTCACGCTTTCATTCGGGGCGTGCAGCATCTCAAGGACCTCGAGGAGCGCGTCGTCTCGCTCGAACAGCGCACCAAGGAGCAGGACGCGGAGAACTCGGCGCTCAAGCAGCTCCTCGAGAAGTGCGTCCCGCCTCCACCCACACCCACCCGCGCCTCGGGAGGCCGCAGGGAAGTTGACTCTCGCTCTTTCGCCGCACAGCCTGCAGAACGAGAACGAGCGCCTCAAGGTGTACGAGTCTACATTCACGTTCGACTACAACAAGGATGTGAGCGGATCGAACGCGATGCCGCAGGCGTCGACGTTCAAGCCCCCTTCGCCACCCGTCTCGCAGGACGGCATCGACGATGGCAACAACAGCTTCAAGTTCGACACGTCGAGCCTGCTTGGCGCGTCGACGTCGTCGATTTCGGGCGCGCCGCTCTTCGCTGCCGCGCCGGCGTACTCCCTCCCGCCCACCTCGGACGCGGGCGCCGGCCTCACGGGGCTCGACGACCCGCTCTTTCTCGGCGCATTCGCCGCTTCGCCAGTCTCGAACCCGGCGTCGTCGTCGTCGCTTAATCTGCCCACACCGCCTGTGCCTTCAGCGGGCACCGCAAGCGGGGACCTGTTCACGGCGTACCGCGACCCGCTCGCCGAGCTGGGCACCCAGGCGCCTGCGTTGTCGACCTTTAGCGACTTTGACGCGCTCTTTGCGTCGACGACGGGCGTGCCTTCAGCGGCGACGAGCACGGCCGCGCCGAGCCCGGAGGACCCGCTCGCGGCGTACCTCAACACGTCGCCTTCGCCGCTCAGCGCCGCGGGCGTGCCCTCGCCTGGAAGCGGCGCGTTCTTCACTGGCGGGCTCGCGCCCAAGCCCGCGCTGTCGCCGCAGGCGATGGCGGCGCTCGAGCAGGCGTGCCCGCTCAAGCGCGGCGAGAAGTACGAGTTTGATGTCGACGGGCTGTGCTCCGAGTGCGTTCACCTCTCTCTCGCCTTCTCACCGCGAATCGGGTGCTGATCACGAATTCGTGCGCAGGATGAAGCTCAAGGCGACGTGCCAGGAGGCGGCGCGGCAGGCGCTCAAGAGCGCGATGGCAGAGGACGCGGCGGCGAGCCGGCAGGCGTACCCGTCGCAGCTCTGAGCGCGCCCGTCCTCCTCCCGCCCAGCCCATCCAGCATGCCTTCGTGTTTCTGTCGGTCGTTCTGCCCACATCCCTCATCATCGCTTGGGTTCGGTTCCGTCGCCGCTCCCCGTTCTCGACCCTTTTTTTTGTCCAGCTGTTGCTACTCTTGTTAGGCGGGGGCGCGTTGCTCGCTTGTAACATCCCGGTGTCCGTAGTTGAGTCTCGTGCGAACAGGAGAGGCTCAAGACGCGGTGCTTCGGAGTTGCGGAGGAGGGCCACCTGAGAGGGGCGTTCCCACGTCGCGTGTCGCCCCATCCTCCGCGCCGAGCTCTTACGCGCAAGGCCCGTCGAGCAGCAACACACGCAGGGAGACGCACGCCCCACGCTGCACGCCAGCCCGCGCTCGAGCCCCGGCGCCTGCTCGCCTCAGCTCCTCCACACGCCCGCGGCCGTCGTCGTCCGCGCCCTCCGCCGCCGACTTCGCGCTGAGAGAGAGCGCGCGCGTACGGAGTAGCGCGCTCACACGGCGAGACACGCGCTCATACACGAACCAGCGCACGGCACGCCCCGCCTTGGCGCCTCACCGTCCCACCCGCAGCAGGCCAGCCTCCGTCTCTCGCTCCTTGGTCAGCGCAGGACGCGCCGCCGACCAGTGCAGCACCACGCTCCTTACCCTCCCTATCACTCCGCACAAGAGCGCAAGGTTTCGCCTTTCTCGCACGACGAGCGACCCGCCCCTCCCCACCTCGCTCTTCCCTCCCTCTGTCGTCCTCTCACCCCCCGCTGAGCTGCTGAGCCGCGATGGACGCCTCGACCAGCGCACCCATGCAACCCTCGACTTCGGCGCAGGGCCACGCCCGGCCCCTCAGTGCTTCCGGTGCGGGAGCGGCGGGGGAACCGATCCAGTGCAACGGTGCATAGCCCTCCCGCTCCTTCCTTTCACTGGGAAGAGAGGCTGACCAGGAGCGGGTGGAGTAGGGTGCAAGCAGGGCCTGGAGGACAGCCCCGATAACACGGTCGTCAGCTTCGGGACGAGCTTCTTCCAGTGCGTTCGCCTCTCCTTCGTCCCGTTCTTCACATGTGCTTGCCGGGCGTAATGATGCTGACAGCGGCTATGTGCGCAGCGTCGATTGGTGCGTTGCAGATGAGACGAGATGAGCGGGCGGACGGGAACTGACCTTGACCTTGCCCTCTTTTCGCCATTGTCTTCCTGCAGTTTGTGCGTCTCATCTTCTCGCACTTTCTACAACTGAGACTGCGCACTGACGACGCTCGTACGCCCATAGCCGGTGCGCCAAGTGCAACAAGCACGTCGAGCACAATATGAGCCTGCTCCTGCTTGCCGACGGCAACCCCGTATGCGAGAATTGCAAGTACATCTGCAGCGCGTGCAACAACCCTATACACAATGAAGCAATCGTGACCGGCATGCTTACCCTCCTTGCTCTCCCCTGCGCTCACTGATCAACCCACGGCGTGCAGGTGACGAGTCGTACCACTCGGAATGCTTCCGCTGCCGTTCATGCCAGAACAAGATCGAGGAGCTCATCTTCGCCAAGACGAACCAGGGCATATGGTGCATGGCGTGCCACAACGAGCGCGTCGCACGGACGCGCAAGCATGCCGAGGCGAAGCGCAACCGCCAGGCCCGCAAGGACAAGGAGGCCGCCGCTGCCGCGCGCCCGAGCCGCTCCCGCCCGCCAGACGCGGACCGTACGCTCGAACTGCCGGACCTGCCTACTGGGGCTTCAGGCGCCGACCTATCGGGCGCGCCGCTCCCGCAGGTCCGGCCATTACCGCCGTCGCCTGCGCCTGCTGGAGGCTCGTACGGCGGCGCACCGTCTTTCGACGGCACACACCAACGCGCGCAGACGACCCCGGGGGACGCACCGCGACACTCGCCCGCGATGCCGCTCCCAGCGTCGGCCTCGTCGCACAGCATCAGTGCACTCTCGCTGTCGCGGAGTGCGAGCCCGCTTCATCCCCCGCCGGCGGCACACCTCTCGCACTCGCGGACGAGCTCGCGGATGAGCAGCGATGGCGGCGGCGAGGGCCCGCGGCGGACGAGCGCGAGCGCGCTACGGAACGAGATCAACAATGCGGGCGCCGGCACGCGCAGGCCGAGTGGCGAGCACCTGGACCAGCCGAGGGACTTTTCGCCGTACCCGATGCCGGAGTCGCCGATGCCGCCGCAGACGTCCGTGCCCGCACTACACAGCGATGTCCTGAGCCCGAGCTTGCCGGACAAGCAGGCCCAGGGCGCGGGCGGGAGCAGACAGGGCTCTCTCTCGGCCCCGACAACGAGCAAGAGCGATCGCCGCCGCTCGGGCTTTTACGGCGTGAACGCGCGGCCATCCCTGAGCGGCGAAGAGGCGCTTGGCGCGCACCTGGGCGGCGTGCCCGAGTCGGCGGCGGCGACGCCTGAAGTGCTGTACACGCCGTCGGCGACGCCGCCTCCTCCGCCAACGCATGGCCCGACCGAGGCGGATCTTCACGCGAGTGGGTCGTTTTACGACCCCGACACGCTCCTCTTCCTCAATCACGTCGGCGGATCTGCGCCCGGCTCGCCTCGTATCGCGCCCTCCTCCTCCATCGCGGCGGCGGGAGGGAAGGCCCTCCCCGACTTGACGCTCACGCTCGACAGGGAGGCGATGGAGCGCCTCGGCACGCCCTCGCCTGCGCCGAGCGGGGCGGGCGAAGGCGAGGACGAGAGCGGCGACGACGCCGCTGCGGGAGGAGGGGGCGTCGCACGGCGCGTGAGGGAGAGCATCCGGTTGCAGAAGCGCGTGAGCGAGGGCCGCGCCGGAGGTGAGGCGGGGAGCGCGAGCCTCAGCGCTGCGGGGCTCGACGTCGAGCTCGTCGAGATGCTCTTGACTGAGCTCGAGACGACAAAGAGGGAGATGAAGGAGATCAAGAGCAAGTACAACGCTTTCCGGGTGCGTCCCTGCCACAATTCTCGAGGAGGTGAGCGATTGACGATCAGTAACCCGCCCACAGCGCGCGTCCCGCTCAGCATTCGAAGGCTTCAGCATGGCGCGCGAAGAGTACGACAAGGAGGTCGCGGCGCGGCGCGAGGCCGAGCACCAAATGCAGATCCTGCGCGCCAAGTTCATCGAGCAGGCACGCCGGCTCGCGCAGGTTGACCAGGAGCAAAAGACGGCCGAGACGCTCAAGCGCCAGAGCAAGGACCTGCGCAACTCGGTCGTCGGCATGGAGAAGCACCTCAGCCAGCTCAAGGCTGAGGTGGCTCTCTCCACGGCGCAGGTCGCCGAGCTCGCGGCGCTCGGCAAAGACGACGGTGCCGCGCACGCGCCGGACCGCACGTCGTCGTCGACAGCGCACGACGAGGTCGCCGAGGCGCTCAATGCCCGCCTTGAAACGGTCAAGGACGTCCACCGCGACGAGATCAACGCGCTCGTCGCGCAGCGGGACGACCTTGCACGGCAGGTCGCCGAGCTCAAGCAAGCGCGCGATGCACACCTCGAGGAGGCGACTGACCTTGCGGCGCGCAACGCCAGCCTCGCTGAGAAGAACGCCGAGGCGGCGCGGCAGCTCGACAGCCTGCACGAGTCTCTCTCGAAGCTGTCCCTCCTTGGCGGCAAGACACCCGGCGGTGCCGCCGCTGCTGCGCGTAACGGCCATGCCCACTCGCCGAGTAGCTCGAGCGTCCTCTCGTCGCTGCCGTCGGGCGCGCGTTCGCCGCTCGCGACGGCGAGGTACATCAGCTCGCCGAGCGAGGGCGAATCGATGCACCGCTTCGCCAAGCCTGAGGTGATCGAGGCGTCGAGTCGTAACAAGTTCTGGGGGAAGAGCAAATCGACCAAGAGCAGCGACGCCGCGCGCGCGAACCAACAGCTCCCGCCGCCGCCACCGCCTGGGAGCAAGTCGCCTATCGTGCCGCCGCGCGCCGGCTCGATCGACTCGAGCGGCGTCAGGCAGCACGCATTCCAGCAGACGAGCATCCTTCGTCCCGTTCGATGCGACTATTGCGGCGACAAGATGTGGGGGCTGAACGAGATGCGGTGTACTGGTGCGTCTGATCTCGCTCCTCCCCGCTTCGCAGAGCTCTGCTGACTTACAGTACGCGCAGCCTGCGGCTCCTACGCGCACGCCAAATGCGCCGGCTACCTGCAGCACGGCTGCCACCCCGGCGGGAGCAGCTCGTCGTCGCAGGCTGACGACGTGCTCAACTGGGTCCCGACTGGCCCGCTCATGTTTGGCGGTGACCTCGAGTCGCAGGCCCAGAAAGAGAATGCCGAGGTACCCGTTGTCGTTCAGAAATGCATCGAGGCGGTTGAGGCGTACGGTTCGTCTCCGCCCTCCATCGCCTGCACGGGCTTGGACTGACTCGCTTCATGCGCTCGCTAGGAATGAGCTACGAGGGCATCTACCGCAAGACGGGCGGGATGGGCCAGACAAAGCTTATCACGCAGTACTTTGAACGCGGGCTCCAGTTCGACCTTCAGGACCGCAACAAGTTTAACGACATCGCCGCCATCACGAGCTGCATGAAGAACTACTTCCGCTCGTTGCGCATCCCGCTCATGACGCATGACCTGCACGAGGAGTTTGTCTCTGCCGCCGGTGCGTTCCCCCTCGTGCTGCTCCTCTCGCATGGACGACGCGCTGACGTCCCGCCCGCATGCAGAGATGCCCGAGGGCGAGGAGCGACTCAAGGCGATCGAGCGTGTGCTGTACAAGCTTCCGCCTGTTCACTTTCACACCGCTCGCCTCCTCTTTCAGCACCTCAACCGGTGCGCGCCATCCATCCTTCTTTAGTATAGCTTTCGCTTACAGATCTCACCCACAGCGTCAAGTCGCTCTCTACGGAGAACAAGATGACCTCCGCGAATCTGGGCGTCGTCTTCGGGCGTGCGTTTTCCGCCTGCTGCTGGCTCACCCTTCTCTGCTGACCCGCACCTCGCACAGCCACCGTCCTCCGCTCTCCGATCGCCGCGCGCGAATGGAGCGACATGGGCCCGAAGGCCAAGCTTGTCGAGATCTTGTGCGACCACGCCGAGACGCTCTTCTCCCAGCCGTACCCCGCCGCATAGACGCTCTTCCCTCCTGCCTTGCCCCCTGCCCGAATTCGCTGAGTTCCGTGCTTCGTATCCTTCGTGTCTGTCCTTGTCGTCCTCCCCCCTGCCCTCTCCTCGCGCCTCTCCCGCAGATACCCTTCGCGCCCTCCCCTACCATTGCCCCCCTCCCCCAACCTTTCGCTCTCGATACCCCTCTTTCTGGCGTGCTCGTATGGCTGCAACCTTGCAATCTCCTTCTTATCCGGCCGGTAATATCCCTGGGACCACGGCGTGAGCATTACGGCGAGCCTGTCTACAATTCGAGGAGGGCGAGGGAGGAGGGCGAGAAAGGCGGGGACCGAATTCAAGACATTCACTACTTCCAGCAAGGGCCTTTTTGAACAAGCGATGCGGGCGGGGTGCAGCGGGAGCTTAGAGCCTGGCCGCGTCGAAGGCGGTGCGCGCGTACTTGACCTTGCTGCGAACGGGGCGAGCGAGGGTTAGCGCGCCTAAAGAGCGGAGGGGAGAGAGAGAGAGAGAGAGAGAGAGAACGGAACGCACCCAAGCGCCGCCTCGTCCGAGAAGAAGAAGACCTTGCCCGGGCTGATGACCTTGACCCTCGAGCTCGGGAGGCCCTCCTCCGGGTGGTCGAGGACCTTCTCCATGACGTCCTGCTTGCCCTCGCCGGTCGAGACGAACGCGACGCGGTGCGCGTGATTCAGCACCGGGTACGTCAGCGTGATGCGCACGGGCGGCGGCTTGGGGCTGTCGTCGAGCCAGGCGACCCATCCGTCCTGCTCGTTCAGGAGCGGGTGGCCGGGGAAGAGCGAGCAGGTGTGGCCGTCAGGGCTGCGGGCACGCGCGCGTCAGTATGGCGTCGAGTGAGAGCGCAACGATGACGAGGCGCACCCGATGCCGAGGAGGATGAGGTCGAAGCGGGGGAAGGCGATGGAGCTCGAGCCGACGAACGCTGCGACGAGCTGCTTCTCGTACTCGTCGGCAACGTGTTCGGGGTCGTCCAGCTTCGAGGTGTCGATCACGTGGATGTTCTGACGCGGGATGGGGACGTGCGAGAAGAGGTGCTCGTCGTTCAGGCGGAAGTTCGAGTCCTCGTGGTCGAGGGGGACAACACGCTCGTCGGCGAAGAAGACCTCCCTGTAGGTGCAGTATCGTCAGTCGAATCCATCGTGGGCGCGCGTAGCCCGGTGGGACGAGGTGGTTGCGCTCGTCGGCCCCGCTCGGCACGTCGCGCGAGGAGAGGGGAGAGCGGGGGGAGCAGGGCGCACCACTTGTCCCAGGGGACGTCCTCCCTGCCGATGAGGTCTTTGCCGAGGACCTTGGGCAGGCTCCCGCCCGAGATGGCAATCTTGAACGTGGCCTGCTTCTTGGTGCTGAGGGCGTCGTCCTGCGCGGCGAGGACGAACGACGCGAGCGACTTGGAGAGTTCGTCGGTCGAGGGGAAGCCGTACAGGACGGGCTTGGTCGCAGCCTTGCTCGGTGCGCTATCGGCCATCGTCGGCTAAGTCGTGCGAGAGGGAGGACGGACGCGAGGGTTCGGGAGGACGAGAGATTCGGGGGTCGAGCCTGCGCGCGAGTGCCTGGTGAGCCTGCGGGTGCCCTGAATGAGCTTGATCGCACTCATCAGCGCACCAAAGTCGTGCCGAGCGGCTCTGCAGGCGAGTCTGTGCGAGTGGACGCGGGTCGAGGCGAGGCGGCCGGGGCGACGAGATGACGAGCACGACCGCTTCCTCTGCTCGCGCGTGGTGGGCATCCCTGCTTCCTGTACAGTTCAGGAGAAAGCTCGCAAGGACGTTGACACCAGCGAGAAATGCGCGGACGAGGGGACTGCACGCCTCTCTGCCCCTCGCTGGTTGGCTCGTGAAACCGGCACACGACGACGTTCACGACACACGGGATTGCAGACAGCGAGTACGGGACGACACAAGCACGTGGTATCACGGCACTACGAGCGGGACTGTACAGTGCAGGAGCGCAGGTGTTCAAGCGGGGTGCGCGAGGCGTGGCAGCGGGTCAAGCGGCTGGCCCTGGTACGTGAGCTGGACGTACGCCGCGTTGAACGTCTCGCGCAGCAGGCGTGCATCCTCGTAGACGATCTGCGCGCAAGCAAGACGAGGTCAGCGGGGACGAAAGCAGAGGAAAGAGGCGGAAGGCGCACGCTGCCCTCCTCATTCTGCAAGTCGCAAGGGCAGGTCAGTTTCGACTCCTGGGTCGAAAAGGAACGGACACGCACGTAGGTCATCGCGTTGTTGAGCATCAAGTGGATGTCGGCCGCGAACGCGTCTGTGTTCGGGTACGTCCCGTTGTTCACCTTCTTCTTGATCTCCTTGAGGCTCTGAGGGCAGTTCGGCGCGAGGTCAGCGGATTCAAGAGCATCAGTGGTGAGTAAGGGCGCACGATTGGGTGGGTGATGAGCAGGTAGTAGTCGGGGTAGTCGCGCTTCGACGGGAGCTCGTTGAACAACTGTAAACACGCGCGGGATGAGCCTCATGCCGGTCGACGCGAAAAGGACGTCAGCATACCCCGGCGCACTGGTGACCCATCGTTGGCTGCGAGTGGAGCAAGAGCGTTAGCAGCGACAGAGGAAGAGCGAAAGAGCGCAAGACGCACGTTGTCGAGGTTCTCGACCTCGGTCAGGAGCTCCTCGAAGCACAGGCGGAGCTTCTCCTGGTACGGCGAGAGGACCTTGCGCCTCTTACCGCCGCCAGCGCGCGAGCCCTCGTCGCCATTGACGCTAGGCGTCGCCGCGCCGCTCTCGCGCCCGCGCTTGAGGCGCTGCCTCGGCGCGCCGCTCCCGTCATCCGAGTCGCTGCCGAACCCGCCCATGCTCCCGCCCGTGCCGTCGTCGAACCCGGTGTATCGTGGCGCGTGCGTCGCAGCGCGGCGCTTCCCGCGCTTCTTGCCGCCGTCGTCGTCCTCGTCCTCGAGCGCCTGGAGCCACTGCTCCTCGCTGAGCCCGTCGTCGTACGTCACCTGGGTGCGGTTCCGGCGCGCACCGTCCGCCGGGCTTTCGTCGCGGACGTTCGCCTTCGGGTGCTCCATGCGGTACACCTCGGGGAGCTCCCACTCCTGGATGAGGCGCTCGGGGAGCTTGCCCGTGTGCCCCGCCGCGGCCCACGCGCGCTCCTCGGACGCGCGGCGGTCGCGGTCCATCTGCGCAAAGAGCGCGCGCTCCTCCTCCGTGCGCGCGATCGCCTCGTTCAGCGCGTCCGCCTCGTCCGCGTCGTCGTCGTCGTCCGGCTCGTTGCCGTCGTCGGCCTCGAGCAGTGCGCGGAGGAACGCGTCGCGCTCCTCGGCCGTCGACTTGTTGTCGTACCTTCCGGCCTGGATGATCTTCTTGTCCATCTCGATCTTGCGCGCCGCGCCCGCCATGACGTGCTCCTCGACCGAACGCTCTGTCACAAGGCGGAGGATGCGCACCTCCTTCTTCTGCCCGATGCGGTGCGCACGGTCCTGCGCCTGCAGGTCCTGGTGCGGGTTCCAGTCCGAGTCGAAGATGATGACCGTGTCGGCCGTCTGAAGGTTGAGCCCGAGACCGCCGGCGCGGGTCGACAGGATGAAAATCGGGTACTTGCTGTTCGGGTCGTTGAACAGCTTGAGCAGCGTCGTCCGGTCCTCGTGCTTCGTCGTGCCGTCGAGTCGCAAGTGCTCGATCCGGCGGAAGTTGAGGTAGTCCTCGAAGATGGTCATGACCGTCTGCGCGCGTGCTTGCCAGCGTCAGCGTCCGTGCCGGTCGCTCAGGGTCGAAGGAGCTTCGCAACGCACCGTCATCTGGAAGAACATGAGCACACGGTGGCCCGTCGCGAACAGCTTGGGGAGGATGCGGTCGAGGAGTTCAAACTTGCCTGCGACGCGGTACAGCGTCGCGTTGCTCATCCCCGTCGGGTCGATCGAGCGCTCGACCGCCTCGAAGCAGAACGGGTGGTTGCAGATCTGCGGACGCGCGAGGCGCTCGTCAGGCCCGCCGCTGGGGAAGAGGATGCGAGGGGGCGCACCTTGCGGAGTTGCATGATCTGGTTCTGCAGGCCGCGAATGCCCGCTTGCTTCTTGTTGTCGCCGCTCGCCGCCTCGGTAAAGATCATCCCATGTTCCTTGATCTGCTTGGTGAGCTCGCGCTGGAGCGCCGACATCTTGCACTTGATGACGCGCTCGACCTTGTCGGGGAGGTCCTGCTCGACGTCCTTCTTGAGGCGGCGGAGGAGGAACGGCCGGAGCACCTTGTGAAGACGCCGGATGACGAGGAGCGACTCCTCTTCGTTCAGCTCGATCTTGTCCTGCCCGCCCGTGTTGGCGAACGGCGCGTTGAACCACTCGTCGAACGACTTGACCGAGCCGAAGATTTTGGGCAGTACGAAGTTGAGCAGCGCCCACAGCTCGGGCAAATTGTTCTGCACGGGACGGGGCGGGGGGCGGGGAGTCAGTACAATGCGCAGAAAAGAAGCGAGAGAAAGCCCACCTGGAGCGGAGTGCCGGTAAGAATGAGGCGGTAGCGGGACGAGTAATACTGCGTGAGGGTCTGCGAGAGCTTGCTCTGGGTGTTCTTCATACGGTGGCCCTCGTCGATGATCATGTGGAGCCACTTGATCTTGCTGAGGAGCGGGCGGTCCTTGATGATGTACTCGTACGTCGTCAGGAGGACCTGGAAGTTGCCGTGGCGGATCTCGGCCTGTGCGCCCTTGCGCTGCGCGGGCGTGCCCTTGTACGAGACGACCTTGACGCTCGGCGCCCACCGCTCAAACTCGGAGATCCAATTGGGCATGGTCGAGAGCGGGACGATGACGAGATAAGGGCCTGGCTGGCGCTTCGTCTCGATGAGGTACGTGATGAGCGACAGCGTCTGGATCGTTTTGCCGAGGCCCATCTCGTCGGCGAGGATACCGTTGACGTGGTTGTTGTAGAGCGAAACCATCCACTCGAGGCCCTTGAGCTGGTACGCCTTGAGTTCGCCGCCGACAAGGATCGACGGCTGCTTGGTGATCGTCTCCTTGACGCGGTGCGCGACGTTGTAGTAGTCAACCTTGTCCTTGGTCTCCTCGGCAAAGACGGGCTGCGCGCCGAACCGGCTCTCGTCGACCGCGCCCTCCTCGCCGGCCGTCTGCTCCCCGAGCTGCTCCTGGTCCTGCTCGGCACGCGCCTCGCTCTGCTGCGCCGAGACGGCCGCTGCGAGCGAGTCGAGGAAGGTGTCGGTCTGCCGGAGAAGGTGGGTGATGCGTGTGTCCTTGGCCGTGTCGATGAGCTTGAGGTAACCCTCCTCGTCGTCGGCGCGGAGCGCCTTGAGACGCTCCTTGCTGACGCGCTCGACGCGCTTCTGCTCCTCGCGCTCGGCGTCGACGTGGAATTTGAGGAGCGCCTTGCCGAGCTTGGCAAACTTCGCCTCGTGAGTGCGGTGCGCCGCGACGAGGTTGCGCCCGTGCTCGATGATGTCGCTGAGGTGGTCGAGGTGCTTCTGCTTGGCGCGCCGCTCGCGCTCGAGCTTCTGCTTGCGCTCGAGCTGCTCGATCGCGCGCGCGTCGGCAAGCGACGGCTTGCGCGCACGGCGGAACAGCGTCCGGTCGAGCGGGAGCGCAAGGGAGCACGCAGGCTGAAGTCCGCCGACAACCTGCTCGCGGAGGAGGCGCTGGCGCTCGAGAAGGCGGAGCGACTTGAGCTCGATGAGCGCGCGGACCTTTTGCGACGCAAGCGACTCGCCCGCTCCGGCGATGGCCGAGAGGTCGGTCTGTGAGAGGTTGGAAGGAAGCTCCTCGAGCTCCTTGCGGCGTTGCTGAATGCGGGCGTCGATGAAGCGGTTGCGCTCGTCGATAATGGCCTGCGGGTCGAGGCCGGCGGGGAGAAGATTGGGGATGAGGAGGGGGCGCCGTCCGCTCGCGCCGTGGAAGGCGGTGAGGATCTCGCGCGGGGTAAGGAAGGCGTTGTAAGGGTACACGAGCGAGGCGGGGTCCTCGACGTCCTCGAGGGGGGGCTCTGCCGCGAGAGCACGCTCGCGCTCCTCCGCGGCGGCCTCTGCGCTGAGCTCGTTACCCGTCAAGGTGTCGGCGCCGTCAGGGAGGCGGGCAGCGAACTTGACGGCGTCAACGGGCTGGGCGAGCGCAGCCTGGAGGGCGGGCGGGATGGGCTGGTTGCGGGCGAGGAGGCGGAACGCGACGACCTGGCACTTGAGTGCGGCGACCTGCTCGGGAGTGAACGGTACGGTAGACGGCGATGCAGGCGGTTGCGGGGCGTCGCCGTCTACGGGTGCGGCGGACGAGGAGGGAGTCGCGGCGGCATCCTGGCCGGGTGCAGGTGACTGGGCGCCGTTCCCGTTGGCTGCGCCTAGAGTGCGTGGTCAGTCTCGGTGGCTTCTCTGGGGGGGAAAGGCGAGGGAAAGGGTACCGGTTGGGCGCTGGCGCGAGAGCTGTACGGCGTAGACGAGCTTGGTGAGGTTGGCGAGTTCGGTGCTCGAGTCGACCGAGTGGCCTTCGCCCTTGAGCTGCTGGATGCGGGCTGTGTGCGCGGGCGCGAGCGGGTCAGGTGGGGCCGCGGCGAGGTTGCGCGTGCGAGACGCGAGCGGAGGATGGGCGGCGAGCGAGGCGAGGGGAGGTGGGAGGTGGGAGGTGGGAGGAGAGCGGGGAGAGAGAGGGGGCGACGCGCACCGATGACCTGGCGGAGCCTGTCGGACGAGAGGTTGGGCGGCAAGCCCTGCGCGGCCATCTTGGGCGTCGACGCCATGAGCCCCGGCGAGCGCACCGCAGCGACGCGACCTCGCCTCGCGCGCACCCCCTCGAGAGGAGAGTACACCCAGAGTGTATTGCCGCAATACACCTGAATACAACTGCTCACTCCAGTCACTCCTCCCACTCTCACATTCTCTGTCTCGCCATGGCTGACCGGCCCAGGCGAACCCGGCAAGTGCCCAAGGACCTCGACAGCTTCGAGCTGAACCGCACCACCCGCGCCGAGTCGTCGCCGCTGTCGGACCTCCCGCCCTCGTCGCCCGAGCCTGAGCCTCAGCCCGACGTCGCGCCGGCTGCGTCGAGGAAGCGCAAGAGCACCGCAGCCGATCTGACGCCTGCGCCCAAGCGCCGCGCGCCCTCGACCCGTCGCGGGTCATCCTCTGGCGCGGCTACCTCCGCCTCTCCTCCCGCCGACAACGATGCACAGCCACTTCCCGCTTCAAATGGGCCTACCAGGCAGAGGAGTAAGGGGCATTCGGCGCCAGAGAAGAAGTACAGGCCGCCACGCATCCTCAGCAGCGACGCCGAGGACGACTCGCCCGCCGCGGGACTCTCAGTTCCCGACCGCGTCGCGTCGCCAGTTGCCCCTCCGCCCGCCCCTGGACCGGCTTCGACTTCGAGCGCAGCGCAGTCCGCGACCGTAGGGGGCGCGCCTCCGCCCTCCCCGGGTGCGCAGTCTGCGCCCGCACCCCCGCCGCCTGTCGCCGCCCCACCTACTCGTCGATCCAGCACCGCTGCTGCGAGCGCGAAGGAGGTTCCCACGCCTACGGCCGCGCCTTCGCCCGCTGTTGCTAGCCCCGCCGCACCTTCTTCTGCTCCGCCGCCTGCGCCTGCACCAGCCGCCGCCGCCGCGCTCAGCGACCTCCCGTCCCTCCCCTCTCCGACCGTCCCTCCTCTTCCTCCCGCCGCGTCCGCCTCTCCCACCCCTGCATCTGCGCCCACAGCTGCGGCAGCAGCGGCGAGTAAGCGCGACGCCCCTCCGCCGCGGAAGAAGGCCAAGCTCGCCACCTCCGTCACCGCGTCCGCCTCTCCCTCTTCCTCTGCCGCTCCTCTGCCCCCGCCGGCTGCGCCTTCGCAGCGCAAGAAGCCCCGCCCCTCCGCCACTACGGGCGCAGTAGTAGCAGCGAAGGTAGAGGACGACTCGCCCGCGCCCGCGCCCGCGCCCGCGGCGCGCAAGAAGCCACGCGCGTCGGCTGCGGGCGGGGCGAAGACGAAGGTCGAGGACGGCGCGACGCCTGCGCCCGAGTCTGTGCCTGGAGGAGTGGGAGGGGGAGGGGCCGGGGCGCCCGCTGCGTCGACTCCGACGGCGGGCGGGCGGAAACTCCCCACGGCGGGGAAGCTGCCCGCCTCGGCGCAGACGGGCGCAGGCGTGCAGGCGAGGAAGGAGGAGACGGTCAAGCCCAAGCCTGCTGCGGGCGGGTTCAGTTTGAGTGGCGTGTTGGGGAAGGTCGCGGGGAAGACGGTGTGTTGCTTTTCGCCTTCTCCTCCTTCTTTTCGCCTCATCATCAAGCGAGCACTGACACATTGCTGAGGATGCAGGTACAGGCGAAGGCGAGCCCGGCGCAGCCGACAAAGAGGCCCGGCGAGGCGCGCATCGTGAAGGAGTCTGTCTCCCTTCCCTCCCCGCCTTCTGCTCCTTACAGGCGCTGACGACTAAGCGGGCACGCAGTACGGCGCCGAGGAAGACGCGCGAGGAGCTCGAGCGGGAGTGGGGCGAGCGGCGGCGGCGGGAGAAGGAAGCGCGGGAGAAGGCGGCCGGCATGGTGTGTTACCCCCCTCCCTACACGCCTGCCCGGACGCACTGCTGACCGCCCACCGTACGCGCGCGCGACGCAGCACCCGCTCGACCTCCTCTCGCACGTGCGCGGGATGGCCACGTTCGAGCACGAGTTCCGCGAAGAGGTCCGCGCGAGGCAGCGCGCCGAGGGCGACCGCTATGGCGGAAAGCACCTCCTCCCGCGCATGTCGTGCTTCGGGAGCGTGTTTTCGCTGTACCCGCGGGTGCTGGGGCCAGAGGAGGAGGAGGACGCGGCGTAGCTGATCACGCGCTCGCGCAACGGAGGGACACCGCATGCATTCTCGTCCCTCTCGTCTCGTCTCTTCGCATGTCGCACGCTATCTTACATACCCTCTCTCACAACGCACCTGAGCGCTCGGCAGCTCAGTGATCGCCCCTCGTCGTCGCGTACTTGTCCTCGAGCCCCTCGAGCCCGCCAACGCCCTTCTCGCCGCCATTCAAGCCGAGCTGCTCCGCAGGCGAGAGGTGCGCCTGCAGCTGTGCGTGCGAGGCGCGGGCCTTGGCGAGCTGGATCTTGAGCGATTCTTGCGTGAAGATGTAGCTGGGGGAGACGGAGGGTGTCAGGGAACGGAAGAGGGAGGGCGGCGAGAGAGGGCGGCGCACCCGACGACGGAGCCGGTGAGGAGGCCGGACAACAGTCTGTGAGTGTCGAGAGGGTCAGCGCGGGTAAGAACAGGCAAGGAGAGGGGAAGGGAGCGCTTCCCTCGCTTTGCGCGGTCGGGAGCCTTGAGGAGGAGGGGGGGGGGGGGAAGGAGAGGGAGCCGCAACGCACCCGAGGTTCCGGCTCTGCTTGAGCAATCTGCTCGTGACGAACCCGCTGAGGAAGCCGGCGCAGGTGCCCGCGGCGACACCTTGTTGCCTCACGCGCTCATCAGCTCGAGTTGGGTGGGCCGGAAGGGGCGGGAAAGGGCACACCGTCGAGCTGTGCGCGGCGGTTGGCATCGCCGATCTCCTTGAGGGAGAGCTCTGGGGCGGTGGGTGTGGACATCTGGGCGCGGGGGAAGGCGAGGACGCGATGGGGAGGAAAGGGGAGGGGGCGGTGAAGGCGATGGGGAGGGGAGGAGAGTGGCGAGGATGGGCAGAGGGCGTGCAGCGGGTGCTTGTGTGAGACTGTACTGTGTTGCTAGTGCGAATACAGCTTGTCCCTGCTTGATCGAACGAGTGGTTCGTCCTCATCTCTCGCTCGACGCATCTCGTCGTCGTCGGCTCTCCCCACATCGCTGCCATGGACGAGTTGACCGGGCTTCCGCTCGCATTCGGCAAGAAGGCGACCCAGAAGCACAACAACGACGTCGCAGCCCGCTTCGACTCCACCAAACGCACCGACGCCCTCCCCGCCGTGAGCACCCCCCGCTCCACCTCTCCCCGCGCCCAACTCACTTCGGACACCCGCGCAGGTCCCGCAGCTCAAAGCCGAGGACGAAGACTCCGCACCCGTGCGCGAGAACCCGGCCGCGCAGGTTGACAGCGGGGATGAGTCGGACGGCGCAGGCGGAGCGGGACCGTCGGCGGCAAGCGCAGTGGACGCCGACGGCCTCCCCATAACGCACGAGGTCGTCATGAAGGACCACGTCAAGGTGCGCACTCCCTCCCCTCGCCCCCCGGCATGCGCCCACCCACCCTGCGACGCACGCGCAGACCGTGTCCGCCCTCTCGGTTGACCCCGCCGGCGCACGCGTCGTCAGCGGCTCGTACGACTACGACTGCAAGATGTGGGATTTTGGCGGGATGAACGCGAGCTTCAAGCCCTTCAGGACGTTCGAGGCCAGGCCGGGCCACCAGGTACGTCCCGTTCGTAGCTGGGTCTGCGAGGAGAAGCGGGCTGACTCCGGGCTTGCCCAGGTCCTCGACGTCCAGTTCTCGATCACGGGCGACTCGTTCCTCGCGGCGACGGGCGCGACGCAGGTCAAGCTGTACGACCGCGACGGCCTCGAGCTGTGCGTCTTCCCGCGCTGCTCCGCCCCGTAACGCCCCTCCTGACCCGACCGACTCACAGCGGCGAGTACAACAAGGGCGACATGTACATCCGTGACCTGCGCAACACCGAGTGCGTTGCCTCGCCCCTCCCGCTCTGCTGCTTGCTGATACACCGCCTCTTCGCTCGCAGCGGCCATGTCGCCGCCATCATCGCCATCGCCTGGCATCCCAAGAACGCGTCCCTCTTCCTCACCTGCAGCGCCGACAGCACGCTCCGGATCTGGGACAAGGACAACCGCCGAAAGAGCAAGAGCGTCATCGTCGTCAAGAGCAGGGAGCGCGGCGGCAAGACCAAGGTCTCGGCGTGCTGCTGGAGCCCGGACGGGAAGACGATCGCGGCGGGTGCGTGGGCACCTTATCACTTCGCGAATGGGAGAGAGCTGACAGAGAACGGCAGCGTGCGAGGACGGCGCAGTTCACCTTTGGGCGGCTAGCAGCAACTTTACAAGGCCGAACGCAGTACGCCGCTTGTCCTTGTGATCTTCTATCGGGAGCGCAGCTGCTGACGACCATCCGCGTACGAAGAGCTGTGAGGGCGCGCATGAGAAGGGCACGACGACGAGCTCGATCGTCTTTTCGTCGGACGGGAAGCACCTCGTCACTCGAGGCGGGGACGGGACGCTCAAGCGTGGGTCCTTCTCGTCGCACGTTTCTCCTAGATGCTGACCGCCACGCTCGCTCGCAGTCTGGAACCCGAAATCGCTCAAAAAGCCGCTCGCGGTCGCGTCCGGCCTCCCGAGCCTCAACAGCGAGACGAACGCGTGCTTCTCGCCCGACGGCCGGTTGGTCCTCACGGGCACGGCGGGCGCGAAGGCGGGCGTGCTGGCGGGCGGCGTGGAGGAAGAGCGCGCGAGGGAGATGGAGGGCGAGCTTGGGAAGAAGGCGGGACGAGTCGTCGTGTTCCGGACGGAGGGGCTGGAGAAAGTGCGCGAGATCGGTGCGTGCTTTTCAGATTGGCCCCTCGTAGGAAGCAGCTGACAAGAGGCGCGTATAGACGTCTCGCCATTCTCGGTCGTGCGCGTGCTGTGGCATCCGAAGATCAACCAGGTGTGCCCGCTCCGCCTTTCTCCTTACTCCCGCCTCCCGCTCACCATGTACGCTATTGCAGATCCTAACCGGCTCGGCGGACGGCTCGATCCATGTCCTCTACTCGCCCTCAACCGCTGTAAAAGGCGTCACCCTCGCCGTCATACGCGCACCCAAAGCCCGCCAGATCGACGACTTTTCCTCGGACGTCGCGCTCGACCGCCCGATCATCGCTCCGCACGCCCTGCCGATGTTCAAGGACGATGGCAGCGCCGGGACGAGTGCGGGAGGGAGGGGCGGGAAGAGGAGGAGGGAGAGGGAGAGGCACGACCCGCAGAAGACGATGAAGCCGCGTGCGTGCCGCGCGGTCCTCCTCCTCGTCGACTGGTACTGACCGTCAACTCGTGGCATGCGCCCAAAGTGCCCCCCGTCCAGGGACCAGGAAAGGGCGGCCGGATCGGCGCGGCGGCGACACAGCACGTCGTGCAAGGGCTGGTGCGCAACACGATGCGCGACCAGGACGTGCGTTTCGCCGCCCCACTACCTCCGCCTTTGCGTAACGCTGACGTTTTCCCGTTTATCCCCTGCTCGCCCATCGTTTGCCTCGACACAGCCGCGCGAAGCGCTCCTCAAGTACGCTACCGCCGACCCCTCCGAGAACACCTGGACCAAGGCTTGGAGCGCGACGCAGCCCAAGCCCGTGTTCGACGACAGGCCCGACCCGGAGGACGACGGCGAGGAGGCGAAGCGGGGGCGATAGCACGCTGCTGCAACCGAGGGGTATCTCGCTGCATAGATGGGACACCCTTTGAAAGGTATTCTCCCGATGCAGGGGAGATGGAGGAGGTATGCAGGAAGGCAGAAGGAAGCAGTGGGCACGAACGGAAGAGAACAAAAAGAATTGGAGAACCAGGGAGTCGAACCCTGCGCCTCTCGCACACAAGGTGCTAAGCGAGCGCTCTACCGATGAGCTAGATCCCCGTGGGAATAGGAAGTTTGCCTTCTCATGCACATATTTCAAGAAGTACATAATGCCGACCGTGCAGGACACAGCAACCACGAAAAACGTCGACAAGGTGCTCCCCCTTAAACTTCCTGGCATACCTTACTATGCTGGAAGCAGTTGCAGCCCTTGAACGCTCACAAGGCCGCACCAGTTCAAGCTTTGTGGATTTAGGCTGTAGAACCACAAAAAAGGACGTTACCTCATCAATGGCCAGATGCCCGAGCGGTTAAGGGGACAGACTAGAATGCGCTCAGCGTCCTTGACCATCTGTTAGGCTTTGCCTGCGCAGGTTCAAATCCTGCTCTGGTCGATAAATTTTGCTGGGGTCGATTCGCGCGTCCCCCGCTCTTTTTGCCTGCGACAATGCAGGTGCCGTGTGCTGGCTTGCTCCTGTGCGGGACAAAGAAGTGTAGCAACGGGCTGTCGAGGTTTTTCCAGCAGGGAATGCCCAGAGAGACTGCAAGAGGATGTCCAAGTTCATCCGCAGGCACTTTGCTGCGGGTGCAGCCGGATGTTTTGATGCAAATGACCTTGGAGCAGTGCTGTCCGGCGAAGTCAGACTGATTGGAAGCGTGAGGATATGCGGGATCGAGTAGCTGATGTCAGTAGGCAACAGGGCGAGCCTCTCTGACGGCTGGATGTGAGCAGCACCAGCGCCCTGACCTTTTCATAGAGCATGGAGAGCCAAAGATGGACTGAATGCCGAGCCGGGCGAGCGCTGAAGCGCCCGCGCCTTGCATGTGAAAGTGCTGGTCCCTCGTGTTCCGCGGTGCTCAGTCCCGGGCAACGCCTCAGAAGAAGCGTCGCTCAGGATATATCCAGACAACGGCAGCTCCGTAGGAGCAGACAAGAGACGAGCACACCGCGTCCTGTCGTAGTTGTTGCGCGGCCCGTGACACCGACAGCCCGGTGCGGTGCTCAGCGTGACCATCGACGGGAAGGATGCGGTTCGCTGCTGATTGAGATGGAGACGTAGCTGACTAAGGGACGCAGGAGGCGCCAAGAGCGATGTGCGATCGGAAGAAGCGGCAACGGAACGAGTACTTGGGAAGGTCCGGCGTCGTTGAGACGGGTGCAGCAGCGGCTTGAAGCAGGGCTAGGGCGTGGCCGAGTCTGCAGCATTAAGAACAAGATGCTATCTGTTGTAAGGGCAAGTTGGCTTCTCCCGCCGCGAGAAACAGCTGCGAGAGTCGACAATCGGGAGGACGCTACGCACGAGCAAGCAACCGCTGACCGAAGGCGCATTACAGCTGAGCTACTCCTCGTCGAGAGACCACTTGTTATCCTATGCGGTATTCCTTGTCGTCAGTGTGCGTGGTGAGGGGAAGAAAAAGAACATCATCGCGCCTTGTATATCTTGCTCTACGGTTGGCGAGCAAGCGGAGTCAGCGCGTCAGACCTGGATTCTCGGTTCCTCGGCGCAGTGGTAGGCGTCCCAGGACCCCAGACGGAGAAGAAACGCGCCTTCTCGAGGATGCACTTCCCCTCCTTGTACTTTTGCGACGAGTCGGGGGACACGAACTGCGCTCGCCTGTCAGCCCCACTCGCCGACCAGAAGAAGGGGGAGCGACGAACGTATTTCCACCCGAGCTCGGTCGAACAGCCGCGACAGGTGAGTGCTGCCCGGGTGGAAGGAGGGTTATCGGGCGACAAATGGCGGAGGAACGGAGGACGCACGCGCGATGAGGTGCTTGCCGGACAGAAGCTGCTTCGACGCTTTCGCTCCGACATCCGCGTTGATCCTGCGCGTACACAGCTGTCAGCTTTTAGCCTTTGCCCCGGTGATGTTGGAGCGAGACGAAACCCACACCGTCCGCCAGAGGAAGGCGGGCCCGCTCGTACCCTGGAATGCGCGAGACACGAGCTCGTCCTGCACCGCGAGCTCGAGCGTGCAGGTCGCGCAGCGCCACGAGGGTACGTGCGACGGGAGGAAGGTGTGCTTGTCGGAGTGGTTGAGGGTATGCGCGGACGGGGAGGACATGCGGACCTGTAGCTGCGTAGCTTGGGTGCACACAGGCGCAGCTGCGGATGCGCTTGAGTTGTTGCGGGTGAGCGTGGAGCGAAAGAGATGAAGTCCAGTCGAGCCGAAGTGGGGGAATCGCGGACAGTCGACATGCTCGCTTGCTCGCAGGCCAGGCGAATCAAGGATCGCAAACAAGAGCTGTTACAACAATGCAGAGACACATAGCGCGCGACACATGCGAGAAATACAACCTTACAACTCCTCCTCCTCGCCCGCTCCTCCGCCTCCGAGGCTCATCCTCCCCAGGCCCTCCGGGTCCAGCTTCATGGCGAGTGCGCGCTCCCGCTCCTCCAGCGCGCTGATCGGCCGGTGCCGGTCGCTCATCGCAAACGCGGAGAAGCCCCTGCCGGTCGAGCTGCTGAGCGAGCTCGCCGTTGAGCGCGTGCCGGGCGCCCCTGCACCTGCGCCGCTACCGGCGCCCGAGACGGACGAGAAGAAGTGGTGATGCGCGCCTCCGGATGAGCTGGATGGCGAAGGGATAGCCACGGGCTGTGTGTGCGAGGTCGATGACTGCGCGAGGGAGCTCATCGGAAGCGGCGGCGGGGTCGGGCGGGAGGAAGTCGACGACGAGGAAGAGGTATAGGCGGGCGGATTGGCAAAGCCGGGGGAAAGGGAAAGCGATGCGGCGGGCGAAACGGCGCGACGCTTGAACGCCTGATGCGCGTACGGCTCGAAGCGGTCCTCGTTCACTACGAGGGAGTGCAGCGGTCAATACAAGCCTGCGGAATAGGCGGAAGATGACGCACTCTTCCGCTTGCCGGGCCGTGATGCAAAGGTGGTGCTGGGCGTCTGCGGCGCCGCGAAGGGGGTCTGCAACGAGCGAGCTGTTGAGCAAAGCGCCGACTCAAGGGGAAGAGAAGGACGCACCTCGAAGTCCATGCCTCTCCGGTCGCCGTGCGGGCTGCGCCCCGTACCGCTCGGCGTCGCGACCGTCACGGCGTTCCCTCCCGGCCCGCTCCTGATGCCGTTCCAAACGACGTTCGACCTCCTCTCCTCGTCCTCCTCAGTCGCATACCCACTGACGCTCATCGCGCCCCAGTCGCTCCCGCCCTCCAGTGCCTCGTCGCCTTCTTCGTTCGAGCTGCTGGAACTCCCTCCGCCTGTGCGGTGTGAGAGGAGGTCCTCCTCCTCGGCTGCTTGGTCGGGGAAGCGGTTCGGCGGCGGTCGAGGGTGATGTGGCGCACGAGCGGGAAAGGCGGAAGTTGATGCGGCGGGAGCGGAAGAAGGTGCATTCGGACGGGCGTCGAAGCTGGGCGGGCAGGACGAGCGGACGGAGGGGACGGCCGAAGCACCAGCGCGGGAAAGGCGATGTAGCGTTGCTTCACTGACAATCTCCTGGTCTCCGGAGGACTCGGAACGCAGCTCGGAAAGGATGCGTAGGTGGGACTTGGGTTTCGGCTGCACCGCTTTAACGTCAGCAGGAGAGGCGGCAGGAGGAGAGCGAGAGACGCACGAGGAGGTTAGGCTTTCTGCTCACAGGTCGCCGCACGACTCGCTCAAACGTATCCTCGGGGCCTGCACTCGCGCTCCGGCTCAACACCATGCTGAGCTCTTCGATCTCCTCGTCCTCGTCAGCGACAGCAGTAGTCATCGCCGCGATGCGCATCGCGCGCGTCTTGCCTCCCACTCCGGGAATGCCGACGTCGCTCGAGCTTCCGCTGCGACTGCTGCGCCCGCTGCCGGACGCCGTCTCCTCCGGTGCACTCCCGCTGCCCGCGTCGTCCTTGAAGAGGCGGCGCTGAAGGAAGGGTGGGGGCGTCTTCTGCCCATGCTGAAGTGCGCGGGCGACTGTGACGGGGGAAGGAGGGATGCTGGTGAAGGGGAAGAGCTGAGGCGGGAGCGAGGTGGATCCGGCGGGGTTGAGTAGCATTGGGGCGGAAGCGCTTCCGCTCCGACTGCGCGTCTGGCGGAACATGCCCGTCGACTGGGGTGGCGGGAGGTCTGCGTCCATGCGTGGCGACATGCTCATCATCTCGTCGCCGCCCGGTGGAGTCGCAGCACCGCCCTCGACGCGCGCAGTGCCGTCGTCATCCCATTGCATCGTCATGGGCGTGTCGGCGCCGAGCGTGCTCATTCTCCGCCCGAACGGTGCGCCGCCCAGCCCGCCCTGTGCGCCCGCTGCAGGTCCTGCGGGAGGCGCGAGGCCCTGTCCGGCGAGCGGAGCGGGGAAAGCGCCTCCACCGAAGCCGCGCGATTCGAGGGCGATGGTGAGATTACTAGGCTGAGCTCGCGGCTGCGGCAGGTTGAACGCGCCCCAGGTCGAGCTGAAGTGCGGGTGTGCGGGCGGGGTGAGGGGCGGTGCTGGGGCGTCCGGCGCGAGGGACGATGGGGCGAACGCGGGGACCGCCCAGGGCGCTGAACTGGATCCCGCAGACATGCTCGCGGGCAGCGCGGGCTCAGCAGAGCATCGACGTGCGGACAATGGGGGCAACCACCAGACGCGACCGTCTCCCGTGGGGATGAGATGATGACTGCCGCATCCCGCATTCTCGCCAGTCTGCCTTGTACGGTGGCTCGCCGTGAGTACAGTCGCGATCTGCGGCATTCTACCAATGCAAGTCACGCGCGGCGAGGTCTCGTCGCCGCCTTGCGCGTCGATCGCTCCTCTCTCTTCGCTCCGCCTCACCCGCTGTTTGCGTCCAACGCGCTCGTCTGGCTGGACTACTCGTACGGTATCAGTATGTTCATATACAAAATCGCAAGACTCGTGGCGCCTTGTCCTGCTTCGCATTTGGGAGCCTACGCTTGCCTGAACTCGGGACGGACAGATGAGCGCTTCGAAGGGCGGTGGCGTTACTGGGATCCTCCAGGGTGCTCGATGCTCCCTCAGCTGTGCCTGGTCGAGCGTCCCGCTGCTTTCGTCGGTAGAGACATGCTATAGGCTGCGAAGTTTGTCGACAGCGGGTTCCTGGATCGTCGAGTGCGGCTTTGTGGGCGGGAGAAGGAGAGACGGTAGGGGGATGCACCTTCCTATATTTTCAGCAATGCTGCAGCCCGCTGTGGCGTCTCTGCGAGTCGCCGCCCTTACCCTCGTCGCTTGGGTCTGTCCCGCAGCAAGTCGCTCGCCGCCTTCTCGAGATGCAGATATGCGACGATGAGGACGAACACTGCATAAGGATAGCAAGACACACTCACGACTACGGCACAGCAAAATCTACAGAAACTCGCCCTCACCCCTCTCACACCCTCACCCCCGCTCCGCCCGCTCCTCCCGAGGTCTGCATCAGCCCCTGCCCGAGTGCAGCAGCCACCCGCGAGAATGACGCCGCGGCGGAGGAGAGGCGGCGCTTAGGCGGCCGGTCTGCGAGAGGGGCGGCACCGGAGCCTGAGGTGGAGGGCCCGGGGCTGGTGGTCCGCATGAGGCAAGGGAGCGACGGGTGCGCGTCCGAGGTGGTGGGGAGGGTGGCGGGCGCTGAGGCAGTGGAGGGGAGGGATGGCCGAGACGGCATCGTATCGGACGAGAACGAGGAAGACGCGATTCGGGAGGGTCCCGCTGCAGAGGGGGACGAGGCAATGTGGTGCGCCGGGGTTGGCGACGCGACGGACGCGGGCGGATCGGCACAATCCGCCGGGAGCCCTGCGACGGCCTCGTCTGGCTCCTCCGTGATGACCGTTGCGACGAGGCTGCTCGGGTGCGGAGCAGTACCCGTCTGCGCTGCCTTCTCTGCGCCGGCGGGCGTGGCGGGCTGAGTCACGACGACTGCAACGGCGTCGACGTCGTCATAACCATGGTGCCCGTCAGCGAGGGCGCCAGGCGTGCCTCTCCGCCCCCGCTCGCGCGCAAGCTCGTCGACCCCTCCCTTCGCAGCAAGCAAGCCAAGCCTGCTGCCACGCGCCTCCTCCTCCGCCTGCTCCGCCTCGCGCTCCTCCCCTTCTGTCTTTGCGCCCGTACCCTCGTCGTACCGCGCTTTGAGCTCCTCCGCGACGCCCGCGCACCGCGCGCGCTCCTCACGCTCCTTGCGCTCTTCCGCACGCTTCTTCCGCGCGCCAGCGCTCCACCGCTCGCGGTACGCGCCCTCGCCCTCTCCGGCTACGCACAGCCCGTAGTGCGTCGCCGGCTCGCAGGCGGCGCAGCACGGCGCGAGGGGGACGAGCGCGCCGAGCGCGGCGGGGTCGTCTGCGTGTGTCGACGCTGCCGGCGGGGGCGTCGAGACCGAACGCGAGAGCGTAGGGAACAGCGCGGAACCGTCCCCTGCGCTCGCTGCAGCGGGCACACGGGATGAGGAGGTTGAGGGCGAGTCGCCCGTGCAGCGGCGCAGGATGGACTTGCGGCACGGAGAGGCGGAGAACGAGCGCAGGCATTCGCGCCGCAGAGCGGGCAGCTTGACAGTGAGGCGCGTTGGCGAGTTGGGAATGAAGGACGGGTCATCGTTTGGGTCGAAAGTGCGGACTTCGTGCGATGCCCGGCCGGGTGAGGGGGAGCGCGACCGCGAGCGCGAGAGAGATGAAGAACGTCGCCGCCCCCCGCCTGCGCCCCCGTCGGGCGAATGGTCGCGCTCGCGCCCGCCCGTGCGTGTGCAAACGCTCCCTGAGCCGGACCCGCCGTGTAGGAAGGGTTCGAGCGAGGCTGTGAAGCCGTTGACGACGGCGTGCCAGGCCTTCGCGCTGACGTCGCCTATCTGCGGCGCCTCGAAGCTGAGACGAGGGGCGGAGCAGCCGGTCAGCGTGCACGGACGGGAGGGTCGGCCAGGGTGAAGGGACGGGAAGGTACCTACCTGTACGCGCGAATGGCGACCTTGCGGCGTCCTAGATGCTCATTGGCGGCCTTGACGAGTGCCGGCTCCGTCTCGCCGTCCGCTGCGACGCCAATGAGGAGAGCAAGCGGGCAGAACGAGACGCGCTTCGGTTGCGGGGGTTCGGGAGCCGAGGAGGCTTGGGGCGAGGGGGCGGTCGAAGGAGATGTTGACGCCGTGGGCGAGCTCGATGCCGAGCTGGCAGAGACTGTCGTGTCTAGCGGTGCAAGCAGCTTGATATCCATGGCGGTGGTTACAGAGAGGGAGAAGTCCAGCGTGACCGTGCGAAGTGCGGGGGGGCGTCTCATCAGTGGCGTGTGCACAGGGGGCTCGAGGGTGCGTGGGCAGGTGTCCAGGGTGTTGAAACTGGCTCACACAGTCCGATCCAGGGGCTCGGCCAAGCAGGAAGCCCTGCGCAAGGAGGACAGCCGCACCTTATCCTGCAGGAGGCGGTGCACCCCGTCGCATCATGAGAAAGCAGCTCGTCTGGTCGCCAGGTGGTCCAGCCTTCGAGACCGAGCGCACCGGACACCTAACCTGCAGCAGGAGGCCAAGGGAGCTGAGGAGGAGTCGGCGAGGGTCGCGGGATAGACTCGACGCTTCGCAAGCATCTCGGCAGGAGCTCCTGGTCATCGGGCGGAGGTTCCGTTTAGCTGCTTCGCTGTGGGATCGGCGCGTACAGCAGAGGGTCTGGCCAGGAAAGGCAGACAGACAGGACACAGCGAAGAAGACGAAAGCGGGCAACCTTCGCAAGTCGAGTAGAGCAAGGGGGCGCAGCCCACCGGAAACGCATGCGATACATGATAAGGCTACACGGTCATATCAGAGGGCAACAACGAACCGCGGCGAACCCCTTAGTCAAACCTCAGCACCCTGACCGTCTCCTCCTCGCCCTCCCTCGCCCGCTCCGCCACGACAATCTTGTCCTCCTCCACCCACACGCGCCTCACGCGCTGGGGCACTTCTCCCGGTGTCTCTCTTTCTGCGAGTTCATCGCGTCCCCGCGCCCCGGCAAGTCGGCGGCGCTTCATCCGCTGCCACAGCGTCTCGCGCTCCACCCCTTCTTCCGGCGCACCCACAGCCCGCACGTCGACCGCGCGCTCCTCCGTCGCCCTCTTGCCCGCCGCCGCACTCGGCGTCAGGCTCCACACCTTGACCGCGCCGTCGTCGCCCGCGCTGATGCACCGCACGCCCTGCGGCGCCGTCGCTGTCCCCGCCGCAGCCGGGCGCAGCGCGACGCTCGCAACGCGGGCGGTGTGCCCGAACAGCGTGCGGCGGTGCGCGATGTGCAACGGCGGGAGGGGCGGGGAGCGCAGGTCGAGCGTCGGGAGAGGATGGGCGGAGGAGGAGGAGGAAGGGGTAGGAGGCGAGGGAAGAGGCGAGGAGAGCACCTCGTACACGTCGAGGGTGTTGTCCGTTCGGCTCGTGACTATGAACGGGTGCGAGTGCTCGATACTAGTGACGGGGCTCTTTGGCGCAGGGGGTGACGCGAGAGGCGAGGACGCGAGCGGCGCGCTTCGCCGTGGGGTGGAGGGAAGGGACGCGTGCGCAGGCAGCGCGGTCGCATGTCGCGCACTGATTTGCACCTTGGGCGCGCGGATGAGCGCATGAGAGGGGGAAGCCGCAGGAACCGTGACGGCAAACTCCTGCAACCCGACAGTCCAGTTGGCGGGAAATACAGGCGCCGAGTACGCGAGCGAGACAGTGAAGCGCTCGTCGTGCGCGCAAACATCGTCCTCCTTGCGCGAGCGGTTGACGCGCCCTGTCTCCTTCGTGAGCGAGAGGACGACCGGCGCCCAGTTCTCGCGCGTCTGCAGCGGCGTCTCCGCCTCTTCGAGCTCGAACTCCTCCTCTCCGTCTTCCCCGTCGACCCCGCCCCGTGCCCTCAGCCGCCAGAACCGCAGCGTCATCTCCCTCGAGAGGGTAACGAGCAGCGGCGCGTGCAAGCGCGCGAGCACGACCGGATCGAACGGCGTCGCCGGTGTGGGCCCGAACGGGTATGCGGGCGGCGCGCCGAGTGCAAGGGACGCGAATACTTCGCGTGCGGAAAAGGCACGAGATGGCGCGGACGCAGAGGGGAGGAAGAGGCGGAAGAGCGAGAAGTGGCCCGTCGAGTAGAAGACGGCAAGGAGGGGGCCATCTACGCCTGCGTCAAGGCCGTCATGCCCTTCCTCGAGTTGCATCTCGGTGATCGACAGCGGCGGGCGGAAGTCGGGCCGCGCAGCGAAAAAGGCGGCAAGCCGCGGTGACTTCACGTTGCCAACGACGGCCGAGTCGCCGGACGGGAGCGTCTGATGCACCGTGACTGACGGCGTATCGCCTTGCACAATCTGCATGCGCGAGGCGGAGAAGATGAAGTGGTGCCGGAACTGGAGGAGGGTGTCGGCGTCCTCGGTCGCGCCCAATGCGGAGGACGGCGATGTCCTGCCCGGCAACAGCGATCGCAAGGACGACGCGCCCGCATCGCTTGAATGCAGCGAGGTGTCTCGTGGCGCCTCGGGAAGAACCGCCTTGCGGATGCCCCGACCGAGCGTGCTCGTCCGCGCGGTCCCGCTTCGCCAGTTCGTCGAGATCTTGTAGAGCTCGCGCCAAGGACGAACACGCGCGATGGCCTCCCCGTGCAACGCTCGACGGCGCATCGAAGGTGAGGCGTAGGTGCGAAGATAGAGGGCACGCCAAAGCTGCGAGGAACGTAGGGTGAGCGGGATGATCGGAGAGACGAGAGACAGCAGGACGGACCTGCGGATCCTGCGACAGGCGGTACCATGCGCTGGACACGCGAGCGACGGTGACGAGGTCGTGCGCGCTCAGGAAAGAGAGGCAGCGCAGGAGGATCTCCTCTGAGAGGGAGCCTTCGAGCGAGAGGAGGGGGAGCATGGTTGTCCGGGCACGCTTTGTAGGCGGGTTGCTCGAACTGCCCGATCCCTGTAGGGTCAGCGAGACGTCGGAACACTCGGAAGCGCTAAGCTCCCACGAGACGCCGAATCGCCTCGACGCCACCAGGACGAGGAGAACCGGCAAGGTCGCAAGCGGTGCAGCGCTTCAAGCGAGAGGAACGCACCTGGAGCCCTTGAACCGCAGCTTTGCGCCCCCCCTGGCACTGCTCCTCCCGCCCACGGGGCCACCCTCCCGCCTTTCTGCCGTCCCTCCACCTCCGAGCCGATGAGGTGAGTTGGACCCGACGGCGTCGCTCGTGCGTGTCCTTTTGGGCATAGTGGTGTTGACAAGGCTAGAAACGTGAAATGGGAGAGCAGCAGGACCCGCCCAAGCGAGAGTCGGGTCGTGGTCGCGGCTCAAGCCGGCGGGGGGATCGCGCCCTCCCTCCTCTTCCCGTCGCACAATGTCGACCGCATACCAGGCCCTGCTCGTGCGACCGCTGTCGACATTCCTCGTCATTGCACGCGCTGACCCGCACTGTTCCCGCAGGACGAGCACGCCTCGCTCGCCGCCTTCTCGCCGTTCGTGTCGCGCTCGTCGCTCCCCGCGCTCGCAACCCAGTGCCTCCTCGCCGCCTTTGTCCTCGCCTTCTATTTCTCAACGTGCGCGCCATTTTCCCCACCCTCCCACCGGAGAAGCGCCCTGACGACGACAGGAGCACAGCCTCCGGAACCAGCCCGTCAAGGAGCTCGGCGTCGCAGCCGCAGCGAGCCTCGCAGGCGGTTTCGGGCTCGTCTTTGCCTTCTGCGCAATCGGGGCAAACGTATGAGCAGGAATGAGGGCGGGCATATGGGCGAGGTGCGTCTTACCCTCTCTCTCTCTCTCCTCGAGCTAGCGTAATAACACGCTTTCTGTGCCCGCAGGCATACCCGGAGGAGCATCTGTCGTCTGTAACAAACCTCGCAGTGCAGCTGTAACGTACGACGAGCGCGTCTATCCAAGGCAGCTCTCTTGACAGGGAGACTGAGACGAAGCGGAAGACAAGGACAGCCAGTTCAGCGCGCAGGTCGAGGCGGATCACTCCCGGCGGTGGCGCTCCTGTTGTGATGAGTAGTTCCTCCAGACACTTGAGCAGAACCATGTCGACCCGATCATCATCCGGACGAGATGCAGCACCTCGGCAGCACCTCGACGCCGAGAGTCAGTCTGCGCGATTGCAGTCGCACGTGCAGAGCAGCTCATACCGTCTAGCGTTCCGCTCGATGGAGCAGGTGCCAGAGTTCAGGCTAGGCGCGAAGCGTCGAGGCGAGAGAGGGGGACGCGCCGCGCTCGCTCGTACCACACAAGCTTGCTCGGCGTGAAGAGTTGCGAGTGTGCGCACGATGGACTCTGCGGTGGCTTCGCCCGCCCCTGCTGCGCCCGCGGCCCCTGCACCTGTCGCGAGCGTCGCCGCTCTCCTCCCCTCGCCGGCGCACCCGCCCGCAAAGCGCACCGACACGGTAGCGCTCAAGCTCCGTCTTGCAGAGCTCCTCGATCCAGAGCATGGCCAGCTCTACTGGACCGGGCTCGCAGACTTTGTGGTCGGCCGCATCAACCGTACAGAGTGGGACGACGTGATGCGTAGGGCGTTTGGCGCGGATCCAGTCGTACGAGGGCAGGCCCGTACGCTAGATCGTTCTCTCATTCTGCCTATAGCATTCCCTGACACGCGCGCTCCACGATAGTTAAGCTGCACAACGCCCTCCTCCTCTCGATCCTCTACAATACAACCCGTCCTTACCTCCCGCCTTCTTCCGTCCGACACAGCGGCTTCCATCCGCGCGGCGCCAAGAAGCGCGCACTCGCCGGCGACGGTCTCGCCAATGCCGCAGAGGACAAGCGCCGCCGCCTCGTCAAGGGCGCCGTCATGGCCCTCGGGCGCCGTGAGCGCGGCGAGATCAAGCTCCTCGGCTCGGCGGCAGCGGCTATCGCGCAGAAGGGGAGGCTCGCGAAGGAGGGCGCAGAGGCCGAGGAACGCAGGCGGAGGAGGCTTGCAGGCGGCGACGCGATCAGCGAGGCGGTCGGCGG
The DNA here is from genome assembly GCA_028828645.1 of Rhodotorula sp. PL61-2. NCBI lineage: Eukaryota > Fungi > Basidiomycota > Microbotryomycetes > Sporidiobolales > Sporidiobolaceae > Rhodotorula > Rhodotorula sp. PL61-2. The sequence goes on from JAPZQE010000001.1 coordinate 608,978, forward strand.
CGCGAGCAGGGGAGGCGGCGGGAGGGTAGACCCGGACGGCGTGCCGCGGGCACTGCGAGAGCGGGAACGGGAAGGAGCGAGCCTGCCGCCTAGTTCGTCCCCTCTCCCGCTTCCCTACCTCGCGTGGCTGAACCCCCCCCCCCCCCCTTTCCCCAGCGCTCCCGCACGAGTACAGCCGGCTTGTGCAGCTCCCGCTGTGCTGCGAGTCGCGCTTGCTTCCGGATGCAGAGACACTGCGAGAACGCATGCTCGGACTGGCGTACGAGGAGGGCATGGTCGAAGGTGTTGAGGCGCGGACAGCGGGACTCGTGCAGGGCGCAATCGAGGTGCGCAGGCGCTTCGTCCTTCCATCTTCCGCTGTTGGGAAGTGACTGACTTTCTCGTGACCACTCGACAGCATCACCTCAAGAACATGATCGCGTCGGTTATCTCCCTCGTTCGCGGCACGCGGCAAGCCTCTCCCCCTCCACTCCCCCGGACCGCCTCCTCCTCAACCGCCTCAACCCCCGTCCCTTCCGCCGCCTCGACCTTCGCGCCCGCCGGCGCCTCCCCCGCCCCTCCTCCTGCCCTCGCCTCGGGCGACGAAGCGAACGCCTTCTCCCCGCCGCCGCAGGAGCGCGCACCGCTCACGATCGCCGACTTCCATGCCCTATTCGCCATCTCGCCGTCGCTGCTCGGACAGCACCCGACGAGTGCGGCCGTGCAGCGCATGTACGCGATCGGGCCGCCAGACGACGACACCTCGTCCGACGAAGACGACGACGAAGGCGAGCAGGACGGGGATTGCGAGAAGGCCGACGCGAAGGCGCGCGACGCAGAAGGCGACACCGCAATGCTCGCGCCGCCGCCACCGAACGCTTCGTCCTCCTCCGCCTCGGGTCAAGGCGCAGGCGCAGGCAAACACCCGCGCCTGTCGCGCTCGCGCGCCTCGTCCTTCTACGGCGCGACGCGCCCCGTCCGCGCCTCCACCGGCGCGGCGCACGCGTCCGTCCCGGCCGACGCGGCGACTGGGGCGGCAAGTGCCGTGGGTGGCAAGCCGCGCTTCGTCCTCGACCCGAGCTCGACGCACGGCGTCCCCTCCGGGCACCCGGACGTGCCCTCCCTCCGCCCAACGCACGCGCCGCTCCTCCCCCTCCCCGCGCACCTGGGCGGGCCGACCCCCGCGCCCGTACCGTCTGCGCCCGCGTCCGCGTCCGCATCGGGCAGTGGCGCGGGGACCACCGCCCCGCTCAGTCCGAAAAGCCTCGCGCTCCGCAACTCGCTCTTCCCCGAGCTGGCGCCCTCCTCCGCAGGCGGTTCGGGGAGCGCGACCCCCGCCGCCGGCGACGACGGGAACGGGACGTCGACGGACGCCGGGAGCGACTCGGAGGACGACGCGGGCGGGGCGACGGGGGCGGGGGCGGCTGCGGCAGCGGCGCACAAGAAGCGCAACCCCGGCTTGAAGATCAAGCTCGGGAGCGCGGCGGTCGCGCAGCCTGCGGTGCCTGGCGCGGGCAGGCCCATGCCGACGAACGAGCGGGACAAGGAGGCGGGGAGGAAGTTGTGGGATGTGGTTGATTCGGTGGGGCTGCTGGACGGGGTGCTGTGAAGATCTCTTTACATTCACACTACGTATCCTGCTACTCGCTCTCCTCCAACCCGTCCCCGTCTTCACCGCCGGCCGAGTCAAGTATCGCACCGAGCTACAGGCGCGAAAGGGTCAGTGCTGCGTCGGAGAGGTACGGCAAGGAAGTCGACCCATGCAGACGATCAAACGCTTCTTGTTGGGAAGCGATTTCCACTTGATAGCCTGAGTTGCGGACTGGGCAAAGGGGGTTCATGGCCTGGCGGCGGTCGTCGGGTACTGGTCGAGGTAGCGCGCGGGCGGAGCGGCCTTCACCCTACTGCTCGCCTGCCAAGCAAGCCGCTCTTTACGATGGAAGCGCGAATAGGGCATACCAACTGCGGTGTCTTCAATTTGCAGCAACAGGAGAGAGAGAGAGATCGATCGACGAGGAGACGGCACCGCGGGGAACCATCAGTGTAGGGGCATGCTCAAGAAGAACAAACAGGACGGCGGGAGGCGAGGGGTGCGGCGTTGAAAGGGATGGAAAAGAAGACGACGAGGGAGACCATCGACACAGGGCGGAGACCGAACCGAGACTCTTTTTGTAGGTGGAAAGGAGGTGGGAGGAGTGGGGATAAGAGGAGCAAGAGAGGGGAGGAGGAGGTGCGGTGGTTTTACATGCTGAACCCGGCGTAGGCGCCAGCCGACGCCATGCCGTGCCCAGCGGAGGGCGGCGCACCCGCACCAGCGACCGCACCCTGCTGCTGGGGCGGGTAGGCCTCTGCGCCCGCGGGCGCGCCCGCCGCGCCGGGGAAGGGTGCGAAAGCCGCCTGGCCCGGCGCGCCAGCGGGGCCGGTGGCGCCGTTCTGGTTGGCGAGAAGCGCGGGGCCGTGGCCGTGCGCGGCGTGCCCATGGCCCATCGGCGGACCCATGCCCTGCGGCGGGGCGCCGTACGGGCCGAGGTGGTGCGCCGCGAGGCCGTAGGGCGAACCGGCGCGGGCAAAGTCGCCGTACGCGTGCGGCGGCGGCGGGCCGTGCATGCCCGCGAGGTGCGGCGCACCCATGTAGTGCGCGTTGAGCGCGTGCGGGTGCGGCGCACCGTGGTGCATCGGAGGACCGACACCGTAGAACCCGCCCGCGGGGACAAAGTGCTGGTGGTGGTGGAACCCGCCGCCGCCGTGGCGCATGTGGTCGTTCGTTTCGCGCTGAATCTTGGATTGGATGCGCTTGCCGTACGGCGTGTTGCGGATCATGGGAAGGATGGGGCGGATCTGCGGGCAGCCGAGCACCTGCGGGTTAGCGCAGCTTGAAGGCAGACGAAGCGCGCAAAACATACGGTCTCGATGAGCTGCGCGCGCTGAGCGGGCTCGGCGTAGTCGAGCGCAGTCTGGACGACGTAGTTGGCGAACGAGTCGCGGAGGAGGCGCTCGAGGCGGTTCTTGACGAGGAGCTCGTCGATGATCGCGCGACGACCGGTGGCGTCCGCGACGCGGATGCACTTCTCGACAACGTTGCTCGAGAACTTCTGCGCCGAAAGCGCCGAGACGTTGCCGAGGAACTGGCGAACGATCGCCTCGATGAAGCGGTTGTCGTTCAGGTCGAGGACGTACTGGACGACGTAGTTGCCGAACGCGTCCTGGACGAGCGTGAGCGAGTTGTACGTGATCTCGGTGACGAGCTGGATGCGCTGGCTCTCGGACGCGTGGTCGATGCAGCGCTGGAGGACGCAGCACCCGTGACGGTGGGTCGCGACCTCGATGCAGTGCGTCGCGACGGCGTTGTAGATGAACTGGTTGTCCTCAGGCGGGAGCGCGTTGAGGCACTTCTGGATCACATGGTTACCGTTGAGGTCCTTGATGAGCGTGACAACGTTGAGGTTGAGCGCGAGGATGAGGCTCTGGACCTGGCGCTGCGTCGACAGGAAGTCGATCATCTTCTGCACGGCGCGCGTGCCGTGCATGTTGAGCGAGATCGAGACGAGTTCGCCCGAGATCGACTCGATGAGCGCGTCACGCTGCTCGTCCGTCGCGTACTCGAGGAGGCGCTGGGCGAGGTAATTGGCGAACGGGTCCGTCATGAGCTCGGCAAAGTGCGGGAAAACCTCGTTGAAGATCATGTCGCGGTGCTCGGGGTTGCCGTCCTCGAGCTTCTTCTGCAGGTAGCGGCAGCCGAACTGGTCCTTGCAGAGCGAGAGCATGTCTGCGGGCGCCTGGACATCAGCATTGTCTCTCATCACCATCAAAAGGCACGTGGCAAAAGGCGGCAGTCCGGCCGAAAAGGGAACGAAGTAGACGCACCGCCCTGGAGGTCCTCGAGGCGGAGGCCGGCGAAGCGGTTCGCACCCATGCCCTCACCACGGCCGCCAGCGCCACCGGCGGGTCCGCCATAGACGAATGCGCCGTGGTCGTGAACGTAGCCACCCGCGCCGCCGCCAAGGAAGGGCGTCGAGAGGGCGTTGACGCCGGAGACGTCGACGCCCGACGGCGACGGCGAGAAGACCTTGGTGTCGATCGAAAAGTTGGAGAACTGGTCGCCGAGGGCGTCAACAACGCCCGAGCCGACGGCCGCACCGCCGTTGACCTTCGGGAGGCCGCCAGTCGGCGAGGCGCGCTCGCTCTGGGTCGGAGGCGGGAGCGCGTTCGAGCGCGCGCCGGGCGACACGCCCGCGGACGGGGTCGTGGGCTTCGAGGCCGCGGATGAGACGGTCGGGCCGGCACCGGCCGCGAACGCGGGCCACTCGCCGCCAGCACGGGCAGGGGTCTGCGAGAGCGAAGCCGCAGCGGACGAAGCGGACAGCTAAGCGGGAGACGGAGGGAGGGTTGCCGAGTCGTTGTCGGCAAGGGGAATGTCGAAGGAGGAGGCGAAGGGATGGAGGGGAGCGGTGCAGAGAGTCAGCGGCGGAACAGGGGAAAGAGAAGGGAGAGGAAGCGCACGAGGCCCTGGCCCTCACCGCGACGGATAAGGACGGGGAACTTGTCGTCGTCCGCGTTCATCTGGAGGTACTTGCCGCCCCACGCCGAGTCTGCAAAGGGAGATGAGGACGTGTAAGCACCGCACTGTCCCGCGGTAAGACCCGACACAGGGCGGGACAACGGTTCTCTATGCGCACTTTGGAGGTCGGCATCGAGCTCGTCGTCAAAGAGGAAGCTGTTGAGCATAGGCTTGCCGTCGGCGTCGCGCTGCTGAACACCATTGGGGAGCTTGCGCGCCTCAGCGTCCTTGCCCTCAGCGTCCTTGAGCTCGCCCGAGTGCCTCCTCGATCCCGGCATGCTCTTGGCAGCAGCGTACTTGGACGCGGTCGACGCGTCGCCGTTGAACGAGGCAAGGTCGTTGCCCGAGCGCGAGCGGACGGGCCCAGCGGGCTTGCCGTTGGTCGAGGCGAGGAGCGCCTGCTCCTCGAGCTGCTGCTGGCGCTCGAGCTCCTTCATCTAATGGCGGCAGATTATACGTGTGGCAGGGCAGCGGCGGGGACAGGCGTAGGAACGAAGGGAGATCATGCGGCCGAGACGACGGAGGGACGGCGGCAGCAGAGATGTTGAGACGAGGTCGTGGCAAAGTCGCGCGCACGAGGATGGTGCAGAATACGCATCGAGTATAGATCGGCAGGAGAGGGGACAAGGAGTGTCAGCAAGGTGCGCGTATGCGAGCCAAGGTGTACCTCGCTCTCCTCGACACAAACGCGCCGGCCTCGCTCCCTCGTTGTGCTACCGCCTGCGCGCCTCGCCCCACGCGACACCCCACGGCACAGCAATCCCGGCGAGGAAGAAGAGCGGGAACGGACCTGCTCCTCGAAAGCCTTTTTCTGCAGCTCGCGCTGCTTTTCGTGCTCGAGGCGCTTCTGCTCAAGCTTCTGCGACGATGGCGGATCCGACGGGATGGGAACCGGCATGGCCAGGGGGCGAGGAGAGGCGACGCGTCAGCGGGAGCGGCAGGGAGCGGGATGACGCCGTCGCCGCGACGAGCGCGCGACGAGGGGGGAACGAGCTGAAGAGACGACGGCGGGAGTTGCGCGCGGAAGAGGAGAGACGCACAGCGGCGAGTGCCTCTGGGCTCTGAGCGTTGGTCTGTTCCATGCAAGTGCGCGTTAGGGAGCAGCACGGGCAGTGCGCGAGGCGGGGGCCAGCAGGGCGACGGCGAGGAGAGCGGGTTGGTCAGTCGACCGAGGCAAAGGGGGCCCAGCGCGCAGTCGAGCTCTCGAAGGGGGGGACTGGGACGCACAGCGAGGTCGAGCGTGTCCTGCAGGCCCTTGGGCTCGCCCTTGGCCGCGCTCTGGCCGGCGTCAGCGCCCCGGACGGGCAGGCCGGCGAGCGACGCCGCGAGCGGCTGCGCCCCCGAGCCCTGGTCCGCGTCCGACGACGAGCTGGCCGACGAGGTGGGTGCCATGGTCTGCACCACGCGCGGGAGCAACACGCGCCAGTCAGCCCGTGAGACAGAGGGCCAACGATGAAAAGGTGCGGAAGGCGGAGGGGAGGGCGGTGCGGCGGCGGGCTGGGGAGGACGCAGGGGGGAAGGGCGCACCTGGGTGGGTATTCTAGATCCGGAGTGGTACAACAACGGCCAACACGGACAACAGCGGGTCCCGAGTCCACGAGAGGAGCCGACCCGCGCCCACCTCTGCGCGCTCAGAGGCGATCCTCCCACCGCCGCCCCGCTTCTCCGCCAGCGCTTCCGAGCGAGCGTGCATTCCTGATTTCGCTATTCGAGAGCATACCATTGTTTCACCAGGAGAGAATGCATCCACCCGGTGCAGTCCAAGCTCTTCTCTTCAAGTTCTGCTCCCGGCCGACGCGTTCAAGAGCTCGACAACGCTAAAACGAAGGACCTTGCGTCCATGGGTGATGTGCAGTGCTACAGGCAACAGAAAGAACCAACGAGGTGCGTGTGCGAACGAAACAAGAGAAAGGCGTACAAACGAAAGAAACGACACGATACAGTTCACCTCAAAGCACCCGCCTTCCGCCCGCCCAGCTCAGACAGGCGCGCCGATGCGCCCGTCACCGACGGCGCCCGCGCCGCCACCGAACGAGAACGAGCTGCCGCGGCGGGTGCGCCCGCGCCGCGCGGCGACGTACTGCGCGAACCGCGACCGGAGGCGTGCGCCGCCCTCTCCCTCCGCGTCCGCCGGCGCGCCGGCTCCGCCCGCTGACGGGGCGGGCACGGCCGCCGCACCGCCGCGATGCAGCAGCGCGCGGAGGTGGCGGATCACGCGCTCCTCCTCGCGCCGCTCGCCGTCGTGCGGCTCGGCGCCCTCGCCCTCGCCCTCGCCTTCGCCTTCCGCACCTTCCTCGGCGTGCGGCGCGACGGTCGCGAGGTCGAGCCGGCACAGGGGGCACAGCCGGCTGACGTTGAGCAGGAACGGGTCGATGCACGCGCTGTGGAACCGATGACGGTTGTCACACGGCAACACGCGCAGCTCGTCCCCGTCTTCAAACTCGCAGAAACAGATCGGGCACAGGTCGGCGTCTGCGGCGTCGGCGGCTGATGCGAGCGTCGCCTCGACCGCTGCCTGCGACGGCGCGGCGGTCGGGTCGACCGGTGCGGAGGACGTCGGGATGGGCGGGGCAGCCGTCGCCCCGCTCAGGGACGCGACCGAATGCCGGTGCGTGAGCGGCGTCGTCGCCGCCGAGTGGAACGACTCTGCGCCCGTGCTCGCGCGGGATGCGGCGCGAGGACGCAGCGCGAGCACCTCGGCAGGGCTGTCGAGGCTGCTGCTCCTCCGGAGTGGTATCGCGGACGCCGGCGCCGGAGCAACGGCGGGCAGGACGGCGAGTTCGACCTGCTCGACGCCGTTGTCGTCCTTCTTCCTCCCGTCGTCGCCCGCGCTCGCGCCCGCACCGCCGGCCGCAGCCTCCTCGTCGCGCCGCTCGGCCTGCCCGCCGCCGCCACCGAAGCGCACGACGGGGAACGTATCGAGGATCGCGCGCGTCAGGCCGCCCGCGCGCGTCTGCGCGGCGCCCTCGCCGCCCGCTCCGCCCGCTCCACCAGCGCCAGGCCGCGGTCCGTACCGCTCCGGATGGCGGGCGGCGCGGATCGCTCCGGAGAGGATGACGACGAGGAAGAGAAACGTGACGACACCGGTGATGGCGTAGAGAATGATCATCGCGAGCGAGGTCGACGTCGCACCCCCCCCACCGCCACCGCCCGTCGTGGACGGCGTCGGCGTGGCAGAGTTGAGCCCGCCGACGGTCAGGTTCGCGGCAGCCATGACAGCACCGAGATAGTTTTCCGTGAGGCGCAAGGTCGACGTCGACGACGCGGACGCGACGATCGAGGTGCGCGTCGCCGTCGACTCGGTTGCGGTCGCCTGCCGCTTCATGATGCCCGAGACGGACGAGATATCCGAGAAGAGCGACGGCATCGTCATGGTCGGCGTGAGCGACGCGCTCGACTCGCCAGCGTCACCGCCGTTCGGGTCAAACACCGACGGGCTCGTCTCGGCGGCGATGGCGGTCGGGTCGACCGTTGACGTCGCGCCGTCTACTTCGCCATCGACGGACGACGTTGCGTTGATAGGGACATTACCGACGACTGAGAGCGCATTGCTGTCGAGAAGCGACTGGATCACCTCGGCAGAGTTGTTGAGTGTGCTCGAGTTATACGCTGCGGCCGCTGCGTTGACGTTGCTGTGGGTTTTCGACATGAGTCGAACGCTAGGAGAGGAGGAATGGAAGTGTGTGGACCCACACAAACTGGCTCTCGATGATGCGCGAGCCCTGCAGCGTTGTTGTCGCGTAGACATCGAGGACCTTCTCGAAGTCGTCCAGGTACTGTTGCGTGATCTGGCATCCCTGTGTACGGCCACAAGCGTCAGTGATACTCCTCAGCGTGAAGCTCTGTGGGAGGAACCGGCAAGTGCGAGCACCCACTTCCCTGCGAAGTAGTCGAGTAAAGCAGCGCCGCTTGCGCGCCAAGGTCGCGCGTAATGGTGAAGATGTCGTCGTTCTCGGAAGAGCTCGTCCCGTTCGAATCGCACGAGATCATCGCGATCCAGGGCACGCTCGTCGGCGGCTGGTCGCGCAACGTCTCGTCAAAATGGATGAGAACGCCCTGCACAGACCACTCGCGAGTCAGCGCGGTGAAGAGCAAGAGTAGCGGGAAAAGCACACCTTGGAGAACTTGGTCCACGGGACGATGCTGCTGACGTTCGTGTAGTTGCCAAAGTCGTCGTAACCCTCCGCCCAGAGTTGCCGGCTGATAGGTGTGCTGTGGAGCAGGGGGTCAGAAGACCGCTCCTTCGCCGCCGTATCGGAAAAGCAGACTCACTTGAAGACACCGTTGTAAAACGCGAGGTGAAGGAGGTCCTCCGAGCCGTCGAGGTTCGAGGTGTCGTTAACGGGGACGGCGGGGATATAGGCCTGAGCGGACATTGGGATTCTGAGAACGCTCGCGACGAACGCGATAACGAGCAGGGCGGCGAGGCGGGGTGCAGCCAGGGAGGGCGAGCCGGCCGACGGGTGGAGGGCAGTCGGGACGGCCACCGCGGGACGAGCACGCGGCGAGCAAGGGCGCCGCGCTTGTTGCGGCATTATGCTGAGGTCTTGCGCTGATCTGGCTGTTCGGCGGGTCGCTCCTTGAGCTGTACCGCACTGCGATGGCAGCGGGAGTGAGGCGGGGCCGAGGTGGAGGTTGGCGAGATCAGGGGTTCGGGCGAGTGCAGCGATGCGTAAGCCGTCCGCGATGGAGCCTCTGCCCTTGTATACCGTATCGGCGTTCGACCAGGCGACGACGGGGAGAGGCGTCGAGGGCTGCAAAGCGGAGCGCCTCTCTTCCCGGGACCGGCCACCGCGAGCATGCTCGCACCTCACGCGGAGACCTCTAGCTGTGCTTGCTGGACTCTCGCTCTCGAACTATGCGCACCGAGCGTAAGGCTTGTACTGCTTAACGCTGTTCCCGCTCTACATGACCTCCTCGAGGGCCGGCAACTTAACTCCGCCCTTCCCCTCCCGACAAGGCGCGGACCCCAATCATACCGGCTATGCTTGCTAGCTTTGTCCTCACTCTCGTTAAGGGAGAACAGACGGGCGAACGAGCTGCGCACTTCGAGCTCCCTACTCCCCAACGACTCCGCGCACTCCTCCTCCACAAGCGGTCCCGCACTTGCAAGCATTATGGCAATCCCTCACGGCCTAGGCACCTTCCCCCTGCGCCCGAGTACGCCCCACGCCATGTGGCGCTTGGGGTTCTCCTTGAGCGCCTCGATCCTCTTGTACTCGCTCGAGTTGACGCCAGCCTCGCGCGCCTGCAGCTCGAGGTTCTTGCCGGCCCACGCTTTGGCGCCCTCCAGGTCTGACCCGGCGACCGCAGCCTGGAAGCAGTCGTACGCGAGAGCGGCACGACCAGCGTACAGGCCCTCCTGCTCGAGGAGCTTGAGCGCCTCCTTGGCAAGCGTGACAAGCTGAACCGGCTGCATGATCATCGCAGGAATCATTTCCTGGATCTGGGCGATCATGGTGCGGCGCTTGTCGCTCGCGGCGGACTCAGCAGGCGGGAGCGAGCAGGCGGGGCAGGCGCACTCGAAACCGAACTTGCTCTTGAGGACCTGCTGACGCGCCGCCTTCGGCTCGTACAGCGCCGTGTAGTAGATCACCAGCTCAGTGTTGGGCTGGATGTCAACGCTCGCAACGCAGAGCTTCTTGCCCGTCGGAGCGTCCCACACCCGCGAGACGTTTGGAATGCACGAGTGGTTGAAGCGCGCAGCGACGAGGAAGACGCCTCCCTCCTCGGCTTGGCCGCCGAGCGCGAAGGAATTGGTCTCGAAGCGGGCGAGGTGAGGCGCGAGCCTGGCGTTCGGTTCTGCCACCGCGAGCGAGTAAAAGACGAGGCGGTCCGCCTCCGGAAGCTTGGCAACGGCCGCGGCCACGGCCGCCTCAGTGCGATGCACGCCCATTCTGAAGGCGGGCTCCTCGGCGAGAATGAGCTCGCCAGCCTTGATGAGGCGAGTCGAAACGAGACCCTTGCCCTTGCCCGGTACGTCGACAACCTTGAACGGCGCGTTGGAAGCTGTGGGAGGTAGGTGAGCGCGCTCGGAGCCTCCTGCAGACATGAAGACCCACCCTCGGTAGCCATACTCAACTCTGAGCACGACCGCAAAGCAAGAGTGAGGGGAAGGAGGGAGAGGAGCGCTGCCGGCTTCTCCGCCGTACTCGCGTTCCGACGAGCTTGCGTTCGCGAGCCGGCCAATCTCGCTCAGAACAGTCACTAGTCCAGCAGATCTAGGAAAACGTAAGCTTGCGTGCGAAAATGATCGCAGACTTGGGAAGGTCCTCTCGCCATGGCCATCCGGCTGTCAGACGTAGACGTCCACGAAGCGCGAGATCCGTTCATTGCGGCTACCAACGGGGTGCCTGATGTTTGCGGACTACAGCTACCAACGCGGGGCAGGCTCTGAGTGCGGCAGCCCGGCGAGCTCGTAGTGGCACTCGCCCTTCTTCGCGTGCGGGCAGGACCGCGCAGTGTACGGACAGCGATGGCCATGCAGGCACGCGTCGCCGAGCTTGCAGCGGCCGCTCTTGACCAGGTCCTGGCACGGCATTGACTTGACGAACAGGCGGGAGTCCTTGTAGTCGGCGAGGGTAAAGGGGTGCTCGTGGTGCATGTACGAGCACGAGTCGGCAAGCGCGCAGCCATCCGGCGACATCCAGAAGGTGTTACACGGTCGCCGCTCGCGCGGGAAGCGGAACATGCGGAGTTGATACGCGTATTTGGGGTAAGGCGGGATCTGCTCGGCGGGAAAGCGGGTCTGCTTCGTCGGACCGATCGGGTGCACCATCTTGCCCGTCCTGTAGTCGTAGACGCCCCGCGAGCAAGGAGAGGTCAGCACGAGACGGTGAGATCGGCGCATGAGCAGCCATGGCGTACCTTGCTGCGTTCCTTGCGCGGCGTTGCGGGAGCATCCTTGACTGCGGCGCTCTCGTTATCCCGCCCTTGCGAGCGCGACTGCATCTGCGCGAGGGCTGGCGGCGGAATGTACGCTGCCGCTTGGTGTGCATGGATGGGGAGCGGTGCAATTGACGTCGCGGTCGTATCGCCTTCGTGCGTATTCGACGGAGAAGTCGTTGTCGGTGTCAGCACCTGAGGAGCCGCGGGCGCAGGGACAGATTTGATAACGGGGGAAGGCTGCTGGTGTTTACCGTCAGCGCGCGCGGAGGATTGACGGATAAGCACGCCAACTCACCGGAACCGCCGGTGCGAGCTTCACCTCCTCCAGCTGAGCCTCGAGATCCTTGAGGTCGTTGACGTCAAACGCCTGCTCGCCGGCGTCCATCTCGCCAAACAGAGCCTTGAAGCTTTGGTCGTGCGGAACAGGCCTTGCACGACGAGCATGTTATTTCGGGGGCGATGGTGACCGTCTCGACGAGGCAGATTTTGCTGCGCATGCGCGGCGGAAGGCCCTCAAGGTACGGCGCGAGGTAATTGATGTGTAGCGAGCCGATGAAGATCGTCGAGATTGAGGCGGGCGGGAGGTACAGAGTGAGGAGCTCTGGGAGGGGAGGGAGGCGAGGTCAGCTCGGCTTGATCAGACCAGAAAGGCCGCCCACGCACGAAGAATCCTCCCTGGCGCGCCACGCGAATCTTCGAGCGGCAACGAAATATGGCAAAGCTGCGGCGCCGAAGCGAAACCGGCGAGCCAGCGCTCGTGCGGGGCGCTCGCCTCGAACGACGGCCAGCCCTCGCCGCCGCGCCTGAGGGGAGCTGTTGATCAGCTCGTTCAGGGCAGGCAAAGCGGAAGAGACGCACGTTACGAGATGCATGACCGCCCTCCCCCTCCATCGACCTCCTGGCGGGTGAGGCGGTGCAGCTCCTCAGCTGCCGCGCGGCCGCCTGCCTTGCCCTGCGTGAATGACGATGCGTTGAACTGGCGCGCGCATGCAATCAGCATGCCGTCCCACCGTTACCGTGAGGACGACGCAAGCGCACCTGATCTCCCTCGGCATTAAGCAGCACAACCGCGAGTTTCGCGCCGCCCGAGCTCGTGAACGCCATCAAAGCAAGCGTGACAGGCTGCTGTACCCCCGTGCGGCGTCAAGCGGGAAGGCGAGCGGATGAGGCGGGAGGAGGAAGGAGTGCCGGGCTGATGAAGAGGAGGGACGGGCCCGAGCGCAAGCGAGACGCTCCAGTGATGTGCATGAGCGAGTCCGCTACGAGGCTATTCTCTGCACGGTCCAGCGAGCGCTGTCTTGGGGAGCGGAGATGCGAGGTGGAGCCTTCCGCGACCAAGATCTTGAGCGTGAAAGGAGGACCACAGTCGGTGTGCCGCTAGCGCTCCTGCGTTGTACGCGCCGAATGCAGCAGGCTCAAGCGTTTCGCACTCCAGGCAAGCTACGGCCCCCTCAGCTACCCCTCGCCTGCGCGCGCGGCGTCCCACTTCAGCGCCACATCCCCTCCGACCCGCCGACCGAGTGTGGCAGCCCGGCCGCGGCAAAGCGGCAGCGCTCGCGCCAGGGGCAGCCGTCGAGGTGTACGGACAGCGGTGCCCGAAGATGCAATCGTCACCCCAGCGGCACATCCCGCCCTGGCTGAGGTTGGCGCACAGGATGCCCTTGATGGCGAGCGGGAACGCCTTCCATTCCCGCGGCGTGAAGGAGTAGTCGTGCGCGAAACGGCAGTCCTCGCCGTTGTAGCAGCCGTACTTGGAGAGGAAGAAGTATTTGCACGGTGTCGGCTGGGGGAGGCGGAGCTTCGGAACTCTGAAGGGACCGTCAGGCAAGGCGACAGACGGGTAGGTCGACTGTTTGTGCCCCTGCGAGTGTGGAAAACTATCAGGGCGAATCAGAGCGAAAATAAGGCAGGGACAGCGCGCACCTCCTTCTGGCACGTGTGCGGGGCATCAGTCGCAAGCGCATGCTCGGGGTCAGCTTCCTCAATGCGGAGGGACGAAAGCTGTTGAATGATGGGGGCGAGTGGTCAGTACGCTGCGTGCCGAAGCGCCGGCGTATACGGGACGGCGAAAGCAACGCGCCTCCGCAAGCTCGCCTTCGCCCTCCGCATCCGGCAGCAGATACTTCGGCTCAGGGATCCCAAGCCCCATGCCGTACTTCATGTCGCCGAAGATCCCGCCGAGAAATTTGCTGGTCGAGAACTTCCCGCTGTCGACGAGCTTGCGCATGGCGGGCGAGAAGACGACCGTCTCGAGCAGCGTGATCTTGGCGCGGTCGTGCTCGGCGAGGTTCTCGATGTATACGGCGCTATAGTTGCGGTGGCACGATCCGAGGAAGACGCGCGTCGCGGTCGGGAGGTGGAACCAAAGGAGCTCTGCGGCGCGAAGTCAATCGGCGCTGTGCTATGAACGGCCCGAAAGGCAGAACGCACGAAGCACCCTGTTGACCCCGCCCCGCCCCGCCTCGATCGGCTTGACAACCATCGAGAGGCGCGGGGACCCCTTGAACCCGTCGAGGAAGCGCTCGTACGGCGTCGGCTCGGCGTGCTCGCCCTCGCTCTTGTCGTTCCTGTGCGCGCGAAATGTCATCGCGTGCCCTCGGCGTCCTCCCGAGTGGTGGAGTGGAGATCCGAAGAAGGGCACGCACGCGACGAGGTACACCGCCACATCAACCGCCTCGCTCGTCTCCTTAGCCATCTCCTCAAGCACAAGCCTGTGCACCTCGGACGACGCCGTCCTGCCGCCATCCTCGCCCTGAGCGATCAGCGCCGTGTCAAACTGCAGCTCATGCGGAGTCAGCGCAATCGCGAGCTGAGGAGGAGAGGGGACAGACGAGGTCGCCCTGCATGTTGAGGATCACGACGACTTGTTTGGCCTTGAGGTCCGGCTCGCGTCTGTAGAGTTGAGTCTCACTCTCGGTGGCCATAGAGAGGGGGCGAGGTTGAGCGGGTGAGTAAAAGAAGCAAGAGAGGGGAGAGGAGCCGTCCGCGGAGAGTCCGCGTCGCCTCGAGAGTCGCAGGTCGGCAAATCTCGCAGGGACGCCCTTCGGAAGGAGAGCGGACAGCTCCGAGAGAGCGAACGAAGGGAAGCAGGCGCTGAGAGCGAAGCGGCCAACGAGCAAACCAAGCGACGACACCGCGCTCTCTCAAACGCCCGCGAGCCATCCATGCAAGCGCTCCTCCACCTCTCTTTCCTAGTGAAGTCTTACCATCCCTCGCTCCACCCAAACAAGCCTGGGTCGATACCCGCCTGCCGCATCATCCCACCGACGGTGCAGTCGTGTCCCTGTTCGTCCTCCACCTCCTCTGTCGCCACGTTGACCGTCTCAACCGGCGAGGGAGAGGGCGAGAAGTACTCGCTTCGTTCAGAGGCGTGGTCGGCGGACGGCGCATGAGCGTGCCCGGCGGGTTGGATAGGTCCCGCCTCCCCCTCGCGCCGCGCCGCCCGGCGCGCCTCGCCCGCCTGATCCGCATCAGCCCCGCCGCCCACACGCTTGTACGGCGCAGCGTCGATGAGCTGGTCGAGCGCGAGGAGGAGCTCGTCGTCGCTCTCGTCCGCTGCCACCGGCGCGGGCTTGGGCGTCGAGCGCGGGCGGACGAAGGGTTTACTGGGCCCTGTGGCGGGGGCGCGGCGCTTCTTCGGCGAGAGCGCGTTGTCTTTGTCGGCACACGCCGCGGTCTCGTCCGCCCCCTCGAGCTCGACGCGCTTCGCGGTCCTGCCCGTCAGCGGGCCCAGCATCTCCCTCACCTCGACCTCGAGCGGGCGCAATCGCTCCTCCTCTGCGCCATCCTCCTCCGCCTGCCGCGCATGGGCCGCATGGAGCTCCGCCTCGCTCACGCCGCGGAAGGCCGCTTCGTCGGCGAGGGAACGCTTGTATGCCGCGACGAGGTCGGCGGTGCTTCGCGCGCAGGAGGGGGCGAAGTACGAGGACGAGGTAGAGACGGGCGAAGAGAGGACCAAGTCGACAAAGTGTTTGGAGGAGGGCGAGCCGGTCGAGGAGGACGAAGGGCCGGCTGGGAAGGCCGAGCCGGCGGAGGAGGGAAAGGGGGCGTGCTCAACGAGGGCCTCAGCGGCGAGTCTGCATGTGGCAAAGCGTCATTACAAGTCGCCGGAGAGAGGTAGAGCGAAAGCGAACGCACCTGCCTGCGTCTTTCCACTTCTCGGCGAGCCGCTCCAGCTCGTCCTCCCCATCGCGGTCGCCGCGCTCCGTTGCGAGCTGGAAGCGCCTCGCTTCGCGCAGTTTCGCAGCTCTGTGCTCGAGCTGAGCGAGCTCGCCCGAGGCGAGCGAGTCGCTCGGCGCGGTCGTCGGAAGCGAGACGCGTGCAGGCCGTTTGAACGGTGAACGTGTTGAGGGTGGGACGCGCTTCGCCTTAGTGGCGGGTGTTGCAGAGGTAGAGGCAAAGAGCCTGCTCTTTGGCTCGGAGGCATTCTTCTGTCCTCCGGCAGCTGCAGGCGTGTGAGGGCGGGGCGAGGGCGAGAGTGCAGAGACGGGCGTGGGGGAGGGAGACGGCGAGAGGGAGCTGTGTGAGCTCGAGTAGCGGGCCGAGTAGATCCTCTGTGTGTAGTCTCTTGATCAGTACTGGCTCGCGCGCGCTCGAGGACGGGAGAGGGGAAGATGCGGCGCACCTGGGGCGACTCGCTTCCATCCCGCAAGGAGGCCGCTGTGGGCGATGGGCTCGACTGGAGCTGCTTGTGCACAGCAAGAGTGGACTCTACCGGCGGATACGGCACAAGCGGATACATGCTGGCGAGAGCAGCGCAAACGCAGGAACGAGAGCCGGGGTCGAGGCGAGAGAGGGACCCGTCATCCCCTGCTGCCTCGCTCGAGCTGGACACGATCGTCCCGTGCTATGCATGTAAGAGCAAGACAGTCACGCGCGCACAAGCAGCTGCAGCATTGTGGCCTGCAGCTGCACGAAACCATGTCCTCAACACCTTGAGCCCGTCTCCCGCGAGTGCAGCCCCATGGATTGAGCTGCTGAAAGAACGCGCTTGATAAGTGTACCGGCCTGATGAAGCACAGCGAAGCAGGCGTCCCAGCAGAGGCGGCGGTGCTGCGGGAGAGGGCAAGCGGCGTCCAGCTCGGGGCGGGTCTGTCTCGCGCCGTCCGCTCCTCCTCGCCTCCCGCCTCGCCGTGTGCGCCATCCAGCCCCGTCCTCACTCCAGACCCTCTCAGTAGACTCAGCACCATGGCCGATGACAACGAGCGGGAGGTCGCGCGCTTGTTCCGGGTCTCGAGGACGGCTCACGAGCTCGTGAGGGATAGGGTAAGCACCCTCTGCTGCTGTCCTGCGTGGCTGGGCGGGACGGGTACCGTGTGGCAGAGCTGATGCGCTCCCTCCTTGGCTTCTGTATGCGCTGTGTCTCGCTGCAGGGGTACGCCATCGCGGAGGACGAGATCAAGATGTCGCTCGACGACTTCAAGGCGCAGTACGCGGCAGGGGGCAACGCCATCGAGTGCGTTTTGTTCGTATCGAATAAAGCGAGCGCAGCCCGCCCCACGCCGTCGACACCGCGAGCTGACCGCACCGCCTTCTCCTCCCCGCTCTTCCCGCTCCACAGCAAGGCCAAGATCAACTTCTCGGCGAGCAAGGCAGCAGCAGAAGGGGAGAGCATCTACGTCTTCTACGCGGAGGAGGCGTCCGTCGGTATCAAGACGATGCGGAAGTGCGTCCCCCTCCCTCTACTCACGACTCCGGACTTCCGACTCTGAAGCTCACCACGGCAACGCGTGCAGGTTCATCGACATCCTCGAGTCGCAAAAGTTCCCGCGGGGCATCCTCATCTACAAGACCTCGATGACGCCCTCAGCGAACAAGGTCCGTCCCTCGCCGCTCTCCTCCTCGCGCGCTTTCCTGCTCACCTGCCTGTCTCGTGCACAGGTCATCACGGCTATGGCGTCGCAGTTCCAGATCGAGGCGTTCCAGGAGTCGGAGCTGCTGGTTAACATCACGCAGCACGTCCTGGTCCCGAGGCATGAGGTGCTCACCGCCGAGCAGAAGAAGCAGCTCCTTCAGCGGTAGTGCGTCCCCCCACGCGCGTTGAAATGAGTGAGCGCTGACCCGCCACCCTCTCGCAGCCGCCTGAAAGACACGCAGCTCCCGCGGATCCAGCTGCACGACCCCGTCGCGCGGTACTACGGCCTCAAGCGCGGCCAGGTCGTCAAGATCACGAGGGAGAGCGAGACCGCCGGGCGGTATGTAAGGTGCGTTGCGTCGTCTTCCCACGCTTCCCGTTATTTGAGCATGGAGGGGAACAGGCGCACTGACGACCTTCCGCCCCCGCCCCCCGCAGCTACCGGTTGTGCTTGTAAGCAACGGCGCGGCGGTGCGCATGGAGGGGCGTGCGGCGGCGGCTGGTGTAGGCGTAGATGCTTCTTGACCCCGAAGCAACCTGTACTTGTTCCCTTTTCTCCTTTCCCGCTCAAGAGCAAGCGCCGCCTGCGAGCGAGATTATGTATCTACAGCGGTCGCACTCCATTCGCTCTTACGGACCGGATATCGCACAGGACAAGAAGGGAGGGGCAGGAGGAACGCAAAGAGGGGGGCACATCGGGGAGGCTGAGGGAGCGAGCGGGGGTTCGAGAACGGCAGCAGGGGCCAGTCATACATAAGTCGGCGATCCCGTGTGGACAAGTAGGTTGAGACGGGCGAAAGAAGAGGGTCTACCGATTGGGCTGACGAGTGGAGGGAGAGAAGAGGAAGAAGGGAGGACGAGGGCGGACTACGTCGTCGCCGGCGCGGGGGCAGCCGTTGTAGCGCTCGCGGCCGCCTGCGTGCTCGCTGCCGGAGCGTCGAAGAACGGCGTCGGCGGCTCCGGGTCCGAGCCGTAGATCCACGCGCGGACGGCCTCGCGCTGGGAGGGCTTGTCGCCTTGCGGCAGGCTGTGCGGGAGAGCGCGTCAGCACAAACATCGACGTGGAGGCATCGCGAGCTTCGCAGCAGGAGCGGCACTCTTGTACAAGCGGAATACCCGACGCACCTGAACACCGGCCGCCACTCGCCGCCCTTCCCTGTCGGCTTGAAGAACCTGGGCGTCCACCCCTCGCCCTTGGCCTCCCTCTCGCGCGCGGCCTCGCGCTGCGCGTCCTCGATCGCACTCTTCGCGTCCGTCGCGGCATCGAGGTCCTTGGCCTTGATCGCGGCCGTGACGCGGCTCCACAGCCGGCGCGACTCGTTCGGCGCCTGCTGGTCCTCCGGGGAGACCGACTTCTGCACCACGTCCGCCTTAAACGCGTCAAAGAGGACTTCCTTTCCCTTGCCCTACACGGCGGCGTGAGAGAGAGAGGGGGGGGGGGGGGAACGGCAGCGTGAGCACAGGCGGCAGCGGTGCGAGAGAGAGAGGGAGACGCACGCTTTTCCGCGTCAGCTCCATCAGCTCGTTCCAGTGCCCCGAGATCTCGCCCACCTCGCCCTTCGGACCCTTGATCTTGCCCGCGATCGCGTTGTACGAACCGGAGAAGAAGCCCTGCGCAGACGAGCAGCGTTAGCCCACTGTCACGGCAGATACTGCAGCGGTGAATCCTGCCTGGGGCAGAACAGCCTGCAAAGAGCGGCGTGAAGAAGCACACGCACCTTTGTCTTGAACTCGACGTCGCACGAGAGACCCGTCGTCTCGTTCCGGACAATACTCGTGTCGCCGAGCTCGAGGACCATCTTGCCGAAAAGGATACCGCGTGCGTACCTGTGACGAGAGGCAGAGGTGGTCAGCGCAAGTCCAATTGCCCATGGCTTGCGAACGATGGGAAGAAAATGCCAACGCACATATTCGGCATCGTGATGTCGTACTCGCCATCCTGTGCGCCAACGCCGTCGAGGAAGCGCACGTGCGACTCGCCCTCCATGATGTTGGCGGCCGAGTTTCCGAGGAACTTGCTCTTCGGGCGCAGCTCGCCGCACAGCTCAAGGCCCTGCTCGGGAGAGGCAAAGTACCTGTGCGAGGGCGAGAGGGTCAGCAACCTCCCCGATGATGACGCCGTGGAGCCGCGGCTGGAGCAGGTGCGCGGTGACCAGGACGGCATAGCGCACCAGGCAGAAATGGGCGGGTGGTGCGAGACCTGCTCAGCGATGTAGTACGCCGCAGTGCCGTCGGCATAATCGTACCGGCAGCGGAAGAACTCGCCGAGAACCGGATTGTAGCTGTGCGCGAAGGGAGGGTCAGAACCAGGAGCTCCGGGACAAGCGTGCTCGGCTTCGCGCTCTGTGAGCGAGTGTGCTAACGAGGACTGCGGGCTCACGGCTTCTTCACACCCTTGGGCTTAATGTGCCATCCTGCGAGATAGTACCGCAGGACCTGGATGAAGCGGTCCTCGGGTGCGTCGAGGTTGAAGGCGCTGCGTGCAGATTCTTCAGCTCCTGCCGCTTGGAAGGGAGGTGAGAGGGCGCACCCGTGCAGCAACTCGGGGTGCGAATGGAAGTCGGTCACGCGCTCAAGCATGGAGCGCGGCTCGAGGACAAAGCTGTAGGGCCGAACGTGCCGAGGTCAGCATCGTTGAGACTGTGCGACTGAGTTCGGGACACATGACGAGCAAGTACGCACACAGGGAAGGTGATCCTGGCGAGGTCCATCCCGGGGCGGAGCTGGCTGATGAGCGCGAGGAGCACTGTGGACGACAAAGGCATAGTCAATGACGGCGCTTTGGCGAGTTCGCATGACGCGGCCCCGTCATCTGCTAGGTCACTGAGCCATCCCGTCGCCGTAAGTAGCGGGCAGCGGCACGGGGTGAGAGACCGCGCATCCTCCGTCGATGGCCCGCCCCTCCTGACGAGCGTGTCAAAGCCGCCCTTCTCGCTAGCCTACCCGCCTGTCTGGGTCACCCAGCTTCCACATCCATCAGAGCCCCGCAATGCTAGCAACGGCCCGCCCAAGCGCCAGCAGAGCGGTGATCAGGCGGTGACGCAGCGTCGCCGGCGGTGTGCGCGTGAGGAGGAGCGACGAGAGAGGGGCGGGCGCGTACTGTTGCGGGGTTCATCGTCGAGCTGCTCGATGTCGTCGGCGGCTGCGCCCTCGGGGATCTTGTCGTCGGCGGAGGGC
This sequence comes from Rhodotorula sp. PL61-2, assembly GCA_028828645.1. Classification (NCBI taxonomy): domain Eukaryota; kingdom Fungi; phylum Basidiomycota; class Microbotryomycetes; order Sporidiobolales; family Sporidiobolaceae; genus Rhodotorula; species Rhodotorula sp. PL61-2. The sequence continues at coordinate 629,434 of JAPZQE010000001.1, forward strand.
GCCGGCGTCCCCGAGGCGGAGTTCTTGGACGAGGGCGACGCGGACGCGCCTGCGCTGGCGACGGCAGAACTCGCCTTGGCGACAAAGTTGCTCAGTCCCATCGTGCACAGCGAAGATCAGGAGGCAGCACGGGGAGGCAGCGGTGGGGGCGAGAGGAGCGAACCAAGGTGGGGCGCGACCAGTTCGAACGGCCCAAGTCGAGATGTCCCGCCTACTTCCGCGTCCTGGCTTGCGTTGGACAATCTGAGAGGCTGTACGACCAAATCACAATGTTTGTCCGCTGCAAAGCAAGCCCGGAAGGGGGCATCGAGGGACGACCCAACTTCTTTCGCCGCCGCTGCGCTCCGCGCTCCGGCTGGACCGAGTGGTACTGCATGACATAGAGACAGAGTACTACAAGCAACCGCTAGAGAGCACAAACAGGAACTGCCGTCACCGCCTCACGCCCTCGCCTTGCCTTTCCCCTCGACCTTCGCAATCGCCTCCCTCGCGCGCTCGCGCTCCTCCAGCGCCGACACCCACGCGGCGTAGCTCCAGCTGAGGTCTCTCGCGCCGCGCCCAATCGCCTCGACGTGCCTTCCCTCCTTGTCCTTCTTGCTGTCCTCGACAGCGCCGCCCTCGTGCCACTCCGACCCGCGCGGGACGCCGCTCCGCTCAAACTGCTCGCTCAGCGCTCCGTCGACGCCAGTGTACGTCTGGATGACTGCGAGAAACCCGTCCGCGAGGCCCTGCAGCGCCGACACGAGCGGTAGGAACGCCGCATCCGAGGGGCGGAGGGAGGAGTGCGGTGCGGGGAGGGGAGCGGAGAGCGGCGGGAGGAGCGACAAGAGCGTCGAGTGAACGAGAGGAGTAAGGTCGAAGGTAGCGGAAGGGCGGGTAGTGAGGGATGCAAGGTCTTGGATGAGGACGTAGAGGAACTCGGCGGCACCGGCGCAGGCGAGGTACCACGGGTGTGCAACCGACATGCCGACGCCGTCTACAGGCGTGAATGTATCAGCGAAGCCAGAGGGCGGAGAGGACAAGCAACGCACCGTACACGTCCTCCGGGTATCGGCCAAGCGCGACTGCCTCCTTCTTTTCCCCGTCGCGCCTGCCCTGGTTGAGTGGGTACGTCTCCAAGAACGCGTTGACCAGCTTGTCGAGAGTGGCGAGGACCTTGGCAGCGCACTCGAAAGGCTCGTCGCCGACCGTGTCAATCGAGCTTGTCAGGCGCGCCCAGCCCGTCTCGCGTCCAGCATGCAACACGGCGAGGACGACCGCGATGTCTAGCTCGGACGTCTTGCCGTGCGTCTCATCGTATGCGCCCTCGGCCGCGACGTTGTGGTCGCCCGCGCCCTCCTTGACGCCGTCAGCAGAACGCTTGACCTGCCGGCCGACATCCTCCCCGTCTGCCGTCCCCGCGTAAGCGCCGACTGCACCCTCCTCCTTGCCGTGCTCGAGCGTCACGCGTACGAATCCGCGCTCGGCATCCCAGAACCGCGCAAGGTGCGGCGTGATCGCGTCCGCTGCAGCGGTGTAGCGCGTCGCGGCGCTCGCGGAGCCGGCACCCGCAAGCGACGGGTGCGAGACGAGATCCGCGCCGAGGAGCAGCGCGGAACGAAGCGTGAGGAGCGTGTAGAAGTGCAGGCCGGAGACTTCCTCCCACACTGGCGGCGCGCCGGAGCGTCAGCGAGTCCAGGGGGAGAAGGAAGATCGGTACGCACGGTCGAACCCTTTGCGCATCCAGTGCGTCACGACATACTCGAGATCGCCCTTAAGCACGCCCGTGTGCTCGCCGCCCTCGGGCGCGCCGGGGTAGAGTGCGCGGCGGACATACTCGATCTTCTGCTCGTCGCCGCTCTCGAGCAGGTGCGTAGCGAGCGTGCCGAGCGTCAGGATGCGCGAGCCGGGTCCATCGGCTTGAGGACGACCCCAGTCACCGGTGAAGGGCTCGTGGTTGACTGCGAGCGGATGAAGGGTCAACACTGTCTCGGATGGAGAAGACGGAGCAGCGCGCACCGTGATACTTAACCTCGCCGAGCCCGCCGTCCGCAAAACCGCCAAGCACGGTCTGCTTGTGCTGCATCACTCGGCTCGCCTCGACATACTCCTCGAGCGCCTTGAGGTCCTCGGCGCGCCCCTCGCGGATGAAGCGCTGGACGAGCGCGCGCTCGCAAATGGCGCTGTCGCGCGTCCACTCATACCAGTAGTCAGGGAGGGCTTTGCTCGGCGAGGCGACGACACAGCCGGGCGAGGTGCCTTCCGGGTGGATGTTGGCGAGGAGGCGGGTCCAGGCGACTGGAGTCTGGCGCGCGATGAACGCATCGAGCGGCAGGTCGGTGAGCGGGTTGTGCGTTGCGCTGAACGGAGTAGAAAGCGTGGGCGCCGGGGCCTCGGCCGGCCTAGGGGGAGCGGGAGCGGCAGTCGTGGTCGAGGCGGGCTGCTTGCCGTGAACGGGAGCGGGACCGAGGCGCACGAAGCGCAGGGCACGGTCGAGAATACCCATACCACGGTGCAAGTTCAGCGAGGGTAGCAGAGTTCACAGCAGACTAGGGAGGAGCGCAAGGGAGGAGTGGGGCCGAGGTCGGGTTGAGGTGACGCGGTGGAGGGGGACTGGCAGCACGCGGAAAGCAATCCGTGCAGAGTCTGAGCCGCGGATAATCAGCGTGCAAGCCTCCAGCTAGTGCCACCAGCCTCCAAGAGGCGGCGGACGCAAGCAAGAGCGCCGTGTCGCGACGCTCGAGGTCCGGGTCCAGGGGGAGGACGAGCTCGGACAGGAAGCACCGTCCGGGGAGAGCTGCTCTCGCCGCACTGTACCGCCAGCTGGCACTTCCGCACGTACAGGCAGTACCCGTGAGCATTGGCAATTCCCTCGCAGCTCCCGCCCACTCATTAAACGCTCTCGCATCACAGAGCCTTCCCAAGTCGACCCTCGCACGACCGTTCCACACAGCCACCGTACCGACTTGCCGCCATCATGTCCAAGGACGACCTCACGCCCGAGCAGCGTGCCCAGCGTAAGCTCGAGAAGAAGGCGCGCAAGGCGGCCAAGAAGGTCGAGGCCGCTGTTGCCGCCGCCGAGCAGGGCGACGCCGACATGAGGGACGCCCCCGCTGCGCCCGCACCTGTTGAGACTGCCACCCCTGTCGACGCTGCCCTTGCAGGGGAGACGGAGAAGGAGCGCAAGAAGCGCGAGAAGCGGGAACGCAAGGCGGCGAAGCGCTCCCGTGAGGAGGACGGCCCGGACGCGGCTACTCCGGTGGACGAGGCGGTCAAGGGCGGCGACAATGGCGAGCGCAAGAGCAAGAAGCAGAAGAAGGAGAAGGCCGACGTCGTCTCGGAGACGCCGTCGACCACGTCGACGCCTGCTCCCGCCGCCGAGCCAGTCGCGAGCACGTCGTCTGCTATCGCTGCTGCCGCTTCTCCCGCCGAGACCGAGGCGTTCCTCAAGGAGAACAACATCAGCTACGAGCCGGAGTCAACCTCCACCGACTACCCGCCCGTCCTCTCGTTCGCCTCGCTCCCGCTGAACGCCGGCGTCCGCAAGGGCCTCAGCGGGTTCACCAAGCCCACACCCATCCAGAGCGCGTCCTTCCCGCTTATGCTCGGTGGCCGCGACGTGATCGGTATTGCCGAGACTGGGTGCGCTGGCTATCCCGCATTCATACCATATGCGCAGTCTGACCCTCCTTTCGCGGCGCAGTTCCGGCAAGACCGTCGCGTTTGGCGTCCCCGCCATCGAGCACATCCTCTCCCTCCCCACTTCGCCGGCCAAGAAGGGCAAGTCGACTGCGCCCGTCTCGGTCCTCATCGTCTGCCCGACGCGCGAGCTCGCGATGCAGACGCACAACAACCTGTCGCTCATCTCGTCGGCGCTTACGCCGAAGCTCGCGTCCGTGTGCCTGTACGGCGGTGTCCCCAAGCCGGAGCAGATCCGCATCCTGCGCAACGAACGCCCGCGCATCGTCGTCGGCACGCCTGGGCGCCTGCTCGACCTCGCACGCGAGGGCAACCTCGACCTTAGCAAGGTGTCGTGGCTTGTCCTCGATGAGGCAGACCGCATGCTCGACAAGGGTTTCGAGAACGACATCCGCGAGATCATCAAGCTCTGCCTCCCGTCGCCGTCCAAGGCGCTCGGCCCGATCAAGGACGAGCAGGGCGAGCCGAGCTTCCGACGCACGGCCATGTTCTCCGCGACCTGGCCTGTCAGCGTGCGCAAGCTCGCGAGCGACTTCATGACCGAGCCGCTGCGGATCACGGTCGGGAGCGACTCGCTGCAGGCGAACGCGCGCGTCGAGCAGATCGCGATTGTCGTCGAGGACCAGCGCAAGAAGGAGACGCTTCTACTTACGCACCTCCGCGACAATGGCTTCTCGCTGAACGCAGCCAAGAAGGGCGCCAAGGGCAAGGACCGCGAGAAGGCGCTCGTGTTCGCGCTGTACAAGAAGGAGGCGACCCGCCTGTTCGAGTTCCTCAAGAACAAGGGCTATGAGGTTGCTTGCATCAACGGCGACATGACGCAGGAGAAGCGCACCAAGTCGCTCGACGACTTCAAGGAGGGCCGCTCCAACATTCTCGTTGCGACCGGTGCGTTCGCACGCTTCTCCTTGGCCCGCTTCCGCTCACAGATTCCACGCGCTTGCAGACGTCGCAGCCCGTGGCCTCGATATTCCCAAGGTTGAGCTTGTCATCAACCAGACTTTCCCGCTCACGATCGAGGACGTACGTCGTCGCCTGTGTCACCTCCTACCCTCGCCTTCCTCACGCTCAATCCGCATCCGCAGTACATCCACCGCATCGGGCGTACCGGCCGTGCGGGCCGCACGGGCAAGTCGATCACGTTCTTCGGTGAGCCGGACAAGGCGCTCGCGGGGCAGTTCATCCGCGTTCTCAAGGACTCGAACGCTGTCGTCCCGCCGGGGCTCGACCAGTGGGGCGCGACTATCAAGAAAGGTTCGTCCATTTCCTTTACGGTAAAGCGGGAAGTGGTCGACTCGAGGCTGACCTTGTCGCTTTCCCTCGTTTCTGCCACTCCTCGCAGCCACCCACGGCGCGTACGGCGCTTTCTTCCGCGAGGACATCAAGGGTACCGCGAAGAAGATCACTTTCGACTAGATCAAGCCGCCGTAGCCGTCGCCGGGGGTGCCGTGGTCGCCAGCCATCTTCGACAGCTCACCCAGTCGCGCCTATCCTCCCTCTCCGGCCTTTCTCCTTCTTTCTCGCAGGTTGTACTAGACGTCTGTGCCCATGTACTGCCACAATCTCTTCGCACGCATCCCCTCTGCCCATTCGAACGAGAGCATCGTCAGGCGAAAGTCTCCTCCTTCGCGAGGTCCATCTCTTCCTCCCGCAGCACGCTTCCCATGCCCGGCGGCCGTTAGCCCGTCTACCCTGCGGACGAGCACCGTCTCGCAGCGCACCCTCACGCGCAAAAACGCGCCAACGCTCACCCTAGCGCGCCCCGGCCCTCCTTCCGCCCGGAACACCCCGTCTGAGCCCTCTTCATCACTTTCTCCTCCTTCTCTTCCCGCTCGGCCTTGACGCACAGATTGCGCTCCTGCCCACCCAGTCGCAGCGCGCCGAAAGCGGCTGCCCGGGTGGAAAAAATGCGCAGAGGCGCGGCGTGGGACGGGGCGCCGTGTCTCGCGCGGCCGGATGCGATTGCGCGCAGGGAACGTCGCCGGTCGTGTGAGGCGCGCGAGAACGGGAGCCGAGCAAGCAAGTGCACGACAAAGAGAGAAACAGGTAGCAGGGTCAAAGGCAAGCAGTGTGGAGCCTGCGGAAGCGGAAGAAGCGAGAGAAGCGGCCGAGAGCAGCGGGAGAAGAAGAGCGAGGCGGCGGCGGTGGGAGTCAGCATGGGTGGGAGCGGAGAGAGCGAGAGCGTGGAAGTGGGCAAGAGGTGCACGATCACGGCCCGAGGGGCGCGGGAGGGAGACAGCGGGTTGCTCCACTCTGCGGCGGCCGTCGCTTGCGGTGAACGGCTCGCCCTCATCTCCTCCTCGCGGCCTCGCTCCCTCGGCGGCTGGCCTGCTCCCTGTCCCCGCTTACAAGCAACCGCTGCGATGGCATACGCCAGCACCAGTGCACTCCCGCACCCGTCAGTCTCTCCCCCGCCCCTCCCCTCCCCTCCTGCCCACCCCCTATCTCCCATCGCCGCAACTCGGCCCAGGCCCAGCAGGACGCCCTGTTCCGGCTGGGTTGGCCTCGGCACAGCTATCACAACCGAGTGCTGACCTCTGCACTTCTGCCCCGCGCCCGCACGCAGCCAAACAGCGGCCGTCCCTGTCCCGCTTGCAATCGGGCAGCACCAGGGCGGCCACCAGGGCTCTCTGGGCCAGCCCGGCTCCCTTCCCCCCGGCGCACAGCCTTCGAGCGCGACGAGCATCTCGTTCGAGAGCGTCCTCACCGACGAGGAGGAGAAGCTGAGCGACTACGAGCCCGGTGGCTACCACCCCGTCCGCGTCGGCGACGTCTACGGCCCCAAGGACCGCTACGTTGTGGTGCGCAAGCTCGGATGGGGCCACTTCTCGACCGTGTGGTGCGCGCAACCTCCCCTCGACGCCTGGAGACGGAGTTTCGCTCATTCCGGCGCTCCACTCGGGCGTGGCTGACCCATCGCTTTCTCCCTTGCAGGCTGGCGCGTGATACAACGTGCGTTTCTGTCTTCCACTTTAAGTTGCTCTACGCGTGCTAGCGAGGTCACGGCGGCCGCTGGACGGAGGTCGGGCCGCGTCAGGAGCATCTCAGGGGGCCACGCCGAGACGGCACCGCTCTTGACACCGCCCAATTCGCGGACTTTCCAGCTGACACCGCCTTGCGCATGCACGCAGCGTCAACAAGCACGTTGCGCTCAAGGTGGTCAAGTCGGCGACGCACTACACCGAGACGGCGCTCGACGAGATCAAGCTCCTCCAGCGCGTTGTCGAATGCAACCCGGCGCATCCGGGTCGGCGGCATGTCGTGTCGCTCCTCGACCACTTCACACACCGCGGGCCGAACGGCACGCACGTCTGCATGGTCTTCGAGGTCCTCGGCGAGAACCTGCTCGGCCTGATCAAGCGCTACCACCACCGCGGCGTGCCCGACCACATCTGCAAGCAGATCGCCAAGCAGGTTCTCCTCGGGCTCGACTACATCCACCGCGAGTGCGGGATCATTCACACGGACCTCAAGCCCGAGAACGTGCTCATCTGCATCGACGACGTCGAGGCGGTCGTCCGCGCCGAACTCGAGACGTCTCCCGCTGCCGTCCCGACCAAGATGATTGGCGTTCCGCCGTCGCAGCCTCGCGGTGGCGCGCAGACTCCGCGCGCCGAGACGGTCTTCATCACTGGCTCGCAACCGCTCCCATCCCCCTCGAGCAGCTACGGCACGAGCCCTGTGATCGAGAAGCTCGCGTTTCAAATGAGCAAGATCTCCGACTCGGGCGGGACAGGGTCGTACGTCGGGAGCGTCAAGAAGCAGGGAATGAGCGCTACGACGGCGGACGACGTCGGCGAGCAGATGGCGGGCGTACAGCTTGCCGATATCGGAGCGAAAACGGCGCCGTCCGTCAACCCCGCCAGTAAGGGTCCCTCGCTCCTCTCGCAGCAAGCTGCTGCCGCCGCGCAGACCACCACTACCTCCACCTCCGCCTCCTCCGTACCGCCTTCCTCCTATTTCCCCAACAACACTCAGCAGCCGAACAACGACTCGGACGTGACAATGCGCTCACCGCCGCCGGAGGGCGCGTCGGTCTCCCCTCCTCACCCTATGCCGCGCGACCCGCTCCAGCCCGCGATCGTCGCCGGCGACCCGAACACGCTCCCGCCCCCGGCCCCGTACGACCCCTCGACGCTCGAACGCATCACGGTCAAGATTGCCGACCTCGGCAATGCGAGCTGGACGGACCTCCACTTTACGAACGACATCCAGACCCGGCAGTACCGCTCGCCCGAGGCCATCCTCGGGGCAAAGTGGGGAACGGCCGTCGACATCTGGAGCGCGTCGGCGATGGTACGTCCTCGCTCTCTCCTTCCTGCACTCTAGGCGAGACTGACGAGTGTCGCGGTGCAGTTCTTTGAGCTTCTGACGGGCGACTACCTGTTCGACCCGCACCCCGGCACGCGCTACAACAAGGACGATGATCACATTGCGCAGATCATTGAGCTCCTCGGGCCGTTCCCGCGCTCGATTGCGCTCAGCGGAAAGTTCAGTGCCGAGATCTTCACCCGGAAAGGTGCGTCGTGCTCGCGCTCCTTGGGCGGCGGCAATCCGCTGCGGCTGCTCGTGAGTGCACAAGTACTGACGCCGAATGTGCTCACAGGCGAGCTCAAGCACATCCACAAGCTCAAGTTCTGGCCGATGCACTCGGTGCTGCAGGACAAGTACCTCATCACCGAGGCCGAGGCGAAGCTTCTCGAGTCGTTCCTCCAGCCAATGCTGCACCTCAACCCGGACAAGCGTGCGACCGCGCGCGACATGCTCGACCACGAGTGGCTCCAGGGCGTCGTTGTCCAGGGCGAGATCGACGCGCACCTCCTCGAGAGCGGCGACGGCGATGACGAGCGGAGGAAGCGCATCGACGAGGGCAAGCGGATCGCGAGAGGTATCAGGGGGATGAACACGGAGAGCCCTGCTGTCATGAATGGTGCGTGTCCCCTCGCTTTCTTGCTTTGCCTCCGGGCTTCTGCTGACTTTCCGCCCACTCGCAGCCGCCATTGTCGACCCTCAACTCGTGCACGCCCTTCGGCCCATCGACGCGAATCTCAACGTGCACCACACGGACCCGCCGCCACCGCCGCCGACGTCCTCGCTGCACCCGAACAACCGGCGCTAGGACGCCTCTCCCTCTTCCAACGCCCGCCTAGACTTTCCGCCTACTCTATGCCCTTCCGCCCCCCTAATCCTCTCCGACCTCGCCCTTTCCTGCGTTGGTGCCGTCACTCGCTGTCCGACATACCCCGCCTTCTTCCCTCTTTACGAATCGAAGCAGCCCTCCTCCCTGTCGTACAACATGTCGTCCCTCCTGTCGACGTTCTTCTCCGCCCTGTACTCCTCTCCTCCTCTCCCTCCTCCCTCTCCCCCTCATACACACGCGTCCTGGTCCTCCTCACTGTACACACCCCGCCTCGCGCCTCCGCTCGTTCTCCTTTTCACTGCACATCGTTCCTTCCCCCTCCCTCCCTCTGCTCTCCCTAATTTTCCTCTCCCCTCTCCCTCCCCTGGTTTCCCTCTCGTCCCTCTGCTGTGCGGTGGCCCTCCCCTTCCCTTTCCTCTCTACGTCGCCGTTGTCGGGTTTGCGTTAGTCGTGTGCAGGGAGCGATGGGCAATAGACTCGAACTGGTTCCCCGTTCCGCGCGCTACAGTCTCTGGCTTCCGAGAACAGTGCAAAGCGACTGCACGTAGTTAAGTTAAGAAGCGCTTTGAGCGAGAGAGACGCACGCGTGCACCCAGCCCCGGTCGACCGCGAGATTTCGCGGAGGCGCTCCTCGGCTCGTCGCCGCCGCGCTCTCCTCGCCTCGCACGCTTCGTCCGCCGCTTCCGCTGGACAGCTTGGACTTTCTCCGCCGTCCTCTGCTCGCCGCGCCCACCGTTGCGCCTCTGTCCTCGCTCCTCCCACTCGCCCCTCCTCCTCCACCTCGACCCACTCCCTTCACGGCATGGCAACACAGTACCTCACGCCGTTCGTCGTCCCAGGGTACGAGCCGCCGTCGCCCGACCCGGAGACGGGCGAGGTGCGCGCGCGCAACGCGGACGAGCGGCGCGAGATCATCTGGCAGATGAAGCAGGTGCGGATGGTGCAGGAGGGCATGGAGAGCCCTGTTGCAAAGGCGGCCATCTCAGGAGCGATGGGTGCGTGGTCTTCTCCTGCTTTCTCAATCGAGGGCGCCTAGCAAGGCGATTCAGCCCAGTCGTGCGAGCGCTCCTAACCGGACCGTCGGCACGCAGGTTTCGGCATTGGCGCCTTCTTCTCGCTCATGGGCTCGTCTTTCACTATCGAAGACCCGTTCCAGCGCGCGCAGTACGACGGGATGAACACGCGCCAGAAAGCGCGAATCATCTTTGCCGACATGGGCAAGGGCATGTGGCGCCAGGGCAAGGGGTTCGGCGCCGTCGGTGCGCTGTATGCTGGGACGGAGTGTGTCGTCGAGGGGGTGCGTCGCGCAAGGCGCTTTCCTTCTCGCTGTGCCGCCGTGACAGCGGCAGTCAGGGAGCATCCGCTCTCCCGGTCGCTCTCTCCGTACTCCAGGAGAGGTTTTCTCGGTCTATGGAGGCACTGACAGGCTCTTATGCCTTGCAGTTCCGCGCAAAGAACGACTTGTGGAACTCAGTATACGCAGGCCTGATCTCGGGTGCGGTTCTCGCGCGCAACAGTGGCCCGCGGGCGATGGTCCTCGGCGGGATGGGTTTCGCAGCGTTCTCGGCGGCGATCGACACGTACATGCGGCACGACTCGCCGGACGAGGATGCGTAGGCGGGTGTGGCGGAGTGGATAGACGGGGCGGAGGGGGAGACGGAGACGCGCCACTCTTTCGCGGCAGGGTAGATCGGGGTTGTCTTCTGCGGTTCGGCTGTTGTAGTCCTATCACCCTTGCACTTGCACACACATACTCTGATCTCTTGCTTTGAGCGACTTTTGCGATGTCAATGGCGGATGAAGCTCTCGCTCCTGCTCTCCGCTCTCCTCTCGCTATTCTCGCACGGGCTGCGCAGGATAAGCCCGTGATGGCCCAGCCAGCGGGTCCACTACCGGTTCCGCCCGCCGCGCCGCTCGCAGGCGGCTCTGGCGCGCTCGCCCACCCCGCACCTCCCGCCCCCGGCCTTCCTCCCGCGGTCCTCTCGCCCGCGAGGCGCAAGCGCCGTGTCGTAATCAACGCTTTGGACTCGAGTGACAACGACGAGCCCATCTGCGCGCCGCACAAGCGCGCGAGGACTACGGACAGCGACAAAGGCGGGCCGGGCGGTGGAGACGTGCTCCTGCCGCGTGATTGGGAGCAGGTCGCGCTGGACAGCGAGGACGACCTCGAGTACATGGACCTCGACCTCTCGGACGTCGACCCCGGCGAGTTCCGCGACGCGAACCGCGCCTCGCGCTCGCCCTCCCCGGTCGCGGGTCCTGCGCACGCGCCTGTCTTCGCCGATCCGCTCGAGGACGCACTCGGGACGGTCACGGGCATTCTCCCCGACGTGGATCCCGCCGCCGTCCGCGCACTCCTTAAACGCCAGCATGCGCATGGGCCCGCGAACGTCGAGGCGGTGCTCGAGGAGCTGTTTGCCGTGGAGGGCGGGTACCCGAAGCGGGTGGTGGTCGACGACGGCGTGACTGGGCCGGTGGAGGATGCGAAGGGGAAGGGAACGGCGCTTGAAGAGGAGGAGGCCGACGAGGAGGTGCAGCGGGTGGCGAAGCAGTGGGTCGACACGTCGGCGCGGAAGGCGGGTGGCAGAGCTTATGAGGACGCTGCGTGCGTCCCCTCATCTTCTTCTCTTCGTGCGTCGCAGCGAAACTTACCAGCATGTAGGCAGCCTCGCTCAGCTCTATCGCGACTTCCCGAACGTCCGCCAAACCGATCTCAAGAAGCTCTTCACCGCCAACTCATCCTTCTACGCCCCGTCGTACATCGTCATCGAGCAAGGCTTCAAAGAGTCCGCCGCCACTCGCCCGTTCAAGCTCGTCGCAAGTGCAAGGGTCGACAAGGGCAAAGGCAAGGACAAGGTCAATGACGAGCTGGAGAAGGAGAAGGCGTGGGTCATTAGCGAGCGAGGTATGTTGGCCGTTTTTGCGGGCGTCGCCTGGTGCGCAACTGACCTTTCCCCTTCCCGCAGCACGCTACTCCGCCGCCTGCGCCCGTGCAGCTCAGCTCGAAGCCCGTCTCGAGGCCGAAATCGCTTCTGGTGCCTACTTCGAGTGTGGCTGCTGCTTCTCCGACGTTGGCTTGTCGCAAATGGGTGCGTTTCGAGCATCCCTCATCTGCTCACCTCGTGGCGAGACTGACTTCCCTTGCCTCCAAACAGTCGCGTGCGCCGAGGGGTGCCAGTTCTGCAAGGACTGCGCCCGCATGAACGCTGACTCGCAGATCGGCATGCGGAAATACGTGCGTCTCCCGTTCTTCCCCCGTATTCGCTTGTTGACCTCGTCGGCACAGGTCCTCCCCTGCATGGCCACCTCGGGCTGCAAGTCCGTCTTCCTCGAGAATGAGTACCCGCTCTTCCTCTCGCATAAGTCGATCGCCGCGCTGCACAAAATCAAGCAGGAGAAGGAGGTCGACGAGGCTGCGCTCGAGGGGCTCGAGAAGTGCCCGTGCGTCCTTCCGCTCCTTCATTACAGCTATGGGCTGACGTCGCGCTGCCAGGTTCTGCGTGTTTGCCATGATCATCGAGAATGAGCACGAGCGGCTGTTTCACTGCCAGCACGATGGCTGTCGCATCGTTTCGTGTCGTGGGTGCAAGAAGGTGCGCTCCTCGTAGTTCCCGTCTCCTCCCGACTCTTCCGGTAACGGTAATACCGTATCATGCGTGCAGAGAGATCATCTTCCCGCGACCTGCGCCGAGGCATCGGAGGACGCCAAGCTATCGACAGTACACCGCGTCGAGGAGGCCATGTCCGAGGCGCTCATCCGCCGCTGCCCTAAACCAGGGTGCGGCGAGCCGTACGTCAAAGAGACGGGTACATGCAACAAGATACGCTGCGCTTCGTGCGCAACACTCTCGTGCTACATGTGCGTCTCGCCTCGCCCTTCTTCCGTTCCTTCCCCTGCACTCAAATGCCTCTTCCCTCGCCCGCCAACCTTATCCTCACTATACGCAAATTCCAGAGCTGACCTTGACTGCTCACGCACACCTCCAGCTGCAACAAGGTGGTGAGTCGGCAGGTTTCACTTGACCTTCTCAATCTGTCGATCCTCGCACTCCCCTCGGCCTCCTCGCATCTCCCTCCATGAGACTGTCCTATGCTGTGTGCGTACACTGAGCACTGTGCCCGGACGCTGTCGCGTGCCGCTTCGCAGATCCAGGGCTACCAGCACTTCAAGAACGCCGGGTCGAACCTTCCCGTTGGCGCGACCGCCGAAGCGGGCTCGACCTGCGAGCTGTGGGACGACACGGACAAGCGCAACTACCAGGGTGCGCTTCCATTTCTCGCTCGTCTTGTCGCTGGCTGTCTGGCTTTTTTTTCGCCGCCTTCATTCTCTCGCTTCCCCGCGCCCTGAATTTCCCCCTCAACCTTCTTCCACCTTATTTGCACATGCTGACGCATCCCATCATCCTCCTTGTTCGCGCTTGCTCGATCATCTTGCAGAGGTTGAAGCAGCGCGCCTCGCCGCCGAGGCCGCCGCGCGCGCGGCTAACCCGGCGCTGGCTGCTGCGGACCTCGCCAAGCTCGCGATGGACGCGCCGCCCCCTCCTCCAGTAAAGATCGCGCATCTCCCGCCGCCGAGGCTCGATGACCGCTACCGCGCGATGTTACAGGAGCGCATACAGGAGCTCGCGGCGCGCGACCAGGCGCTCGATGGCGGCGGCGGCGGTGGTCCGGGGCGAGCGCGCCAGGATGCGCCGCCGCCGCCGCCCCTGCCGCCGCCTGCGAAGGAGGGAAAGGGGCCACGCAAGCACCGCGGCAAGCGCGTCCACTTCGACGCGCAAATGCCTCCTCCCCCGCCCCCTCCGGCCGGTCCCGTTGCTGGCCCCGCCTACCCTCGCGACGACCTGCCGCCCGCTAGGCGTACGGGAGGCATTGAGGCATACCGGGAGGAGGCGCAGCGCCGGAAGAAGGCAGGGCGCGTCCATTTCGACGTGCCTCTTCCTCCCCCTCCCGCCAATCCCGTCGCTGGTCCCGCCCATCCCCGCGGCGATGCGCCGCCCGCCAGGCGCCCAGAAGCTATTAATGCATACCTGGAGGAGGTGGAGCGCCGGAGAAAAGCAAGCCGCGGGCATCTCGAGGCGGCTCGCGTGAGGGACGGGGGGTGGGAGGATGCGGGGTGGGAGGACGCGGCTGCGACGGCGAAGCGTGCGCGCGAAGACGAGCGCGAGGCGCGGAGGAAGAGGACGAAAGGGCAGGGCTAGGGCGGGCGCATCGGTTGTCAGGCGGCGCGATGGGCGTGGGTGGTGAGGCGGGAGGAGCGATGAGGACGAAGCGCGGCGGGGTGCGGAGGGCGCCGAAGTTCTCGGTCCCTCCCGCTCGGCGCGCGTCGCACGGGAGTTGCTGCTTGTAGCGCTGGACGCGCGCGCTTTGCTGTTTGTCGTTGTATGTTGCAGTTCCGTCTGTGCATTGCGTACTCAGGTTTTTTCATGTCGCGCGCTCGCCTCGCTTCGGATTGTCGCGCCCTCTCGTCTCGCTCCCATTCTCGGCGAGCACGTCGCGCAAGGTTCAAGCTCAATTCGGTTGCGGCGCCCGGGTGGGCAAGCGGGGGGAAGGGGAGGGATATACGAGGAGGGTATGAGGCGAGCCAGAGTTTCGCTCCATGGCGCGTCCGCCGAGAGGGTGTGGTATCGTGTGTTATGCATGCGAGGATGTACTCTGAGAAGGTGGAAGAGAGGTTGCGAATGTTGAACGCCGACAAGGAGATCGAGGGGAGCGCAGGCTGGTTGAACGAGCGCCGCGAGCGTAACTACAAGCAGGTGAAATACCGAGCAAACGGGAGACTGCGAAACAACCGGAAATCGGGCACAGAAGAGGAGAGGAAAGGGGGAGGAGGGCGTCAAGCCGCCTATTGAGCGAAAGAGCCCCGTCGACGCTACTGTCGCTGCTTCTTCCGTGCGTGCTCGTCCGCGCCCTCAACAGCGTCGAACAGCCGCCGATCGGTGCCGCCGAACGAATGCGGCGGGGCAGGCCCGCCTGCGGGGTTCAGGAGCGACGAGAGCGGCGGGAGCGTCGTCGTCTTCCCTCCGCTCTTGCCCTCTCCTCCCGCTGCACTCGCCGCGCCAAACGGCATTGAGGGCGCGCTACCGCCCCGGCTGTCCGGCCGCGCAGCCCAACTCATCCGCGGCGATGGGTATGCGGCGTTCGAGCCTGCTGCGCTTTGCGGCCGGGACAGCGGGCGCGGCGGCGGAAGGATTGGCGGCTGCTGCTTTGCTGCGTCGTATGAAGAGGAAACAGGCGGCGGGTGTGCGGAAGGGAAGCTGATACCGACGCCGATGGACGGGGCAGGCTGCGTCGCAGGGCGAGGAGGAGCCGGTGCGGAGTGGTCGGTACGAGACTCTGGGAGGGACGTGCGGGTGTAAGACTCGGCGGCGGGAACCCGGTTGTAGTGAAACTGCGATGCCGAGTGTGCTGTCGATGGGCGGGGAGAGGGGAAGGGGTGGGTCGAGGACCAGCCAGGAGGGCCGAACGAATAGGCGAAGGGGTTTGGGTACGAGTAGAGGGGCGAGGCGTCGGGGCTGAGCTTGGCGAGCGCAGCGGACGCGGCTTGCACTGTAACCGCGCGGTTCGAGGTCAGCTTAGGATGCACGGGTGGGATCACAACCTGCGAACGCACGCTCGTCCCGTGCTCGCCCTTCGGGGTCGAGGCTCGCGACGACGCTCAGAAGCGATTGCAGGATGCCATACGAGGCAGATCGTGTCGCGACGAACTCCTGCTGCGAGTAGTACAGCGCCTCGCTCAGGCTGCGGACCTGCCCTTCGAGAGCGTGCACTTGCCGTGCTAGTGGCTCTTCGCTATACGAGTAGCGGTAGCCCGAGTACGATGATGTTGGTGGCAGTGCGTACGGGCGCGTGCCGGGCGAGTACTGGTGAGGCGGGGCGTAAACGGCGGGCTGGGGCGGAGGGGGATGGCGAGGATAAGGCGGAGAGGCGCGGCCAGGCGGTGCGTAGTCTGCGCGGCGGTTCAGAGTTAGCCCTCGGGTTCTCAGAAGGATTGAAGGGCACTCACCGTTGTCCTCCTTTACTCGCGCCGAGGACGACCCCTCCCCTCCGAATGGCGCAAAGTCTGCCAAGCCCGCTGCGATGCGCTTCGATGGCGCCGACAGGTCTTCCCGCGTCGGCTGCCTCGACGGCGCGGGTGGAGCAGCCGGTGGCTGACTCGGCTGTGACGAGCTCCCCGCGCCGTCGTCCCGATCCTCCTCCGCCGACTGTCCGGCATCACTTGCCTCACCGAATGCCGCGTCTCGCCGCGAAGGTCGCAGCGACGTAAGCGTCGTAACGGACGTTCGCCGGCGGGTCGAGGCGGGAGAGGCTGTTGCGCTCGACTTGGCCGTCTTGCGCTTGATGCGCACGAGGAGGTCGGGGCGACCGCGCTGAAAGTTGGGGTTGCGGAACTCCCACGCCTGCACGGGCGTTCCGTCGGGCTTGGTGACAGACGAGTTGGTGCCGAGGACGTCATTGACTGCGCGCAAGAAGAGCGTGAGCGGGAGGAGGAGGCTTCAGGTCGGAGAAAGCGGACGCACCCTTCGACCAGCTGTAAAAGTTGAGCTGCCGCAGGAAAGAGGCAAAGTTTGAATGCTTGAAGAACTGCGGCAGCACTGTGCGTGCGAACTCCTCCGGCGAGTACACGAGGAAGCTTTTCCCATCTGGCGCCCACGAAATAAGGTTCTGGAGCGCGGGCGTCTCCACCATCCTGCAAAAAGCGATCAATCAGCCGTAGTCCTTGGTAGCAGAGCAGCGCGAGAAGAGCGCACGACCACACTCTGCGGCAAGGGGGAAGAGGTCAGCGAGGAGCGGGCAAGAGAACGCAGTTGACGAGGCGGACATACTTGTGCACAAAGGCAGCCTGCGTCTTGCCACCCGTGGGAGGAAGCGCAGTACGCGCGGCCTCGCTCGCCGCTGCAGTCACGGGATCGACAGCTGGAGCAGCAGGCGCGGTGTCCGCCTCGGGACTCCTCGCTCTGCCCTCGCTCGACGCCGCATCGTCCGCCTCGTCCTCGAGCTCGTCGCGGTCGTCCTCTTCGTCGTGTTCGGGGGCGTCGAAGTCAGGCAAGCCGCGCGGCGAGCCTCCGGCGACTTGAGGCAGGGCTCCTTCCGCAGGACGTGCGGCGAGCGTATCGCCTCGCGCGTTGCTGGCCATGGCGTGCTTGATCGACGACGTCGCCGTCGTCTAAGGCGTTGAAGAAGCACGGCCTCGACGGCGGGAGCAGCGCGCGGTACGAGCCGACAAGGAGGAGGGCGGGAAGGCGTGCGACTCCGAACCGCGCGGCTCGAATCGGGCTGTGCGGCGGGGCAGGGAGAGTTCAGGGGGGCTTCGCTGAGGCTGACCGAAGAAGCGGGCGGCGCCGAACTGACCGTCGTCCGGAAGAAGGCGCGTGGACGCGAGGTTTGACCGTCGCGAGCGAGGTAGCGAAGGTGCCGATTCCTCTTAGCCCTGCTCCGCCGAAAGGGAAGCAGCCGGGACCGTCTCCGGGACCGCGCAACACAGCGGTTGGGCGCTCGCACAGACCGTCGGCTCAAGACCTGGAGGCGGACCGAGGCGCAAAGAGTGGAGACGGACAGGAGAGGGGAACAGTCCGCGGAGGGCGCGAAAGCGGAGTCTGCTGAGCTGAGGCGCGCAACGCGGGCAGAACGCGCTCACAGCGCCCTGGCAGCGTTAGCAAGCGCGCGCAGCAGCCGTGCAGGACAAGGGAGAGGGAGGTTTGCGGTTCCCTTTCCCCCCGCTCTGCTCGCGCGCCGGCTCCCTCGCGGCTGGTTCCTGAACGCACTCCCCTCAGGGACCCGCCCCGCCTTTTCCTCGTCAGCGCTTGCTTTGCTTGCTACGGACCGCTTCCGCTCACCGCCCGGCCGTCGTGCGAGCTGCATCTCCTGCCCAATTTGTAATGTGTTCGCGCGCGCGACACATCGTACTCTTGCAGGACTCCGCTTGGCAGGATCCCACGCCCGCGCTCTCCTCCGGTTGCGACCTTGATGAAGCGCTTAGCGCAGTTTCCCGCCATGCTCGAGTCTCGACCGATGCTCCGCCGAGCGGCATCGCCTGCCCACCGCGACGGGGTGCCGGTACCGACCAGCGATCCCTGGAAGAAGGGGAGGACGAGAGAGAGCGCGGGCGATGCGTGGAGGTGCCTGATTTGCGATGAGGGGTACTTTGAGTTGTGACCAAGCCGGGCAGATCCCCTTGCTCGCGTTTACACGCTGTCCTGCCACGCTTCCCTCCTACGACAACCTTCCCTCCCTTTCTTTTGTCTGCCCCGGTCATACATTTCGCCCCTCTGCAACTCCGTGGGTTCTGCACGCGCGTCCACCTGGCGCGATGGTGCAAGGCACGGCGGACCCGGGACGTTGGTCCTCGAGCACTGCCATCTTTTCTTGCGTAAATTGCTCCGCAGCCGCCGGCGTCGTAGTTACGCGGATCGGCCCCGCGTCCGGCAGCCGTGCCCTTCCGCCTCCTTTCCCGCATGTCGCCGCGCAACACTCTCGACCTCGACTTGAGAAGGCCGATCCATTCCGCTCGCTCCCTTTGTTCATTCGATCGCAGCGGCGTTTCGCACTTTGCGAGCTGCACGCTTCTGCCGCGGAACGCGCGCGTAGAAAGCACAGGCTAAGCGTTCAGAGCGACGTCCCAGTCGAGAGAGGAGCTTGATGAGCGGAGGTGCGGCGAGCTCAACGGGACGCGATTAGCGGCGGCCGTCTTCCGACCTCTCCCATGAGTTGCAAGGTGCGGCGGCTGCCTTATAGCGAAAGGCGGAGGTCGGCGGGTCGGCGAAAACGAGCCCAGCGAATGGGTGAGCAGTGGGGTGCTCCCAGTTCCGCTTCCCGCGCATCGAGCGAGGAAGCGCGGACACAGATTCAATGCACAGAAAACGAGGAAAGGACCGGGAGACAAGGAGTGCGCGTGCCGGGCTCGGTCGGCTCGTGCGAGAGAGGAGGCGACTTACCTTCAAAAGGAAAGGGCGGTCTCTGAGAGGTGGAGAAGGTCTTCTCGGAGACCATATCCGTAGAATGTTCCTCGGCCGGCAATTTCTCCCTGGTTCTGCAGCGGGTTGAGCGGGAGCGGACTAATATGCATCCGCGAAATGAGCCACAGACTCGATGAGTCCCTAGTGACAGACGCGGGAGGTGGGCGCATAACTTACGGGATTTCGTCAAGCGCCTCGCGCGTGTCGCTGCGCGAGAAGATCTGCAGGAACGGGTCGCCAGCGGGTGGTTTCCCGTCACAGCGATAGAGTTGTCTCGTCGGGGACTGCAGCAGCACGAGGAGCCACCGAGGCAGTACAAACGGCGGGCCGCTTGCTCCGTGCGCAACATGCGCGCGCGGTCGCAGCTTCGAGCAACATGAAGGCAGAGGGCCCTGAGCGGATCGAGAGATAGCCGTGCTGTTGGCAGACGCGGAGCGAGAAGCGGTTGGCGAAGCCTCACTTATACGTTACTGACGCTGCACATGTCGAGCGAGAGCAGCGCGAGCTTGCAAGTAGAAATTGTAATGCTTGTTGCGAATTATGGCGGGAGCGCGGCCTACAGTGCAGCGACAGCGCGAGCCGCAAGCAAGCCGGAGGAAACGATTCTTGGCGCTCCGATGACAAGCGAGAATAGAGGGCGGATGTGCGTGAATCAACCAGCCGTCGAGAATGCTGGAAACAGCGATCATACTGCGAGCAGCCGAGGGGGAGCCTAGGCGAAAAGTGGCTGTGTGACGAGGGGAACCACGGCGGCTGCGTGGCTCGTCGGGTGCAGCGTCGTGGTCCGCACTCAAGACTATTCAGGCACAGCACCGTTCCAGCAATCGCCCATTCGTGCGATACCGAACGGAGTAGCACGGTGCGACTGGGCGAACTTGAGTGCGAGCAGAAGCGCGGGCAGTGCAGAGTAACAGCAAGCACGGCCGGTGGCGCTCGATGAATGCTCGCTGCCCTGTGAGCAGTGCTGTCCGGCACCCTGTAGACTTGCTGAGTGCGTAGTTGTGGTTGAGGAAAACGGCGGAAGTCCGGAATCAGGACGTTGGCTCCTTCCTCTCAGCGCGACGCATGATGCCAGCTGAGGCTGCGTTTCCAGACGCTTGATGCGTACTTCGACATCCTCAAGCCTGCCATGCCCTCCTCCGCGCACAGCTCACCCTGCTCGCCTCGCCTCGATTGTCATCAGTCGCTCCTTTCGGCGAAACGCCATGGCCTCATGCAGCCGAGTGGCTCTTCCCACTCCGACGAGAACCGCTCATGCGAAACGTTAAGTGCACGCCAAGGGTGCAAAACTGCAGGGACCGGACGGGGAGTCAAGGTGGACGCTCGAGTTCAGCGGTGGGGCCGGCAGCGAGCTCGTCGGCAATGCGCTGGGATTGCAGTGCGACGGGATCGCCGATCTGGCTTATCAAGCGATGCTCTGGCGAACTCACCTCGCACGTGCTGAGCCGCACCGCGGCAGAGCCGTGCTTCTCTCGCTCTCACTGACGCGCCTGCTCTCGCTCCTTCGCTCTTGCTCACGCCGCTCGAGCAGCGGGCACAGCATGTGCGCTGGCGACGACGGGAGCTTTGCCGAGCTCACTCGATACTGCCTGGATAGCAGGCGAACTCGCCGCTGGTACACCTCGGCGCGCCGCATGCCCTGCTTGCGTATTTTGCGCCGCCATTCGCGCGGCCGCGGGAAACTCCGCAGCATGCGCCCCACCGGCCCAGTACCTGGCGTACTCGAATGCAGGCATGCCGGACGCGTACGCCCACGGCTGAGCGCGCCGCTTTCTTCCCCCTTCTTCCCCTCCTCACACCTCCGTACTCACCGTAAACCACCGCTTTGCCGTCACTTATAGCGCTCTTGCTCCTCGTCCATACACGAAGCACAGACGAATACCGATACCCCTCGTTCAGATCCGCCTCGCGCTCGTCCGTCCTGCTCCGCGCCGATCCCGCCTCTCCTCGTACACGCACGAAATGTGTTCGTATCATATTCCAGTTGTAGCACAAAGGAATAGCTGTAACTGCATAGCCTCCAGCTGCGCGAGGTTGCCTGCAAGGCAGTCGTGCCTCCCCCGTCCCGGCGGTGTCCGCGGACAACATGTCGCTTCGCCAGCACAACTTCGAACTGCTTATCTTGCAGGGTAGTCCGGCTTGTGACAGTCTCGTACAGCAACCCGAAAGCAACTTGCAGCTCTGCGAGCTAGTGGTGAGGAGCGTGGTTCCCCCTTCCCCTGCTTTTTCCCTCGTCGCTCGCCTCGACCTTCCGCCCGCGTCTCTCGCGCCCTCCCCGCTCCGGACGCCCAGCGAGCATGGCCGCACCAGCAGCACGGACAGCCACGGCCTTCCGCGCGCTTACCAGCGCTGTGCGCCGTCCGCAACGAGGTGCGCTCCCTCTTCCTCCTCGTCCCGCTCTCCCGCGCTACACGCCAGACTCTGGCTGACTGGATGCGCCCATTTGTGCGATAGCAGCATGCTGCGCGGCATCTGCGCCTCGCCTCCTCTCCACGTCGCGCGCTGCGCTCTCCCCCGCACCGTCTCCTCCCTCCTCCACCTCGTCCCCCTTCCCATCCTCCGGCACGCACCTCTACGCTCCTCCGCCCGCGGCGCAGCACGCTTTCCTTCACGCGTTGCTCGACCCGCTTGCCTCGCGGAGTGCGCTCCCCAACCGCGACGTGCTGGATGTGCGTGCGGCGGAGAAGGCCCTCACGCACAAGAGCGGCATCGACAAGAGCACGCTGTATCGGCGGGGAGCTAGGGATGAGGCGCAAGCGACGGCGACGTTGGACGAAGGTGGCAGGAACGGGCACAATGAGAAGCTGGCTTTCGTTGGTGCGTTCCGAAGCTCGCTCGACTTACGCTCCGTGCTGCTCCTTCCGCGAGCGCGGCACGGCGGCACCAAGTTTGTCTACTTCATGCTGACCGTGTCTCCCCGCAGGTCGCCGCATCCTCCGCCTGCACATGACGCAGCACCTCTTCACCCGCCTCTCCTCCTCACACCCCGCGCTTCTCACGCAGGCGCTCTCCGCGTCGTCGCGCTCTGCACTCTCCCTCGATGCCGTTCTCGATACGAAGAACCTTGGCGCGAGCGTCGGGCGCGTGTGGCGTCTCGAGGAGGCGCTCCGGTGGCGCGAGGTGCGCGGACAGGACGGCGAGATGACGGGGCTGTGGAAGTGCAGGGGGAATGCGGTCGAGGCGGTGGTGGGTGTGGTGTACACGACGCAGGTGAGCTGTCTTTCGTTTGAGAAGGAGGAATCAATGGCGGCCTGCGGACTTCGAGCGCGTGCAAGCTCTGGCGAGCTCTGCTCGCCGGGGTTTTGCCGCCCCTTGACGATGGGCACTGTGCCTCTCTCGGCTTGCTCAGCCTCTCCTGGCCTCTGTGCCGTTCTCACGCGCGCAGTAACTGACTTGGCATCTTCTCCCATGCAGGGCATCGAGGCTTCGTCGCAGCTGTTCGAGCAGCTCATTCTCCCACACCTCGTTCTCCCGCGGGTAGTCTCGGCGGCTCTCTCTGGCGCATCCGCTCCCTCTTCTGCTGCACCTGTAGTCGATGATGTCCCGCAGCAGCCGAGTGTGGAGGCGGTGCGGGCATAGTCGGCAGGGTGGATGAGCTATTGCAACCGGCGTGCGCATTCTACGGACACATTGCACGATCGAAAGGTGTGCGCTTGCGCGAGCATGAGCGCTGAGCTCAACATCATCTCTCCTACAAGAGGGGGAAGAGGGAGAGCGCGGAGGGCGGAGATGGCGGAGCGTTGAGACGCGGGCGGCGGCCGCGCTGCCCTCGCCGCTCTCGCTCTCTCCCTCCTCCTCCTGACCAGCTTCACTCAAACTAGCAATGACTGCACACGCTCCCACCGCACAGCCCGCCAAGCTTGTCAACGGCTCGAGCGATGCCGCTTCCTCTGTTCGCCGCGTCCCGCTCGACGAGTTCGACGCCGTCTTTGGATCCCTCATCGGTACGTGCAGTCCTGCCGGGCTCTACTCTTCCCCTATTGCACCCATCTGGGCCTATCTTCCGAGACTGACCGTCCCTCGCTTTCTCCTCCATCCCTTTCACCGTCTCTACCCCGCCTCTATCGCCGCACTCCCAACTCCCGCTGCAACCCTGTGGAACGCACTCGTAGAGCTCTCGTCCGATGCGCTTGGCGGCTCGATCGTGGACACGAGCGACGAGTTCTTCTGCTCTGCGAGCAACCTCCTCAAGGTCCCGGTGCGTTCCTCCTCGCTCTGCTCTCCGCCCAACGCATTCGCGTGAAAGAATTGCTCAAGTCTGACACTCACATTCTACCGTGCACGCGCAGCCTTCCGTCAGCATGAAGGGACAGTTTGGGCCCAACGGCGCGCTGTTCGACGGATGGGAGTCGCGGCGGCACAACCCGACATACGACTGGTACGCCCTTGCTCCCCCTCTCGACTACTGTTCGCAGACTAACGATACGTGCCCTTGAAGGACGATAATCAAGCTCGGCGCGCTGGGCGAGATCGTTGGGTGCGATGTCGACACGGGCCACTTCAGTGGGAACGAGTTCGTCTTTCTTCCTCCTCTCGTGTTCAAGACAAGCTTGACCCATACTTATGTGCTTAGGTCGCCCGCGAGCGGTGTCTGGGGCGCGTACGTACCGGAGGGTGAGAAGATCACGGAGGACTCGGCTCTCGTACGTTTTCTTTGCTCTTTTGCTTCTTCGCTGGATTGGTTGGCGTTCGTCTGAGACTCCGCGTGAGTGTACGCAACCGCGGACCCGATCACGCTGATGCTCTCTCTACCCCTTTGCAGTGGACGCCCCTTCTCCCGATCACCTCCCTCGGGCCCGCCCAGCGCCACCTCTTCCTCCTCCCGCAGACCTCCTCGCCCGTCAATCACCTCAAGCTGACGATGCACCCGGACGGCGGCCTCGGCCGCTTCCGCGCGTATGGGCGTGTCATCCCGCCGCCTGCGCCGGCGCATCCGACGGGCGAGGCCGTCGATCTCGCGTACGTGCTCAACGGCGGAACGGTGACTGGCGAAAGCGACCAGCACTTTGGACGCGGTGGGAACTTGATCCTCCCCGGGAGGGGGAAGGACATGGGTGATGGTTGGGAGACGAGGAGGAGCAGGGGCAGGCTCGGGACCGGCAAGGGCGACTGGGTGGTGATCAAGCTGTGAGTGGAGCTCCCACATCTCGCTCTCTCCTGGCTTGCGGGCGCGACGTCTTGCGGCTCATACGAACCGGCTGCATCTCTTGCTGACCTCGGTCGCTGCGCAGGGCCGAGCCGGGCTACCTCGAATGGGTCGACATTGACACGCTGCACTTTGTCGGGAACTTCCCGAACGCCGCCGAGCTTTTCGGCATCTCGTCCAGCGAGGTACGCTTCCAGTGCTCGCCCCCGTCTCCCTGCCTGCGCGTTCGATGGGGACCTTCCTAACTCGCAGTCCATACATCGCCGACAGGAGTGCCCCTCGTACGACGACGCCGGCTGGACCCGCATCCTCGACAACACCAAGCTCGGCCCGCACCGCCAGCACTTCTACCAGCTGGCGCACCCGAGTAAGGCGTGGACGCACGTCCGCCTCGACATCCACCCTGGTATGCCGATTCTCCTCCTTCTTTGCCGCCTGATCGCGAATGACCCTTCCTGCTGCTCGCAGACGGCGGCGTTAAGCGTCTGCGGCTGTACGGCCGCCCGCAGAGCCAGTACCCCGACTGGTCTGCCCTCGTTCCGCTGCCCGCCCCAACTGCCGTTTCCTCTTCGTCTGGCTCGGCCCCGCTCGCCAACGGCACCGCGTCCTCGCCGAACAAGGCGGTCCCCAAGATCCCCGCCGTCCCGCTCACGCCGTCCGCCTTCGCCCCCTACGGCGCTGTGATCCAGTCGTACCCGGACGAGCGGTCCGCGCCAAAGGAGATCAAGATCAAGACGGTTAACTTTGGCACCGCACGCAAGTTTAACCACCTCGCGCCCGTCACTTTCCTCCCGCCGGGCAAGGAGGGCGTCCCCGCCGGTGAGATCAACTTCTGCGTGTTCCGGAGCGAGCCGCAGAACGGGACGAGCAGGGACCCGCAGACGGGCAAGATGCAGTGGGAGGTGAAGGTGCTCGAGCGCCACGAGTTCAGCTCGCAGGCGTTCGTACCAATGGGCAGCGACAAGGACGGAAGGTATCTCGTGCTGGTCGCGCTTCCGGGCGCTGGTGCGTTCTCTCACTCTTCACAACCGTTCTCGATCGGGGCGACTCATGCGACTGTTCGTACCCTCCTAGATGGCCAGCCCGACCTCGCGACCCTCCGCGCCTTCATGGCCTCGACCGCGCAGGGCATCTCGTACGCCCCGAACGTGTGGCACCACCCGCTGATCGCGCTCGGCGACGACAAGATGGACTTTGCGTGCGTTGTACACGAGACGGGCGTGCCCGAGGTTGACTGCGAGATCAAGTGGTTCGAGGAGGGGACGGTTGCGATGGTCCAGGAAGTTTAAGCGCGGGATGGACGCGTACTGGGGACTCTCCGAGCCGATGTATAGTGGGATATTGGTCTCCTGGCTCTGGAGGATGTTGGTAGCCTCTGGGAGGCGAGCACGAGCGAGTTTGGCGCTTTCACGAGGAAGTCGCTTGCCTCCACGACGAACTCGCTGCCGGCTCCTGCGCTTCTGATCCTCTCGGAAGCGTGACTCGAGCGGAACGAATCGCTGGAAGCGCGTAACGATCGCCAGAGCGGCAGGAGAAGGCAGCGAGAGCGAGTCACTAGGGGGCATACGATTGCTCCCCTAATCGCTTACAGTTGACTAGTGCGCCCCGCTTCGCTCCCACCGGATCGCTCGCTCTTCCTCCGCTTCTTCTGCGGCAATCCTAGACTCTCAGCGCCACACGTAGACGCATCTTCAGCACCCTCACCTTCACCCCGCCTAGCCAAGCGCCGTCCATCTCGCTGCGCACCACCGCCATGTCGTCCTCGCTCAACGTCCCCGGGCGCTCCAATTCGATCAAGCGCACGCCGAGCGACCTCTCGCGCGAGCTCGCAGAGCGCAACCTCCCCGAGCCAGAGTACCTCCGCAGCCGCGAGAACCGCGACGTTCAGGATCGCAAGCTCGAGGAGGCCCAGGGCAAGCTGGCGACGATGGACGGCGACGAGCCCGAGGGTGCGTTCGCGCGTTCCCTCTAGCTTCAAGACCATGATTGCGAGCCCGTATTGGCTGGGCGGGCCCGCGCAGCGAGGAAGGCGGACTGTGCGGCTTGCTGGGAGCGACGACGGGGAGGGCGGAACTGCGCGCTGAGGCGCTGTTCCAACGAGCGAGGCAACAGCGTTCTTGAACATATGTGATGAGCCTCAAACGCGCTCGATCAGCCGTACACTCGCTGGATGACACTGACGACCCGCACTCCTTCCCTCGCAGCACTGGTCATGACGCATCGCCGTCGCCAATCGGAGAAGGCGCAGGAGGCGATGGCGCAGGCGCTTGCGACGCTTGAGCTGGGCATGCCGGAGCGCATTGCACGCGCGAACGCCCGTGCGGACGGCGCGACCACCCCGATCCCGCCGTGCGTTTTCCTCGCTTCCTTCTGTCCGTTTTCACCGTTCTTACCGTAACCTCTCGCCTACAGTGTTCAGACCGAGGGCCAGATCTCGATGCCGTCGACTCCGGCGCTCGAGCTGGAAGAGCCGCCCGCGGTCGCGACGGCGAGCGGGTCTGCCGGCGCAACTGCGGTGGAGACGGCGGCAGGCGTGGAGCAGGTCGTCACGCCGTGGGACGTGCAGGGTGCAGTCGTCGAGGGTGTCCAGGTTCGTCAACAGGCTTAAGCATGAGAGCAGGACGGTGGGCGGACGGGCACGACCAGACACCCCACCTTCCCCTCACCGTCTCCTTCCTTCGGCCTTCCCATTCCTTCTCAGCATTCCGTCTCATTCGTACATCCTGTTGCTGTCGTCGCCCTCTCCGACACCCCCGTCGTGCCCGTCCGTACACGCGCCTCCTGCTTCAGCAATTCCACCTCGAAGCAGTTCATCCCGTTCTGACTCCTTTCCTTCCGACAGATGGCGATCGACTACAACCACCTTATCAATCAGTTCGGCACGAAGCAGATTGACAATGAGCTGCTCGAGCGCTTCGAGCGCCTCACCGGCCGCAAGCCGCATCTCCTTCTCCGCCGCGGCACCTTCTTCTCCCATCGGTGCGTCCGAGCGGTCGCACTGCGTCCTCATTGCTTCCCACAAGGTCATCGAGGTTGACGTTTGAAATCGGCTTGGCCTCTAGCGAGCTCAACCTCATCCTCGACCGTTACGAGCAGAAGAAGCCGTTCTACCTCTACACGGGCCGCGGTCCTTCGAGCGATTCGATGCACCTTGGCCACATGATCCCTTTCATCTTCACCCAATGGCTCCAGGACGTGTTCGACTGCCCGCTCGTCATCCAGCTCACCGGTGCGTGAAATGGCCCTCAACCACATGCGTGCCTCGCTCGAAGCATGGCAAGCGCGCGTATGGCGGATTCAGCCCGTATTGACGTACCCGCCTTTCCCCTGCAGACGACGAGAAGTTCCTGTTCAAGCCGACGCTCAAGCTCGAGCAGTGCAACACCTTCGCATACCAGAACGCCAAGGACATCATCGCATGTGGTTTCAAGCTCGACAAGACGTTCATCTTTTCTGACCTGGACTTTGTCGGGTGCGTCCGCCACCCTTCGGCGAGATTGACGGGCAGCGCGAGGAAGCACCTGCGCTACTGGCTGGGGGAATCTCATGACAGCGCTGCAGTCCTGATGCATCACCGCATACTGCAGCGGTCCCTTCTACCGCAACGTCGTCAAGATCTCGCGCCTCATCACTGCTCGCCAGAGCCAGCAGACCTTCGGCTTCAAGCTCGAGTGCGTTGCGTTGCTTTCCTTCCCATCGCTCTACCCGCTCATGAGCTACTCCGCACGCAGCGACAACGTTGGCAAGTGGCACTTCGTGGCCATCCAGGCGACGCCGTCGTTTTCGAACTCGTTCCCGCAGATCTTCGGCGACAAGAGCGACATCCCCTGCCTGATCCCATGCGCGATCGACCAGGACCCGTACTTCCGCCTCACGCGCGAGTGCGCGCAGCGGCTCAAGTACAAGAAGCCCGCCCTCATCCACGCCAAGTTCATCCCGTCACTCCTCGGCGCGCAGAGCAAGATGAGCGCGTCGGCCGCCGAGAGCTCGATCTACATGACCGACTCGGCCAAGGAAATCAAGACGAAGATCAACAAGTATGCGTTCTCGGGCGGGCAGACGACCGTGGAGGAGCACCGCGAGAAGGGCGGCGACCCCGATGTCGACGTCAGCTTCCAGTATCTCACGTTCTTCCTCGACGACGATGCCGAGGTCGAACAGATCCGTCAGGTGCGCTGCCCCTCGCTAGTCTGCGCTTGTGCCGAGACTGACCGCCGCGCGCGCACAGGACTACCGTTCGGGCAAGCTCCTTACCGGCGAGCTTAAGCAGAAGACGATCTCGCTCCTGCAGGACTTTGTCAAGGCGTTCCAGGAGGTGCGCCCCTTCCCTTCCTTCCCCTTCCTTTCTTTTTCCTGCTGACGTGCTTGACATGCAGCGCCGCGCGGCCGTGACGGACGACCTCGTCAAGGCCTTCACGGACGGGACGCGCGCGATCGACCCGACGCTGCGGTACGGGCCTGGGTGCACGGGCGAGAAGCCCAAGGCGCTGAAGGTGTGAGGACCGAGAAGGGGGAATGTAGAATAAGCAGTGCATCGACTTCGCAGTCTCTCAGTCGCGTCCTTCCGTCCTTCGGGACGAAGCTTCCCGCACGACAAACTTGGGGGGTGAGAGCGCTGCTTTACACCTCGTACAGGGAACGACACAGCCCACAGGGAGGAAGCGGTAAACTAGCACACACAGGGAGAACAACCGGGACCCGCACCACCCGAACTGCTCAGAACCGGCTGCGCTGGCGCGCGGCATAGGTGCGCAGGTTGGCGTAGACTGCAGACGAAAAAGATCAGCGCCGCTTGTGGAGACAGGGGAGGGAGCTACGCACCCTTGCCGGGAGGAGAACCGAGGACGAGAGCCGAGATGGCTCCGCGCGCGACGGCGATGTTGGCGTACGTTCCGAGGATCGAGATCTTGGTGTCCGCGAGAACGATTCGTGTCCGCGAGGCATTCTCGATAACGTGGCGAGTCTTGCCCTCGTGTCCTGCCAACCGACCGATAGCACGAGAAAGGTGGTCGCCGTGCAGCATCTTGATGTCCTTGACCTCAAACGATTCCTATACAGTGGGCGAGCACAGGTCAGTACTCCCCGAAGCGACACGAGTAGTCCGGGCGAAGGCATAGCAGGGGGGTGGGGGAAAGACGACGAGGAAGACGGAGACGCACGATGTACAACTCCTCCATGCGCAGCATCGCAATCGCGTCCTGAATCTCGAAGCCCGTGCAGTACGCGGCCAGGAAATCGGCAGCGCGAGTAAGGGAAGAGGGGTGAGGGGTGTGCTTCGAAGTCTGGGAACGGTCGGGCCAGTCTCAGTTCAGCTCCACGAACGCCGACGCTTCGGCAAAACGCAGGAAGCACACCTTCATCTCGATCTGGCGCTTGTGGACGTTCATGCGGACCTGGAGGCCGCACTCCTCCACGAGCGGAGTGTAGATCTTGATCCAGTCGCGCTTGAGCGGCGTCATACGATGGGGCGGAATCGCAACCTTCCTTCGCTGCGTCAAGCCGGCCTGGTTGTGGTTCTTGACCGGCGCGAACGAGAGCGCGTTCGGGTCGGCAGAGGTCGACGCCTGCGCCGCCTCAAGCTGCGCGATGGGCGTGCGGGTGACGGGCATCGGCAGCTGCGACGGGTCGATCATGACAGCGTCGTCGGCGTCGTCGTCCCCCGCATCCATCGCCATCGCGGCGTCTGCATCGCCCGCCGCCGCGCTCCCGACCTTGCCGCTCGGCGCGACGCCCGCATCGAGCGGGAGACGATCAAACTCGCCGTCCATCGCGTCGTCCGCGTCGGCGTCGGCGGGCTGCGTGCTCAGGAGGTGCGGAGCGGCGGCACTCGCCTTGCCCTTGCCCTTGGCCTTCTTCGTCGAGGACGAGACGGTGGGCTTGGAGGCGGCCTGGCGCGCGAGCTTCTTGGACTTGGCGTTGACCGCGGACGCGGGCAGGAACTCGTCGGTAGACATAGCTGCAGTCTAGTCTGCTCAGCGGAAGCTTCGAGCGAGGCGAGAGCAGCGAGATGCGGGCGACGAGCGAAGGCGTGCCGTCCGAGCTGGGGCGGCGGTGCTGAGACCCGCGCTCTCAGCGGCAATGCTTGCGGACGCTTGCTGGAGAGTTGAGTATGCAGCAAAGAGTCATGTGCACGCTGAAAACAAGCAATACATAACAGGAGAGAGACTGGACGGAACGACGACAGCGAGACAATACGGACGGGCGATGAGGAAACAGGGTAACAGGGGGTGCTGCGGCAGACTACAACCGTGGAGGATCGAGCACAGCAATATGCATGTAGGCGGACGACGCTGCCCGGCGAAAGAAGGCGTCTAGGCGGGCTTGACTTCGGGCGCAGGCGAGGGGAGGCGGACGGCAAAGTCCCAAGCCCTCGGTACGAGCGCCTTTGAGCGGTAGGCTGATCAGTTCGGACGCGGAGTGCGTTAAGAGCAAGCTGGAAAACGTACAACCGGGAGGAGCCAGGTTGCAGCGAGAACGACACCGTTTCCTGCGGGAGTGGCAGGTGAGCGGCGTTCTCCCGGGGGAAAAGCGCGGGGGCCCACCTCGGTTCTGCGCCTTAATCGCTTGCCACTCCATGTCGCAGTAAGACGAGATGTAGCGCACGAACGGCGCAAGCTCGGGCGCACCTGCGGGCGAGCAGGGAAGGTCAGTTTCGTCGCATTCGAGGATTTGATTATAGTGCGGAAGGAGAACGTACCGCCGGCGAGGACGAAGGCTTGCAGAAAGGTGAAAAAGGACGACTGGACAGATGCAACGGAGGAGAGGGTGCGGATCGCAGAAGGCGGGAGGCAGATCTCGAAGCCCCACCAGTCTGTACGAAAGTGACCGTCTCGTGAACTCCGTCTGATGACGTCATCAGCGGAGGATACGTACAGATGAAGACGCAGACCCGGTCCTGGGGCGGCGCGTACACCCCGTCGTGCGCGCCGCTCTTCTCGATGAGCGCGCCGGTCACGTCTGCGAGGATATCGAACGCGCCCGACTTGGCCGCTGCGAGACCGCCGAGTGCGCCAGGGCTGGTCGGTGGAAGCCCGGTACCGAAGGCGAAGAGCGGGAGCTTGGCGTCACCGCCTGTGTCAGCGGAGGAGTGGACGGCGGGCTGAGCGGGAACAGGCGTCGAGGGCTCGTCGAGCGGCGGGAGAGCGTAGCCGCGCGAGACCTTGCGCTTTGCCGTAGCGTCGGGCTTCTCGTAGAGCGGCGTCGGCGGAGCGGACGAGTCGTCCAGCGGGACTTCCATGCGATGTAGGTCGGCGACAATGGCCCGCGCCTTATCCTGCAGGGCGCGGCACAGGTCAATGATTGCGCATATGGGGAACGACAAAAGACGCACAGCATTGACGAGGTCCGCCTTGAGCTTCTTGAGCGCTTTAGGCTTTACGTGAGGCACCGGCCAGCACTTCTTCTCCATCCCCTTGCGCGCCCTCGTCCCGCGCGCCTTGTCCATGCTGAGCTCTGGCTCAGCGACCGTCGCGAGCGTGAGGACGCTCGCCATCGGAAGAGGCGCGGATGCGCCTGCCTTGCGCTTGCCCGGCAGCGGAATTGTCAGGACGCGCTTCCTCTCCGGGGGCGGAGCGGGCGGGATCGAGCCCGTGATGAGCGCGTAGAGCACGCGCGCCTGGTGTCCGACAGGTCGCTCGTTGTCGCTGTGACCCGGGTGCGGCGCGCGGGAGAAGGACCGGCGGAGGATGTCGAGGGAGAAGCGCTTGGCAGAGGTGTCGGGCGATGCCACCTCCGTAGTGGAGGTGGCTGGATCGCTCCAGGCCGGACTGGACGGCGCGCTAGTCGACTGCGCTGGCTCAAGTTGGGCGAGAGGTGCCGCCGCAGGGTCCTCGCAGGCGAGGAGAGGGGTTGGCGGGGCGTGGACGGCCATCTCTGCGGCGCTGCCAGCGAGTACAGAGGGAGTATAGGAAACAGAGCAAAGCTGTGGCGGTCGCTCAACCTCGAGCGCGTCAACCCGAGCCAGCAGACAGGAGGTCGATGCGCCCCTCAATCGGACGAGCAACCGAGAGCTCCCTCTCCACAAGCGCAAGCTTCGAGCTCGAGAGCTTTGCCACCATGCTCTTGCTGTCCGCGAAGTCGACTTACTCCTCCGCCTCCTAAGGCGGTTGCGCTCCTCGACCACCTCTTCCCCTCGTGCGAAGCTGATGAAGCTGAGAAAGGGCGACGCTGACGCGGGCTGGAGCGTACGGGTGTCGTGGCGCAGGGCTGCGTGACGCAGTAGTGCCTAGGCGCTCTCGCAGCTCGACAAGGGGAGCAGCGGTGTGGGCGTAGTTGAAGTTGGAGGAGGAGGACATTCCTCGCTCACCCATCCGGTGCTTTCGCAGGGTCAGGCCACCCCTGCTCGGAAACAGTTGCTTTCCTAGCTGCTTGACATGCGCCGGCGCACTGTCATTCCGCTCGCTCAGCATTCCGCAATCCCTCTCCCTTGACGAGTCTCCGAGTCCCTACCACGCACGCTCACGCCGAGAATCCAGACCCGCTCGAACGGGCGAGCCGATCCGTGCCAAAGCGTTCGCGCACACAGTGCGGCCGCCCCGCCCGCCTGCGAATGCGGACGAGGCGCATCGCGATCGCTCCTCTCGGCCGACTCCGCTTCTCAGGATTGAGGGGCTCGCCGCCTTTCCCGCGGTAGCACGGCTCAAGGACAGCTGGTAACCGAGCAAGCTTCACGGAACAGTCAGCTGGAGGCGTAGCCATCTGGTGAACAGGCGTTGTCGTTCTTTTCCTCCTCCTCCCCCTGCCCCCGGAGCAATTCTTTTCAATCCGTTGCTTGGCAACGCATTCGACCCCACAATGCGAGCGGTGGCTGCGTCTAGACTCTCCGGCCCGGGTCTTCACACCCGCTATCGACGGCCGACAACGCCTGAGCCGCGTTCTCTCGCCCGCTCGGTTTCTTGTCAGCCCTATCTCGCCTACTTCTTCTCCTTCTCCCCGCCGCGCCCCGCTTCCAGCAGTATGCTCGACCTGCACAAGTATGTGACGCTCAAAGGATGGGAGGTCCCGATGGAGTACTCGACCGTCGCGCCTGAGAACGGCGGGCGGTGGAGCAACGCCGATATGGATCCCACGCCGCCTGAGAAGCAGGTCTGGCGGTGGTTCAGCTTCGTCTCGATGTGGGTCAGCGACGGATTTTCGCCGTCGACGCTACAGCTCGCTGGCGCGATGATATCGCTCGGCCTCTCGTGGAAGCAAGCCATCGGAGCCGTCGCGCTTGGCAACGTTTTGATCTCCTGGTGTTGCTTCTTCAAGTGCGTAGGTACTCACTCCTGACAGCGAGCAGAGACTGACAAGGACACCTGCAGCGGCTGGATTTCCGCCCAACTCCACACGCCATTCTCCGTCAATGTCCGAATGTCGTTCGGGTTCTGGTTCTCGTGCGTCGCTCTCACTGCTCTTGCTACTTCGGTGACCTCGATTTATGCGCCCGCTCTCGCAGATACTTCGCCATCGTGACGCGCCTCATCCTCGCGCTTATCTACACAGGAACGAAGAGCTATACGTCCGCCCTCGCAACGTACCAGTGCATCCGCGCCATCTGGCCGCAGTGTACGTCTCTCGCGTGTACCTATGCATTGCCCGGTTGATCCGAGCGAGACCCGCCTCTCCTCCCCATCCTCCCGTTCCCCTTGTCGCCAACAAAGTCCGTTGACCGTCTCCTCCGCAGTTGCACACATGGAGAACAAGCTCCCCGCGTCTGCAGGCATCACGAGCAACGTCATGATCGCCTATTTCGTACGCTTCCTCTCTTCCTCCTCCCCGACCCCCTCAAGGACTCCTCCTTCTTACCCTCTCCCGATCTGTGTTGCAGGTGTATTTCTGCATTCAGACACCGCTCATGCTGGTCTCGCCGACTAAGCTGCGGTTCCTGTTCACGTTCAAGAGTATCATTGGGCCTATTGCCGGGTTTGCCTGCATGGGCTATTATGTCCACAAGTCCCAAGGATATCTCTGTGCGTAGACCATCTTGCTGAACACTCACACAGCTTCGAAGGTCGCGCTGACCCTTCCTTACCGGCTCGCCCGAACAGACGGCGGTGACCCCACCGCATCCGGCAGTACCATCGGATGGGCATTCATGTCTGCGCTCAACTCGGCTGTAGGCTCGTATTCTACGCTTAGGCACGTCTTGCGCTACGCTCCTTCTCCTCGACGGTCAGAAGCTGACCTCGCAATATTGCTCTTTTGACCTCCGGCTCCATCGGCTTCCTCTCTCGCTCCTCTTTTACCGCTATCGCGTGGTACTCTTCGACGTCCTCGCGCACGTAGTCTGAACATCGGTGACTTCACCCGCTACGCCAAGCGCCCGCGCGACCAGTTCGCGCAGGTCATCGTCATCCCCGTGTGCTTTACTGCCACGGCGCTGATGGGCGTCGCTATCGCCTCGGGGGGCCTGAAGGTGCACAACCTTGCTAAGATCCAGTTTGACCCGACGAGGCTCATGAACAGCTGGTCGACGGATACCGGGCTAGAGCGCGCGGGGATGTTCTTCTTCGGCTTTGCCATGGCGCTGAGCAACTTGGGCTCCAACAGTATCTCGTCCCGACTCTCGACCTTCGCGCCCTGCTGACCTTCGCGACGCGCAGTCTCCGCCAACACCATCTCGGCCGCCAACGACTGGACTGCCCTGTACGTCCTTCATACTGCCTAGGAAGGGAATCGACTGACACGCTTTACCCTCACCAGCTTCCCCCGCTATCTCAACATCCGTCGCGGCTCGCTCCTCACGGCATTCATCGGCGTCTGGGCCTGCGCGCCGTGGAAGCTCCTCGCAACGGCGCAGTCATTCCTCACGCTCCTGGGCGGCTACACGATCATCTCCGCCCCTGTATGGGGTGCGTCGCTTCTCCTCCTCCAGCGAACAAGCGACTGACCCAACCTTCGCTCGCAGCGATCATGGTTTCCGACTTCTTCTGGGTCAAGAAGCAGAAGATCAATGTTCCCGCCATCTATGATCCTCAGGGCATCTACCGGTAGTACGTCTCGCATTTCCTCTTTCCTCCTTTCCGTCTTGCTGAAACTTTTTCTCGCACACAGCAACCGCTGGGGCATCAACTGGCGGGTCGTCGCAACCCTATGCATTGTCGTACCGCCCGAGATCCCGGGCCTCCTGCACGCCATCTCGAGCGACATTCCGCTACCGCTGGGCAACCAGCGCTTCTACCGCGTCACGTGGCTGTTTGGGACAACGGCGGGGCTGATGTGCGTCTCCTCCGCCTCTCTTCCTCGGCGAGAAGCGCGGCTGACGAGGGCGGCCCCCAGCATCTACCCGCTCATGAACTACCTCTTCCCGCATCGCGAGACGCTCATCGCCGAGATGGTGTGGACCAAGGAAGATGGCGGCGAGCGCCCTCACGCGCTGGGCTCAGGTGCGGCGAACGACGACGAGGAGAAGAGCGTGGGGAAGGATGAGGAGGTCGTCCAGGCGGGCGTGGTCCCTGTCGTCGGAATGCGCTAGTCGACGACGGCGCCGTTGTGTGCGGTGACTGTTGTGCCAGGCGAGGTATTCCGTGAGGAGGAGGATAATACTTGTACTTGCGTTTGGGAAGGCCGCATTGAAGCAGCCTGAGGGTGACTACGCCGACGGTCTCCGTACCGCAGCGCATCCCACTTGCTATTCGGCTTAGCTGCAGAGTGCGAGAGTACCCTCGCCAGCATCTCGCGCTCGAGACGGAATCTGGGGAAGATAGCACGAACGCGCCTCCTTGCGATCGGCTCGGGCGGACGCTTGCTGCCTCGCTCCCTCTGCCTCCTTCCCTTCACCCGCCATGGCCTCCCGAGCGCTGTCCCGCCGCCTGCTGCATTCGAGCACCATAGCACATGCACGCCTTGTCAACTCAAGCATCTCCGTCTCTCCTGAACTTGGTCGCTCCGCCGCTCCTCCCCCACCCGCACCGACTTGGACGCCTTCTTCTGTGCGCCCCCCGCGCCCGCCGCCTGCTCCCTCGCACAAGGGCCCGCTGCGCCCCGACAAGGCTGCGCAGCACACCCTCCCGGAGGAGGCACACTCGCCCGCCACTCCCCCACTTCGCCGAGCCGTCCGGGAGGAGGAGGTCAAGGCGGACGCGCGCGCAGCAGAGCGCCAGGAGGACCTCGACCGCGCAGTTGCGCTTGACCTGTTTTTGCTGCGCACGCTCGCGCAGCTCATTGAGCGCCGCGCCGCTGCTGCAACGGGCGAGGAGGGCCCGCTATCGGCCGACCTCGGCACGCTCCTCCAGCAGCACCGCGAGCGCGAGGGCACTGTTGTCCCCGATGCGTTGCCGTACGAGCCGACACCTGGCCCAGCGAGGCGTGTCAGACTCGATGGACGTGCGGGGGTACTCGAGGCGGTGGCTGGGGTCGAGGAACAGGACGGGACGGTTGTTGTTGCGCATGTCCTGGGCGGCAGCGAGACCCGCGTGAGCGTTTGCTCGGGCTTTGCAGTGTGCAAGGCAGCGGACAGGGAGGGGCAGCTTATCCTCACATGCGCTCACACGCTCGAGTCGGTGCGTCCGCTCTCCCGCATGGGTTGTGCACTCCTCTAGATGAGATGCACGAGCGAGCGCAACGGTCGTCATCGACGCACGCCGTACTTGTCGAATGCTCTCGTCGCTACACAGCCAAGACTGATAGCTTCTCACCTCATTCCGCAGATGCAGAAGTTCCTCCGCCCGGCAAGCTCCGCCGTCCCGTCAGCGACCTTCGTCCTCGCATCATCTGGTCACGTCTACACAGTCACCGCGCTCGAATCCTCTTCGTCCTCGGCGGACCTTCTCCTCCTGCGTCTGTCGTCGACGCCCATCAACCCCAGCGCGATCCCGGTCCTCCCGCTTCGCTCCCTGCCGATCAATCCTTACCCGCCGCCGCCCTCCTCGTCCATCGCCGTGCACACGTACGTGAACCCGCTGGCGCGTCTCAAGCGCAAGCTGCAGCGCCTCCCCGAGAGGGAGTGGGCGCGTGGCCGTATTGCCGAGTACAAGGATCCGATCGGGAGGACGGCAGAGGTCGGCACGTACGACGCGCTCGCGGCAATGTGGGTGGATTGCTGCCCGACGCCGGGGAGCAGCGGCGGGCCGGTCATTGACTGCGAGACTGGAAGCGTCGTCGGCGTGACGAGGGGTGAGTCGACTGTTCCTTTCTTCGCGAAGTTGGCGAGGCCGCTTTGGCGGGACCCTTCGATCAAACTTGTGCTGATACGAATTGACTTCCGCATGCAGGCTCAACGCACCAGCACGGTGAGCGTCAGCAATACGGCTTCGCGACGCCCTCGGAACGCATCTTTGAGCTCTTCCGCCTGCCCGGGTTCAAGAATACCGCCGAGCGACAGGGCGAGAAGCAGGCGGCGCAGCAGGTCAAGGCGCAGCAGGCGGTGCGGCGCGTTGCGGTCGGTGGCAGGGAGGGAGAGGCGAAGTAGCGTGCGCGAGGAGAGGCTGTCTATAGAGGAGTGTCTCGGTACATAGCTCGCCGATCTTCGTGTATATTGCTCGATGTGTGGATCAGAGCACACTCGTACCTCTCGCGCGCTACGGACGGAGCTGGAGGTGCGGTCGAGGGCATTCGGGGAGCTCGGCAGTGATCGTCTCCTCGCATCCTCTCGTTTGAGCTTTACACCGCTGTCGGACTACTCAGTGGCGGCGTGCCATATCCGCCAAGCGGAAAGCACGGCCGTCAAAGCCGGTGCGAGCCTCCTGCGATGCTATATATGCTCCTCATCGACCTTCTCAAGTTGCGACGGCCTGAGCTTCCCTCGCGCGGATTTTTTGCCCGACGTGAGGTACATGTGAAGCACCTCGGCGGTAGACCATCAGCTGCACTTCAGCACGTCGCGGAAAAGGGCGAGGCGGTGCAGGCCGGTTGCCGCGTCACGGCGAAGTCCCGCGTGCCGTCGCTTGGCTTCCTCCCTCTCGCCCGCGCTCGCTCGTTGCAGCCGCAGAGACCTCGCAGTGACACTCAGCACCGCACAAGCAGCCCAGCATGCCCGCCACCAACTCCTGGTGCGTCCTCACCTCCCGCTCATCCTCATCACCCCACCGGTCCTCCCGTCGCCTGTCCTCCTCGCTGACACCTCGCACCGCTGTTGCAGGAGTGACAATCTCCCACTGAAGGTGAGTAGCGCTCGTTGCAGCTACTCCCATGGCCCGGAGTGTGCTGGCTGCACCCCAGCACACCGAGGCGCCCCCACATGACACCCTCTTCCCCTCTCTTTTGCGTGCTGACGCCGGACTCGCCGTTCGCAGATCGCCAACATCCTCACCTTCGTGTTCCTGTTCGGCTCGAACACCTATGGGTGCGTCTAGCTCACCCCGTTGCTGCGCAACCTTCGCTAATCACCCACCTCCATACCCTCTTCCCTCACGCTTGTGTCCTGTCAACTGTGCACCAACAGCTCCCTGACGCCCCACGGCACCGGCCGCGAGACCTACTTCACGCCTGCGAGCTGGGTCTTCTACGTCTGGACCATCATGTGCGCTTCCTCTTGCCCTTTGCGCTGCTCCTCCCTCTTCCCTTCTCCACCGCACGGCAGTGTTCCCGTCTCTTATGCCACATGACGTGCGAAACTGACTTCTCTCGTGCGTCCAGCAACGCCCTCCTCCTCGGCTTCGTCATCTACCAGTTCTTCGCGCCGTCGCATGACATCGTCCACGGGATCGGCTGGCGCTTCCCGCTCGTCGGCATCCTCAACGCCATCTTCGTTCACGTCTTCGTGACGCGCCACTACATCGTCGCGTTCATTTTCGCCATTCTGCTGGCCTCGTCGGTGTCGACCGTCTACTACAGCCTGTCGTCGACCTACCACCCCGGTTCGATCGGCGACACGCTTTTCGTCCACCTGCGTGCGCCCGAACTTTGCTTGCTCGGAGCGCAATCCTGACCAGCCCATCCGCCCGCAGCCTTCTCTCTCTGGCACGCGTGGTCGATCGTTACCGTCTTCATCTCGGCGTTCGCGCTCTTCACGCAGTGCGTGCTCCTCCATGTGTTCGCAGGCCCAAAAGGTCTAACCCTTGACCCGCAGCTCGCACCACGGCCACCCGTCGACGATCTCGACCATCCTCGTCGTCGCGGCCGAGGCGTTCCTCACCCTGACCGCCATCGGCTACGCCTTCCGCTCGCGCGAGGGCGACATTGCCGGCTCGGCCGTACTCTTCGCGACGCTCCTCGGCATCTACCAGGAGCAGCCATCGGCGGTCATCCGCTACTGCGCGCTCGCGGGTGCGATCGTCTCGGGCCTCGCCATCGTCAAGGTGCGCCCTCTTCCGCCTCTCTCGGTGCACGCCTGCTGACTGTCTTTCCTCGCAGTCGCTCTACTTCACCTTCGTCTCGCGCGAGCGCGGTGTCTCCCTCGGCACCGACGACGAGAGGCGCCCGCTCGTCGCGTAAGCGACAGGTCAGAGCCGAACCTCCTCCAAACTCCCCACAATCCCCCTCTTCCCCTCGCCCGCGTCGTCGCAGAAGCGAACATAGCGACGTCTTGCACGCTTGCCGTCATCAAATCCTATTCCCCGTTTCGCAGTCGGATCCTCTCTTCACCTGTAGCAGCTCTCCCCTTTCTTGCGTCTCTTCACTTACTTTCGTTAGCCTCCTCCTCAACACGAATCAGTTGCGATTCACATCTTCAGTCCGGTTCGTAGCGAAGCAAAGGTGAGTCATGCACGATCCGCTCGCCTCCTCTCCCTCCTAGACCTCCTCCGCGGGTCCTCCGCCACCGCCTCCTCTCCGCTGCGTCTCCCTTTCTCGCTTCCACTCTTTAACTACGCTGCCTTCACACCTGCTATGCTGCGCTTCGCGGCTGCAACGCCGCTCCTCGCTGTCGTCGCGGCGGCATCTCCCGCTCTCTTCGGGCTCTCGCCTCGCTACGACCATTCCTCAATAGGCGCTCCCGCAAGCTCTGCCGACGCCCTCGACCAGCTCGAAGGTTCTGCGAAGCGGTACGCCTCGCTGATCATCCTGCATGGTGCGTCTCTTACCGAGCATTCGACCCAACCGCGGCTGACCATCCCTTCGCCCGGTCAGCCGTGCTGGGGTTCCTTGCCTTCCAGGTCGTTGCGCCGCTTGCGGTCGTTATTGCGTCAGTGGGCAAGAGCTGGGGGCCCATATGGTTTAAGGCGCATTGGCGGATGCAGCTGTTCGCTGTCGCGCCCGCGACGGTGAGTTTCCCACCTCGTGCTGTTCCCAGCACGCGCTCACAGGCAGCCCGCTCAGGTCATCGCCGTTGTCCTTGCGGCGTTAGCGAACGGCGGGACTCCGCCGACCGACGAGCTGAACCTCAAGCACAAGGTATGCCTTCCTCGCTCTTACCCTTCTGTTGCTCGCTTATCTCGTGACTGTAGATCACCGGTTACGTTCTCCTCGGCACACTCGCCATACAAGCTTTTTACGGCTACTACTCGCACGCGCGGCAACTCGCGGTCGAGCGCTTCGCAGCGGAGAATGGCCGCCCCGTCCCTGAGCCAAAGAGGCGCGCGTCGAACTGGATCCACATGGTCCTCGGCATTGGCCTGCTCACAGTGGGAGGACTTCAGGTGACGTGGGGCATGGACCAGTTCGAGGAGAAAGTCGGAGTGCCGATGCCGACCTGGGTCGTGGTCATTCACTTTGTGTGCGTCTCCTTCGCCCCACTTTACGCGAGCAGGACTGACGCGAGACGGCACAGCATCGCCGGGGTACCAGTCCTCATCGTTACCCCGTATATCATCATTCGGGGCATCCTCCGCCTCCGCCGCGGCGCCTCCATCGGCGAGGCGTTCTTTACGCCCTTCCAAAGCTCCTCCTCCTCGCTAACGTCGCGCTCCGTCCACCCGCCGCGCAAGCTCTTCCTCAACTCTTCCACCTACCTCTCAACCCCCGTCTTCGATGTCGACGCCGAGTCAGAGAAGACCGACGGCATCGGACACAGCTACGCACGCGGTAGCGGCGCCGACGGCCGGCAACGCGTCGACAGCGTGGGGAGCAGCTGGCCCGGCGCCGAGACGCGCGAGGAGTACGAGGCCGAGGTTGCAAGCTCGCGCGGTGCGGGAAGCGTTGTCGGCTCGTCGGCCGCGAGCTTCGCAAGCTGGACGACCGTTGCGAGGGACTATACGCGCGCGGACGGCGCGGACGACGATGGCGGTGAGAGCGTCACGCTCCTCAGCGGTGCGGGTGCGATGGGCACTGCGGACGAGGCGGAGCGTGCGGCGGGACCCTCGCAGACTGTCCCCTCGCCTGCACCGTCCTCCACCCCGACGCCTGCGCCAGCGACTTACCCGCCCGCTCCAATTGTAATGCGCAACGTCGTATCCACGACGCCTTCGCTGCCGCCTCTCCTCACGATCTTCTCCCCCGTCTCCGCGCCGGGGCAGGCCCAACCGCTCCCGCCGCCCGCTGCTCCGGCAGCGACCACCTCGCCGCTCTCGCCGCGCCTGTCATTCATGCCGTTCGCAGGCGCCGTACCCGCACACCTGCCCTCGAGCGCATCGAGTAGCCCCACGCCGACGCTCGCGCCTTCCGCCGAAGGGGAGGGCATCCCGCTCACCGTGCCATACGGCGAAGGCGCGGGCCCCGCTGTCGTCCCGACGCTCGTGCCGACGCCGGACACGGCGCAGGCGCGCGAGCGGCACGGGAGCCTCGCAGCGCAGGTCGTCGATCCCGCTGAGGCGGCGGCGCTGCAGACGCTCGAGGAGGGGAAGGAGCTCCTCCCGCTGCCGGGGGAGCCGGATTCGCCGGGCCTAGATGGCGAGGTCGATGCCGAGGAAAGCGACGACGCACGCAACGACGACGACGAGGACGGGAAGGGCGTGCGCGACGACACTGAGTCGACGAGGCTGATGGACGAGCTCGAGCGCGAGCTGACGATCTCGACGATGCGGAGCGGGCGGTCGGGTCGTGGTGTGCCAGACGAGAAGGAGGATGAACTCAATGAGACGAAGCTCGACAACGAGGAGGAGAAGGAGGAACCGAAGGACACCAGCAAGCAGGAGCAGGAGGACGAGCAGACGCGGCTTGAGCGGGAGCAAAGCGGCAAATGGTTCGGGAGCAACCGACTCGCTTCCTCGTCGTGACCCCTCTCCATCGTTCTTCCGTGCAACGTCCGTATCCACAACACTTCGCGCCCGAGACTACCGCCGGACGCGCCCCCTCGTTCCGCGCGCAAACTGCTTAACCTCGTACAGCAGGACCTTGCCGCGTTGGTTGCCCACGGCGAGCCACTCGCTGCCCTTGCTGAAATCGACGGCAGTGACATGGTGCAGCGGGGTCTGCTGCGTCGGCCAGTTCTGGTAGACGGAGCAGGTGGGAAGGTGGACCTGCACGCGGGCGGGGAGTCAACGGGTGATCAGTTAGAGGAGGAACGAGTAGAACACACGAGCTTGAGCTGGTCCTTATTGGTCTTGCTCGCGAGCGCGAGCAGCTGCGCATCGTGGTTGAACCGCATCGTCGTAACGCTCGTGACGAGGTTCTCAACGGCCTTTCGGGCCTTGCGCTCCGCACCCTGAGCGTGCGTCCCGCGCGACGTCTCGTCGTAAACGTTGACGATGCCAGTCGTGCTCCCGACGGCGGCCCAGCGGCCGTCACGGCTCGTCTCGAGTGCGCACGCGCCGAACCCGCCATCGTCCTTCCAACGGTCGATGCACTTGCGCGTGCCGACGTCCCATACATACACCTCGCTGTCGTCGCCGAGAGTAAGGAGCTCGCGCCCGTCGCGCTGCCATGCGAGCGCCTTGACGGCGCCGTTCATCTTGACCTCGCCCAGCACCTGCCCGCCGCGCGAGACGCCGCTCGACCCCCAGTCCACGAGGTGGACGTACCCACGCCTGCCCGCCAGCGCGAGAACGTCGCCCGCGCCGGGCGAGAAGCGGAAGCGCTCGAGGCCGCCGGACCCGCCCGTCGAGGCCTTGTCTGACCCGCCCAGCCCGGCGTTGAGCAGGCCGCGCGGCGAGCGCAACGTCTGGCCCGTCTGGAGGTCGTACGAGAGGAAGAAGGGGCGCGAGCCCGTGAGGAGGATGGACGAGCCCGAGGGGTGGAACGCGGCCGAGGTGATGGGGAGCTCGGGGACGTGCAGCGTCTGGAGGAGGGGGTTGTCGGTGCCGTCGATCTGGAAGAGGCGGAGGCGGCGGTCGGAAGTGGCAGAGAAGAGGACCTGAGCTCGCGGATGGAAGCCAATCTCGACCACCGGTCCCTGGGAGCGAGAGGAGGATGAGCAGGCGGTGAGGCGGCGAGAGGGAAGGAGGACGCACCGATCCCTGCTCG
Source organism: Rhodotorula sp. PL61-2 (assembly GCA_028828645.1). Lineage (NCBI taxonomy): Eukaryota > Fungi > Basidiomycota > Microbotryomycetes > Sporidiobolales > Sporidiobolaceae > Rhodotorula > Rhodotorula sp. PL61-2. The sequence continues at coordinate 672,548 of JAPZQE010000001.1, forward strand.
TGCTGATTCGCATCCCGCACACGGTCAATGTCAATCTCGCCCGGCTCCAGCTTCCCACCCTTGGCCTTCTTCCCGCTTTTCCCGCCGACGACCGCGCGGCTGAACAGCTCGTCCACCTCGTCGCGCTCGTCCGCGCTGCCCTCTCCGTCCTCCTCGTCGGACGCATCGGAAACGTCCGAGTCGACCAGCAGTGCCGCGTTCCCGCCGTGTTGCGCCTGCGCCGCCCGCCGGCGGAGAACCTTGCGCCGCGCTTCGACGGCCCATTGCGGCGGTGGATGCAGCTTCTCAAACCTGTTGTGCGATGTCAATACACGCCAGGTGAGCTCGGAGAGAGACTGTGAACGCACTGCCTCCGCAAGCGGCTCTCGTACTCGAGTCCACTGACCACATCCTCGGCCGCCGTGTCGCGCAGTTTCCGCAGACGCTTCTGCCCCTGCAGGCTAATCTGCAACGTTTCATCTGCGGGGTCGTACCACGCTGCCTGGCGGAGGTTGCGCGTGACGAGCGCCTTGAGTTTCGGCGCGGCAGGGGACTCGTTGTCCGAGTCGGCGGCGAGGAAAGCGGCGCTCGATCCGGCAGGGGACGAGGGCGGGAGGGGGACCTGCGTAGGATCGCGCGGGCCGGAGGTGCTGGCGGTAGGGGGAACATCGACGAAGAAGAGCTGCAGGAACGGGGTGACTGTGAGCACGCGGCAGGGAAGGAGAGGTAGTAGACGGCCGCAACGCACGTTCTCGTCTCTCAAGCGCTCCAGCCCGGTCTCCTCGTCGTCCTCGTCGTCCTCGTAGTCGACCTCGTCGAGAAAGTCGCCGTCTAGCACGCCCGCCTTGCCCCTCCGCCCGAGGAGGTCCTCCTCTGCGAAGTCGTACAGCGACGTCTCCTGCTGGCCACTCCTGCGTCCGAAGACGGCCTCCTCGAGCTCAAGCTCCTCCTCGTCCTTGTCCCTGGGCTTGGCGGTGCTGGTGCGGAGGTTGGCGCCGAGCGCGGGTTGCGGCTGAGGGTCGGGGGACGGCGAGCGCTGCTTCTGCACGCGCGCCTTTTTGGCCTTGCGCGGCTTCTGTGCGTCGCCAGCGGATGCTCGCTTTGCCGGAGCCATCGTGCACGAGCGTAGGGTGCGGCAGCCGGTCGGTTCGAGGCGACCCGCTCGTCCCAAGCTCGACCTCCGCGCCGACGCCCAAGTCAGTGTCTCGCCTCGTTCGCTCACCCTGGATGCGCTTGAAAAAGCAGTGCCAATTCGAAGAACTCTGTATCTTGGAAGTGTCTGCCGTCTGTAGCCTTCCGAGAGGCATGAACTCCGGCCGGACGAGGACTTGGGCTCGTCACCGAGGCCCCGTCCATCTCGCTCCGCCTCCTCTTCCCGAGCGTTGCGCTTGTTTGGTCCCGAAAACCCAGCAAGCCCGTCTTGAGCAAGCTTGCCTAGCTACCAGCACACACAGCCCATCCCTTGCCACCGGTCGTCTTGACCTCCCCCACCTCACTCTCCTCGCACACACCCTCGCGCACGCTCTCGTCAGCCATGGCCTCTCGCCGCAAGGTCCTCCTTAAGGTCATCATCCTCGGCGATTCAGGGCAAGTCGCCCTTTCCTCTTGCACCGGCTCAGCCGCGGCCTACTGCTCCCTGCGAGGCTCGCGTCCTCTTGCCTCCTGTCCCTGCCCTATGGATGGCGCTGACGAACCATGAGCATGCGTGCAGCGTCGGCAAGACTTCGCTCATGAACCAGTACGTCAACAAGCGCTTCAGCAATCAGTACAAGGCGACCATCGGCGCCGACTTCCTCACCAAGGAGGTCATGGTTGACGACCGCCTCGTTACCATGCAGGTGCGTTCCTGGCAGTCCCGTCAGATGCGCTAGAAGTGATGAGAAGGAGCGCTGACCGCCCTTTCCCCATCTCTCCACGCTCGCCCATTCACCTCGCGTACCTCGCGCACCTCTCCTCTCCCCCGGCACACACAGCTCTGGGACACTGCCGGCCAGGAGCGCTTCCAGTCGCTCGGCGTCGCTTTCTACCGTGGTGCAGACTGCTGTGTCCTCGTGTACGACGTCAACTCGAGCAAGAGCTTCGAGACCCTCGACAGCTGGCGGGACGAGTTCCTCATCCAGGTACGCTCACGCCTCCTTGCTCTGCCATGTTAGCGGAATGAGCGTGAAATGGGCGTTCCGAGCTACCTCATGTCGCTGCGCCGCTGCAGTCCTGTGGGCAGCGAACCTGACTGACGCTCGAATTGCCCCCAGGCCTCGCCGCGCGACCCGGAGAACTTTCCTTTCATCGTCCTCGGCAACAAGGTCGACATGGAGGAGTCGAAGCGCATGGTCTCGCAGAAGCGCGCCCTGACGTGGTGCAACTCAAAGGGCAACATCCCGTACTTCGAGACGTCTGCCAAGGAGGCGACCAACGTCGAAGAGGCGTTCAAGGCTGCGTGCAGGAACGCGCTGCAGCAGGAGGGGAACGCAGACGTGTGAGTTGCCCCACGTCTTGCTCTATTGCCCTTTTTTCGCCTCGTTTCGACGATGCAGCTTTGACCGGCCTAGCGGATCCTGACCCGTTCCTCGCTAACGTAGGCTCGACGACTACCCCGACCCTATCCGGATCAACGCTCACGATGCCGACTCGGGCTACGGCTGCGCATGCTGAGCGCCCTCTCACCCCTCCGTTCCTCCGCCTTCGACCTTCCCCCTCCTCACACTGCGCTCGCCTCGCCAGCTTAGACACCTGCCTCTCTGTGACACTAGCCCTTAGTCTGCCCTCGCTATTCGCTTTCGTTTTTCCCCGTGCCACCTCGTAGCCTCCCCCTTCGTGCCCTGTAATACCGTCTCGCGTCTCAGCCCTCTCCCTCCTCCGCAGCATTGCACCCTGCCGGTGTCGCACCCAATCGCGCACTGACCGATCGCGCGCCCATGAGTGGACCAGCGGACTGCCTTGTGCATCTTCCCCGCTCGGCCGCTTGCAATCCCGGCATGCACAGACGTTCCTGCACCGTCTGCTACGCAGCTGCTGTCCGCTGCTCGAACACAAGCACCCAGTTCCCCTTTGCAACGCTCAACCGCTCGGTCAGCTCCCACTCGCATTCGGTGGCCAGGCGTGCGAGCGCGTCCAGCGAGCGCAGCCCGAGCGGGTATGGCGATGGGCGGGAGGAGATCTCTGCGTCGAACTGTGTGATGGGTGTCAGGCTCTGTCCGCCAGGCAGAAGCGGGAAAACGCACAGCTTCGTCTGATGCGCTGAAGAACCCGCCGTCGTGCTTAAACGGGCCGTACAGGAGCAACTTGGCGGTCGGAGAGACGAGGCGATGCGAGAGGAGGGAGGAGAAGATTCGCTGTGGGCCATCGGGAACTACGTCGGGGTTAAGTGGCGGTCCGCGGGAGCGAGTGAGGGGGAAGGAAGAGGACGCACAAGGTAGCATGTGCAGCACGTTGCCCGCCAGCACGACGTCGTATGCGCCCTCCTCGCCACGTCCCTCGTCCAAGCGCGCCCGCAGCGCCTCCCACCCCTCCTCCTGCATCACATCCACCCTGACCGCCTCCCTCACGCCCTGCACTCCCTCCCTCCGCACCGTTTCGTCGACCGCACTGCACCCGTACTCGTCGCACTCGCTCGGCTGCCAGCTCAGTTGCGGGAAGGTGCGCGCGTACAGGCATGCGTGGACGCCGTTCCCGGAGGCGAGCTCCAGCGCGCGCGAGCCGGGAGGGAGGGGGGTGAGGTAGGGCGTGAGCGTGGGGAGGACGGCGGAGGAGAAGCGCTCGGTGAGCCCTGTGGAGCGGCGTGTCAAGGCGACGGGGGGAAAGAGGGGTAGGACACACCTTCGTAGTATGCGCGAGGAGCGAGAGTCGACGGGAAGCGGGGCGTGGGAGCGGGAGCGGAAGGGGAAGCGGATGCGGCAAGGCCGACAGCTGCGTTCGAGTCGGTTGACATACTGGCGAGCTTACCACGCGCGGCAAAGTGCAGCAGGATGACGGGGAGAGCGCAAGAGGAGGAGGAGCTGATAGAGCTGCGAGGCGGTGCACCTCCGTCCAATGCGGTCGCCTGTCCTCAGCAAAGGAGATATCTATGCCGAACAGCTGCCGGTTAAGCTGCGTCAGGGACAAGCTGTCTGTACGAGCAGGCGAGGCACCTCTCCCACCGTTGTTCCCCCTCTCCGACTCGGATTTCGACCTTCAGGTTCGTCCGGGTCAGGCTTCCCGCCGGTTGATTACCAGGACTTCGCCTCGCTTCAACGCTAGCCTGAAAGCCGTGTATGCGCTGCTCTCAGTCCATCTTCAGACACGCTTCCAGCGCGCGTAGTTCTCTCCAAGCTTTGCCTCGCTCTCCTCGCCTTCTGCCTCGCGCTCGATCCGAGCTCGCCGACATCGACGACACGACAGCCAGCAAAGAACCAGCACAGCCGCCGCACCGCCTGCCTCGCATGCTTCACGGAAGCTCCTTGCATGCTCCGCGGTGACTCCTCGCATTCTCAGTCTCCCTTTTCCTGCTCGAGAACGTCTCTTCTTTCTGTCTTCCTCGCCGTCAAGTCGTCAGCCATGCCCTCGGCCGTCGTCGTAGCTTCGTCGTCCGCGCCGCCTCCGCCCCCGCCCCCAGGGAGGCCCGCCGTCGTGCCCTCGGAGCACGTGCTCATGGATGCTTGCAGGGTCTGCGTCGAGGGCGCTGCCAGCCAGCTGGATGCAGCAGCCATAGCAGTTCTGGCCCGGCGATCGCATGAGGAGTCTGACAGGATGCTGCGCAAGGGGATGGAAAGCCCCGTTCAAATGCAGGTCCTGGAACTCAAATGCCTAGGTGCGTCTTCGTCGCTGTCCTCTTCACCAGTGATACTTACTAAGGGCCCACCAGCCGGTGCCGGCATTGCCGTCTTGCGGTCCAGCACGCATTTGCCGTTCGACGGCGATGGCCTCGTCCATGAAGCGCTTTCCGCTGTCGGGCTACCCGTAAAGTTTCAGGCAGGCCTCCTTCTCTCGCTTCCAGGTGAACCAGGCTCATCACCTCATTCAAACCAGCGCATTGAACTCCTCGTGGCCTTCCCGGACGGTTCTCCCTTCAACGACCAAGTCTACTTCCAGATCATCGAGTTCGCGCAGTCGCGCGTTGCGGACTGGCTGATGCGGCTCAACGGTGTCACATACACCAACCTGCACCCCGGCGAATTCGTCGTCCCCCGAGTGGAGTTGACGCGTACTTCAAGGCAGCCTGTGAGCATCAGCTGGAGGTGCGCGAAGTGCTTTTCTACCTTCTGCCGAGCACGCTCAGCATGTCGTCTGACCACAGGGAGCCCATCGTCCGCCACCACCTCTGCCTGACGCCGCACCCTGCCGCCAATCTTGGGCCTACCACGCCCGTGCAGCCCAGGCAGGTACCCATCTTCAGCTCCGACTCTCGCAGTCCCACGCACACCGTGTCGCTCTCAACCTACTGCGCCAGTGTACTCCTGTTCTACGAGCTCGAGCGCATGTGGAACGCCCTCGACAGAGACGCAACGTCCTACTACGCGGGCGACTCGCAGGACCATCGCCATGGCGTGGCGTACACCTGCGCCTTCAACAGCTGGCTCCTGTACGAGACGGAGCGGGCCTTCCTCAATATCCTTACCAACCGCGCCGACATTCAGCCGACGCACCACCCCACCGGACCGAACCTCCATTTCCGCCAACTCGACAACGTCCGCACACTCGCGGTCAACATCCTTGGCCTCTCGCACGACTACGCAGGCGAGCATCGTCACCCAAGCCACATCTTCCTCGAGTGGGTTTCGCGCGAGTTCGGTACACCGGAGAGGCGTAAGTCGTTCGCCGTGAACTGCGTCGAGTGGCTTAGCCGGTGCGTCCGCCTCCTCTTCTTTGCAACGCTTCAAGTTCTGTTGACGTCCTCAGCCCGGTTATACAGCTTTTGGCCGTCGATCGGGCACGACTCGCCCGTGCAAGGCCGCGAGGGGCGCATTGAAGCGCTCGAAGAGCGGTTCTGCGCTGCGTTCGAGCGCATTTTCGACATCGTGTGTCCTACCGTTCCACTGGCTCTTCCTAGAAGAGGCGACTGAAAGTCCTGTCCGCTCGCAGATCCACCCCGTCGACGGTTTCATGCCTGGGAGCCCGCAATCACGCTCCGGGAGGAACAGCCATTCGAGTTCCGGGGGTAACGGCGGTAACAGCGACTTGTATGCGAGCGAGTAGGGCCGGGACGCACAGCAGAACGCGGGTGCAATGTGTACAGGGAGCTCTCCTATGAAGGCCTGGACCCGCCGCACAAGGGAACAGCGAGCCTGGTAGCCTGAACGGCGACGAGAGAGGCAGAAAACTGCGATGCACACACGACCCCCGGGGCACAACCAAGTACGGCGAAAGAGGAACGGGAACTGCTCGACGACAAGAAGAAGGAATGCTACAGCCATGGGAGAGTCATGCAGGGGGTACAGCGGGAGAGACGGAGGCATTCGCGTTTCCGCGCGGACGCCCTCAGGCCTCATCCTCCGGGATGCGGAACGTGGACGCAAACATCGCCTCGTCGGAGAGGTGCGTTGCGACCGTGTCGTAGACGTGTAGGAGGAGGTGCGGGAAGCGCGAGGTAAAGTACGAGAGGAAGCCGCCGGGGAGATCGCCAAGGGCCCTGCGGACGGTCTCGGGCAGGTCCTGGTAGTGGTGTTTCTGCGGACATTACGGCAGAGCGCGTCAACGAACGGACACGGGCGAAGAAGCGGGTAGAACCCACCTTGTTCCGGAGGACGCGGAGCAAGTCGCGCACGCTCGCGCCGTCGTATTTGCGGTACTTGCCGAGATTGTCGAGGAACGTCCGGTCGAGCGCCTTCTGCCAGTCGTCGCCAACGATCTCGTGCGCACGCCGCTCGAGCGTGAGGAGTGTTGGTTCGGGCGGGTCGCGCGTCATGATCTCGAAGCGGTCCGACGCGTCGCAGATGAACAGGAGGCGCTTCTGCGCGTTCCAGAAGAACGGGTGCAGGAGAACCGAGTCGGCGGGCGGACTGGGCGAGAGCAGGTCAGCCCAAGCACGGTAAGGAGTCGAGGAGCGGACGCACCGTTCGCGCGGATCGGTCGCGACCATGCGCAGAATCAGGTCCTGCACCTCGACGGCTTCCTCGCCGAGCCCGTCGAGCCGGTCGAGGCTGACCTTGCCGTTGAGGATGTTCATCTCGCGCTCGTAGCGACCGCCGAACGGGTGCTCCCCACGCGTGAGAACGTAGTAGAAGATACAGCCGAGCGAGAAGATGTCGATCGAGCGCGTGAGGCGCATGCTCGGATCCGTTGAAGTCAGGCCCGCGAGCGTCGTGGACGAACCGCCCGAGCCGATGCTCGCAGACGGCGTTCCCGTGCCGGACGACATCGCACCCTCGTTCGGGTCGACTAGACCGCGGAGCACCTCGGGCGCGCGATACCCGAACGAACCGGCGGCGTGGTTGAACGTCTGCTGGAAGGACGACTCGTCGACATCGAGCTTCTTGCAGAGCCCGAAGTCAGAGATGAGCATGCGCAGACCCGGCTGACCGCGCTTCGCCGTCGACACGAGGATGTTCTGCGGCTTGATGTCGCGGTGGACAATTTTGAGCGCGTGGAGGTGCCGCAGGCCCGAGGTGATCTGCTTGAGCGCCTTCTTCGGGTCGAGCTGGGCGACAAGGTCGGAAAACGCGAGCGGCTGGTCGATGAGGTCGAACAGCGACGCCGGACACAGCTCAAGCGCGATGTAGAGGAACGTGTCGCGCTGCTCCTTGCAGAAGTACCGGATGACGTGCGGGTGGTCGTCAGCGTCCTGGAGGAGGTTGACCTCGTGCGCGGCGATCGTAACAAAGTCCTTGAGCAATCGCTTCACAGCGACGGCGCGGCCCTGGAACTCGCCGCGGAGGACGACCGTCCCGTGCGAGCCGTAGCCTGAGTGCATATCCATGTCAATCGGCTGACCGTAAGCAAAGGAAGAGCGCAGGATCGCACCCAGGATAGTCTCGCTGACGGCCAGTCCGCCCACGACTTGCGGGTCGAGCGCCCCGCTCCTCGCGGCCGCCTCTCCGGGTGCGTCCACCGTCGCCGTGCTGCTCGGCGCGTTTGCGCCAACCGCCTCCCCGTCCACCCCGCGGCCCTCCGCGCCCGCCATCCCCGCGCTGTCGTCGTCGCGCGTCTCACGCTCGCTCAGCGTGATCCCCTCGAGCAGCTCTCGCTCCGCGCCAGGCGCCCCGAGCTCGTCCAGCCCCAGCCCCGTCACTGACCCCGCGCCATCCTTGGGCTTTTTCTTCTTCGCGCCGCGACGGCGTCGATTCCGTTTCCGCTGGGGCGTGCCCAGCCCGCCTGCTCCCGCGTTACCGCCATCGGAGTCTGCGCCGTCGTCGAGGGGAGTTATTGTCCCCGTCGCGAGCGAGGGCGAGGAGAGTGCAAGCTCGGGGGAAGAATCGCCGTCGTCGAGAGAGAGGGGCGCGCCAAGCGCGGCGACATCGTCGTGCGCAGAGGGTGGGAGTGGCGGCAGGTCCTTCGAGAGGGTGAGGGAGGCGGAAAGCGCCGAGGTGGACGAAAGGGACGACGCGCGGCCGCGGGCCTGGATGGGAAAGGACGCCGCGTTCGACCCACTCGCGAGTGACGCGAAGGAGAGGTTCGTCGGCGTCGGCGGGCTCGACGGCGAGCGGCGCCGCAGCCTGTCGACTGCGCCGCCCTGCTTCGCCTGCGCAGTCGCCAAACCAGCGAGCGCTTTCCTCCCGCGCCCTGACGTGAAGTGGAGCTCCTCCGCGCCGTCCGGCGGGGTGCCGGAGAGGTCGTCTTCCTCCGTCCCGGAGCTCGCCGTCCTCCCCCTCGCGCGCTCTGGCAGGCGGACCTTCCCGCCGCCCGCACCACCTGTCTTCATCCGACCCCACGCCCACGCCGCGAGCACGAGCAGCGCCACGCCAGCCGTCAGGCGACCGCTGCCTGCGCCGCTGGCTCCGCCGAGCCCGCGCAATGGGCGGACGACGCTCGATTTGTACAGCGAGGCGAGGAGCGTTGACGAGCCCGGCTGGTGCGGGGAGCGGCGGTTCGGGGTCGGGAGGGCGGACGCTGGCGCAGCGGACGAGGGGAGTGAGGACGTCGCGGGCTGCGCGGTCGATGACGAGTACGGCCCGTCGAGCAGCAGCGGCTCGGACGGCGTCGCAGGGTCGAGCGTCGCATCGAGCGCGATGGGCGACACAGGCGGCGGAGTGCGCAGCTTGTGCCGGCCAATGAGGCAGTCGACTCCACGGCAGGGCTCACGTGCAGGCGCGTCGGGCTGCTCGGCTCCCTCTCCGGAATCCGGCTCGTTCGTGCCGAGCCCGACCTGCGCCGCCTCCGCGACCTGGGCGAATGGCACGAGCGGAAAACGGTCGCGGCTCATGGCGAAGAGCTCCCCCTCGCCGCGCTTTCCGCCGCCCGGCCCATCCTGCGTCGCGCCGATCCGGCCGATGAACGTCGCTGCCGGCTCCTGCTGAAGCACGGCAAAGTCGAGCGGGAGGTCCGGGACGAGGAGCGGGTGCGGCTGCTCGAGCATCATGGGCGAAGTCGGGGCCGAGGACGACGCGGACGGGAGCGGGACAACAACGTCGAAGACGCTAACGACCGGCGCTTCGAAGTTGATCGACCAGTGGTAGCCGGGCGTGCCGGCGCGGAAGCAGACGAGCGAGCCATCGTGCATCGGCTGGAGGTAGAGCGAGTCGGGCGTGCGCGTCCAGGTCGATTGGGAAGGGAAGTTGGGGGAGGCGGGCGAGTGCGGAAGGGCGGACGACGTGTACGTCGTGTACGAAAGCGTCTGAAGAGGGAGAGACGACGTCGTGTCGTAGATCGACAGGCGGTATTCTGCGAGAGCAAGCGTGAGTGCGTCGAACCGTGAGAGAAGGGGAGACGGCGCACCGGTCCTCGCCATGTAGAGCAAGTCCTCCGGACGCTGGTCGATATCCTCCTCGTAGTCTTTCTCCGTCGCCTTTCCTCCCGTCATCAGCTCGTCCGCGTCGTCCCACTCGCACCAGCCGGCGTTACTGCCAAAGACGCCGACAAGCCTGCCTGTCTTGAGGTCAACGCCGACGAACTTGGTGTTCTTGCTCGCTGAGAACATGCGGCTCGCATCGCCAGGAAAGCGGAACGGCGATAAAGCGACGAGCTCCTGCATTGAAAGCGGGAGCTTGTCGAGCCCGCCGGTCAAACGCGAATAGACGTAGATGTCGCCCTCGCCCGTCGGCTCGATGATGTACGTCTCGTCGTTCTCGGCTGCGTCAAGGTCGTCGAGAGCAACGCCCGTCTCGTTCGAGGGCGCCGCTGTCCGCGCTGCACCGCCGGATGCCCGCCTACGCCTGCTCTGGCTCTGGACGAGCGGGCCGCCAATGGCCTCGCCAGCTGTCGAGCGGCGCAGGCGGTCCTCCTTCGTCCTTCGTCCAGCTCCGCCCACGGCGATGCCGCCGTCGTCGTGGAGTGTCCAGACCCACTGGCCGGTATCGCGCTTCAGGGCGTGCACCTGGCCGTCGACGGTGACGGTGAGGACAAGGGGCGAAAGCTCGAACCCGCCCTCGTCGTCTTCCTCAGCACCATCATCATGCGCGTCTGCGGGCCGAACGTGCCCGGGAAGCGGTGCGTTGAAGCGCACGGAGCGGATCGCCTCTGGGAGCGGGCTGTGCTGCTGCGGGTTGTCGCGCCGGCGGAGATGGGGCGGGAGGGGTGCCGGATCGCGGCCTGCGCGGCTGGTTGTGGCGAGTGCTGCGGGCTCTGGCACGGCCTTGACGCGGGGCGCGAGCGAGGCGACGAGCGAGATGAGGAGGAGCAGAACCGACGGGAACCTTGCGCGAGGCGGGGCGGGCGCGAGGGGCGGCATGGGCGGGTGTGCTAGCACCCCAGACTCGCGCAGGAGTGTATCCGCTCTTCTTTCGCGCAGCAGGGAGAGTCGTGTGAGCCGCAAGAGATGAAAGCAGCGAGAGCCGGCGGACAAAGCGGTGTTTGCGTCCTCGCCCGGGAAGAGCGCGTGCAGGTGGGACGGGGCTGAAAGACTGTCCTGCGTCTATCCTTGTAGATGATGCTGCACCGGAGTGAGGTGCTGCAGGCAAGGGTTTCATTATGGACCGGAGTCGGCGAGGACTGCGGGGGTTTCCCTGACGCCAGGGCGAGCGACGCCCAGCGAAGCTCGGCCGCGCTGCTCCTCTGCTCCCTTCCTGTCACTTGCACACCCTCGCACGAGACAACCCTGGCCTCCCTCTTGGCCCGCCGCGTCCCGCTCACCCTCCGCGCTTCCACCTTCGCAACTCGCACCCGCACCGCCTTCCCCACCCGCACCTTCCACCAGACCGCCGCGACCATGGGCAAGGAAGACGAGGTCATTACCGCTTACCAGAAGAACTTCGCTCCGAAGAAGTTCGAGCAGAGCCTCCCCGGCTCCGACGCCGACATGGAGCCGCTCGCCGAGCACGCACGTCGCCCCTCCTCTGCCTTCTTTTCTTCCGCGTGCTCACCCCTATCCACCCACAGACCAAGGTTGAGCGCTGGCACCGCGGCGAGCCCCGCCTTGAGGAGTACGCCGGTACCGGCAAGCTCAAGGACAAGAAGGCCCTCATCACCGGCGGCGACTCTGGCATTGGCAGGACGGTCGCCATCTTCTTCGCTCGTGAGGGTGCCGACGTGACGATCAACTACCTCCCCGAGGAGGAGAAGGAGTGCGTTTCCTGTTCCTCGCCTCCTCCGTCGAGCCGACCTGTATCTTGCGCCTCTCGTCGCGAGAGACTTCCGCCCTGCGTTTCGCACGACCTCTAACTGACAAGATCTTCAACCTTGTAGCGCTCAGGAAACGAAGAAGCAGGTCGAGGCTGCCGGCCAGAAGTGCTTGCTCGTCCCGGGCGACCTCACTTCGCACGAGTTCCGCGAGAAGCTCGTCGAGTCGCACATCAAGGAGTACCAGTACCTCGACATCCTCGTCAACAAGTGCGTCGCTCCGCGCTGCTGCTCGAGACGCCGCTGACTCGTTCCGGAAACAGCGCGTCGCAGCAGATCCAGTGCCCCGACCTCGCCGAGATCGAAATGGACAACGTCGAGCACACCTTCAAGGCCAACATTATCCAGTACATCGGCCTGACCAAGTGCGCAGCCCTTTTCTCAGTTCGCTGGAACCCGAGCAACGAGGGAATGGAATTGACCCGCGCTACTTACAGGGTTGCCCTCCCGCACCTCAAGCGTGGCGATGTCATCATCAACACCACCTCGGTCACTGCCTACGTACGGTCGAAGCGCTCTTGCGTAGTCCTCGACGCCGTGACTGACCCATCAACCTTCCCCGTCCGCAGAAGGGCTCCGCCGCCATGCTCGACTACAGGTTCGTTCCTCTCCGCTAGCCTCGCTCGCAAGCGTACTTACCAGCCCGCGTACCCGCAGCGCTACCAAGGGTGCCATTGCGACCTTCACGCGCTCGCTCGCCACGCAGCTCCTCACCAAGGGCATCCGCGTCAACGGCGTCGCCCCCGGCCCGGTCTACACGCCGCTCCAGCCCGCGTCGCGCCCTGCGGAGCAGATGGAGGGTTGGTCCGTCGGTTCGGTGCGTTGCTCTCCCTCGCTGTCACCGCGTGGGAGAAAAATGACTGACCTGGCCACGCTCGTGCGACGCAGTCCTCGCTTATCCATGGCCGTGTCGGCCAGCCTGCCGAGCTTGGCGAGTCGTACGTCTACCTTGCGACGTCGGAGCTGTCCACTGGGTGCGTCCGCTTCCCTTTTTCACATCCTGGAAAAACGGGAACTGACCGGCCCGCCTCTGTCCTCCTCGGAACCTCGCCGTACGTCCCTGCAGCACCATTGTCCACCCCAACTCCGGGCAGTACTTCATCCCCTAATTGGACCTCCAAGTTGTCAGGACGCGAAACGCTTGCAATCAATAGCTGTACATACTCGAGCTGGCGAGGTGAAGGAGCGGTTGCGGCATGCTGTGACTGCCCGGCGGCTCTCCTGCTCTTCCCCCCCCCCAGCGCACAACTCCGCAACCTTCCTCCGCCAGCTTCCAAGCCGAGGACTTCGTAAGAGTAAGGGGAGAACAGGAGGAAAAGCAAGTTGGGAAGGTCGACCACAACATGCACTTCTCGCAACAGAGTCGCGCTACCTGGCTCAACATCGAGCTCCTTGAAGTGCTCCAGCGCGCGAAGTGAAGCGGTCTAGTCCGACAACCCTGCGTTGCTCGGGGCTTCGCCCGCCCAACCCTCACGCTTGTCACTCACGCAGCCGCAGCGCTCGACGCTGCAGCGGGTGCGTCCACCAGGTGGGCTTGCGGTCTCTCGACGTGAGCACCCTGTCTGAGCGGCTATGTGGGATGAAGCGGCTCCTCTCCCGGTCAAGCGCACGTCGTCTTGCGTTCCTCAATCGCAGCTTACGACAATCACGAGCCACTCGGGTACGGCCACTGCCCAACCTCACCGTACCCAGGCGTGGCGCCGCCGTTCAACCCGCTCAGGGTCGCCGCGCTCCAGTCCAGTCCAGGCAGTAGCGCGCCGTCTCCAGCGATGCTGCCTAGTCCAAAGTCGTCGTTGAACGCATGCGAGCCGATTCCGGGCTGAGCCGCATCTGCGAGAGGAAGGGTGTTAGCGCTAGAGGGCTACCGTCAAGAGCACGTGAGACTTGCAGAGCTCGTTTTCGAGGAACGGGTTGACCTCCGAGAGCAGCGACGCCATCGCCTGCGCAGCGTCCCCCTTGCGGCCCGCGCCGGCCGCGAGCGCCGTCGCCTCCGCCGGCGTCGTGATCGGCTTGTCCCCTGCACCGAACGGCGGGGGCGCCGCAGGCACCGACGCTGCCGCAGGCGAGGTGCCCGAGGGTCCGGCGGTCGCGACAGAGAGGTCGGGCATGACGAAGGAGCCGTCCTGCATGCGCAGCGGGCCGGAGAAGGACGCCGTCGGCGTGTTGGTGTCCCAGAGCCAGCTGTCGAACGACGAGACAGGCGGTCGCTGGGCTTGTGGCGGAGGAAGGCCGGACGAGGTCGACGAGCCCGGGTAAGGCGGTGGTATGGGGAGGCCCGAGGCCGTTGCGGGAGTTGGGAAGGAGGGGACGGCAACTGCGCTGGGCGGGACGGAGGGGAGTTGCGAAAGAGAGGCGGGGTCCGGAGCGTTCGGGACAACGGGCGAGCGTTTGTGCCCGGCAGGAACAGAGGCGGGCGAAGGAATGCCGTGCGGCAGCGGGCTCGCCGCGCTGAGGCCGACGCGCAGGATCATCTCCACGAGGAGTGCGTGGCGGCGCGCAGGGTGATCCGGGTTGGGCGAGATGCCCGTGAGGAAGGCGGCGCCAAGCTCGAGCAGGCGCGGGAGCTTCTGCCCCGTCGCGAGCGGCTGAGGCGTGTTGAGGTCGCATCCCGCCTCATAGTCGGCCTTGCGCGTCTCAAGGTCGCACGTGATGAGGCCCTGCGAGAGGCTGTCCTGTCAATAGCGGTCCGCAGGAGAGAGCAACAGCAGCGCACCGCCGAGGCCATGCGTACGAGGAAGAGCAGCGAGTAGACGAAAGCCTGCGAGCAAGTCAGCACCGGCTCGAGCAAACAGGGAGCTGAACGCACGATGCAGGTCATCGTGTCGAGCGCGGTCTTGAAGTCCTCCGTGATGCGAGCGTCGAGATGCAGGGGAGGACGGAAGCCGTTGACGGGCGCAGGCCAGCTGTACTCGCGCAGCGGATTGTTCGAAGCCGTCGCCTCGGCCGAGACAATGAAGATGGCGGTATCCGCGGCCTGCGCGGCGCGCTGCAGGTGCTGCCAATCGCTGCGAGAAGCGTGCCAGTCAGCCCGGCTCCACTAGGCAAGGGGAAAAGGGAGGGACGCACTCATTCGTCAGCTTCGGCCGCCCCTCCTTGCCCTGCTCGAGCTCCTTCTTCCGCTCAAGATCCCATCGCGTGTAGACCGCGCCGTTGACCGCGAGAATGACGAATTGCGCCGATGTCTGCACGACAGTGTACGCGAGCGGGTCGCCGCGGTTCTGCGCATCCGCGAGGACAGGCGTCCAGTACGCCCGCCAGGCGTCGAGCTCGGCGTTGATGCGCTTGAGGTTTTCGAGACGGTACCGCACCGGGTTCGACGTCGCCGCCGCCGAGGTCGGGAGCGTGACTATTGAGTAGAGCTCGAGCGTGGCCGCGCGACGCACGTCGGTCGGGTCCGCGCCGTATGCGGCGAAGCGGCGTGCGATCTTGAGCGCAGCGGCCGGATCCGTCCACGTCAGCCGCCCGCTCTGCAGCGAGCCGAGCGCGTCCGCCGCGATGACCGTGCACCAGAGGCGGAACTCGGCGAACGCCCGTTTGCGCTCGTCCGCTGGCGCAAGGTCAACGTTGTCGAGCACGCGCGCGAGGAGTGCCGGCGACTGCGGGACCGCAATGAACGAGGCTGCGCGCTGGATGAGGGAGTGGAGCATGAGCGAGGAGAGCGCGTTGATCTTGGAGGCGTGGACGATGCGGCTTGACGCCTTGATCCCGCGATGACTGTACGCGGCCGTCTGCACCGGCTTGAAGTAGAGCAGGAGCAGTAGGCCGCGTACGAAATCCCGGGTGAACATTGACGGGTCGGGCGCGAGAATATAGCTCACGAGGAGCTCGTGGACGATCGCGTTGAGGCCAGCGTAGACCTCGCGCGCACGCGCCGTCGTCGACGTGTTGTAGTCTGCCAGGGCAGTACGTCAAGACCTGGGCGACCGCGAGCGATGATGGTGGGAGATGGTAACGCACAATTGGTGACGAGGAGGATGATGTGGAAGAGGAAAGGCGCCTTCTCGCGGACGACGAGCGGCGGGCGCTTCTCGACGACAGGAATCCATGGCTGAATGCGCTGGACGTAGCTGCGATCGAGAATGTCAGTCCCCACCATGAAGCAAAGCGGGGGTGCTTTGAGAGCTAGGCGTCCCCACAACGAAGGGAAATGAACGACGCACAAGCTGAACGCTGTCTGCACGTCTTCCAGCGTGACGAGCCCACGCGCAAACGCGTCCGGCCTCCCGTCCCTCGGCGCGTGCCGCGCCTTCCACTCTAGCTCCTCGAGGTTGAACTCGTGCCCCGGCGAGAGCTCCCGAGCGTCCCGCACGCCCGCACCGCCCACCTCCTCCATAACCTGCTCCCCCTCGTCGCGGCTCATCTGCTCCATCGTCGAGACGAGCACCTGCAGCGGATTCGAGTCGACGGGCATCTCGACGGACTCTGGGCGGGTTGGTGTCGAGGACGTCGACGCGTGCGGGAGTTCGGGGACGGCAAGGAGACCAGGGAGGGCGAAGGACGGCGAGGACTCGGCGGGGCGAAAGCCGGAACGGCGATCCGCCTCGAGGCCGGCTTCGATGGAGGTGAGGCGAGCGGTCATCTCGCGCAGTCTGCGGACGCAAGCATGAGCTGCAGGCCCTAGAGGTTTCAGCGAGAAGCGACGCACGCAGCCGCAACATCGTCGTTCCCGCCTGCGCTGCTTGGTCCCGGCGTTGCATTCGCGCTCGAAGCGGCAGCGGTGCTGTTGCCGGTGCTGACGGGAACTCGTACAGCCGTGCGCGGAACCTGCCCGTCTGGGTACTCGCAGGCGGTGCCGTACAGCTCGCAGCGGCGGCAAGGATGCCGCGTCGCGCCGTCGCACTTCTGCCTGCGGGGGAGTGCGAGAGAGTCAGCACGCTGTGCGATAGGTTCCGGTTTAAGTGAGCACGGTGTCGCCTCCACCACGATTCAGGTCTTCGTTACGCGCCTTGCCGTACCGTCCAGCCGTGTGTGCGCCCCCGGGCCAAGATCCCGTCCTTCGCGCACCCGAAGTCCGGCATCCGCTCCGTCGCGCAGGCAGAGCTTCCCAGCCCTACCGAGGAGTACGCGCAGGACTTGACAGCCATCCACACGTTTGGCGATGGCGCGAACGGGTCCTCCCATCCACACTTCGGCGAAGGCGAGAGGTGAGGAAGACGGACTTGGTCGAGGCGCAGGCGATGCACGCCTGGCGCTTCCTCCCCGGCTTGGCCCTGCCCGAGGCCGGCTGCATCTAGGTCAAAGCGGTTTGCGGCGGCGGCGGCGTGAGGGTGTGGTGGGGAGAAGGCGCGGAGTTCGCCGCGAGACGCGGAGGACAAAATACGGCGATCACTTCCTCGCATCGCTCTATTCGTTGTTCAAGCAGCCTGGAACGCGTTACTACGTCCTTATAGGGCCAGAGCAGTACTCGTTCTGGCAGCATACCGCGAAGTGAGGGGAGCGAAATGCACGCGGCGAAGGTCCCGAGAGAACGGTACACGCAAAGGAACGCTGCAGACGGGCGTCGTTGCATGTAGACTGGCTGCCTGCACTTGTATGAGGCCGACCAGCGGTCAAAGCAGCAGCAAGGTGAGGGCGAGTGCTGTCGCGAGAGGAATCCGCAGCAGGTCTCGAGGTCGACGCCTCTTTCTCGCCGCCCATCTTGCCATGGCGTTGGCTGGTACAGCTGTATGCGCTTCTCAACACAAGCTCGTCAGCCGCCCGCAGCACTCCGGCTCGGACCGGCGTTCTGCGCTGCTCGCGACTTGCTCGTCCTCTGGCGTGATAGCTGTCGACATCCTCGAAGGGGCGAGTGTCAGCCATGGCGCACGAGGACTCGTACGCTCCCTCTGCGTGCTTCTGCTGTCACACTAGCTCCTTTCAGCGCATCAAAAGCCATGGCTCCCGTCGCTACCGAGACCCTCACGCACACCCTCGACTCGCTCTCGCTCAAGGGCAAAGGCGTGAACGGCGCCGGAGCCGCAGCCAAGAACTTCTTCAACGGCGAGCTCATGGTCAAGCCGCTCGAGCCGACGGGTGCACTCGACAAGTACGAGCGCGAGGAGCTTGCGACTGCCCTCGGCGACCGTTTCACCGCCGACTTCCGCCTCAAGGAGGTGCTCAACCTCCCGAAGGAGGAGGGCGATGCCATCCTCCGTGACCTTGCCATCCTCAGTGCGTCCCTCTCCCTCTAGCTCTAGGTCCACATGCTGATTTCCTCCCCTCAGTCTCTCAGCGCGGCGTAGTCTTCTTCTCCCGCCAGGACGATATCGTCCCGGAGGACATCGGTCGCCTCGCGCTCCGCCTTGGCGAGCTCGCGGGCAAGCCGGAGGACTCGACCCTGCACATGTGCGTTGGTGCCTTCTCCTTCCTTCGTGAATGTCGACACGGCTAACACCTCCCCACACGCAGCCACCCGACCCAGGAGCTGAGCGAGAACGGTCTCCCGCTCGGCAAGATCTCGTCGACGCCCGACAAGGACGGCCGGCAGATCTCTTTCGCCGAGAAGGGCCTCACCTCGACCGGCTGGCACTCCGACGTCGGTGCGTTGCGCTCTTCGTGCTAATCAGACGTGCACTGGCTGACGGTCCTCCCTGATGCAGCTTTTGAGCCGCGGCCCTCACTCTACACGATCCTCCAGATGCACACCCTCCCCCGTGTCGGCGGCGAGTACGTCGTCTTGTTCTTCTCCTACTAACTTTTCCTCATCTCCACGCGGCTGCTTCGAGCCTTGTCAATTTGCCCCGCCGCTCCGTCGCCCTCACCAAAGCTGCGCTGACTCTCACCATCCCGCAGCACCCTCTGGTCCTCCAACTACGCCGCGTACGACCGCCTTACGCCCGCCTACCAGCGCTTCCTCGAGGGCCTGACGGCGCTGCACGACGCCGAGCGGTTCCGCATTCAGGCGCGCGAGAACGGGTTTAAGCTCCGGACGGCGCCGCGCGGGAGCCCGCTCAACCAGGGGGATGCGTTCCAGGCGAGCCACCCTGTCATCCGGTGTGTAGTATCTCTTCTTGCTACCTCGCACAGCGTGACTGATAGTTTGCTTTGCCCCCCTCTCCCCCTCGGCCCCGCCAACATCTCCCGCCGTCCAGCACCAACCCCGTGACGGGCCTCAAGGCGCTCTATGTCCAGCCGACGTTCACGACCAAGATCAACGAGCTGAACTACGACGAGAGCCGGAGCGTGTTGGACTACCTCTTCCGTGTCCAGCACGAGAATCACGAGAACCACGTCAAGTACAAGTGGAAGAAGTACGACCTTGCGATCTGGGACAACCAGGTGTGTACCTCTCCCCCTCCTCATCCCCTCCTCCCGCTAAACCCCCACCCCCCCCCCTCTCGAGCACAGGTCGTCAACCACCTTGCGACCTTCGACTTCACCGAGCCGCGCGCCGGCGACCGCGCCGTCGTCGTCGGCGGCACGCCGTACTACGACCCGGCGAGCATCGGGCGCGGGGAGTGGCTCGCTAGGAGGGCGGCGGCGGGTGTGTGAGCGGGGGCCGAAGGACTAGCGGGGTGTACAGTGTGCTGATTAGTTTGCAAGGGCTTTGCAGTGCTTCATATCGTGCTCGCCTATCTGCGACTGGCGAACCCGGCTGGAGGGCGAGGGAGTTCCGCCGTGATGCCTCGAGAAGGGTAAGCGAACAAGCGTCTGTATATACAACAAACCCGCAGAAGCGACTACACAGCGACCTTCGAGCGCGTACGACCGAACAGAGAACCAGAATCATCCGAGCCGGGCAGAGACCCACCGGCACCTCGTGCTAAGCGCTCCCCTCGACGACGACGCGCACTCAGAGCGGCCCGCTTGCGGCGTCGACCTTCTTGACGACGCTCTCGTCGGCCTTTTTGACAATGCTCTTGACATGGTCGCCGAGGCTGACGAGGCAGATCGTCTATCCAGGTCCGCCCCACCTCATCAGCGCCTTTTTTTTTCCCCGGGCAGGACTCGAGGCAGAGAAGAGGAGAAAGCGGGGACGCACGCGCCAGACGCTCAGCCCGATGCGGGGCGTGACGCCGCGGAAGAGCCCGCGCCAGCCGTCGACGGCGAGGATGTAGCGCGCCGTGCTGACGATCGTGGGGTTGGCGGGACGGAGCGGGTCTGCGGTCGACGACGCGGAGAGCGACTGCATCTCGACGCGGATGACTCTGCGTACATGGGGCGGGTGGTGATCGGCATCCGTGGGAGGGGGAGGAAGGCTCGAGATGGAAGAAGCGGCGGAGGCCTGGAGGAAGAGGGAAACGTACTCGATGGGGTGGTTCCAACATCCGAGCCCGCCGCCTGGTCATCCTCCTCGTTAGTCACTTTTCCATGGAAACATGGAAGAGCAGCGCACCGATGGCAGACGCGAGTACCTTCTCGCCCGGGCTGAGCTTGTCCGCCGGCTTCTTGCCCTTGAACTCCTTGATGCTCTGCTCCGCCGCGCGCGCAATGCCGATGCGCGATCCCCAGTTGGTCGCCTGGCGCAGCGCAACGGCGTTGACGCCTTTGTTGATCCCGCGGAGGCCCTCCTTGCGGTAGATGTCGCGGAACATCTCCCACGTCGAGGGGACGTGCGCCAATGCGGGCGGCTGCCCCGGGATGGGCGAAGGCAAAGCCGCCTTGATGCGCGTGATCTCCACGGTCTTCATGCGCGTGCAGACGCCCCTGCGCAGGAAGGACGGGCGCGGTCAGGTTCGTCTCCGAGGAGAGCTTAAGTTGGGCCGGAAGACTGCGTATGCTCGTCCGCACATGTCAGGGCGAGAGAACGCACATGGCGAGGTACGCCTGTGCCGCGCCGCCCAGGACACCTCCGAGAAGGCCCGCCGCGCCGCGGCCGATGCCCTGATTCGTCGCGGCGTGCTCGACGGCGCTCGAGGTGAAGAGGAGGATGCCGCCGGTTGTGCTCGACTCTATCCAAGCCCAAGGGACGAGGCCCTGGTAGAAGCCCTTGAAGCCGCCGCGAGCGTAGACCTTGCTGATTGCGGTGTGGAGCGAATCGGCGCGGTTGGCGGCAGCCTGCGTCTTCAGGACTGGGGAGGAGGCGATGGGGGTGGTGAGCTCTTCGCGAAGCGGGTGGCGCGCAGCGCAGCATGCTCCGTACACACCTTCGAGAGGCTGTCCGAGGGTTGTGACTGGGCGCAGGGCGGCTCGGTCAGCTCATTCGAGGGAGGTGGGGAAGCGAGGTGGGGACGAGAGGGAGGCGGTGCTCACTCTCGAAGAGCGAGACGGCTGCGCCGATGCCGAGGTTGAGGGGCGAGAGCGCCTGCTGCTGGGTGGACTGCGACGGCGCAGGCATCGCTGCAGCTGCACGCGACCGGCGAAGTGAGCGGAACGAGGGAAAGAGCGTCGGCTGGGGACATCGGACATCGCTCGAGTCGGTGCTGGGGTCACCCTGGAGGGACGCGCTGGCCGGCTACAGATGCATTTCGCGGTGGAAGTGCCCCGCTGCAAGGGCTCCGGAAGCCTCGCAAGCCCAGCAGAGCGCAGCGCCCTCTCCCCCGCCTCTCTCCCGGCGAGGCGAACTGTACATCCGCTCGAGTTGCACCGAGGCACGGCGGGCGAGGCAAGAGGGGACTGCGCTACTTCTACAGGGATATACGTCGTACACGCTCCAGCGCCCTACCGCTGCTTGCCCGCCTCTGCACACGCGAGCGGCCAGGTCAGCTTTCCGCGCTCAACCGGACAGAGGAAAGAGCGCACCTCGCCGAGTCGCGTCTTCGAGCAGCTGCGTGTCGACCGCCGCCCGCGGCAGCTGCACGTACCGCACCGTGCTCCCGCGGATGAAGCAGTTGCGCACCGCGACCTGCGCAGAGAGAGAGAGAGAGAGCCGAGGGTTTCGACGGTCAGCGTCTCGCCGGGCTGTAAGCGGAGGGACTCCGCGTAGGCCGGCTCACCATGTGCGGGTAGCGCTCCTCGTCGAGGACGCGGATGTTCTCCAGCTTGATGTTGAGGAACCTGGAGATGGCGAGGAGCGCAGGGTCAACAACGGGCGCACTAAGCGGGGAAAGCGGAGGGACGCACTGGTCGACGCTCTTGAGCTGGCCGCGGATCTGGAGGTCGTTCTTGAGCTCGACGGTGAGCTCCTGATCCTGCAGCGTCTTGAGCACCGAGAAGATGAGCTGCGCCAGCACGAGATCCCGTCAGCAGGGCGCGCTGTTTCGGGGTGCTACGCCTGCATGCGCACCATCTTGAAAGCTACGCGCGCGCTGGACCGGGCTAGAGCGGAAGCGGGCGGACAGGAGAGCGTCGACCCCGTCGTCCGCGACGGCGCGAGTCTCCTCCTCCGCCAACACCGCCCCGCTCGCATATTGCTTCATGCATAGCTCGCAAGGCTACCTCCTTGTGCCTAGACACGGATGCATGCGCGCCCGCTCGTCTCCACGCTCTTGCTACACCTCCTCGCTTCCTCGGTCGGTGCTCCCGTCGCCTCATTCAAGGAATCCCTGCTCGCGCTTCCTCCCCATGCATCTCCTCGACTCGGATGCTGTCACTGCTGCGGGCGTCTCGCGCACAGCTCTGAGCGCTCGGAATCGAGACGCTCCGTAAGGCCCTGGGCGACCTCCTGGGCGGCTTCCTCTGGTCCTTCACCTCGCTCTTCCCGCATCTCTTCCTGTACGTCTACGACACGGTCGCAACGCACCTCTCTGCCGTAATGTCCGCAGAAACACCACTACCAGGACCTGCCCGAGACGGTCCGCAAGGCCCTGGGCGATCTCCCCGGCGGCTTCCTCTCGTACTTTACCTCACGCTTCCCGCACCTCCTCCTACACGTCTACGACACGGTCGCAACGCACCTCTCCGACGAGGCGATGTTTGCGTCCACGTTCCGCATCCCGGAGGATGAGGCCTGAGGGCGCTAGCGCGGACGCGGATGCCTCCGTCTTTCCCGCTGTACCCCCTGTATCACTCTCCCGTGACTGTAGCATCCCTTCTTCCCGTCGTCGATCCGTCCTCGCTCCGCTTTCGCCGTACTTGGTTGTGCCTCGGGGGTCGTGCGTGCATCGCAGTTTCTGCCTCGCTCGTCGCTGCGCTTTCAGACTGCCGAGCCCGCTGTTCCCTCGTACGGCGGGTCCAGAATCAAACCATCGGAGAGCTCTCTGTACACATTGCACCCACGTTCTGCTACGCGTCCCGGCTCACTCGTTCGCGTACAAGTCGCTGTTACCACTACCGCTGTTGCTCCTCGAGCGTAGGTGCGGGCGCCCAGGCGCGAGACCGTCGACGGGGTGGATCTGCGAGCGGACAGATCTTTCAGTCGCGTCTTCTTGGAAGAGCCAGCGGAACGGTAGGACAGACGATGTTGAAAATGCGCTCGAACGCAGCGCAGAACCGCTGTTCGAGCGCTTCAATGCGCTCCTCGCGGCCTTGCACGGGCGAGTCGTGCCCGATCGACGGCCAAAAGCTGTGCAACCGCGCTGAAAACGTCAATGAAGATCGGAGCCCTGCATGGAAAGGAGATGGACGCACCGGCTAAGCCACTTGACGCAGTTCACGGCAAACAAGTCTCGCCGGTGGCTCGAGCCGAACGCATTCCGGATCCACTCGAAGAAGACGTCGTATGGGTGACGCTGCTCGGCTGCATCGTCGTGCGAGAGGCCAAGGATGTTGAGCGCGAGTGTGCGGAGCCCGTCGAGTCGGCGGAAATGGAGGTTCGGTCCGGTGGGGTGGTGCGTCGTCTGGATATCGGCGCGGACGTTGAGTGCATCGAGGAAGGCCCGCTCCGTCTCGTACAGGAGCCAGATATTGAACGCGCAGGTGTAAGCCGCACCAAGGCGAGTGTCCTCCGACTCGTGCGGTTTGTAGAACGGTGCGTAGTAGTCGAGGGCGTTCCACAAGCGCTCGAGCTCGTAGAACAGGAGGACGTGGGCGCGGTAGGTTGAGAGCCCCACGGTATGCGGATCGCGAGAGTCGGAGCTGAAGGCGGGCACCAGCGTACGCCACGCAGGTGTGCTAGTCCCGAGGTTGACGGCAAAGTGCCTCGTAAGTGTAAGGCGATGGCGGACGACAGGCTCCCTGTGGTCAAACGACATGCTGAGCGTGCCTGATAGATGGTAGAAAAGCACTTCGCGCACCTCCAGCTGACGCTCACAGGACCGCCGGGCTGCCCTG
Source organism: Rhodotorula sp. PL61-2 (assembly GCA_028828645.1). Taxonomy (NCBI): domain Eukaryota; kingdom Fungi; phylum Basidiomycota; class Microbotryomycetes; order Sporidiobolales; family Sporidiobolaceae; genus Rhodotorula; species Rhodotorula sp. PL61-2. The sequence goes on from JAPZQE010000001.1 coordinate 696,281, forward strand.
AAGCTAGCACTTCGACTCGGGGGACGGTGAAGTCGTCGGCGTTACCCGCGGGCACGTTGGTGCCTGGGGCAAACTGCGACAGCCAGTTCGCGACGAAAGTATGCGCGAATTCGATGATGCTGTTGAACACCAATTCAGCCCCAGGAGACGTCGGCGGAAAGTCCACGAGGAGATCAATGCGCTGGTTTGAGCGAGGTGATGAGCCTTGCTTCACCTGGAAGCGAGGGAAGGAGGCCTACCTGAAACCTTACGGGCAGTCCGACAGCGGAGAGCGCTTCGCGAACGAGGCCATCGGTGGCGGACGGCAAGCTGGTAGTGGCCCGCAAGATGGCAATGCCGACATCGCCTGGCAGGAGCCTTATTTAGTATCACTGATGAAGAGGCGAGCGAGGACAACGCACCTAGGAATCGGATTCCCAGGTCGGCCACATGGACGCGCCTTTCCGTCACCTTCCGCCTCGTGACAGCCTCCTGATACGCTTTCCAGGCGATAGCTGCTATGGCTGCCGCATGTATCTGGCTGGCGCCGCCCACAACGCAAACTCGGTGAGCATCGTTGAGGACGTCAACCGAGGGCTCGTGATCGTGCCCGTCGGTGTGGTAGGGCGACGCGGACAAGGAAGAGCTGGCTTTAAAGACAAGTGAGGGCATGGCTGACGACGTAGCGACGAGGAAGAAGGAAGGAAGAGACGAATTCGAGCAGAAAAGGGGAGACCGGAGGATGCGAGGAGTCAGCGCGGAGGATGCGAGGAGTGACCGCGGAGCATGTGAAGCAGGCGGCGCAGCGGCTGTGCTCGTTCAGCTGGATGTCATGTTGTCGTTGTCGGCGAGCTCGGAAGGTCGACTCGAGCGCGAGCAAGGAGGCGAGGTGAGCGAGGCAATCCCCAAGGAGAGCAACGTGCACATGGGTTAAGCCAATCAATGGTCTAGAAGCGTCACAGACACTGCATTGACGGTAGTGCGCAAGTAGTAGTGACTTTGAGGAGCTCAACGTTAGCGCTCAACCCGTGGCGGCGTGAGGAAGTCCCGCGCTCTTGCTTCACCGTGCTGCCTCGCACGCCCTTCAGGCGCGATTCTACGCTGGCAGCAAACTGTGTGACTGCAACGCGCCCCGCCGCATTGCTCACCAGGCTTGCGATGCCTTGCTCGCGCGTCCTCCCATCCTCATCAGTTTGACGCTGTCACCGGTTGCGTGCGCGTCGGGCGCAGCTCTGAACGTTCGAAACCCCAGCCTGTATGGGTGCAAGCCACTCAGCATCGAGCTCTCGCACTTTATTCTTGTCTCAGGCCTTCCCTCGGAGCTGTTCAAGTTGAAGACGCGGAAGTGATCAAGCGAACTGGCGAGCAAAGCGCCTCATTCCTGCTGTAGCTACAAGCGTGTACATGCCTAGTGTTGTATATGTGCTGGTCCCCTCCGCTCCTCCTGTGCGCCGTCCAAGCAACCCTCACCCCGCCGCGCCGACCGTCCTCAGCGGCGCCTCGCCCGTGCTCGATCTGCGCGCGTCGTGCGCGGGAACAGCGCCCTCGATGGGCGCGCACGGCTGCGCCTGCAGCAGCCGCGGGTCGAGCGAGAGGGCCGAGGCGAGCGAGCAGGCATGCTGGTAAAGCTGGAGATGTGACGCCGCCTCACCCGCCTGCGGGTGCGCCTGCGCCTGCGTGGTTGCAGGCTCGTCGACGACGACAGCAACGGCGGGCGGGAATGCCGGCCTGAACGTGAGGGATGGGCCGGGAGCGGTCGCCCAGCTGTCGAGCGAGGACGAGGCCGTCGCGCTGCTGCCGCGCCGCTCAGGATTGGGCTCGACGAGCGAGAGCGCGTCCGCCGTAGAGGGAGTAGGCGTCCAGTCTGAGAAGCGCGAGCTGAGCCCAGGCGGCGGCCACTCGTCGCTCGTGCCCGAGGAACCCTCGCCCTCATCGCCGCTCGCGCTTGCGAAATTCTGCACGCCGCTTGCGAAATGCACGTGCGAGAGCGAATGCTTGCGGCGGTTTAGCTGCCCGACACGGCTGACGGTCGGGGCGGTCGGAAGCGCCTGCGGGTCCCGCCGGTCGACGAGAGCGGGCGTCGACGTGCGCCCGACGTTGCTTGTGCAGGCTGGCGAGAGTCCGAGCGAGGACGACTGGTCCGACGACTCGCAGTAGCCAGGGATAGGGAGCTCAGGCGTCGCGCGCGAGCTGCCGGGGATGGGCGAGAGCGAGACAGGGCGGCGGACAGCGACAGGGCTATGGATGATGTGCGGCGAAGCGGCGAGGGAGGCGGCCGAGCCACCGAACGGTCTCGGAGCCGATGCAGGGGAAGTGTGAATGGTCGGGAAAGGGTATGCGTCGCCCTCCGGCTGGTCAGCCGCAATCGCGGTCGTCGGGGCGGTCCAGGGGAACGGCGTCGAGGGCGAAGGAAGGGCGGTCGAGTTGCTGGGCGTTGACCCGTCGGTGCGGGTCGCTGAGCCGGCGCGTCTGAACGGCTTGGAGCGGGGCGAAGCAAGGAGACGCGACCAGGACCAGCGGTGCGGCCTCGAGGTGGGCGACGCCGGCGAGAGCGGGCGGGAAGCCTTGCGCGACGCGTTCGACCCGCTCGCCAGGCGGCTGAGCGGCGAAGTCCTACCCGTCGCAAACGGCTCGGCCTGGTGAGCATGAAAGTCGGGGCCGGAGGCAGAGGACGACTTGGGGAGGAGCGGGCGGACGGCAGGGTGGCCATGCCCTGCCCAGCCCACGGGCTTGTCGACCTCCTTGAGCGTACTTGGAGGCAGTTCAAGGCCTGCGACGAGATGGACCAGCGAGTCAGCTCCATTAGTGGCGCACCAGTCGAGTGATGTCGCGGACGATGAAGGGCTCACCGAGTGCGCTGCCGCTCACGGGCGTGCCGCTGGGACTCCTCCTGAGCCTCCTGAACTGGAGCGAGGTCTGTGAAGCGAGCGAGGTGCTGGGCGAGCTGGAGGGAGGAGGGACGGAGCTCGAACGCTCGTCCTCGCGCGGGTTGTCGCTGTGGGCCTTGCGGGCGTGCGTGCCGAAGACGGGGACCTTCATTGAAGAGATCGTCCCCACACTCAGCGCTCAGTTGGGCTCGATGGTCGGTGGTGAAGGGAGAGACAGCGAGACGAAGATCAGGGCGCGGGATCTTGGCCGTTGAGGCGGTGTCAGCGCGCCGAAGTCGAGAGCGTCGGCCTCCATCGGCCGCTCGTCGAGCACCAGGTCTAGGCCACGAGCTACCAGAAGATAGCGTGAGGCGGTCAGAGCAGTGGACGGGAGGACGAGGGCCTCGGCAATGAGCGAGGAGAGGAGAGGAGGTGCAGCGCAGTTCCCCTCGCACGCGCCTCCGTCGCTTGCGTCCCAGCCGGTCGTGCCAACATCCAGCACAGAGCGACTTGGAAAGCGCGGAAACTGAGCGAGAGCGAGCAGACCGAAAGCGAGGGAAAAGGAGGCAGCTTCGACGACGAGCGGGACAATTTGACCTTCGCAAGTCGGGAATCGAGCCCGTCCGCCGTAAAGAGAGAAGCGCAACGTACCGCTCGATGGCTCTATACGCCAGTCTAGACACAGCATCCGATCTGCACCCACGACGTGCGCCGTCCAGCCCCCTTGCTCCTCACCCCTCACTCCGCACCGACTTCTTGACCCTCTTGCTTCGCCTCACGCCCCAGTCCTCGTCATCGCCCGCACCTGCCAGCTCCTCCAGCAGCGTAGCCGTCTGCGTGCGTACCTTTCGCACGGCGGGCGCCCGCGCACGCGCCTTCCCCTTGACCGCCGGAGCGTACGTCTCGTCCCCAAGCGAGTCCTCGTCCTGCTCGATGAGCTCGTCGCCGGCCGCCTCCTCCTCGACCTTGACCATCCGCCCTCCCGCACTGCCCCCGCTGCGGAGCTTGGGCGCCAAGGAAGGTGCACGCGCGCCCGTCTGCGCGAGAAGAGCGGAGCGGGACTCGCGCTGCTCTTCGTACGAGCCATGGCCTGCGCGCCATGCAGCCAGTTAACGTCGTTCGGTACCACAGAGTAGAGCGCGGGGCCGTACCTGTTTCGTACACAAAGCGCAGCGTAAAATTGCGCGGGTAGCGCGGATGCGCCTTGGCCGGCATCTTCGGCAGCTCGTCCGCCGAGCACGTATACAGGGGGCGGTTCGCGATCTCGCACGGCGGGATGGATGGCGCCCGTACGGACGGCGTTGACGCCGAGTATTGCGAGACGACGGACGACGACGACGCTGTGCGCGCGTGCTGCGACGCGAGCGACGAGGATGACAAGCTGCGGCTGTGCGCCATCGGCCGCGAGGGCGGCGGCATCAGGACATCATCACTGCTGCTTGGCGGGGGCGCAGGCGCTGTAGGCGGCGGGGCAGGCGGGGTGAAGAGGCCCGCTTTGACGGCGAGCTCGCTCGTCGCGCACATACCGCCCTTCCCGAAGGCCGCAGCGTCGCTTTCGCGGACGCAAGCCTCGAGGAGCGCAACAAGCCCGAGCGGGAGGCGCTCCGGGTGCGCGAGGATGCGGACGAGGCTGCGCGCGAGCGGAGAGACCGGCGGAGAAGCGGGAGGAGCGGGTGCAGTAGCGGGCGGGGCGGGACAGGCTGCGGGATGCGAGGTGGTATCAAAGGAAAGCGACGATAGCGCCGTGCCGATGCTGACCTGGCGAGTCGGCGCGGCGGGACGCGCCGGCGTGGTGAAGGGGTTTGGCGCAAGCTGAGACGGCGCGGCCTTCCGCTGGGAAACGTCGTCCAGCTGATCCGAGCGCACAAAAGGATATTCGTCAGCGCAGAACCTCATTACGAGAGGGAATGAAGCGCACCTTCTCTGCCTTCTCCACCGCCCACTCCTCCCTCGCCCTCTCCACCGGCAGCGAGATCGTCGCCGCATGCCTCCTCTTCTTCCCCTCCACCCGCACCGGCGGTGCCTTGCGCTTCGGCGAAGGTGAAAACGCATACGAGAACTGCCGGAGGAGGACCGCGTCGGCGTCTTCCTGGGTGGGCTCGTGGTCATGCGCTGACGCTGCGTCGGGCGAGGGCTCGTCGACGTCCGTGTCGTCCTGCTCTTGTTCCTCTGCCTCATAGACGCCCTCAACATCATCGCCACCCGGGCGAGACGCCTGCGTCGGCGTCCTCTCCAGCGCCGAAGCGCCCTTACGCCTGGGCGACACGCAGACCTCCGCTCCTCCCGCTCCATCCTCGTGCACCCAGCCGCGCACGCCTCCCGTCGCGCCCGATTTGTCAGGTGTCGTCAGGGCGAACGGGCGCTGCGTCTCGTCGAGAGATCCCGCCCCTCCGCCAGCAAAGAACACCGCGCGTCCGCCCGCGTCAATCTCGAAGCGCATCCCGCCGGTGTGCTGCTGCGCCATTGAAGAGCAGCTCGACGAGAAGGAGACGGCAGACGCGTCGACAGGCGACGCGCTTAGGAGGCCGGACGGGTGTTTCGGCGCTGCGTGCGAGGGAAAGGCAGAAGGCGAGGCATTCGAGCGGTCCTGCAGAGGCGAGGTCGCGACTTCGACCATTGCTCGCGAGAGGACGAAAGAAAGAAGCCAGGCGAGAGCGGGAAAGAGAGAGCAGCGTGGGAACCACGAGGCGTCGGTGTCGAGACAAGAGGAGGCGACGGAGCTCCTCTCCCCTCCTCACGGTCCATGCGAAACCCGACTCACCATTAACTACCCTCCTTCTTCAGCGCACCACGGTATGTACGCGCCGGCTACGAGCAACATGCGCTGCGCATCTTCTGTCCGAACGAGCGCTCCGTATGCTCGTTGACGCGGATCACGTCCTCGGGCTTGGTCTTCTGAGCCCGAGGGCGGCGGTACCGCGTCCCGGCATGCTCGTCATCGTCGGTCAGGTGCTCAAGCGCGCGCGCGGCGAGGACCCGCCGCGCGATGTAGTCGAAGCTGAAGACGGAGGAGGAAGAAGGTCAGCGTGAGCCTCCAGCGCGCCGCCCTGCTCCCGCCAGTCGAACTCGGTGATAGCGACGGCGAGAGAGTGAGACTGAACAGAGGAAGCACACGCACACCTCGTCGACGCCCTCGCCCGTCTTGGCGCTCGTCCGCCTAAAGTGCCTCACCCCCTGGTCCGCGAACCTCTGCGCCTCGTCTCCCTCCGCGCCCTCGAGCTCCTCCTCCTCCTCGCCCTCCGCCGGCACTCCCACATCCGCCTCGTCTTCCTCCCGTTCGAGCACCTCCCCCTCGGCCTGGAACGGCCCGCCGGCCCATACCGCTGGTGGGGCGCCCGCCGTGCCAAAGTGTGCGGGCGCAGCGGGCGGGGACGACGCGATGAGCAGGTCGGGGACCGGCTCGTCGAGCTCGAAAGTCGGCGTCGTGCTGGTCGTCGAAGCGGTCGAGGCCGTCGCGGAGAGGTCCTCTGCCGACGCGGACGCCGACGCCGAGGGCGAAGTCGATGAAGCTGTTGCGGTAGTCCCAGGGGCGAGCTCGCTCACGTGCCCATCGACGCTCACGCGCGGGAGGCGGCGGCGCTTCTTCGCTGTCTGGCGCTCTGGCGGAGGCAGCACCTCGACCTTGACGGTCGGGAGGCGCTGCTCCTCCTTCCTCTCCTTTCGCCTCGGACCGCCTCCTTTGCGACGCGGGAGCAGCTCTTCGAGCGCCTGCTCGACCGCGTCGCTGATCTCCTCCGCCCTCGCGGGGTCCGCCTCGTCCGCCTTCGCGCCGACGCAGACCCAGCAGAACCTTCTCGCCTCGTCGTCGTCGTCGGGCGAGACGGGGCACTTGTCCCGGAACTCGTTGAACCAGGTCTTGATGCTCTTGGCGACGACCGCGGGCGGGGACGGTGAAGCGAGCGAGTAGACTAGGACGACGGCGTCTGACGCGCGGTAGAACGCAGGCGCGAGCGAGCGGAAGCGTTCCTGGCCTGCGGGGCGGGTTAATCTCCTGTCAGCACGTACTGCATCCCTGCAAAGAAGACTGGACGGAGCGCACCGGCCGTATCCCAGACCTGCAGACTGACCTCCCTCCCCTCGACCTCCCTCCTCCGGCTCAAAAAGTCGCACCCGATCGTCGCCCTGTATGCGGGCGAGAACCCTCCCGCGACGAACCGCTGCCGCAGCGAGGTCTTGCCCGTCGAGGCGTCCCCGATGAGGATCGCTTTGAGGACGGGAGAGGGAGAGGGAGGCGGCGGGGGGCCGCCAAAGGGAGGCGGGGCGGGGAGCGGGGTGGAGGCCATGCCGAGGTACTCAATGCAGCCCCAGCGAGGGGTTGAGGCGCGGCTGGGCGGGGAGGCGAGGCGGGGAGAGCTGGGAACAGGGCGAAGTGGGGAGCGCGGCAGCGGCGTGCAGGCAAGGCGCGGGAAAGCCGCAAAGTCGCTGTGAGTAGTCGCGAGAACCTTATGTATTTCTCGAGCAAGCGAACGAGCCTCAGGGAGCTGCGCGAGGTCGAGTGCAGGAGCGAACAGCCCCCTCCGCCCCGCCTCCTCGCCGTTCAAGCCGCCGTCATCATGCGCGTCCCCCTTTTCGTCCCATCTCTCGGATAGGTTTCAGGCGAGGCGTGCTCCACCCGAGGAACGGCAACACAGGAACTTCACTCTTACGCACTACAGCTCGATCAGCTCCCCAGTCCTCGCCTCCTCCTCCTCCTCCTCTCGCTCGCTCGCCGCCTCCGACTCCCGGCGCCACGGCTCCGCGACCGGCACGCTCGGGAACAGCGCGCCCTGCGCCCCAGTCGGTACGGACGGGAACTGCGACGGCTTGTAGTACCCCGCCGGGACGGGGGCCGATTGCGGCGGCGCGTGTGTGGGCTGCTGCTGCTGCTGCAGCGGCGGGGCCGGTGAGGCGTGCTCCTGCGCCTGCGTCGGCACAGGAGGCACAGGCGCAGCGACGGGCGGGACGGCATACGCGGGCAGCGGCTGGCCCGCGAGTGCGGCCGGCGGCGCGTACTGGTACCGCGCGTCAGGGGCGGCGGCAGCCGCGGCGAGCGGCTGCGGCGGGAGGGGCTGGGCGGACTGGGCGAAATAGGAGGTACGGTGTGCGAGGGCGGGGGAGCGATAGTCTGCTCGTTCGGAAGCGGCAAGCGGAAGGGAAGGCTTGATTAGCGAGGAATGGGAGCGAAAGGAAGGAAAGACGCACTCGCGCGTTCCGTCAAGCCCGCGCCATACAGCCTCGCAGCCTCTGCCATCTTCCACTCCATCTCCCTGAGGATCTCGGCCCTCCTCCTCGCGTCCTCCGCCGCGCGCGCCAACCGGCCCTGCGCCGCGGTCGCATCGTCGTACAGCCTCCTCTCGCGAGGCCCGACGAGCGGGGGCGGCGCGTGCCCCGCGGGCGAGGCATAGAGTGCGACGAAGTCGCTCAGTGTCGCGGACTCGGCTGCCGAGAGGTCGTACGACGGGAGCGCCATCGCCTGCCGCGGTGCTGCCGGCGCGGGCTCGTCCGCCCCGCTGTCGCGGGGAAACATCTGCGCGTACGTGAGTCCCCCCGCAGTGCTCGCCGTCTCGGAGCGGGCGAACGCGGGTGCCGTCGCCGGCGGCTGGAGATCCCGTAGGCTGGCGGCGATCGCTGCCGCGAGGTCGGGGTCGTCTTCCTCCTCCTTCTTGCCGCCCCCCTTTGCATCCGAGACCTGCGCGGCGTACGACGGGTTGTATCCCTGTTTCTGCGGCGCGGCAGGCGAGACCGGCTCGCGCGGGAGCGAGTCGGGCTCGACCTCGCGGAGGGACGCCTCGATCGCGCGGCGGAGGTCCTCGTCCTCCTGCTCCTTGCGGCTGCGCCCGCCCGCCCCGCCGCTCGTCTTGCTGCGCTCGACTCCGGGCGGGCGCGCCGCGTCCGCACCCGCAAACGACTGGCTGCGCGCGAGGAAGCCCGCGGCGGCGACGGTCGCGCCCTTGCCCTCGCGGATCTTTTTTGCGCAGGCGTCGCACACGCGCACGGGCTCGAGGATTCCGTAATGCGGCAGCGGGGCGGACGAGGACGAACACTGTGCGTCAAAGACTTGGCCGCAGTTGCGGCAGTGGTGCTTGCGGTTGAAGGTGGTGAACTCGGTGCGGCAGCGGGTGCAATAGGGCGCGTCGGTCCAGTCCGGGGCCTGTATGTGAGCACATTTACGAGGGATGGTGAGTCGGTGAATGCGAGCGAGGTGGGGGGGCGATCTTGGCCTGGCAAGGGAGGAAGGTGCGCACCGAGAGCGAGTCGACCATGGCCGCGGTTGCAGTCGGATCGCGGGGCGGGAACTGCACGCCCTCGTGGTGGAGGCGGTCGTACACGCGAACGAGCTCCGAGTCTCTGAGCTGGTCCTTGCCCTTGAAGGCGGTGGCCCAATCCTGGAGGCGGGCGAGGACGCGTTCCTTGACGTCGCGATGGACGCCTCCGCCCGCCTTTACGCCGCGGGCGAGGAGCTCGAGCTCTGCCGCTGCGCCGCCGTCTGCAGCGCCCTTTGCGAAGGTGACGAGGAACGGGGTGCCGCCGTTCTTTATGCAGAGGTCTGCGAGTTGGAGTGCGAGGAGCTGTACGTTGGGGTTCTGGTGCTGCAAGCGCTGTACGAGGGACTTTGTTGCGTGCTGAGCGGGGACCTGGGCGGAGCGGAGGAGGTCGGCGAGATGGAGGGCGGTGGGGAGGTCGACGTGCGAGTTGGCGGGGAGGAGGTCGCTCGTTGTCTTGTCTGCATATGGGTAGTACCTACTGTGAGTGGCCGCAGGCACTATGGCGGGGTGCGGTGCGCGGGAAGGGGCGGGGCGAGGTGACGACGAGGTGGGGGAGGGAGAGGGAGAGGGAGAGCGAGAGCGGAGGGGCGCACCGATGAGCTGGTCCCACTCTTGCTGCTGCGCACTTGGACCCCACAAGAACGCCATTACTCTCTCTCTGTCTTGCTCGCGAGGGGCAGACGGCTCGAGTCGCGGGATGTCAACCTCGTCTGCGCCTCGCCCTCGCCCTCGCCCGCCGCTCTCGCCTCGACCCGCGCCCTTGTGAGCCAAGGACGAGTGCCACGGATGCCTCCGCGCAGGCGCAGCACCCAGGACACCCAGGCCAACGCCAGCCAGACGCCCGTGCTCGGCCCACGCTCGGCCTTGACCTCGTTCCTCCGCGTGCGCACCCTCCCCAGCTCAGCCTCAGCTCCGACTGACGAGTGAGTGCACCCGCAGGAGCAAGGCATCACTGGCCCCGCCGCACGCCTCGACTACGCCCACCGCCGCACCGGGGTCATCACCCAGCCCGCCGCCACCGCCGCCGCAGACCAAGACGACTCGACTCAGGTCACCCTCACCGCAGCGAGCACCGACGACAGCGCCTCGGCGACCGTCACCGCCACGCCCTCAAGGTCGGGCTCAGGCACTCCCACCCCCGCCAGCACCGACGCCAACGCCGAAGCCGGGCCCTCCTCGTCGTCCAAGAAGCGCAAGGGCAAGGACTCTGCCGCCGCTGCGTCCAAGAACAAGAAGAAGAAGCCCGACGTCGATGCAGACGACTTCAATCTCGCGGGCGTGCCCCATGCCGCGCCCAAGAAGGGCCGCTACGAGAGCCGCATGCCGGGGAGCATCGCCGTCTGCGCAGAGTGCGGCAAAAAGTTCACCGTTTCCAAGGTGCGCTTCCCGTACCTTCTCTTGTTGGATCGTTCCTGACGCTGACGCTGTTCGGCGAGCAGTACACGGCGAGCAACCCGCGTGGAGGAGGGCTGCTGTGCGCGCCGTGCACGAGCGAGTCGATCGAGGACCGCGCAGCGTTCCCCGCCGCCGTCAAGCCCAAGAAGCCCGTCAAGAAGAAGGCGCAAAAGGCCGAGCTCGAGACGCTCTATACGCCCATCCCGACTCTGCAGCAGACGTGTCTTGCCGTGCGTCTCCTCATCCCTCCTTTCCTTCCTTCTCCCGCTCACCCGCCTTGGGCGCGCAGATCGTCGGCCAGTACGCCGCAGACGTCGAAGCGCTCGGCGACATCGGGCACAAGAACCTCGACCGGGTTGCCAAGGTCCTGTGCAAGAACCGCGCGCTGACGGGCGAGAACCTCCGCTTGTTCCTCGAGGTCGGGCATCGCGAGCTGCGGCTGTACGACTGCACCAGTGCGTCTCATACCCCATCTTTCCGGGTCAGTGCGCTCACGCGGCGTGCGCGCAGATGTCAAGGACCACGACCTTGCCTCGATCGCGACCTTCTGCCCGCACCTCGAGCGCCTGTCGCTCAATCTCTGCGGCAGGCTCGACGACGACGTCCTCGACGCGTGGATGAAGGGGTTTAAGGAGCTGCAGCACCTCTCGCTGTACGGTGCGTCGGCGTGTCCTTCGTTCCTCCGATGACCGCTGACGGGCGATCCCGCTCTCAGCGCCGTACCTCGTCACCGCACAGAAATGGGTCGCCTTCCTCTCGCAGTGCGGCACCGCGCGCCCCGCCCTGCAGACCTTCCAGCTGCGCATGTCCTCACGTGCGTCCCCTCTCCCTCTCCCTCTCCCCCTCCCCTCCTCCCCGCTCGGCGCTCACCCCCCACTTCCCGCGCGCACACGCACAGGCTTCGACGACGCCTCGCTCGCGGCGCTCGTCGCGCACTCGCCCGCCCTCGAGCGCCTGCAGCTCTCCGAGCTGGGCCGCCTCTCGTCGTCCTCGCTCGCGGCGCTGCACCCGCTCGCGAACCTCGCCGCGCTCGACCTCTCCCGCCTCGGGACGCCGCAGGGACAGGTCCTCCTCGACGAGGACGTCTTCGCGCTCTTGGAGAAGGTCGGCCCGGGGTTGACCGAGCTCACGCTCGATGGGAACGAGAAGATTACGGAGAAGGTGCTCGAGGAGGGCGTCAGGCGGTACTGCGGCCAGCTGAGGCGGCTCAGCTTGGCGGGGTGCGGGGAGGTGCACACGGAGGGGGTTGAGGCCCTGTTTGGCGTGGACGTTGGCGGGGCGGACGAGGCGACGGAGGGCGGCGGTGCCCCTCCCCCTCGGGCAGCCGAGGGTGCGATGCAGGTCGAGGGTCAGGGCGATGCGCTCGCGGAGGCGGACCAGAAGGAGGAGGCTGCGCCCGCACCCGCGCCCGCGGCCGCTCCCGCCGCGCCGCGCGAGCCCTGGTCGTCTCCCGGCCTCACGCACTTCAACGCGCACCGCCTCGGCTCCCTCTCCCCCGCGGCGTTCAGCGCCCTCCTCTCCCACTCGGGCCGGCACCTCCGGTTCCTCAACCTCCACTCGTGCGACGAGCTCGACACGCCGCTCCTCCTCTCGCTCGCGGCCAACGCGCCCAACCTCGAGGTCCTCGACGTGAGCTTCGTCCGCGGCGTCGACAACTTTGTCGTCAAGAGCTTGCTCGACGGGTGCGAGCGGCTCAGGGTGCTCTTCCTTCATGGGAACAACCGCGTCACGGCCGACGTCCCGCGCAAGGTGTGTTCACTGTTGTCTTCCGCCTCTCGTATCCCCTAGTCCCGAAAGCGATCGTTTGCTGATACGACGTGCGCGGCGCGTGCAACAGGCCGGCGTCCAGCTTCGCGGGCTCGAAAACGCCCTCCACAGCGAGATGCCGCCCGACCTGCCGTGGGAGTTCTGAGTCGCTCGTTGCGCTCCTTCGTCTTTCGCCTTCCTGTTTTCCCTCCTTTCGATTCGTCTGTACCGTCTTCTCTCGTCCTTGTCCCCTTACCCCGTACGCTTCTGTAGCGCCCCCCTTTTCCTGTCCCCCGCTTGCCATCGCTTCTCCCGGTCTTCCTCCCGTTCGAGTGAGCGATCGGGTCGACAGTCTTCGCTCGCTGCGCGCCGCTCGTTATCGCGCAGTCTCTCTCCCTCTCGCTCTCTCATTCGCTCGCAGCCGTCACTAGGAACGGAAGGAGGCAGGCAAGCGGTGGGTTACGCCAACATGCACGGAAGGAGGACGAACGATGACGGGACGGGTTGGATATGGAAGCGGCGGCGCGGCCGCGGCGACCGGGGACAAACAAGCGACATGACGAGAAGGGGAGAAGGAAAAGACAAAGAGGCAAAACGAAGAGGACACGGGAATGAAAGGAGGGGTAACAAGCGACGGAAGGAGGGAAGCAAGCGAGGCAGGAGGGAAGCAAGCGAGGCAGGAGGAAACAACGTACGGGATGAAGGAACGAAGGAGGTGGGCAGGCTAGATGCTAAGCCCCTTGAACGCCTGCGCGACCTTGAAAACAGGCCTCTGGCTCGGGAACAGGCCGACGGTCGAGGCGTTCATCGCCGAGCGGGCCTTGCGGATCGGGTCGTCGCATACTGCTCGTCAGATCGGGCGTCAGCCGCGCTAGCTTACATCCAGAGGAAGAGGAGGAGGAGAGGAGCGGGACGTGCTAGGGAACGGCTCTGGCTCGCCCTTGCGCGGCCCGCTCGTCACGAACAGCTTCGGGCGACGGTTCTCCTCCTGGTCGAGAACAGACGAATTGCGGAAGTGGCTGATAAGGGAGTCCTTGCCCTGCGCGCACAGGCAACTCCCCTAGTCAGCGCGGGACAATGAGGGGAAGGAGCGGGACGGACTTGAATGTTGGCGTACGAAATCACGCAGAGCTTGTCCGACCCGCAGCGGTTCCAGCGCGTGCCGAGGCGCGCCTTGGCGAATGCGAGGAGCGCTGCCGTCGACGTGAAGTTGCAGAAGCCGTCTTAGCGCGGTGCTCGTCAGCGAGGCCGGCAGCTAGCAGTGTGAGGAAAAAACGCACAGCCGACATTGCAGTCGTTCGAGTAGTCGCAGCGAAGGTAGAAGAAGTCGTAGGACCGGCCGACGACCTGCACGAGCGTGAGTCGTGAGCGGAAAGCACAGCGGACGAGCGGATGGTAGCACACCTCCTCGATGAAGTTCATCACCTCGACGTCCTTGAGCTTGTTCGGAATGTTCTGCAAGCCAGAGGCGAGTTAGCGGGGAGCGGGGGATAGTACGGGAAGGAGCACCTTGATCATGACCGTCGTGCGCACGTCGAGGCCTGCAGGTAACGCACACGTTGAGCAACCATCTTCAACAGGTAACGAAACGGAACGAACCCCGCTCGATGCGCTCAAAGTTGAGCACGTTGCGCGCCGGGATGCGGTCGTCGCGGACGATGCCGTAGTCTTGCCCGACATGCGAGCCGCATTTCGTGCTCCAGGTGGGACCGGCGGCAGGGTAGAGCTTGGCGGTGGTGGTGTAGGCGGGAGAGTTGGTGAAGCTCGGCGCTTGGGGCTGGAAGTGGAAGACGGGCGCCGGCGTGGCGCACATGTGAGGCGGCGTTGAGTGATTCTGCAGGCGGTAGACGATCAGTTCGGGCAAAAAAGACGGTCGGCGGACAACTCACGGGAAACCGCGGGCGGACAAGGTCGTCTAGCTGGTAAAGGTCGCTCGGGGCCGGCACGAGCGGTCCGAAGGGCCGCTCGTCGACAGCGGCGGACGTGAACGGCGCAAAGGTAGGAGACCGTATCGGCGCGGACTGTGTGAGGGGCGAGAAGATATCGCCGATGAGCGGGCTCGGCGAGACAGGCGTTGCAGCAGGCGTTGGCGGGAAGAGGTTGGCGACTGGCGCGGTGGACGTCGTGGCTGGCGCGGCCGTGCTGTGTGTCCACGCGGGGAGCTCCGTGCTCTGTGGACGGCGGGTGTAGGCCCGACGGAGTCAGCGCGTGGTAGTAGGAAGACCGAAGGAACGTACAACGACCACGGGCTCGAAGCTGCAGTCGAACCTCGCGCCGCCCATCTCGCGGCCTTTGAGGAGCTTGGACGCCTCTTCGGCGGCACGGTCGTCCCAGTACTCGACGACGTGGAGGTGCTCCTCAACGACCTTGAGCGCGCGAATCTCGCCAAACGCGCCCAGAAGCGAGAGGGGCGTGAAGTGCGGCGATGCGGTCGGGCCGCGGAAGGTGAAGACGAGGACGCCCTCGGAGCGCGAGAGGAGCGCTTGGGCCTGGGACGTGCTGACGAGCTGGCGGAGCGACAGAGAACGGGACCTCAACCGCAAGTTAGGAAGGTCAAGCCGGAGAAGGGGAAACGCACCTGCTCGAACTCCTGCCGCGCAATGCACTTTGCGTGGAGCGACACCTCGCCCGTGTATTCGACCTGCACGAGGGGCACCGCGGCGACGGCGTGGCGGACGTCATGGAAAAGGAGGACGACCTCGCCGTAATCGCGGAGGCGGGCAGTGAAGCAGCCGCGCACGCTCATGCCCGCACAGCGGTGCTGCAAGCGGTAGGTCTTCTGAGTGAACGCAAGGCGAGTGAGACGATCGAGACTACGCACGAGAAGGAGCTCGCGCAGGTCCGCCTCGGTAAGGTCCGTCCTGAGGCCCACAACGAGGACGTAGCGTGTGGCGAGCTTGACGGCGGCCGGCTCAGACTCGCCGAAGACCTGCTCGTGGGGCGATCCGACAAGCGAGGTGGCGAGGCTGCTCGTCTTGGTCGGCGTCTCCTCGTTGAATCGGGTTGGCGAACTGCCGTACGACGGCGCGGCGGGCGAGGTGTAGCGCGGCTTGATGACCTCGTCAGGCTTGCCGGAACGGGGTGGCCATGTCCACGATGGCGGCGCCTCTGTCGCCTCAGCGTTTACGGACGTGTGCGAGGAGGGCTGGAAGGCCGAGAAGCGGAGGGGCGTGGCCGGGTTCGAGGCGGACTTGCCGTGCACGTTGTGCGTGAAGAGACGCTTGAAAGGGCGCTCAGGGCGCGTTGGAGTCGTGCTGGCGCTGCCGACGACGGGGTTGAAGCTGGGGGCGCGAGGCGAGAGGGGCGAGAGGGGCGGGAGGGGCGAGAGGGGCGGATCGGCGGGGTGCTCGCGGCCGCTGAGCTTGCTTGGCGTGTAGTATTGCGGCTGTCGCGCGAGGTTGGCCTCGCTAAAGGCGCCGCTGAGCTGGGCGAGGTGCGGCGAGGCAGGCGGGGTTGCCGGGCGAGCTGCCGAGTTGAAGAGCGCGCCTCGCGTCCCGCTCAAATTCACAGAGTCGTCTGCGCAATCGCACAAGTTGAGTTCGGGTCAGCCCGATGCTCTGCGAAGCGATGGGTGAAAAAGCGAGACGCACCCTCTTCGCCGCCGAGAGCTTCGTCATTCGCCTCCAGCGGCGCGTCGCTCGCGTTCGCGTCGACCCAGCCGGGGACGACAGGAATGAGAGGATGCGTCGGAGGGGACGACAAGGGCTGGGGCGCGTCGGGGAGAAAGAGCGAAGAGGACGGGGTCGAAAAGACGTCGGGGAGGGAGGGAGCGGAGGGGCGGTCGCTCATGGCGGCGGCGATGTAGGAGCGCGTGTACAGCGACGACGGGACAGGATGTAGTCGCAAGGGAGAGCGGTGAGAGTAGCGAGCGAGCGAGGAGAAGGAGCGAGAGAGGGGTACGCGATCCTCCGCCTCAAAGTGTTTCGGCGCGCCCACCCATCAGCGCTGGCCTGAGACACTAGGTCGAGCGAATGGAACTGGGCACGTGCTCCGCAGAAGTAGACGCGCGCTGGTACGCCAGGTCCGCCCCTTTGATCGGAAGGGCACACAGCGAGGACTGATGGCGCAGCGGGCCTCTCCTGCATGATGCAGTCAGAGCTTGCTCGAGCGATCTGAGACATGCCCGGAGCGCGAACTGCAGGGCAGAGCGGGCCGGTGGATGTGAGAGGAGAGGGAAGCCAGCGGACAGCTCAGGCGGGAAACATAGCCGGAAGCCGCGAATGAAGCGCTCTCCTTGCTCTCGCGAGAACGACGAGCATTATGGAACGCCGATCTGCACCTTACCGATACAGCCTCCGTTTCTTCGTCCGGTCCCGACGTTCCTCCGCACGCGGCGACCCCTCCTACCTGCTAAACCGGAGGCCCTACAGGTGGAGTGGCGAACCAGCGCTCCGTGCGTCGGTGCTTACGGGATTGTCCGCCTTCGATACGCACAGCGAGCGGCGCTCGTGGCTTCTTCTGGCGCAAGTTGGCGGGTGGAGTGGAGCGACCTGGAGGCGTGGGGCGTGTCTGCGCGGCAGCAACGAGGATGTCCCGCGGTCATGCTGGAGCATGTCGGCAGGAGTGTTGTCTGCTGCGTGATCCAGGTCAGCACCCGCCGTGCATACTCGCCAAACGAAGCGAGCGCACCTCGACCATCCCGTCCGCTCACGACGGCGCGCACCCCTGCGTCTGCGCCTGCGCGAGCTCGTCTCGCCTCTCCTGTTCGCTCTTGAGGCGCTCGACTCGCACCCACCACCTGCGCGGGATCATGACGAGCCCGACCTCCCTCCCCGCAGGGTCGCCCACGACATGCCCTTCCCCGTCAAGTTCGAACTCGAGCGCCGCGTCAAGGATAAGGTTACCCTGCGGATCGACGCAGACGAACGTGCCAAGGTACTGCCGCGGCGTCGAGCCCGAGACGGTGAGGCGGTACAACGAGCCGATGGTCGACTGGAGGGCGGCTATGGCGGGCGTGTCGCGGGCCGGGGGCTTGAGCAAGTCGAAGCTAGGCAACGGCGGGAATTTCACCGGCGTGGCCATTGTGCGCAGAGCGAAGTTGTGGAGGAAGATGAAAGCGGCCTCGGATCAAGGAGGTGGGTGGACCTCAGCAGCCCAGTCCTTCGAGTCGATCTCTCGTGCTGAACAAGCGGGAACATTCAAGAGGGGTATCTGGCAGGCGAGAAGCACGACAATGGGCGACGAGACCGAATCACTCCCGCTTGCGACTCCGCTGTACAAGAGTAATACTCCCGCTGACCGCGTACATCCGGCGCTCGATCCAGTCCCGCGCTATCCTACGACCTCTGTTGACCCTCCCCACCCCTCTCCAGCACCACCAACCGCCACTTCTCACTCGCCAACCTCGGCCTCTCGACCCTTTTGGTCTCTTCCTCGCCCTCAACGGGCTTCGGCCGCGCCTCCCACTCCGCCACCCTCACCGGGTCGCCGCTCTCCCTTACGCGAACCTCCTCGGCGCGCTCGGCTGCCCACGCGGCCTCGAGCGGGTCCCAAACCGCGGTGAGCGCGCGTGCGAGCGTGCCCTCCAGCGCGGAGAGCGCGGCCTGCAGCTCGAGCGCGGCGGCACGGTGCTCGCCGCTGCGAAGGGTGAGGAGCACAGGGAGAAGGGCGGCAGTCTCGGCTGCGGCGATGAGGGTCAGTCGGGCGCCTGATAGGGCGCGGAGAGGAAGTGACGCACTCTGAAGTTCGGCGAGCTTCGTCTCCGCGGCCTTCTTGAGCGAGTTGAGCAGGTACATCTCCTCGTACACTGTGCCCTTCTTGCCCGCGACCTTCTTGAGCGCGGCCCGCCTACGCGAGGTGGCAGTCTTGCTGCAAACCCCCATCCGTCAGTGCCGCTCTTTCGGAGGAAAGAAGGGAGGGACGCACGAGCTCCGCCGCGTACTGCTCGCCAGCGTCGTCGGGTTGACGGTGTACCGCGTGAACGCCGTCCCGGCGTCCGACATGCCGTCCGGTGCGAGCTCGACGTTCTCAAGCGCGGTGACAGGGTCGTCGATGCAGAAGTAGTAGTCTGCGGAGGCACAGGCGTCAATACTCTCGAGGACATGCGAGAGATAGAGAGGGACGGACAGGGGTTCTCTTCGTACTTGTGCTTCAGTTCGCCTAGCCTCGCGACCTGCTTTTCAACCTGCTCGTCCATCTCGCCAAAGTCGTCGATCAGGCGCTGCTGCAGCTCGAGTGTACTGGGCTTGACGCGTGAGTCAACCAGCTCAGGACGGGAGTGGAGCGTGGCCTACGGGTCGGGAAGCGGGGTCAAGCTGGGCGGTTTGAACGGCGAGAGGCGAGGAAGATGACGCACGATCCTAATCGCCTCGGCGTGCAGCGACCCTTCACAGAGGTAGTACAGCGCGCCGTCGATGTCGTCGCCGTACTCGAGGAGGACGCGCGCGGCATCGGCATAACGGCGCTTGCCGGAAAGGCTCTCTGTGCACCGGGCCATTTGCATCAGCGAGCCGCTCCCCCTCGACACGATGACGAGCCGCAAAGGGGCGGCAGACGCACCCGCCACATCCACCGCAAGCTCTTTCACCCCTTCCTCGTCGACCACGCCCGACGATCTTGCGAGCGTAAACAGCTCCTGCCACATATTCGCGCGCTGGTACGCAAGGAGCGCCTTCTCGGGCTGGTTGCCGAGCTGGAAGACTATGTATGTGCGTACAGGTGAGTGGATCCGAGCGAGAGGGGGAAAGGGGACGAGAAGGACACACGCAGCGCAGCCTCGGGGTACTTGGAGCGGTCGAAGAGATCTTCGGCATTGGCACATAGGACGGTCTGTTCGGAGAATGGCAAGCTGAACGTCAGAACCCGTCACAGGCATGAGGAAAGAGTTAAACGAGCAACCGCCAGTTACGCACCTCGTACTTCCCCTCCTCGCCCTCCCACACCTCATGCGCGACCTCCCACAGCGCATGTTTCTTCGCATACTCGACCGCCGCCTCAAAGTGCTCCTCGCCCGCCTGCGCAAGGTTCCGCAGCGCGGACGCGTGCCGGCCCAGGTGGTCGTCAATCTGGTGCCGCTGCAGCGCAGGCGGGAGGGCGCGGAGCGCGCGCAGGAAGGGGAGGTACTCGCGCGGGTCCTGCAGGCATACACGAGGTTATGTCGGGTCTACGGTCGTCGGCGGGAGCGGGGAAAGAAAGGCGCACCTTCTGCGACTGCTGCGCAATCATGAGCACGAGCGGGAAGTCGTACATCCCGAGCGCGAGGTCGAACAGCTTGTTGGCGTCGCTCAGGAAGATGATGTACTTGACGGCATCCTCGGCGCGTTCCGGGTCCTGGGCTGCGTACGATGTGCGACGTGGTCAGCCTCGTCATAAGCCGACGTTCAGGCGCGAGGACGGCAGCACGGCACGTACCCTTGAGCTCGACAAGCACCTTCAGCGCGTCCTCGTACGCGGGCGGGCGCTTCCGCGCGTGCGCAGTCAGGATCGTGTTGGCGTAATGGAAGATGTCTCCGCGCGCGTGCAGGTCAGACAGGACGAGGTCGCAGATCCGGTTGACCTTGTTGCTCGTGTCGGGCGCGCTGCACGAGCATGTCAGTACGGCACCGATGGGCACCATGTTGACGAGCTCGGCAGATCGACTGAGGGGAGTAGGAAGATGAAGGAAGATAGAAGGGACGGGAGAGATGAAGGGAAGGGAAGGGAAGGAGGAGGAGCGCACCTCTCCCCCGCTGCCCCGGTAAGCGGGCGGTACATCGTCCTCGTAACGTCGTCGTCCTTCAGTCCCGTGAGGAACAAATTCAGGAAGTCGACGTCGCGGATCTGGCTGATCACCTCGTGCAGGCTCTCGACGAACGCAGCCGGGTCGTGGTCGTGCAGGAGGTTGAGGTCGATCCTGTGGCGGCGGCAGAGGAGGAACGCGGCGCGGTAGCGGTGCCTGCGCGTATACGGGCGTCAGCGTCATATCGCCCGACACATTCACGCCCGCGGCCTCAACGAGAGCTGGGCAGAGCGAGAAAACGGGCAGCTAACGCACCCATCCAGCAGCGACCGCACAACACGCAGCACCAGCGGTCTGGGGCACACCGTCTCGAGGTTCCCGCGCGGCATCTGGAGCACAAGCGCTGTCGCGCTCGGCACGACCGCGACGATGCGTGCGCCACGCTCGACCGCGCGTTGGACCGTCCCTGCGGCGTCCTTGTCCGCGCCGCGAGCGAACGACTCGCTGTGCTCAATCGCGCCGGAGGAGAGCGTCGCGAGGGGGAGGAACTTGGCTTCGTGCGAAAAGGTCGTGTAGATTAGGAACGTCTCCGTCAGCGCGAAGGACGACGCATCGCTGGCGAGGAGGCGCGAGGAGGCGTACAGCCGGCCGGAGGGAGCGAGGCCAATCAGCGCCGGGGCGCGGAACGGAACGGAGGTGGAGGAGGGGAGGAGGAGATGCGCGATGTGAGGGCAGAACTCGGGGAACGGGGAGACAGTCGGGGAGGGGAGGGGGAGAGCGTCGTCGAACACGTCCGAGACTGCAAGCATGTAGCGTCAGCGCCCGTCCTGAGTGAGGAGAGCAGGTCACGCACTCTCAAGGATCTCCCCCTCTCTCGTCTCCAGCACAAACCCTCCCTCCTGCTCATCATCCTCCGCGGCCTGGCGCACGACCACCCTCCGCACCTCGCTCGAAAACCTCAAGCGGCTCACCCTCTCCCTCCTCACCAGGAGCAACACCTCCCCCCTGTCCCCCTTCGCGAGCACCGCGACGCACGCGCCCTCGTCCCCCTCATGCGCACGCCCGGGCAGCACCGCGCACTGCGTCACCACGCGCGCGACCTCCCCCTCCAGCTCGGTTGCCCACACGCGCTCCGGCGCAGGGAGGCCAGCGCGCGCGTTCGCCTGCGCCGAGCCGGTGAGCGGGAGCGCCCAGCGCCAGAGCTCGACGCGCGCGGGGCGGGCGGGCGTCGGAGAGTAGAGGAGCACGAAGACGAGCGGCGGCGACGCGCCAGTTGCAGAGACCGATGAGGGAGGGGAGGGCGCAAAAGCGATGTGCGCGGGTGGGCGGGACGGGGACGCGTTCGGAACAGTAAGCGTGAGCGCACACATCGGCGGCGGGACATTTTGCAGCCGGAAGGAAGTGAGCCTGGTCTCAGCTGCGTGTCGAGCGCTGGCGTCAGTGCAGGTGAGGAGGCAAGGGAGGAGAGCGCGCACCCCCGTCAATGACAGCGATCGTGCCGTCGTCCCACGGCGCTGCGCGCTCGCTGCGCAGCGTGTCCCAGCATAGTGTGTACGTCTCTACACCACGACACGCAAGAAGTGAGAGCGAGAGCGGCGCCTCCGGGTGCCAGGCGAGACCGTGCGACTGCGGCGAGAGGTGCGGGGTCGAGGACGAGGAGGCGAGGAAGGCCGAGAGGGAGGACTTGAGGTACCAGTGGTAGTTGGAGCGGTGCCACAGCTGGACTGCAAAAGGAAAATCGGACCGAGGACAGCGAGCGAGATCAGCGATCGCGATAGAACGACCAAAGATCAGCACGGCCCGACGCACCGGCATGCTCCTTCCGGCCCTGCTCGTCCTCCCGCTCGACCCATACACCAAGCACCTCGCTCCCCGCGCTCCACTGCATCTCCTTGACCCTTGCTCTCCGCGGCTCCTCTTCCCGGAGGTCAAACTCGCCCCTCCTGAGCCCGTTCCTCTCGAAGAACACGACCCGCACGTCCTCCGATCCCTCGGCAACGCGCCGCTGGGTCGACCCGATCAGCTCCCCGCTCGGGAGCCACGCGAGCGCGCCCTCGAGCCCCGGGGTCGGCTCGCTCGTCGAGCTGTGCTCGCCCAAGCGGCTGAAGATCCGCACGCGCCGAAGCTGCCTCCCGTCGGGAGCGGCCTCCACGCTCGAAACCCCGAACCAGGCGCCGTCCCCGCGCCAGCGGATGCGCACGCGCCCGTCGTCTTCCGAGGAGAGCAACCACGGGACGGCGAGCGGGTCGGCGCGCGCGGCGGCGGCTGCGGCGGCCTTGCCCATTGAGCCGTGGAACTGGGTCGTACGCGCGCCCCAACCCACGGAGACGGGTGCGTCGGCGCCGAAGGAAGAGGTGTGCAGCGGGGATTCGGAGAGGGGGTCGAAGGTCCGCGTAAGGAGGAGGAGCTGGTGGTCGCCTGTGGAGCGAAGTGAATGTCAGAGAACGTAGGGTGGGTCAACGTGCCGCTGGGTAGTGGCGAAATAGGACAGGACGTACCCGTGACAATCGCGAGCAGCTCTTCGTCCGGACTCCATTCTGCGGCGGCGATGCCCGTGTCAAAAGTGCCCACGTTCTCGCGCTTTATGATCGGAGGCAGTGAGCGGCAAGAAGTGGGAGGGAGTTGGTTTCAGTAAAGGTCAGCCTTCCCAACTCAATTGCTGTCCTCTCCTCATGCTCTGTTAAAGCGAGACGCACCCTAGCCTCGCCTACGCCGCCCTGAAGGAAGACCTGCTCGACCTCTCCGCTAGCGAGTACGAGGACGAGCGCCTCATCGTCGGTAAGGTATTTGAACGAGACGACGAAAGGGTGCGTAGGGTTGAGGGCGGGTGTAGGCGGAATGGGCGGCGAGGGGAAGGCTGTGAGGAGAGCCGAGGGCTGCGAAAGCATTGCGAGAAGGCTAAGTTTGGGGCGCAGAGGCTTGCTCGTGGACGGGTGGAGAGACGGAGAGTCGAGACGGACCTGGGTGCGGTCCTCGAGGCGGTACACCTCGACGAGGGCGTCACCGTCTGCGCCGTTCGGATGGGCTACTGCGACGGCGTAAGTCGTGTTGGTGGCAGGGTCTACTGCTGTCGCAGCGAGGGTGTGGACTTGATCGCCGTCGACTGAGCTCGAGGCGGGGAGCGGGGTGAAGCGAGCGCTGAGGACGGTGAGGGACCGCATGGCTGCCCCTGGCGTGGCTGTTGCGCCTTGATAGGGAAGGACGCGGTCGCTCGTGTGCAGTCTGAGCGGGAAAGCGCGAGATTGGCGAGTCGAAGCGGCTCATCGCCTCGAGGCCAACGGCGGACGCTCGCCTCCTCGCCTGCGCACCCGCTCCGACGTCGACGACGATGGCCGGCGCACACGCTCACCCCGCAGGAGGCTTCCACCCGCACCTCCCCGGTACGCGTCCCCTTCCCCCGCCTCTCTGCTCCTCCCTCCCTCCCCCGCTCACCTCGACCTCACCACGGCGCAGGCCTCGGTTACCGCCTCGGCGCAAAGATGCTCGGCGCCAGCATGTGGTTCTTCATCTTCTACCGCGCACGCCAGGACGGCGCCGTCCTCCTCGTCCGTCCTCCCTCCCTCCTCCTTCCACCCATGCGCCGGCCCCTCGGCTCGCTCGTACTGCCCGCGACACCCGCTGACCGCTTTTTGCGCCCGCACGCGCCACTGTCTTGCTCGCACATAGGGCTGGAAGCACCCCTGGGACCACTAGACGGCGATGGGGCGGACCGGCTGTACACGCGCAATGGACGGTGTCTTTGGATCTCTCCCTCGACTCTGGCGCGGTTTGAGTGCGTGTGATGTCGCGAGGCTACTAACGTGAGTGTGCTGGACCCTCTCCACCCGTCGCTTGAGGCGGTCGACGGTCGCCTCGGTCCTCGCCTGCAGACGCACGAGCGGGTCGGCTCCCCCGGAAGTGCTCCTTTTTCCGCGCTTGCTTCGTTGCTGCAAGCCCCATCCTCTCGTACACCTGTCTGCAAGGACGGGAGCACTCCCGGCAATGTGTGCGGCGACGACGCGGTGCGGGCCAATCGGGGGCGAGCTGGTTCGCAGGCGGCGCGCGAGAGACGATCGCGGCGCGAACACCCTTCGCCGCTGCCCGCTCGCCTCGCCCGCTCTGCGTCGCCAGAGTCGCCCACTCCCGCAGTAGAAGCTTGGACTCGAAAGTTCTGCGCCAGCCTTGCCGCACCCCAACAGCCCGCTCGCCGCTCCTCGCCCCGCACCACGAACTTCCGGCAGACCCCTCTCCGGCTCACACCCCGCGTCTCTCTCCTCAGGAAAAGGGCTCAGCATGATCAGTTCGCTCCCGCCCGACCACCCGCCCATCCCGACCACCTCGTCGCAGGCGTTCCCGACCGTCCCGCCGCCCGCGTGCCCCATGAGTCTTCTCGCGCAGAGTCGCCCGACCCGGTCTCCCGCCGAGGCTGCGCACCCTTACGCTGGCGAGGTGTTTACGCTCGGAACGCGCAACTCCAAGCTCGCCATGGTGCGCTCCCGCTCTTGTGCACTCTCACGCGAGCGCGGTTGCCGTCGGCTCGGTGTTGGCGTCTCGTCATGCAGGACTACTAACAAGGAGATCACTCCTGCAGGTTCAGACGGAGATCGTCCGCCGCGAGCTGGAGGAGCGCTGGCCCGGGTGCGAGATCCGCGTCCTCGGTATGGTGCGTCTCTCTCTCTCCCACTAGGCTATTCTTGCCCGCACGTCGCGCCCCGCAATTCGTGCGATGCGGCATTGGAGACCTGCTCTCAACGCGAGATTGACGAGCTACACACTCGCAGACCACGCTCGGCGACAACGTACAGACGCAGCCGCTCTACACCTTCGGCGGCAAGGGTTCGTTTCCTTCCTTCTCCGCCGCTTCCTCCTCGCCGCTTCCTCCTTGCTGACGCTCACTCTCACCCAGCGCTCTGGACTAAGGAGCTTGAAGTCGCGCTCCTCTCCAACCAAGTCGACGCGATCGTTCACTCGCTTAAGGACGTGCCGACCGAGTTCCCCCCGGGCTGCGCGCTCGGCGCCGTGCTCGAGCGCGAGGACCCCAGCGACGCCCTCGTCGTCAAGGAGGGCTTGCCGTACACCTCGCTGGCGGAGATGCCGGAGGGTAGCGTGATCGGGACGAGTTCGGTGCGCAGGGTCGCACAGCTCCGGAGGAAGTTCCCCGGGCTCAAGTTCGCCGACGTGGTGCGTTGCGCATTTTCAGAACTCGCGATGAGTTTGCACTGACGAGGCCCGTCCTCGCAGCGCGGCAACCTCGGCACCCGCCTCAAGAAGCTCGACGATCCCTCGTCGTCCTACACCGCGTTGATCCTCGCTTCGGCGGGTCTCCTGCGCCTCAACCTCGGCCACCGTATCACCTCGGCCGTTTCCTCGCCGGCGCTGTACCACGCCGTCGGGCAGGGCGCTATCGGCGTCGAGATCCGCGACGGCGACGCCCGTGCACAGGAGGTGATTGGCTCGCTTGAGTGCTGGAAGACGAGTTGGCGCACGCGTGCCGAGCGGATGATGCTCCGCGTGCTTGAGGGCGGGTGCTCCGTCCCTGTCGGGTGTGAGACGACCCTCACAGAGGTGTTTGTCCGCGGCGGCGAGGGCGACACGCCCCCCCCCCCCGAAGTGCTCGCGACGTCTCCGAAGCGCACGGTCGACACCCACGGCCTCAGCGTCACGCGCGACCCCGCGGCACCGCGCGTGCCTGTCTCTCCGGAGCAGGTGAACGACCTGCCCCTCCCGCTCTCGCCGCGCACGCAGGCGGCGCTCCAGCTTCCGCTCAACCCCGACGACTACAACATTGCCGAGCCCGACGACACGACGGGCATCCCCGCCGGCCACCCGGCCGTAAACCCGACGCACGTCTGCCCCGTCACGGGCCGGACCCTCCCCGGCGCGCCGGCGCTTTCCCCCAGCGCGCGCTCGGCCGCAGGTCGCGACCCGCTTGAGAGCGCCGTGGTCATCCCCGCGCTGCACGCGTGTACGCATCGTCCGGGAAGGACGCCCGCCTGCCCTGCGGGCGAGCGCGCGACGCACCACGCGACGCTCACGCTCACGGGGACGATCACGTCCCTCTCTGGGACGCACGGCGTCATGTGCACCCTCTCGCGGCGTGTCCACAGCACGGACGACTGCGAGCAGCTCGGCGCAGACGTCGCGAGGGAGCTCGTCGAGGGCGGCGGGAGGGAAATCCTCACCGAGCTCGGCAGGCACGTCAAGGAGGTGGGCGGCGGCGACGAACAGCATGACGGGAAGGAGATACCCCTCGAGGCACCCGGCGCCGTCCGTCACGCGAATGGGCACGGCGCCGCCCCGCCTGTGCCGGTCGCGATCCCTGTCCAGGCGAACGGCACGGACGCGAATGGCGCGAACGGTGCGGCGAGCAAGAGCCCGCAGGCGAAGAGCCCGCATTCGCTCAGGACCGTCTTCCGCGGCGAGGGGGACAAGTGCCTTCGTCCGGCAGGGTGGTAAAACATGTGCGGTGGAGGGGCGGAGGGAGCGATAGAGGGGCGGTGGGGTGCTGGAACGTTGACTAGCTCCACTCACGCTTTTCTCTCGTTCTCGAGAACTTGCTACCTGGGACTGAGCTTGTGAGCCATCGCCGATTGCCCTCGCGCACAAAGAAGTGGAGCGAAGCGTCTCTCGTGCAACCGCGCGACATATATCAAGGAGAGCATTGAAGAAGCGCACTGTTCTTTCTCTCCGCCCTGCAGCCTACTCCTCGCCGCCCACGCCACCGTCGCCCCCCTCCGCACCGGCGCCTTCCTCGCCATCCGGACCACCAGCGCCCGCAACGCCCTTCCGTCTCCGCTTCCTCTTCTTCCTCGCCTCGCTCTCCCCGCGCGTCGGCATGCTCGCAACCTTCCCTTCCCCCCTCTCGCCCTCCCCTCCGTCGCCGTCCTCCCGCGCGCGCTTCTTCGGCCGCCCGCCCGCCTCGACCGGCGCGGCCTTCTTCTTCCGCACGCTGAGCGGGTTCGGGCCCTTGGGTCCTTTCGCCTTGCGCGGCTTCTTCGCGGGCGGCTCGCCGCCTTCGGGCGGCGGCGCGGCGGCAGAGGTGCTGGGCTCGGAGGCGGCGGAGGTGGAAGGCGCGGGCTGGCCCGTGATGAGCGCGAGTTCGGCGGCAGAAACATGCAGCTTGGCGGTCTCCATCTGTATATTTCCGCTCTGTCAGCGCCCGTTTCTCGAGATCGCATGCGCAGGCTTCCGAGTGCAGCGCATCCTCGCGCATGGAAGCACCGCCCTCAGCGGAAGAAAGATAGCTCGACGCACCTGTCGCTTCTTCGCAAGCGTCTGGTCTGAAGGCGCCTCAAGTAGGAGCACACTCCGCGCGATGTAGATGATCGGCGAGCCGGGGACCTTGCGCAGCGTCTGGCGGAGCGCGAGCGACTGCGTCGCGTAGACGTAGCGGTTGCGGTTGGAGTCGCCTGCGCGCGCTCGTGAGGTCAACATTGGTATGCCTGGGAGGGGGAGAAAGAAGAGGGTGCGCACCCGCCATCGCTTCCAGACACTCGTCCTCCGGCCGTGCCTTGAGATGGTTGCATTTCCTCCGCTCGAACCCTTTGGCGACGTCGATAACGTCCTGCGCCTCGGCGCCAAGGTCATACAGGGCCTGCATGCTGCACTGCGTGATCACTGCGCTTGCGTGCTCCCGTCAGTGGTGGGGGGACGAGTAGGGAGAGAGGGGGGAGACGTACTCGGCTTGACCATTCCCTGCAGGATGTCGTACAGCCGCGAGGAGAGGTCGAACTTCTGCTTGACCGCGGACTGGACGAATGCGGCGTCCACTGTTGCATGCGGGAGAAGGTGCGCTCATCAGCTCAGGGTGCGACGAGGCGGAAAGAGGAGCAGGACGCACTGAGCAGCTGGTATGGCTCGCTGTAAGCGAAGCTCAAGGGTCAGCAGACCATGATAGGAGCAGCCGCGCGCAGTGGGGCACAGCGTCTCGAGGGAGATGAGGACGAGGAGGGGGCGACGGACCGGAAGCCAAACGCGCTGCAGTACAGCTGCATCACCTTGCGCGAGCCCTTGGTGCGCTTCTGCCTCATTCTGCTGCGCTAGTTCTGTCCGAGCGGTGTGTGGTCGAGGGAGCGACGCCGCGAGATCCAAGCTTCCTCTCGTCCGTGCAGTCCAAACCCGAATGTCGCACGCGCGCAGTGAATGCCATCCCGGGACCTACACGCCCAAGCCCACGTCCTCCGGCGCATACCCCAACCCTTCGCTTTCACTCCACTCCTCGAGCACCGCCCGCGCCCACGCGACCTGGTGCCCGAGCGTCCCCCTGCCGAGCTCCGCCGGCCAGGCGAACCGCCACGGCCTGGAAGGCAAGACGAACGCGCCGATGCTCGCCTGCGCAGAGGGATCCGTGCACAGCGCCCAGGTGCGCGGAAACGACGCCGCGAGGACCGATGGCGAAAGCAGGGCGCACGAGTCGTCGTAGAGGCGCTGGTGACGGAACAGGTCGGGCGAGGCGCGCAGGAAGGACCGCAGGAAGTCGTCGTACGCTTTGCTGCTGCCTGTCGAGGACGTGGCAGGAAGCGCGATGTGAGCGGACGTGGGCGCAGGCGACGCCATCGCGGCGGGGGAGTCGGTTGTTGCGGACGAGGGGGATGCAGCGGGTGCGTCTGCTGCAGGCGGAGGCGGGGGTGGCGGACCTGGCGGCGGCGGTGGAGGAGGACCTGGTGGTCGAGGTGCGGACGAGGAGGAAGAAGACGGCTTTGACAGCTGCGTCCCGGCAAAGTTGAGCGCCTTCTGCTCGTGCATCGAGGTCGTGTACACCGCAATCGCCTCCATGCGCATGCTGCGTGCACATGCATCATCAAACGGTTCCTGAGGGAACAAGGGAAGCGAACGTACCACAGCCCGACGACCACCCCGACGTTCTCCCTTTCCGCCATCTTCCGCACGAATGCAATGAGCCCGAACATGCTCCCCCACTGCTGGACGTTGCACGTCCTGCTTGCCGCGTCATCGCACCAAAAGCTGAACACGTACAGCAGGATCGAGTCGACGTGGTGCGCCAGTGCGCGAAGCGTGTCTTTCCTTGTAGGCGAAGGGAGACGGCCCAGCGCGTCGCCAGAGTGCTTGAGCTTGCGGCCATGGTCACGGCACCTGTTCGGCGTCGTAAGCATTTGCCAGAGAAAGCGTGAGAAGCGACGCACTGCGCGGCAAGCCGCCGCAACCGCTCCTTCGGCCATTCCCTCCTCCATTCCGCCTCCCGCTCCGCGCGCGGGCTCGCCGTCGGCCCGAGCAGTGGCGACCCCCTCACTGGCGCAGGTAGCTTGGCGACGGAGAGTGCGGGCGAGCCGCGCTGGTCGGGAATAGCGGTCAGAGGGGGAGGAGGTGGCGGCGGACCGCGGGAGGAGGACGAGGCAAGTGCGGGTGGAGGAGGCGGCGGCGGCGGAGCGGAGGGGCGCGGGCGCCTGCATCCGAGAAGTGTCAGCGAGGTCTGAAGGAAAAGGAAAGCACTGCGAGGACGCACTTGCTGCTCGCAGCGCTCGCAGCGCTCGCAACCTGCTCCGACGCCCCGGTCACCTCCAGCCCGAGCCCGACCGTGCCCTTGGCTTGCTCGCCGCTGTCCTCCCTCTTGCGCTTGAGCGGGCCCGCCTCGCCTGCGCCTGTGCCGGCGCCTGGAAGTGCGGAAGGCGGGAGCGAGGGGAGGTCCGGCGAGAGGAGCGGCGGGAGGGCGCGGAGAAGCTGCGCAAGGACAGCAGAGGGTCAGCAGGCACGATACGCGCTAGGGAGAGTACGCACCTCGAGGGACTCCTCGTCCTGCACGCTGGGCATGGCGCCGGGACCCGCGGCTGATGAGAGTGGGGAGGACGGGCGATCTCAGGCAGAACGGCGCGAGAGCGATGCGTAGCGGGAGAAGAGCAGACAGTCTGTGCTCTTGAGTCTCCGCAGGCGGAAAGCGCGAGGCAAGCGAACACACAGGAGCCGACAACCTTGCCGAGCGGACGAGCGGGCGGGGGGTCGACCTCGCACATCGTAGGGGAGGGTAGAAGCGATCCACTGGGCAATCTAAGCTATTTGCAGGGCAAACATGTGCATGCTACATCGAAACTGCGAGGATTCGGAACGCGAGGGGTCTGTTGCGAAGGGGGAACGCCGGCGAGAACGAGATGTGCGACGGCGATAACGAGGTTTGCGAGTATACAGGGGATAACGAGGAAATAAGATAGACCTGGGCAACCGAGGAGGGATTAGACGGGCCAATGGAGGGAGGAGGAGCGAAAGAGTTGCATACAAGAGCCTCCGAACGACCTCAGTACTCCGTAACGGTAAGGACGGCGACCCGCCCGTCCTGCGAGATACCGTGCGCAATGCCTGTAGCGACCCGGAGGAAAGAGCCAGTCAGTCAAGGCTGCACGCTACCGGACGTCAAGACCTGCCGAGGCGACACACCTCGGTTCCCAGGCTCGAGCAGCCCCTCGACCCACTCGACCTGTGCCTCCCAACTGCGGCCGAGGTAACGCGTTCCGGCAGTTGCCTTGGCAACGATGAGGTCCCGGCCGACGTTGTACCCGTTGTGCGCGATCTTGTGGTTGCCACGCCAGTCCTGCGGGGGCGCAAGGGGTGGGTGAGCGGTGGAAAGGTGAACGGTGATGTTGAAGCTCCAGGTACAAGAGAAGCGGCGTTGACGATGTCGACGCACCACTTCCTTCGACGCTGCGAGGAACCAAGCGCCCGAATTCGCGTCGGTTCCATTCTGCTTGTACGCACGGTAGTGATTACCGCCTGTCACCGTAACATGAAATGCATTAGCGCTCCCGGCCAACCGAGCCACGCCAGGTTTCGCGTAGGAAAGCGGGTGCTGATGGAAGACAAGCAACGCACCTGTCACGCTCTCCAAGCATGAACCAACGAATGGCCATCGGCTCTCCCGCATAACAAAGAGCTCCTGTTCCCAGCCTGCACAAGAATCGAGACGGGGTGAGAACTTCGGTTCCGACCAGCTCGAGGAGCGCAGCAAGTGGTGCGCCAGGTGCAGCCGGGGGAAGCGCCTGCTTACCCTTGCCATCGCCCAAATCCGCTTCTTGGGGGTCGCCGATATGGAGCTTGGCGCATTCCTCCCACAGCCCTACAAATCCGAACCATTCAGTACGCTGCACTGTACATGGCAGCCCGTCCTCGGCAGTCCTGTGCAGCCCGCGGCGCTGAACGAGCAAGGGAAACCTCGACGTACCCAGCGATCGCGAGTAGGCAATCAGTCCCTTCTCGCGCAAGATGTCCGGGCTCGACTGCGCCGATATGATCACGTTGAGCGGCTCGCCCGCGCCCCAGACGTTGCGCTGCTCGTCCCAATGCCCAGGTGGGAGCGGTGGAATCAGCGAGTCTGGCAGCGATAGGTCGACGAAGAGGCGCACATTAAGCAGGGAGCCTCCGCGCTCCCTCGGGTCGAACCAGGCTGGCCGGGCGGGATGTACAGCGGCGGTCGAGGGTGTGTCGGCCGGGTGAGGGTGGGGGAGGACGAGCTGCTCGAGGGGCGTTGCGAAAGTGGGTACAAGGAAGAGCGGAAGCCAGAACAGTAGTAAGCGCATCGTGTGTCCCAGTTCTTGCAAAAAGAGGGAAGAGCGCTGGGATGACGGAGGAGAGGAGGGAAGTCGCGACTTGGTGAGGTCCACCACACTCTGCTCGCGCTGGGCGGGTCTGCGACGCGATAGAGCGTTTAGTTGCTCTCGACTAAGCTACCCAGCCAGTCGCACTGCCCTCTATGGCGCCGCCTCGCACTCCTGCGCTTCATCTCCAGTTCACGCTCGACTCGCACAAGGGCGCGGTGCACACGGCCGTATACAACACGGGAAGCTCGTACATCCTCTCGGGCGGCGCAGACAGGCAGATCCGCCTCACCAACGCAAAGTCCGGACAGGAGGTCAAGAGCTACGGCGGGCACGGCTACGAGGTCCTCGGAATCGCATGGTCAGCCCGCGCTCTCTCGCTTGTTCTGCCGCATTGGCAACGTCCAGACGCCCCAGAGCATCGTGATCAAGCAATTGGATTGACCAATACCCGCCCGCAGTACGCACGACAATACCCGCTTCGCCTCGTGCGGCGGCGACCGCAGCGTCTTCCTCTGGGATGTCACGTCAGGCGACATCCTCCGCCGGATGAGCGGTCACATGGGAAAGATCAATGCCGTCGCATGGAATGCAGACTCGAGCGTGCTCGCAAGCGGTACGTTGCAGCTTCTCTCGCTTGAACGCGAAGCTCGCTGATCTCGTCCGATGCGCGCAGGCTCATTCGACACGACCGTGCGGCTCTGGGACATCAAGTATGCTCCCCTCCCTCTCCCCTTTGCTACTGCACGCAGGCTGACGCCGGCCGCCCCGGCAGGTCGCAGAACCGCGCGCCTCTCCAGGTTCTTGACGAGGGACGCGACTCGATCACGAGCATCGTCATCCGGGACCATCTCATCATCACTAGCTGCGTCGACGGCTACGTGCGAACGTACGACCTGCGGATGGGTCAGCTCCAGACGGACTTCTTTGACCGTGCGTCGCGCACGCTTCCTGCCTTTCCAGCAGGCAGCCCTTCATCTCGCCATCAGGGCTCCCAGTAACGTAATGCGATTGACCACCCGCTACCCGCAGAACCCGTCACCTCACTCTCCCTCACCGCCGATCGGTCCCTCCTCCTCCTCAGCACGCTCGACAGCACGCACCGCCTGCTCGACCTCTCCCGCGGCAGCGTCGTCCAGTCTTTCACGGGGCACAAGAATACGAGCTACCGCTCGCAGAGCTGTCTCGGTGCGAGGGAAGAGAGCGTGTGGTGCGGCGACGAGGACGGGAGCGTGTGCGGGTGGGACCTCGAGTTGGTGCGTGCTCTCTTCCTTCCTGCGCTCTCGGGCCTGTTCTTGAACACAGCTAGAAGGGGGGGCGAGGCTGACGCTGAAACCCGACTGTGCTGTGGCGCGCAGGGCACCCCGCTGCCCTCCACCCCGTTCAAAGCGCACGACAAGCCCATCCTCTGGACCTCGCACCACCCAAAGGAGCAGCAGCTCGTGACCTCCAGCTCGGACGGGACGGTGAAAGTTTGGGGTCCGGCGGTGAAGGCGTGAAGATGGGTGCGAAAGGGCGGGAGGACAGCAGGAGCGGAGGGCACGTCAGGAGATGCGGAGGAGGTGCATAGATGCTAGTGCTGTTGTTGTAACATCTGCGAAACTCTCTCCTAGACACTCATCGCGAGGCATACGTGAAGAGCCGTCCAGACGGCTCCTACCGTCTCATGCGCGTCTTTTGTCACTCCTTGCCCGGTAGCGCCAGGGAGTGTGGGGAGCACGCCATGCATAGCAAGACACGACAACGTCGATAATAAGGTACTGATGCGAGGGCGAGAGGGACTGCCAAGGAAAGGGATGGAACTGCGAGAGGCGAGACAAGCGACATAAGGGAAGCGGGAGAAGCGTGCGCAAGGGAGACGAAAAGGGGCAAAAACGGCGGTGGGAACGGAAGCGGAGGGAACAGAAGGGAGAAGCTCAAAGGGGAGCAGGGGCGTTCAGCGGTACCGCCTCCTCGTCCCGCCTGTCGGATCTTGCGTGTAGAACGTGATGCTCTGTGCGCGGTCCTCGTCAGCGCCGCTGTTGTACCTGGTGGGGCACATCGCCACGCACCTGCTCGTCGAGACACCGCACCAGAAGCGGCTTCGCAACCTTGACGCCTCCTTCCGCCGCGAGCTTGACAAACTCGTCGAAGTGGATCGGCTGCGCGCTTCGTCAGCATGCCTTTTCTTAGAATTGAGCAAGATACGACGCACCTCGTACCGCAGGATACGAAGGTACAGCTTCTCGTCCGCGACAATCAGCCTCCGCAGCTTCTCGCCAACCGTCTCTCCATCCCCCTCCTGCACCTCCTCCTCAACCGGCAGGGGCGCGACCTTCTTCTTCCTCCCACGCTTCTTCGGCGTCGCAGGTGCTTCCGCGGCTGCCTGAGGAGCACCCGCAGCATGCAGCGCCCGCCACACCTCGCCCAGCTGCCGCTCGAGCACGCTCCGCTCCTTCGACGGACGGAAGCCGTACTTGGCGACTTCGCGCTGCAGCGCCGCAACGGAAAGGCCGGAGTAATCGGGCGGGAGAGGCGCAGACGCGGGGACGGCGGAAGAGGTCGAGGTTGAGGCGGCGGGCGTTTCGGCGGCCCGTCCGCGGCGGACGCGACGGCGGACGGATGGTAGCGGAGGGAGCGACTCATCGCTACTGACGTCAAGGACAGCGGGCGGAATGCGCTTTGCACGTGGGGAAGACGCTGGAGAGGCGCTCCTGCGCTTGCGACGCGGTGTCGATGTCGCTATCCGCCGCATGACGGTCGCAAGGGCCTCCTCCTCGCTCGACTCGGGCGGCGCGACCTGCGCTCCGCCGTGTATCACCAGCCCCGCGTCGTCGCCATCGTCCGACCACACCGCCTCGCCTCCCGCGTCGCCATCGGCCGGAGCCGCGCCCGCCCGGCTAGGGCTTTGCAAACCAAGCGTTCTCATCGCCTCCGTGGCATCCGCCGTGCGCGGGCTGTCCGTCCGCGGCGAGGTTTGAAGGCTTCTTGAGCTGCATGTTTCGCACCGTCAGCAGTTGCTCGATGGTAGAGAAAGAGAGGGGCGCACGACGACCTTGCCCACAAAGGCGTTGTCGCGCCCTGCCGCCGCGCGCCAGAGAGGGTTGTGGGCGTCGTCGGCCTTGCAGCCGGAACGAAAGAGGTGGAGGGGACCCTCGTCGGACTCGCTGTCGCTGCACGGGTCCTGCAGCGACAGCCGCCGAAAGGGCTCGCGAGACCGCCCATCGGCGGCCCCGCTGACAGATGAGGCGGAAGGAGCGAACGCGGCGGGCTGGACGAGCACTTCGATGCTGGGATCGTGAGCGGTGTCGCCGTACCGCTCCGCAAACGAGGATGGCTCGAACACCTGCGTCGGGCGTGGAGGCGTGCTGTCGAACGCGAAGTCCAGCGTATCGCCATCCGTATCGGCGGGGAGGACGTTGGCGCCGTCTGCCCTTACAGGCGACGTACGCGAAGGGCCCAAGAGTGCACCCGCGCGCTGCGCGACGACGTTCCGCGCTGTCGACGTCTCGAGGCGAAGCCGGCCCGTCGCCGGCGGCAGCACCATCTCCTCGCTGGTGCCGGCACCCACGTCGTTCTCCTCGTCCTCAAGCTTCCATCCGTCGTCCTCCCCGCGCAGAGCGGCCTCCGCGCGCTCGCGCCGAATCTCCTTCGCTGCGCGGAGGAGTTTCCCCTCCCTTGGCTTCTCGTCCTTTTTCCTTGCGAGATCCATCTCATCCTGTACCATCTTCGTCGCGCGGTACCACTCGCCCGGGTCGCCGCCCGCGTATCCTTCGACGCCGACGACATGGACGTCGCTCTTCGCGCAGGCGCCCTGGCCCCGCCCGATCGCAATGTCGAACAGGGTCCGCGCGTCATCCTTTGCGCGGCGGGCGACGTCCGCCGTCTCCGCGAGAGCGACGACCTGCGAGTCCACGAGCGAGGAGAGCGTCGAGGCGGTGAAGTCGAGCTTCGAGGCGCACGAGCGAAGGTGGTTCTGCCGCGCGGGGAGGCCTTTGGTAGCGTTCCAGGTGGTCGAGCACAACGGGCACGATGTGAGGAGACGAATGCGGTCGTCGGCGGGGAGGTCGATCGGCGTCGGGAGGAACTGAAGCGACGTCTTGCGCGAGGTCGAGGTCGAAGCTGCACGCTGCGCATTCGCCGACTTGCTCGTGCCGGCGACAACGACTGCGTCCTCGTCGCTATCCAGTTCGTCCACCTCAATAGTCTCCACCTTGCTCGCCTTTTTGGGCTTGACCGCCGGCACGGCGGCCTTCTTCCTTCCCCTCCCGCTGCCCTTCCCCGTCTTCGGCTTCGCTTCGAAGTCCTCCCACGGCTTCTTCCTCGCCGTTGACGCAGGCGCCTGGCTGCCCACCTCCGCAGGCGAACCTGGGCGTGCCGCGCCGAACTGAGACCGCTCTTTCCAGCTGCTGGGTGCGGGAAGCCCGCTGCTTGAGGACGCGCTGTCCGGGACAGGGTCCCCTGCGTCTTCCTCGACGCCGTTCTTCGCGCGCGGACGCGCCACCGCGGCGCGGGCGGGCTTGCGCGACGCGGGCGCGGGCTCGAGGATCTCGAGCGACGAGGCAGACGAGATGGACGGGGAGCGGGGGTTCTTCCTCGGCTTCTTCTCAATCGCCGCCGCGGTGTTTGCCGACTTGGCGGAAGCAGCGGCCCTGGCACCCAGGCGTGCTGGCGGTAGAAGCTCGTCATCTGTCGAGGAGGCCTGAGACGGCGTGTTGCGTAAGAGGTCGAGGGCGGAGACGAAGGGGGAGGCGGCGGCGGTCGATGCGGAAATGGCGAGTGGGATGCCCTGAGCGAGGCTTGCGGACTGGGAAGACGAGGTAGAGGCGGAGGAGGCGCGGGAGGGGCTAGGACGAGCGGCGGTAGTCGTGCCTGCGGGCTGAATGCGACTGGCCGAGCGTGAGCGCTTGGCAGCCGCTTCTGCGCCGTCTATGGGACCGTCGAGACCTGCGAGGCCCGCAAAGGCCCACTCATCCGCCGCATGCGGCGAGGGGATCCTCCGCCGCTTGGTCGCGGCAGGCGCGAAGTACGACGAGGTGACGCGAGTGCCGGCGCCGGCGCCCTCGTCCTCGGACGCAGACGAGAGCACGAGAACCTGTGCCGGACCCGGCTCGCGCCCGTCCGCCTCGCCGGTGCTCAGCCCGGGGCGCTCATCCGAGGTGCGGCGGCGGTCTGACCGTGTACCCCCTCCCGCCGCGTGATCGCGCCGCCGCACGCGGTCGACGGCATACTCGGGCTCCGAGTCGGATATGACTGACTCTGCGTCGCTCAGCATGGCGAGGCGGTGCAAGAGTGGCGGTCGCGCTGGGAGAAGCGAAAGGAGGTGGGGTCAGCTCAACGCGGGTGCGGCAGGGCAAGGGATGCACCTGTGAATCGTGTTGATGCACCGCGAACGAGCGCAGGTAGGCAGCTGCGCGCTGCGAGGCGGAGGAGCGGCGCGAGAAGCGCCAGGTTCGATGAAGATACGGAACGAGCGCGGCGACGGGGCCCGGCGGGGGCGAGCGGTGTAGCTGCCTGCACGTGCAGTGACTCTGGTCCGCCGTAGCGCCCCTCAAGCTCGATCGTGCGCGTTGCGAGCGCAAGCTGGCGACGGCGAGATGTCAAAGGGGACAAAGGCTCTCTCGCTCGTCCCGCGCGCCCTCTGCCTGTGCGAGGGATAGGAAGCGTACCCCGTGATCTATAACACTGTCCTCTATTGGGCTGCTTCGCTCGAGCAGCACTCTGAGGTCTCGGCCGGCCCGCTCCCTCGCGCGCTCCACCTCGGCTTGAGGAGATGCTCGATGCTCTCTATCCTGCCCTTCGTTGCTCGTAAATAGACGCGTAGCTGCCTGCCGCTGTGCAACCCCGCCTTCTGCTGCACAGCCAGAGTCACTAGATCGGCCGCTCCATCCGCGCCCCTCAGATCTCGCTCCTCGCTCAACGTGCCCCTCTCGCTGTCCTCAACGCCGTACTCGCGACATCACAACATGCTTGAGAAGATTAGCAATGCCAACTTCGTGCGTCCCATCCCTGGCTATCTTGCGTAACCATGCCGGCTGACGAGCTGATCTCGCACCCACTTCGAGACAGCCCATGGACGGTTCGTCCTCCTCATTTCCATTGTTCTGCTCTACTTCTAAGGGCTTGACGAGGATCTGGTGCTCTTGCAGCGGACGGCCGTGTCTATCACGTCTCGGTAAAAGCAGGTCCGTCTGGCTCCTCCCCGCCGCTCGCCTGCGTGCCCGCCTTCTTCGCCTTTGCTGCGACGCGCCTCGCGCTCGAGCGGGACCGTCTACTTTGCGCCAAGGGTGCGGCCGCGTTCGGGCGCCCAGACGACGACAAGCCGTTCTCCCTCGCGCGGAGCTCGCGACGCTCCGCTTCGGCGATGATGCGCTGGCAGACCTCGTCCCTGCCGTTCTCCCAGCGAGAGCGCCCGAGCATCCGAGGATTTTACACTGACGTTTTTCTCCGTCTTCGCAGGCCAGGTTGCGAATCGCATCATTACCGTCGGCGACCCGGCTCGCCTTCACCGTTTCAAGCGCTTCCTCGACGCCGAGCCCAAGCCGTTCGAGCACGCCTCGGCGCGCGGGTACACGACCGTCACGGGACGGTACAAGGGCGTACCAGTCACACTGATTGCGATTGGCATGGGTGTGTGCTATTCGCTCGCCCGCTCGAGGTAACAAGCGAGACTGATGGACACAACAGGCGTCGCGATGGTCGACTTTTTCGTCCGTGAGGTTCGCGCCGTCGTCGAGGGCGACCTCGCCATCATCCGGTGCATCTCTCCACCCTTTTCTGCCCACTTCGGCCGCTAACTCGTTCCGCGCCCACAGATTCGGTTCCTGCGGCTCACTCGATCCCTCCCTCCCCGTCGGCTCGATCGGCGTCCCGGAGCAAGCTCTGCAGATCAGCACAAACTACTCGCATTGGCATGCTCAGGGTGGCGAGAAGCAGCCGGCTTATGTCTTCTCCCCACCTGTGTGTCTCGCTCAAGTCTCGGCGCCTCCCCCTCTTGAAGAGCGTAACTGACCTTTGTTCCACACGTAGATCCCTGCAGACGCAGAGCTACAGTCCGCTGTACGCCTTACTCATCGATACTTTGCCTGTCTAATGTCTGGACTGACGCCTGCGTGTGCAGCTGGTCGCGGGCCTGCAAGACTCCGTCGCCTCCCCGACATGCTCCGTCCAGTCCCTCTCCCTGCACGCCTCGGCCGACTGCTTCTGTGGGCAGTATTTCTCGCATCTCACGACAAAGCCGCTGACAAGCTAGCGGGCGCGCGCAGACTCGAGCCAGGGCCGCATCGACCGCAACTTTCAGGATGACAACGAGACGCTTATCGAGGACCTTGTGCGGGAGAACCCGAGATGCGCAAGCCTGGAGGTTCGTCGCGCCTTTCATTCTGAGGTTTAATGCGATCAGTCGGAGGGCTGACCTTTCCATCTCCTCCTTCTCCTCATCCTCCCTTCTTTCCCACACCGGACCTCGCTTCGCTCCTGCACTCGCTGCACCTGCTGAACCTCCCTCCATCGCCCGCATTCTCGCTCGCTTCCTGCACCGCTCGCTAGATGGAAACAGCGCACCTCCTGCACCTCTCCCTCCTCTCCCCCCAGATCCGCGCCGCCGCCTGCCACATGGTCTTTGCCGACCGTTCCGGCGGGGCGTTCATCGACCCGGGGGTCGTCGCCGAGCTCGAGCCGCGCGTCGGCAGGGCGTGTCTCGACGTGCTGGCAGGCTGGGACGTTGAGAGGGAGCACCCGGAGAGGGGGGCGGTGTGGGAGCTGTAGAGCGGGGCTTAGGTGAGATGTAGAGCATTGTGTGCACGAGTAGCGTATCTTGAAGCGAGCAGGCGGGGGAAAACAGCCCATAGTAGATGAGCGTGAAAGCAGGCTCGCTCGCGTAGAGGAGGCTTGTGGGAAACCATGAGGGCCGGCGTGCGCGGCGCCGTGACGGCAGCTAACTGCAAGCTGGAATAGCTTCTTAAAGGCGGAAGTTTAGCAAAGGCGGCCTAATTTGCGAAGGCAGGCAGAGCCTGCTGTTGTCAAACACGGCAAGCGGTCGTCCGTCGGCGCATCCGCCGTCCGGTCCGATCACTCCGGCCGAGCTTGCACCGACGCAACAGAGTGCGTCTGTCTGCGCGCAAACAGCGGGCAGTCCGTCTTCCGAAGACGGACCCCGGTCTCTAGACCTCCTCGCGGCTTCCTTTGTTCGCTCGCTCCGCCGGCGCGATGCCCCGATGGAGCGTGCATAAAAACGGAATCGCCTCGCTCAAGGGCGACGACCGCGAAGCCGGAGACGGGCTGGAGGGAAAAAGTCGGCGCGCGCGATGCCATCGAAGCTGGCCCTCGCGCCGCATTCGTCGGTGACGAGGTGAGCAGCCGGGTCGAGGGAACGAAGACGACGAGCAGGAACCGCGGAAGCAGAGTGCATGAAGCGTATTTACCGCGTTGGTGATCGCGCGCGTGCAGCGGAAGCACGACGGGAGCGAGCCGTGAGCAGAAGAACAAGTCAATCTGGAGCCGCAGTTTTCGGGCGGGGACGACGCCGAGGTGATCTGGAGAGAAGCGGGCAAGGACACAGCGTGCGCGACGGGAGCAAGGGACTGCTGCGGGCCGAAGGGCGATCTTCTGCGCCTGCTCCATGTAAGGGTGTGTGCGCACGACGACAGGAGAGCTTGCGAGGAAGAGAGGGGAGACGACATCGTACGGTAGCTTGTCCGATGGGAAGAGCTGCTCGGCGACCGCGGCTGAGATCGTGCGCGAGGGAAGAACGCCAGGCGAGACAAGTGCGAGAGCTCCCATTAATGAGCAGAGCGAAAGAGGAGGCGTGAGGAGAGGGGTTTCTCCTCCGTCACCGCGCGCTCCTGCTGGATCTTGCGCACGACGAGCACGGCCAGGCTGCACCTGCGAGGGTGTGCGCGCAGCAACCGCACCTCCCGACGCCGCCGCCGCTTCTCTCGCCTCGTCCTCGCCTCCCTCCGTCATCATCCCAACGCGCCCTCCTCGGCCCCCCTTTCCCGCTCTTCGCCCCTCACTCGAGCACTGAGCAGAACTAGACATGGGCGACAAGCCTGCGCCCGCGCCAGGCCACCGTCCGCGCCTGTCGCCAAAGAGCCCGAACGTCGGGGAGTCGCGCGCCGACTACTTTGTCCCGCCCGCCGCAGCCACTGAGCGCCCGTCGCCCGCCTGGAGCCCATTCATCCCCTCCGACGCAGGCCATGCGCACACAGACGAGAACCGCCTGAGCCGGGGAACGGTGGCGGGTGTCGGCCGGGCTTCCGTTCCCTCCCCATCCGTCCATGACGCCGGCGGCGAGGGCAGTGGGACCGGCGGGGCGGGCGCAGTGGCAGGCGGCGCCGGCGGGGCGAGCGTAGGAGCATTTGCGCAGGGCTGGGGAGCATCGACGGCGCCGTCGTTTACGCTCTCGCCTTCGTCGACCGCCTTCAACGCCAAGTTCAATCATCTCCTCCGCGGGCCCTCGATCAGCGGCGCCCCCGGTACGCCTCTGCACGCGCCCACAGCGTCGCCCTTCTTCCCTCCCCCTGCCTCGACACCCGCACCCGCATCCGCATCCGCAGCAAACCCCTTCGACCTCTCTGCATCGACCGCACCCGCACCCGCATTGTCCTTCCCCTCTTCGCACCCTGTTCCTCCCACTCCCGGCCCCAGCACGACCGCCGGCATCTCGTTCAATCCCTCCTCGTCCTTCTCCTTTCCAACGTCGCTGCCCGCGGGCCGTAAGCTCGCAGGCCGCCCTGGCTCGCTCGCGTCGCGCTCATCTACCGCATCCGTGCCAGCAGTCAACTCGGCGCGTTACACACTGTACAACCCGCAGACGCTGTTCTCCGTCATCCTCGCGTCGCCGCCGCCTGAGCAGCCGCCGGATCCGCCTCCCCTCCTGCTCCTCGACATCCGCACTCACACCGCCTACTCCGCTGAGCGCCTCGCCGGGTCAATCAACATCTGCGTCCCGTCAACGCTCCTCCGCCGTCCCGCGTTCGGCATCGACCGTGTCAGCGACAGCCTTCCGCCCGATGACCAAGCCATTTTCGACAAGTGGGCTTCGAGCGCCGCGATCGTCGTCATTGACGCCGAGTCGACCTCACTCGTCGAAGGCGCAGGTGTTGCCTCCCTCCTCGCCAAGTTTGACAAGGCCGGCTTCAAGGGCAAGCTCGGGTGGGTCAAGGGCGGGTGGTACGCCCTGCGGACGCAGCTGCGCGCGCTTCCCCCGAACGACCAGCGCACCCTCCTCGAGAGCGGCGCTTCGGAGCATGCGGCCTCTGCACCCGCGACGGGCACGTCGACGCCGTTCGAAGCGCCGCAGGGCCCGAAGACGGCCGGTCTCGACGGGCCGGGCTCGTCCTCGCCCGCTGCGGGCGGCGCCGCAGGCTCGAAGAAGCACGCGCGGCCGGTCCTGCAGGTGCGGGATTTGCCGATCGCGGCGTTCCAGCTCGCGTCGACGTCGGCGTACATGCACGAGGCGGCTCGGAGCGGGACAACGAGCGGGCCTGGTGGCGGGCATGCCGGGAGCGGGTTGCCCACCTCGCGAAGGGGCGTCGACGTTACGCTCACGAGTCCGTCGACGAGCGGCGGGAGCCTGTCGTCCCTCGCGAGCCAGCGGCCGGGCATGGGCAAGCGCCGCAAGAGCGGCAATGAGCCGGGTAGATCCTTTTCCTCCTCCGCGGCGCCGACGAGGCCAACGCTCGACATGCCCGTGACGTTTGGAATCGCCAAGGCTAACGCGGACAACCACCCGCCCCTGACAGGTCGTGACCAGTTGCGCACGAGCGCCAACCCCTTCTTCGACAACATCCGACAGAACAGCGAGGTGCGGAGCGCCGTTATGTTCGTCTCGATGCAGCGATTGACCCGTTCATACACGCGCAGGCCCTCTCGCTCGAGCGCTCGCTCGCGCACCTCTCGCCCATCGAGCTCCCGACCATCCCGCCCGCGCTCATTCCCTCCCTCCCGCCGTACCTCCAGTCGCTCCTCTTCCTGTCGCCCATGTCGCGCGCAGACCGCCTCGCGCGCCAGTTCTACGAGCTCGAGGTCGCCGAACGCGAGCGCCTTGAGGGCACCTTCCGCTACCATGCGCAGCAGACCGCCCTTGCCGCCGCGGGGGAGGCGATCACCGAGCGCGAGGGCGGCACGAAGGTCGCGGCAGACAGGGACAAGGATGACGACGCGAAGAAATGGGAGAAGTTTGGCATCTCGGCGGGCGTCGAGCTCGGCAACCTCAACAGGTTCAAGAACATCTTCCCCGTGTGTTTTGCTCTATCGGCGGTTCTCGTACTTCTGCTGACAACCCTCTCGCCTACAGTACGAGCATGCGCGCGTTCACCTCACTCAGCACTCGCCCTCGTCGACGGACTACGTCAACGCGTCACACCTCTTCCTGCGCAACTCGTCCAAGCGGTTCATCGCGTCGCAGGGTCCGCTTCCGGCAACGTTCCGCGACTTTTGGCAGATGTGCGACCAAGAGTCGGTTGGCGTCATCATCATGCTCACGAACTTGCTGGAGGGCGGCCGCGAGAAGTGCGGCCGCTACTGGGTCTCGCAGCGCGACGGCGAGTGGGACGTCAGTGTTGAGGGTGACCTCGCGCACGAGGAGGAGGAACGCATCCGCCAGAAGGCAGAGGCGGCGAGCACAGCGAGCGCTGGCGCGTCCGGCGGCGGTGGGTTCTTCAATGCGTTCGATGCAAAGGTCGAGACGGAGGACGAGCCCGTCGTCAAGGACTCGACCATTCGCCGCACCATCACGGTCCAGCGCCGCCCGCGCGGTAATCGCTCCTCCTCCTCCTCCGCGGCTGCCTCTGCGCCGCGCAAGATCCGCCACATCCAGTACCGCGCGTGGCCCGATTTCGACATCCCCGCCAAGCCGTCGGACGTCGTCTCGCTCGTCGACGAGGTCGACACCGCGCAGCGCGACTACATGCGCGAGATCGGGTGGGACCCCGCCGAGCATGGCGGGCGCGAGCCGCCCATCCTCGCGCACTGCTCGGCCGGCGTCGGCCGCACGGGCGTCTTCATCATGGTCAGCTCGCTGCTCGACCAGCTCCGGCGGGACCGCGCGGCGCACGACCTCGCCGCCTCCTCCGCTGCGGGCGACAAGATGGAGATCGACGCGCCGGCGGCGGCGGCGGCTGCTTCGCGCCCGCCGCTGCTCGAGCGCATCTCGGACCCGGAGACGTCGCGCCTCAGCGCGGGGCTCTCGCTCTCTTCGCTCTCGGGCCCGCCGCAGTCGCCCTCGACGCCGACGCCAACACCGACGCCGGCGCCGGCGCAGGCGCAGGCGCAGCACCCGGCGCTCCCGTCGCTAGACGTCCCCGCGCTCGAGCAGGCCGACCCGGTGTTTGCGGGCGTCAACGAGCTCCGCGAGCAGCGCATGAGCATGGTCGCCAACTTTAGGCAGTACGTCTGCGTGCTCGAGTGCGTGCTCGAGGGCGCGGTGCGGCTGCTCAAGGAGGAGAAGGAGGGCGGCAAGTGACGAAGGGGGGAGGAGAAGGCGGTGTCTCTGTTCATACATGCCGGCGCGCGACCCGGTGCAGTTTTCTCTCTCTCTCCCTCTTTCTTTTCCTCTCATCATTT
Organism: Rhodotorula sp. PL61-2; assembly: GCA_028828645.1. Classification (NCBI taxonomy): domain Eukaryota; kingdom Fungi; phylum Basidiomycota; class Microbotryomycetes; order Sporidiobolales; family Sporidiobolaceae; genus Rhodotorula; species Rhodotorula sp. PL61-2. Next base: position 740,235 of record JAPZQE010000001.1, read on the forward strand.
CGTTGTTTCGCCCTGTTAGCCTTTGCCTCTTTCACTGTGCATTGCCCCCACTTGCTCGTTCTCATCCTCTCTGTTCTCGGATCCGCCGTACCATTGCAAGGCGTTTCTCGAGTCGCGCGCATCGGGGGAAGAAGGAGATGCGAGAGATGCGGATTGCGACGAATGCAAAAGGAAGTACAGGACAGCGACGCTACCGCTTCCACCACAATGCGGGGTGCTTGTTATCCCTGGCGGCCTTCTCCCCCTTGGTCAGGGCCTTGCGGCGGATCTTGTACGGGTTGGCAAAGCTCGGCCTCTTGGGCATGACGAGGTTGCCGTCCTCGTCGTACTCGGGCCTCGGCTCCCTCCACCCAAAGCTCGTCATCGGGGGCAGGCCGGGCTCCCTCCTGCTCGGCTGACCGTCGTCGTACGGACTCAGCCTCCTGCGGCTGATCAGCGTCGGTCGCTCGCGCTCGGCGTCGGCGCGCTCAAGCTCGTCGAGCGTCATCCGGGACCGCTCCTGCGCGTGCCACCGCTCCTCGTCGCGCTCGCGCCGCGCACGCTCGAGCTCGCCGAGATTCTCCTCGACGATGCGCTCCATCCGCCCCCAGGCCTCGACCTGCTTGGTGCTGAAGAACCTCCTCCGGGCGACTTCGAGCTCGCGCTCGCGGTCGTCGAGGATCCCGGCCGCGAGCTGCTGCCAGTCGAGGAGCGCGCGGACGCGGAGGTCGGCGCGCTCGAGGTCGACGCGCATCGCCCCGCCGACGGCGGCGACGAGCTCGCGGGTGCGGTCGTCGAGGGCGACGCCGACGGCGCGCATCTCCTCGAGCGTCGAGAGGAGCGACTCGACGTCGCCTTCGGCCCAGCGCGTGCGGAGGACCTCGTTGTAGAGCGCGGTGGTGCACCCTGCGATGTACGAGAACGGGTTCGACGCCGCAAGCGCAAAGACGGAGAGCGCGGCGTGCGGCGACTGGTGCGTGTCGCGCAGGACGACAAAGAGGAGGTGCAGGAGGTCGGGGAAGATGCGCGACGAGGGCCCCACCGCAGGCGGCGCAGGCGTGTCCGCATGCGCGGTGTCAATCGAAGGAGGAAGCTCGATCGGGAGGGTTGCTGGGTCGGGGAGGATGCCCGCCTTCGGGCCTTGCGTGAACCCAAAGACGTTGCGCATCCCCCAGTCTAGGACATCCTTGTCGCTCCTGAGCCCGACGAGCTCCTCCCGGAGGCGGTCGAGCTCGAGCGCCTCCTGCTCCGTCAGCTCGCCACGCGCCTTGCGCTCCAAGCGGCCCGAGCCCGGCTCGACCGCGACGCCCATCTTGTGGCCGACCTTGCGCAAGAGCGCCTGCTGCACGCGGCTGACGCCGTCGGCAATGTCGGGCGACTGGGCGGCCGCTGCGCCGGGGGAGAAGATGTCGAAGAGGCCGGGAGCGGCGCTCGCGTCCCCGGGAGAGGCTCGGTCGGCGGAGGAGGGCGGGCGGGACGAGCGCGGGAGGATCTCTCCGAGGAGGTCGGCGAATGCTTGCGCCTCTGCGTTGCTGAGGAGCTGGCGCTGGCGGGGCCTGGACGTAGGCGGGCGGGTGGAAGGGCGCGGCGAGTGGGCGAGAGCGGGGGAATGGTGGTCCTCTGCGGCGAAGGCGTCGTGCGGGAGCGAGTAGGCGGCGACTGGGTCTGCGGGTGCGGCCGCTGCTGCGGGCTGTTCTGCCGCGTCTAGCCTGCTTCGCGGCGAGTCGTGGTCAGCGCGAGCGGTGGGGAGAGCGCATGCGGGTTACGAAAAGCGAGGACTTGCGGCGACTGGCACCAGCAGGGCGACGACGAGAAGACGCGGGCGGTGGCGGGGCGGAGGAGGCGGGTGGTGGCGAGAGCCCTGTGCATCTGTGCGAGTCTCTCGAGCAGTGGCGCGCGGGGGAAGCGGCGGGAAGGCGGCAAACACAGACGAGCGCTCGTCCTCTCACACGATCCTCATCAGTTCCGTTCCGAGTTGGCCCAGCTTTTGCACTGAGCCGAGTGCGCGCACCGGGGGACATGGCGTGGCAGGAGCACATCCGCCAGTCGCTCCTCGCCCGGGACCACCGCGAGCACGCGCACACGCGCTTCATCGCCCACTACCACCGCCTCGCCCTCGTCTCGGTCCAGCTCCGAGACCGCAACGCCGCCCTCCTCGCCGCAGCCCGCGCTCCAGCAGACGCACAAGGCCCACACGCAGCCTCAGAGTGCGACCCGAGTCCCCCGCCTCTCCGTGACACCCGCGCTCACCCCACCCCCTCCCCGCGCAGCACCCTCCGCGCCGCCCTCGTCACCTCGCTCGAGGCCCAGCTCGCGCAGACCCGCGCAGACCTCTCCGAGCAGTACAAGCTCCAGTCGACCAACGCCCAGCGCCTCCTCGCCCTCACCGACAGCCTCCGCGACGCCGAGGAGCGCGGCCGCGACGACCGCGACGAGCTCAGGAGGCTCAGGGGCGAGGTCGACGGCCTTCGAGAGAGGGCGAGGTGGCACAAGGAGATTGTCCAGGAAAAGGAGAAACAGCTCCTCGTGCGCCCTTCCCCCTCCTGGGCGCACCTCGACCCGCTCACCAACTCAAACGTATGCGCTGCGCGTCGGCGGCGCCGCAGATCCTCCAAGACGAGCACACCTCTCTCGAGCTCGAGCTGTCGCAGCTCGAGCTGCAGAACGACCACCTCAAGACGGACAATGCGGCGCTCCTGCAGCGCTGGCTCGAGAGCAAGGCCGCCGAGGCCGAGCGCATGAACGAGGCCAACGCGTTCCTCGAGGAGGCGAAGCGCCTCCGCGCCGAGGCGGCCGTCGCGACCACGGGTCAGAGCGCGCACGGGAAGGAGAGCGCGCTGGAGGAGGCGCTCGGCGAGTGAGTGCGCGCCCGAGGTGTAGTGCTCTTCCCCTCCTTCTCCCGGTCGTCCTGTCGTCGTGCAGTCGTTCCCGCCACAGTCTTGTTGTACCACTCTTGCAATGCATCGCGCCCCGCGCGCCCCTCGTGATTCAATAAAAACTGCCGATCCGACGAATGCAAGCGTGCGCATCCGACTCAGAAGGTTCCCCTCCCGCCTGCATCCGCACCTTACCCCTGCCTGCTCGCGCTCCTGCTCATCGCACCCTCGTTGGCGCTCAGCGTCGTCGCGCTCGTCGCCGCGCTCCCCTCCCTGCGCTCCTTCCTCCTCCTCTCCTTCTCCCTCCTGCGCTCGTCCCTCTCGCGCTCCCGCTCGACGAACCTCTCGACCCTGGCGCGGTCGATCCGGGTGAGGTAGTAGCTCCCGCCCTCCATCTTCCAGCTGACGCTCCCCGGGCGGTACCGGAGCGCGGGGCTCTGGTTCAGGATCGCCGACGGCGAGTTGGCGTTGTGCGACGTGAGCCGGAACTGCGGCGGGAGGAACGGCTTGAGGCTGACGATCCGCGCGTGCGGCGGGAGCTCGAGGAACAGCCACGACAGCGACTGGTTCAGTGGGGCGGTGAACCTGCGCGCCCGCCGCGCCGTGCCATTGGGGGTCAGTCAGTCAGCTCGGGGGACCCTCCCCGTTGGTCCCCGCTTCCGAGGGGAACGGGGCGGAGACCTGCAGGACGAGACGGAAGACGCACACCTCGTTATTGACGAGCACGACGTCCGCGCGCCGGAGCACCTCTCCGACCTCGGCGCACGTCGTAAAATCGGCCTCGACGACGCGCATCGGCCCGCCGGCGAGGCCCCACATGCGGAAGCGCTTCTCGGCCTCGGCGACCTGCAGGCGCGCGAGGCGCGACGCGTGCGCCATGTTCTCAAAGCCGTACGAGGATGCGCCGGCGCTGCGAGAGGCGCGGAAGGGTCGGTCAGCGCGGTAGGCGGGGAAGGGTGGGAGGGGAGGAGGAGACGCACGCGAGCGCGGCTTGCACAACGCAGTTGCCCACGCCCGAGCCGAGGTCCACAAACACGCTGTTGGGCCCGAGATGCGTCTTGTCAAAGCTGCGCGTGCGCACGTCGCGCATCAGTCCCGCCCCGCCCCCTCCACCGAGAAGAGGGGAAGAAGCGCAGCGCACATCTCGTTCATAAACTTGGGCAGCAGCTCGCCATACACGTTATCCGAGAACGCCTCGTACACCTTGAGCCGGTCAATCTCGGGCCCGACCGCGCGGTCGTAGCACTGGAGGAACACCTTTGTCCAGACCTTCTCCCTCAGTCCGCGCATCGCAGCAATGTTGCGCGCGATCGTCCCGTCGGCCTTGAGCGACCGGATCGCGGCGTTGTAGCGCGCGAGCGAGGCAAGGAACGCCGGGCCGTCGCGCTTGGCGCGCGCTTTCTCCAGCTCGCGGATCAGCGGCGGCTCCCCGGACGAGAGCCCGGATGGAAGCGCGGCGTCGGCCGCGAGCGCGGGCGCAGACGAGGTCGAGGTGGAGGCCGAGGTCGCGGGTGCGCTCGAGAGGGTGGGCGTCGCCGGCGTCCCCGCGCGCGAGTTGCTTGACGAAGACGACGAGCGGTTGTACAGAAACGCAGAGAAGGACGTCGCGCCGCTCTGGTGGCCAAAGTGCGTAAAGGCTTCCTCTTTGGTGAGAAAGTGGTCGAGGACGGTGAGGATCACCTGTGTGCGCGCGCGGGAAGCTGACGTGAGTTGGGAAGGTCACGGAGGCGGCAGAGGGCGGCACCTTGAGGACGTCCTCGATCGGGTTGTACTCGTCGTCCGTCCTGGGCGCGAGGAGCGCGAACCTGTGTGCGCATGCGTGAGCGCTCGAAAAGGCGGGTGGAGGCAAGGCAGCGGACGCACCGCTCCGTAACTCCTGTCCCCGGATACTCGAGCTCCACAGTGGGGATGTCGTTCCCTGCCCACTCGTTTGTTGAGCGCTCGGGGTTTTGCGGGTCAAGGAAGTCTGCGTGCACTCTGTGTGAGCGGGCGTTCCACGCCAAGGAGAAGAGGCGAGGGCAGCAACGCACGCTCCTTGTACGCCTCGCGATTTTCCAGCACGAGGCTCTCGCCGCTCTTGCCGTCCGTTGGTCCCTCCCCCGTCGCCGCGACGTCCCTCGCGCACACGGGCGCGCCCTCCTCCTTTGCCAGCGTCTTGGCAAAGTAGTCCTCGTCGACGCTGCTCAGCTCGCTTTCCTCGTCCTCGTCGCCCTCGCTCGGCGTGAGCGGATCCAGGTCCGAGCTTGACGGTGCGGGCTTCCTGCGCGCGTGGCGGGGCGCAGCCTCGTCGTCCGAGAGCGTGGCTGTCGATGCCCGGCTCTTGCCCTTCCTGCTCCCCGCGCTCGAGCTCCTCCCCGCCACCGATCTCTCGTTGACAGCGCGCTTGGCGGCCGGCGCGCCCGCGTGCGGTGGTGCGTCTGCGCGACGCTTGTATGCGTTGAACGTGCGGGGGACAGCCTTCTGCGCTGCAGCTGGGGCAGAGACGACGCGCTGGACGGTGCGGACAACGGTGGTGGTCTTCACTGCGACGGTGGTGCGCTTGACGGTGGGGGCAGGCGCGGTCTTGCCTGTCGGGTGGAGCGCGCGTGCGGCGGTGGAGGGCGGCGAGGAGGAGGGGACGGACGAGAGCGGCGACGAGGGCGCAGTTGCGGCGCGCGGGACCGCGAGGGTGCTACTCTTGTTCGCTGGAGGCTTTGCGGCTACGGGCGACGCTCCCTGAGGCTTGGGCGGGGGGCGGCGATTGGCGAACATGGGCGCGAGAAGAGCGAGAGGCGAGCGAGAGGATTAGAGAGAGGGAGGAGGGCGCGTCGCTGCGGGTGTACTCTTAGCTGCGCGTCAGCTTGAGCTCCCTTTCGTGTGAATCCGGCGAGTCGGCGCGGTACGAGGGACGCGAACGGACGCGGCTGTACCGGGGGTTCAGCGCTCAGCTCTGCCCATCGCACGGCCGACGACTGCGCAACCGATGGCCCGTGAGTGCTCGCCGTGGTCCCAGCCAAACTCACACCCACACTGACACCTCACCCTCACCCGCAGGCGGCAACCAGAGGGAGAAGGCGCGCCCTCCCCTTCCGTCTCCCTCGCCGAGCTCGCTGACCCTTGCTCGCTCCCCTTGTGCTGCACGTGCAGTCTCGCGAGAAGGTGTGTGCTCCATAACAACCTGCCCACGCTCTCGATCGCTGACCATCCCATCGCAATCCCGCGCCCTTCCTCCCCTCGTCAGGCCGCGAAAGCCAAGGCCGACGCCGCAAAGGGCCAGCGCAAGGACGACGGCAAGAGCTTCCGCCAGCGCCAGGAGGACGACGCACAAAAGATGCGCGAGAAGCAGGTCCGTGTTCCCCTCGCCCCTCCCCCTCCTCCTCCTACTAGCTCACCTCGAGAGAGACGCGCGCACGCAGGCTGCTGCTGCGGCAAAGAAGGCTGCCGAGGGCGCAAAGTGAATGCCTGGTTACCTTCGATCCCAGGACGAGGACTATACACGCATTCGCACCGCACCGCACATCCGCCCCTCCTTGATCCTGTCTCCTCCAAACCCCCGCCCCATCCGTCGTTCCCCTTGTCGTTATCACCAGCAATACAGTCATTCGCGCCTCCTTAAACGCTCCATGCCTGCCCTTCTCGTCTCACCGGAGGAGAGCCCACTCGCGCGGGAGACAACAACAGGCTCGTCGTTCCACCTCCTCCCGCGCACTCACCACCCCCTGTTCCCCCACCCATGCTCCTTGAACCACTCGGTGCCCTTCTCATCATACTCGGCCCTCGTGACAAACGCGCGCCGTGCCTCCCCGCTCGAGGACCACCGCGCGAGCCCGCGCCACGCGTCGAGCGTGTCGGCCGGCTGGACAATGTTGAGCGGCGCGCCGACGGGGAGCGACGGGCGCAGAGAGGAAGAGAGGCGCGACGAGAAGTGCGGGAGGAGCGTGTTGCCGCCCGTGAGGAAGATGTTCTGTTCGCGCGGGGCGGAAGCGCGGGTGTCAGTGTCGGCACTGTAGGCACGACGACAACGACAGTACAGAGGGACGAAACACGAGAACGCACACTCGTGAGGCGATCGCGTTCGCTCTGGTTGAACCCCCTCAGGACGTGCTCGACAACCTCTGCCAGCCCCGCCTGGTCCAGCCCGCCCATGTGCGGCTGCCACAGCACCTCTGGGACTCTCAGGCGCTCAATGTTGACATGCAGCTGCGACTGGTGCTCGGGGCTCTCGGGGTCGAACGCATCGAGCGGGTCGTCGGGCGCGACGCCGCGCACGAATGCGTTCAGGAGCTGGTGCTTGCGCGCGGCGAGCCGCGACGCCGTGTGCTCCTCCGTGAAGGAGGGGTCGTGCTCGAGCAGGCGCGCCTCGATCGAGTGCAGCGCGTCCTGCTCGTCCTCCTCGTCCTCGGAATCGTCGCCCGTGCCCTGCGTAGTGCGCTGTCAGCGGTGACCCCCGGTGCACAGATCGAGGGAGACGCACGATCTCGCGGTAGACAGCCCAGTCGGCGTCATTCGCGCCGAACCCGTCGTCTGTCCCCCCTTCAGCGTCAGCCTCGAGCCTCGAGCGAGCAGAGGGAAAGGGAAGGTGGCAGCCCCGCACCCTCTGCGCCCCTCTTCCTCTTCTTTCCCGTCTTTTCGTCCGCCGCAAGGCCCGCGATGCTCTTCATGCGGTTCTGCGCCGCGAGCGACTTGCGGTCCGAGAGCTGCTCCTTGCGCTTCTTGCGCTCTTTGATCTTGTCGAGGATGTCCTGCGTGCGTTAGGTCAGGAAGTGCCCCTCCTCGTGGTCAGCGACCACCTTCTTTCGCGCTCCGGAGCGAACGAGGCGGGGCAAGGAGAAAAAGAGAAGAGTGAGAGAGTGAGAGAGACACTTACGCGGTGCTCCCCCCTGACCTTCCTCAACCACTTGTCAAAGTCTCCCGTCCGGAGCTCCTCGTCCGCGCGGCGCTCCTCGTCCGCGCGGCGGCGCTCCTCGTCCTTCTCGGCCTTGAGGCGGATCCGCGCGTCGTAGCCCGCCTTCATCAGTTTCTGCCGCCGCTTCTCCTTGAGGTCCGCTTCGTTCAGCTGGTGGTCGGGGACGTCGATCAGAGGGAACGAGGGGGGCTCCTGCATGTCACATGGACAGACACGCATACACCGCGTTGGTCAGCACCGCGCGCGGGCCGGGCGGGGCGGGAGGAGAGCGAGCGGGACGGGGAACGCACCTTGTTCTCCTCCTCGATCCCCAGCTCGCGGTTCCGCGCGCGCGTCAAGCTCTTGTTGAGCTTCTTGAGGTAGTCGTCCAGGTCGGCCGAGCTCGAGAAGCCCGCCTCGGTCAGGCGGCGCTCGTAGTCCGGCTTGGGTGTCGTACCCTTCGCTTCTTGCAGCGCGGTGAACGCGACGAGCTCTTCTTGCTGACGCTCGAGCTGCGGACATATGGAGGCAGCAGAGTGAGTGATGCTCGCGAGCAAGCGGACAGGAAAAGGTGACGAGGCGCGAAGGAGGGGAAGCGACAGGCGCACCTTTTCCTGCCTCTGCCTCGCGGCCGTCTCCTTGAGCCTCCTCGTCGCCTCTGCGCGCTTCTCCTCCCTCGCGCGTACCTCCTCCTCGGTCTGTTCGACCGCCGTCGCCGCGACGAACGGGAACTGGATCACGCGGTCGTGCGCGACGATCGCGTGCGGCGTGCTGAGCGACTTGAGGGCTGACGAGTACGAGGGGCTCGCGTGGTAGCAGTGCTGGCGGTAGATAAGCTGCGCGTGTTTGAGCGGGCGTCAACGGCCCGCGTGACTGGGAGGAGAAGCGAGCTGAGCAGGAGGGAGGGAGGACGGGCAGGCGCACCCCAGACTGGTACGACGTCAGCCGCCCCGGGAAGGTCGGGTACTTGAGCTGCATGAGCTTGAGGAGGTACTCTGCGGCCTGGGAACCACCCCAGGCGAGCCTGTGCAATGCGGAAAGTTCGCGGTGGACGATCAGTTCCCGCCCTCGTCGGGAAAAGGAAGAACGGAACCCCGTATGGCTCCGAGACGCACTTTTTCGCGCTCGTGAGGATCGCCTTTCCGCCCAGAACTGGGATTACATGCGTGTTGGCCGTCGCGGACGAGATGACGAGCCCGTCTGCGCGCGCCGGGTCGGGCGCGTTGGCGTACAGCGAGTAGAGCGAGTCGATCCCGTAGCTTACTGCGGGAGCCGAGTACGACTCGAACAGCAGCTCGGTCATCACTGTGCGCAGTTTGTAAATGTTAGCGAAGGACTGGAGGAGGTGGGGGGGGACGCACGCGAGCGCGAGTAGGATGGGTTGCACAGCGTCTCGGTCATGGCGATTGGGTTCTGAAGCGTGTCGGTGTCGACGCCGAGCTTGACGAGCGTGTAGTCGAGGATGTTCTCCTGCGGGGGGTACGACACGGAAGAGAGCGTCAGAAGGCGAGACGCACCACCTCGATCGAGCGACGAGGCGCACCATCACGTCAAAGTTGGCGACGACGTCCCCCTCGAACGGGACGCGAGTGTTGGCCCTGCTCGTCGCGTCGACGTAGACCTCTCCCCCCACGAGCATGACCTGGCGGTTGAACTTGCGGTCTTTGTACTTCGCGGCGATGTTGTCGACGACGATGCGCGGGTCGCGCTCGGTGCTCCACCCGGCGCGGAGGGTCGTCGCGCCGTTGTCGACGCAGAGGACGGCGTCGGATCCGGCGAACGCGGCATAGTCGTGCGAGGTTGCCGGGCCGGGGACGACGGGGGCCAGCTCTGGGATCGGGTAGACGGGGCGCAGCGGGCGGGCGCGCTGCTGCTGCCCTGGCTGGGAGGGTGCGCGCTGCATCGTAGCACTCGACGGAGGGCTGTCTCGGCGGGAGCAGGTCACGAGTTGCCCCGGAGGAGAGCGAACGCTCCGAGGCTGTCGCTCGTCCACTCGCGGTTGCCTTGCTTACAACGCGCTGCTATTTAACGCTCATATCCCCTCGCAATCTAGAATGGCCACTCCGCGCCCGTTGCACTCGCTCATCCACTCGAGCGGCACCCCGGCGTCGCGGTCGTCGTCCAGTCTCATCACTCCCCACCTCGCCGCGCTCGCCGACCCGCACGCCTACACCGCCGATGCCCGCCTCGTCGAGCTCCTCGCAGACGAGATGGTCCGCGCGCTGAGAGACTCGGAGCATGCCGCGAGGCAGAGACGCGCGAGGGATCAGCGCGCGGTCGAGGACGAGTTGCAGGCGCTCGGGCTGGCAGAGGCGGACGTCGGCGCGCGGAGAGAGGCGCAGGGGAACGACGGTGCAAAGAGCGCTGGCGGTGTCGAGGGGGAGGAGAGCGCCGACCAGGCGGTGTGCAGCAGACTCGACGACATGGGTTTCAGGGTCGGGTGGGCGACAGCAGAGCGGTGCGTCCCGTTTGTCCTCCCTATGGCCTCTCACTGACACCCTCACGTCTACAGGCTCGCGCGCGACCGCCCGCGCTTTCCCTCCCTACCCACCTCCGCACCCCCTCCCGCCGGCTCCTCCTCTCCGTCCCTCTCGCACGCGCAGCCCACGTCCCCCGAACCGCTCGAGCTGGTCAAGTTCATCTGCAAGGACGTGTGGATCGCGCTGTACGACAAACAGGTCGACAATCTCCGCACGAACCACCGCGGCGTGTATGTCCTGCTCGACCAGAGCTTGCGGAGCTTGCGCGCGCTGAGCACGCCCGAGGGGAAGGAGGAGGAGAGGGAAAGCGAGCGATGGGTGCGACAGGTGTGTTGCGCGACTCCTCTCCCTGTCCGCCTCGAAGACCGCCCGTCGCGAGGGTACTGACCGCGCGAGGCAAGCACCGCCGTGCAGGTCCTCGCGTTTCCCAGCGGCATCATCCGTGGCGCGCTCGCCAACCTCGGCGTACAAGCCACCGTGACAGGCGAGTCAGCAGGACTACCGCAGGGTGCGTCTCTCTCCTCTCCAGCTCGTCCTCTTTGGGCGCGGCTGACCATACGCACGCGCTCGATGGGGTACAGCGACGTTCCAGATCAAGACGAGCCGGCAAGGGGCAATCTAGACGGTCTTGCTCACTTGTCTGCGCCTGCTGGGCGAGAGAGAGAGAGAGGGAGAGCACGAAGCTGAACCTGCGATGTCACATTCCGCGAGCGCTAGTCACGCCCGTGTGGTGCGCGCATGATAGTGTCGGGGACTACGGTGTGGCAACATCTAGCACGCGATGGATCAAAACGGAAAAGGGCGGAAATGCGGGGGGTATAGCCTTGTGCAAATGCGGCGGAACGAAGAAGAGGAGGGACGCAAGACTCCGGAGAAGGACACAGGTGGGCGCCCTCACTTCGACGACATCTTGTACCCGCTCACGTCGAGGATTTGCTTGCCGCACATTGCGCACAAGCCTGTGCGGTTGCGAGAGCGGGTGGACCGAGGGTTCGTCCGAGGGCGAGAGCGGGAGGAGGAGGGCAAGGAAGATGCGAGGTCAGCGGTACGTTACCAGGGTTTGCTGGGAGGGGAAAAGGAGGGAGGCGCACCCTTCTTGTAAGCACAGCCTGTGAGAAGGGCGCACGACCGCGAAGTAACGGCACGCCGCAAGAGGACCAGGAAGAGGAGAAGCCTGCGGTCAGCCCCGCAACTCGAGGAGCCCGCCCGACGCACCTTGACAGTATTTTGCGCCCGGCCTCGCCGTCACGCTCCTGCACGTCTCGCACCTGCTCACCGCGCCGCCCGCGCCTCCCGCCAGGTCCGCCGAGACGGCGGCGGCCTTGCCCTTGCCCTTCTTGTCTGTGGCAGGCGCGTACGGCGAGTAGCGCGCTTTGCTTGACAGAAGCTTGTTCTCGCCGACTTTGCGGCCGCTCGATCCGGGTGCCTTCCAGACGTCGGTGGCGGCCATGGTGGATGCGCCCGACTTGGCGAGCTTCTTCTCGCATTTTGCGCAGACCTGCGAGGGGTGCGGTCAGGCGGGGTCGGGGGTGCGAGCCATGTCAGCTATGGCCTCAAGCTCCACGAGGCGTGGGTGAATGAGCGAGGCTGGAGGGGGATGAGCGAGCGGGAGGAGGGGCGACGCACCATGGCGGACGGGCGGTTCAGGGGTGTGTGAATGAGGTTGGAGGGTGCAGCGCGTGTAAGGAGAAGTCCAACGAGCCACGCAGAGACGAGCGGTGGTCGAGTCGGGAGCAGAGCGCGCGTTCCCCACCGCGGGTCGCTCCCCTCTTCATCTCCCGCTCGCCCTCGCCTCCCCGCTTCCCCCTGGAAGAGACTGGCGCAGCCATGGGAGCCTCGCGAGAGCTCCTCGCTCTGCCCCCTCCGGTCCTCGACCGCATCCTCGCAGCCGCCGTCGCACGAGACCCGCATCTCCCCACTACTCTCCTCGCCCTCTCCCGACAGGTCCACACCGCCACCCGCCGCGTCCTAGCCAGCCATCTCGCCCTCCCTGACGACGACGCCGTCCTCCTCGACGCGCAGAGCCCGCCCGGACTTGCACCGCCCACAGTCAACGGGGGTCAAAGCGCCTCCGCATCCGAGGACTCGCCCTTGTCGCTTCTCAAGCAGGTCCTCCGCCGCGACGACTGGGCGAAAGACGTCCGTACGCTCACGGTCGTACGCCCAGATGTCCCGGTCCGCGACTCGGACGGCGACGCGCTCCACGAGCCCGCCTTTCACCGCGACGACGATCAGGAGGAGGGCGGGGCGGATGTCCCGCCCGTCCCGCCGCTGGATGATGCCGCCTTCTTCCTCCTTCTCACACGCCTGAGTAGCCTCACCTCGTTCGTCTGGCGCTCGTACCGCCTCCCGCCCGAGGCGCTCTGCCTCGCCCTCGGCCAGGCGTGCAAGAACCTCGCCAGCTTCGAGCTCGACCTGCTTCTCTCGCCCTTCGCGCCCGCCGCCGAGCCCGTCCCCGGCAGCCCACAGCTCAGCAGCAGCCCCACTGCCGCGGCGACACTGCTGGGCAACGGCCACGGCGCGAGCGCACCGCGGTGGGACGCGCCGCACCTCTCGGCGCTCGCGGCGTCGCTCGCTCGCATCTCGCTCTCGCACCTCTCGGCAGCAGGCGTACGCTCGCTCGCTGGCGCCCTGCCGTCCTTTCCCGGGCTCGAGGCGCTCGACCTCGCGCGAACGCTTTTTGTCGACGATGCGCTGCTCGCCGAGGTTGGCGCGGGTGCAAAGGCCCTCCGGCGGCTCAGCGTTAGGGAGATGGGCGGGACAAAGCTTAGCGAGGTGGGCCTGCAGGCGCTGTTCGACGGGTGCGAGGCGCTCGAGACGCTCGAGCTCGAGTGCGTCGAGGGTGAGTCGCGCGCCGTTTGAGAAGGTCCGCCGCGGTCGACCTCGGAGGCGCTCTCTCGACGGTCCCGCACGAGTTACTGATCCGCTCTCGCACACTCGCTGCGCAGGCCGATTCTCGCGTGCATGCTGGGCGAAGCTCGCGCCCCTCCCGTCGTCGCTGCGCACCCTCCGCCTCGTCTACTCGGAGCAGCCGCCACACAAGTCTTGGGTTGTGGACCACCTCTCGTCGCTCCCCTCGGTTCTCGGCGCCGACTCGTCGTCCCTCCAGACGCTGAGCATTACGCGCCGGCCGCACCCGCACGCGCTCCTGCCCGGCTCGCACCACACAGCGCGCTACCCCATCGAGGGCGTCGTCGAGCCGCGCCCGCTCGGTGCCAAGGCCATTGACGCGCTCACCGAATGCGAAGACGGAGGCAGGGAGTGGCGCGTCCTCGAGCTCGACCTGTTCAGCGTCGATACGCACGCGTTGAGGCGCATTCTGGAGGGCGCGCCGACGCTGCAGCGCCTGCAGATCCTCTTCGACGGTCCGTTCCGGAATTTGGTGCGTTGTCGTCGCTTCCTCTGTGCTGATCGCGAGGCTGACGAGGAAAGGCGGACAGCTCACCCTCGCACCGGCGTTCGCGGCGTGCCCGGCCCTCCGGCACGTTCTCGTCTCGGTGCCGCCCGTGCACACGCCGGAGCTCGCACCGATCACGCCGGGTGAGTACCTCGCCGCTGTGTCGCCTAGCCCCACAGTCCCGCTTTCCGGCTCGCCGCCGTCGCCGTCGTCGCCACGTGCAGGCGGGAAAGACAAGGAGGACAAGCACCACCCGCTCAAGGCGCTCGACGCGGTCCTCCCGCCGACGAGGGACTGGCGCCGCTTCCTCAAGAAGGCGCACAGCCTCGAGCGCATCGCCTGGATCGGCCGCGGCGGCCTCGGGACGTGGACGTTTTCCGGCCGCGCAGGCAGTAGTCTCACGCGCGTCGAGTTCGAGCCGACGCGCCCGCCGCTCGTGCAGCCGGAGGACCGCGCCCCGGCGAGCCCTCGCGGCGTCGCCGCAGGAGGAGGCGGGAGGAGGAGGAGCTCGACCGTCTCCCTCGCCGAGACGTGTCTCTCGCACCTCTCCCTCACACCCTCGGCGCCGCCCTCGCCCGCGTCGCCGCTCTCGTCGCTCGCGACGCCTCCACCCGCCGAGGCGATCCCAATCCCGATGAGCTTCACCGCGGCGGGAAGGAGCGTCTCCCCGCGCAAGGACGACGGCGTCCCGCTCGCTGCTTCTCCTCCGACGAGCGCCGCTCCGGGCGGGTTCGGTCCCATCGGGCGGCGCCGCGCCTCGAGCGCCGCAAGCCAAGGCATGGGCGCGGGCGCTGCGGGCTTCCCGCACGCGGGCGGCGCGCTCGGTCTCGCGCTCGCGTCCCCCTCGTCCGCCTCCGCTTCGCCGCCGCCCATCGCCGGCCTGAGGTGGGCGAGTCCGCTCTCCCCGCCCGCGCCCATGCCCCTCGCGTCCGCTGCTGCGCCGGCGCAGTCTGCATGGGGCGACTTCGCACCCGCGCCAGCGCCCGCGCTCGTGCCTGTGCAGGCGCCGCAGAAGCCCACCGAGCCCGTCAGCCCGCGGAGCTTCGCCGCCGCCGTGTGCGGGACGAGTCCAGTCTCGCCTTCGCCTGCGGGCGCGGGCGCGGGTTGGGCGGAGGGCCTCGCGCCGGTCTCCACGCCGGCGAAGAGCAACGGCGGCGGCTCGGCGCGCGAGCGGAGCCGAGCGGGTTCGAGCCCGAAGCGGGAGGGGGAGCGGGAGCGGGAGAAGAAGGACGCGGCTAGCGACAAGGATGGCGGATCGCCGACGCAGGGTCGCAGGAGCAGGGGAGGGCAGGGCCGGCGGAGGGAGGCCCGCGCTTGAGGGGCGAGGACAAAGGTCGCTTGTGGGTGCGCTTGACCGGGTGGGGGTATACCCTCGAGGGAGGGGATCGGGGAGGACACGAGGTAGCTTGTTCTGTGTGTAGCGTTGTTCGCTTGCTGTGCCGAGTCTGGACGCTGAGCACAAGAAAGGAGATCCCGAGCCCGTTCAGCGTGAAATCGGAAGACGTCGTTGGCGGCAGTGCCTCGAGGGCAGCGTGGAGCACGGAGAGGTCCTCGAGAGTATCTCGAGATCCAGTTCAGCGCAAGAATGAAGCGAAAGACTGCCGGCGGCTCGCGAGGGTTGCCCGCTGCGCCGCTCTCAGGCTCCCTCTTCGTCGCGCTGGACATGGCCTTTTCGCGGCGGGCGCTGCACAATCCGCTCGTGCGGCCGCCGACGGGCCCGCGGACGCGCGAACACATTCCAGTGTCGCTGTTGCCGCTCTCGTCGAACCGGAACGCGCACATTGTCCGGCTGTACAACCTCATCCTGCACCTCGTCTCGCTCCCGCCCTCGCCCGAGAACAGCGCGCGGACGGTGCGCGCGTGGCGGGCGCTCGCCCAGTGTCCCGAGGTGCATCTTCAGGTGCTGTGGCAACTCGGCGCGGCGGTGATTGACCGCTCGCGCGACAAGGACCGCGCGAGGGCCGCCGAGGGCGAGGATGAGGACGACGAAGCGCGGTGGAGGGCGGGGCAGCGCGCAGAGTGGCTCAAGGCGAATCAGGAGGGCATGCACGACCGCGTCAAGAAGTTCCACGAGTACATCCTCGCCCTCGTCGCCGCCGGCCGCGCCGAGTTTGCCCTAGACGAGCTCGAGTCGTGCGTCTCTTCCTCCTCCCGCTCACCGCCGCTCACCGCCGCTCAACTCTGCTCACGATGTTTGCGATCTTAGCTACCTCGACAACCAGCCCTACCACGATTCGATCGCCCTGAACACGCTCTACGGCCTCCTCGCCCTCCTTCTCGCCCAGCCGGCCTCCCTCTCCGCCGCATCCGCCTCAGCGTCCTCCTCCGACTCCGACTCTTCATCGGACGAGGACAGCGCGCGCAGGAGGAGGCGCGGCGGGCGTTCGCCCAAGCGCACAAAGCAAAACGGGGACGCCGCCCCCGTGCAGCCTGGTGCGCCCGAACGTTTTCCTTGCATTCACTCACCTCGCTGATCGTCCACGCTTCCGCAGGCGACGAGTATGGCGATCTGCTTCGCGCTATTGCCGTCGAAAACCCTGGCTTGCTCTCGCGTGCAACCGAGCGCCTCCGCCGTGCTGTCCACCTGGAAGAGCGCACGGAGAAGGAGGCCGGGCAATTGGAGGGCCACGGAGAGGCCGCGCGGTGGCTTGCTTTGGTGCGTAGGCCTCTGTCGGCAGGCGGAAGCGCGACTGCTGACCTGGCTCGTTCGCGCAGATCCGCCGGCATACGGAGAAGAACGCACGGGACGATTCTCCGTTCTGACGTGTTCCTATTCTTGCCGCTGCTGTTCAGCTCTGTTGTCGTAACAACGCACTCTTATCTGCTCACTGGCGCCGTACCGCTCCGACCGCTCGCCTCGCCTCGCCCCTTTCCTCACTTCCCCTCTTCCCTACTTCTACCCGGCTCCTTCGAAGCCCTTCCCCAGGACACCCACCACTACGGTGCGCAGCGGCGTCCTATTCGGGCGAGGGGTCAAACAGGAGCCAACAGTGACATCTCATTGGCATTGACTGCGGGCGCGGCTCGTCCGCGTCCTTGTGGCGGTCCCGACGCTTGCAACATGGCGGCCACGGGGCCGCACCGCAAGCATGCCACATGCCCTCCAACGTTTATTCTCTTGCTCTACTCGCGGCCGACCGCCGCGCGATATGCATGCGCGTCTCCTGCTAACCTCCTCTTTCCCTTCCGCTTTCGCTTCTCGCTTCCGTCTTCGCAGCTTCCCCTCTCTCTTCCCTTTCCCGACGAACCCGCCACCCATCCTTATCCCGGGGCCTCCTCATTCCACGAGGCTCCGGCATTCAGAGGAGGCGGAGAAAAAAGGCTCAGCGTCGCTATCTCTGTCAGCCTGCGGGCCATGACCAGCGATGGATAGTAGTTGCAGCCACATTTTACGGTTACTCGTTTGCAAAGGGCTCTCGTAGATGCGTCTCTCCTGCAGAAGGCACGAATTACAAGCGTTTCAAAGCTGTGCAAGCCGTGCCAGTTCTGGATTCTGCCGGAGAAGGCTCGGTCGGAACGAGTAGGATTTTAAGTCGCATTCAGGCAATTCGTCCGGTGAAGCGTGAGTAACAGCTCTGGCAAGCCTGAAGGATAGCAGAAAGCGCCTCTTGCTTCGTGGGACGCGCTTGCGGGCGCGGAAAAATCTTCCAGCGCGAAAAGGACGGACTCAAGAAGGCGGCGTGTGAGTACAGACAACGAGGGAGAGGTACAATCACGAACAAGGGTCGCGGAGAAGCACAGTTCTACCCATCAATGTCCATCGCTGCAGCGGTCGCCTCGCGCTTGAGCTGCTGCGGCGTCGGTCTGCTCATCGTCCCCAGCCGCCTCACCTGCGGCTTGTCCTCCTCGCCCTCCCTGCCCGCCGCCGCCGCATCTCCGCCGCCCTCCTCCTCCTTCTTGACGCGGTCCTTCGCCTCGCGGATGACCTTGCGCGAAGCATCAAAGTACCGGTTCGGGTGGTCGACGCTGTCGCCGCCGCCGAGCCCTTCGCCCTTGGGCACGCCCGCCCCGCCGGGGAGCTTTGCGTGCTGGAGTTCAAAGACGCGCGTGCACGCGACGTGGTAGTGCCCCGCCTTGGTCGCTGCGAGGATCTCCTTCAGGTCGCTGTTCGCCATCGAGCCGCCGAGCGTTGCGTGCAACAGAGAGGTGAGGCCCTGCTCGCTGTGATGCCGGAAGGGGCAGCCGTGCGCCTGACCCGGGCCGGGGACGGGGCCCGTGATGATTGCCGTGCAGCTGCGCGTGCGGGTAAATAAGTTGGTGAGCGAGAGGAAAGGGAGGAAGACGGAAAGCGACGCACGATTTGGGCGTGTAGTTTTTGCGCGAGCCCTCGAGACCGTAGTTGTGCCGGATGTTGTAGCGGTACTCCTTGTTGAATTTGTCGTCCGTTATGGTCGAAAACGACTTGCGCCAGAACGCGATCGCCTCCTCGACGGAGAGGCCGATGCCCTGCGTGCACTCAAGCTGGTCAGGCTTTGCTCGCATCGGGAAGCGAAGAAGTAAACGCACCTTGAGGAAGAGGCTGTACTGCTGCCTGCCCTCATGCTTGAGGTGCTTGCTCGTCTTGAGCGTGTCCTGAATGTTGCGCATACACAGCGGGAAGCTCTGCACCGCCAGTTCGGGTACCATCTCGGCCGTGATCGCCTCGCCGTCCGATGTCGACGTAAACGAGTAGTCCGACGTTATCCCCGCCATGAAGCCCATCGAAAGGTGCGAGAGGATCGGGACGAGGCGAGTATCTTCGTCGAGCCGAGGAAGCGCCTTGGCCGTGAGCTGCGGCGTGAAAGCGTCAATGCCCGTCCTTCAATGACGACGCAAGGAGAGCACACCTCAAGTCCCCGTGTTAGCCGCGATGCGAATTCGGCGGCGACGAGCGAGTATTCTTGCGATGATGGGACGTACGCCTTACCGCCCCTGAGCAGCACCCTCCTCTGCGCAACCAGGTCCGTCACCTTCGTCCAGTCGACCTGCGCAATACTCGTCAGTCTCGCTCGGGTAAAATAGGGAAGAAGGGCGACGCGCTTTGAAGAAAGACTCGGTCGGCATCTTGTCGTTCCTCAGCCCCGATGCGTCCCGCAGGTCCGTGAACAAGTCGTCCTTCTCCTTCTCACTCACCTGCACACGGCGGAGCGTGTCAGTCGCGCAGCAAGATGGGGGAGGGAGATGAGCGACCTACGAGTTCCCACCCGAAGTTGAGGCTGTCAACAAACCGCCTCCGTTCGGACTCGTCGTCTGTCTCCCACCGGATGCGGAATAACTCCTTCTCGGCCTTGAGGAAGCGCTGCCGGAGCTCCTCGCTGCGCGGTACCACAGTATTCAGCGCGCCGCTCGTCCAGAGGAGCAATGAAGCGACGCAACGCACGACCTGCAGAATGCCAGTCGCAGGATGAAGTGCGAGTACTGGTCCTTCTTCCGCTCGGCGTCGACGTCAACCATCTTGCTGGTGTCCGGGTGCAGCGGGAGGTACTGCGCCGCGCGCTTCTGTACCAGCTCCGCAATGTCTTTGAAAGGGCGGTTGCGCGCCTGAGCGGATTCGATGTCGGCGAGGACTGCGCGCACATGAACCTGAAGGTCAGCAAGCGCGAGGGAGAAAGGACTCCTCGAGGAGGATTCGATCGAGGAGAGTAGGGGTCTGAAGGAACGGGACGCACGCCTGAGCCGGTCAATCGCCCATATCTCGAACTGCTCGAGCGTGAGCTCCTCCAGCGGCGGCCGCTCGTACAGGTTCAGGCGGTGCGGGTACTTGCCGGAACGCGTCGAGTGGGTGTGCACCTCGGCGCTGGTGGACGCGGACGTTGACACGCTGGGCGCGCTAGTGAGCCGCGTAGAAAGCGCACCATTGCCGCGCGCGAACATGGTGAGGCTCTGGGAAGAGGGGGGAGCGGAAGCAGGCGAGCGGGGAGATGGAGAACGCGCGCGTGTCAACGCGTCGCGCGTTGACGATGGGGGACTTTTGCAGGTCAGAGCTGGCGGTGCCGGGCTTCCTGCCGCTTATGTGAAACGCAAGAGCATCAGACGCGCTCTCCGGCGCAGGAAAGCAAGCACGGGGACATCGCAAAGTTGACCTTCTCACGCTCAACCCCTGACCTGGATTCCGCTCGCTCGTCCCCCTTCCCTGTACGTACTCTGTGCCCCACTCCGACCGTCCGTCACCCCACCCAACAAAGCAGATCTGCTCGATCCCTCTTCAGTCCCCTGCTCGCATCCCCCCACGCGCCCAGCACCCCATCCAAGCTCCCTCCCGCCGCCTCGCTCTCGATGTTCTGCCCAAACGCGTCGCTGTTGTTGTGCAGCACGAGCGTTGCGCCCTCCGCCTTGCGAGGGAGTGCGAGCGTGAGCCCGGGGGAGGGAAAGAGCGCCTCGCGCGTCGAGAGCGCGACGTGCGGCGGCAGCACGGCGCGTGCGAGCGGCAGGAGGGCGGCGAGTGCGGGTGCGTGCGCGCCGAGGGCGAAGAGGCGCATACTGTGAAGGGGCGAGGAGGAGGCGAGGACGACTTCGCGGAGGGCGCAGAGGATGAGGAGGGTGCTGAACTCGGGGGCGAGGCGGCGCGCGAAGATTGACGGTGGTGAGAAGGTGTAGACGTATCCGCCGCATGACACCGGGCACAGCGCCTCGAGCGCGGCGAGTTCGTTCGAGAAGGAGGCGATGTACGAGGCGAGGAGGAACTCGAGCGAGAGGACGGAGCCCGAGGGAAGAAGTAGAAAGCGGTTTTGAACGGCGGAGGAAGGTGAAGCGGTTGGCGAGGTAATCAGGTGCCGCTTCAGGAGTGTCGTGGCTTGCTCGACACTCCAAGGAGGATAGGGAAGGTTCGCGAGTGCCGGCAGTGAGCGCGACTGGACGAGGTGGTAGACGGCGTGCCGCTTGAGCCGGAGGTCATATGCCGCACGCCGAGCGCCATCGTCTTTCTCGTATACTGAGGGGATCCGGTACGAGCCATATGCCGACAGGTCGCGCCCGTCCAGCGGTTCACGCTCGACAGCGTAGAACTGCTCCGCGACCTGGCCGTCCTCAAAGTCCTGGTGCAGCGCTGTGGAGAGGACGACCCTCCTCCCAAGCTTACACCGCCCGTCCTGCGTCGTACCGAGCTGAACGACCGAGTGACCGCCCTGCCAGGCGTAGTCGCCGCACATTGACGTCGGGACGAGCGCAGTGACGAACGAATGTAGCGCGGCCTCGCCGTTAGTAATGGCTGTTCCTGGAAGATGCTTGGTCGTGATGGCCGAGTCGCGCTTGTTGCGCATGACATGGTCGACGAGGGCTTCGGGGATGAAGGGCGAGCGGGCGATGACCGGCGAAGGAGTGGTGGAGCTTGAGGCTGGGGAAAGGAAGTGTGCGCGCGGCTCGCGACATAACGCCGGGACGTCCGTGGCGATAAGCTCGGCGGAGTTGCAGGCGAGGGAGGGAAAGGAGGCCGGGAAGGAACGCAGGCGGGCGAGGGGCTGGGTTTGAGCCATGCCGCGAGCTGCTGGGTCGAGGAGCTGAGCAAGAACGGTGTCCAGAATGTCACCACACTCACCTGAGGTCTCGGCTGAGCAGCAGAAGGGCGAGGGGGCATACGCCCGGGGCGGCGCAGGTGGACGAGGGACCTAGCGGGAGCCACGCAGCGAGTCAAGCGGTGAGCCTTAATCCTAGCTGGATGCGAGCACGATGATCAGCCAGTAGACTGGCGCGAGCGTTGCGAGGTGGTCGTGGTGGAGCCTTGCGCTGCCAGTGTCCGAAACGTTCCTCCGACGACGCGTCGCTTTCCCGGTCCGTCTCGCTTGAGCCGCGCGGTACTTGAGTGCAGACCTACACAAGCCCTGCAGGCCAGCAGTCGTCTCGGTCGCCCCGCCGATTCGCCTTCATTTGGGACGTGTGCCGACGCGCCGCGCCAAAGTCGCCCTCGATCGGGTCCTCCTCGCCGCCGCCCCTCTTTCCGCGCAGGCTGCAGGACTGCCTGCTGCCACCGCGGCGCATCTCGAGGGACGACCAGGTGCGCCTTCACGCCTCAAGACGAGCCCCCTCCGACCGAGGTGCACGCTCCGCCCCTTCGCACCGTGCACTCGAGCTGATGAAGCGTGATGCTCCTTCGCTGCTCCCTTAGGACGCTTCTTCTGCCGTATAGCAGGGTCGCATCGCCAGATACATTCAGCTCGTCGCGCTTTGGCCCCGTCCGCCGAGCTGCGCAGCACCTCTCGACGGCCTCCTCCCCCCTTTCTCCCCCTCGTCGACCCATCGCTGCCGCCTGACTCCCGCGCTGAGCGCCCGCCGCCCGCAATGGCTTACCCTTCCCGCAATCCCAACGCACCACACTACCCGCGCCAGCAGACTTACGAGTCGGATCCAGCCGCCTTCCACTCGACCTCGTTCCCTGCGGGCCCCTCGTCGTCGTCCGCATACCCTGTCGACCCGACCGCCCGCTACGGCGTCCCTGGCGCAGGTGCTGGCGCATCGAGCTTGGGTGTCGCCGGACCCTCAGGCGTCAACCGCCGCCAGACGGTTCGCGGCGCCCAGCGCGGCACCATCCGCGACGCCTCTGCCAACCCGCGGCACTCGCTCGCGCCAGCGCGCGGTCTCACGCGCGGAAAGACGCTCACGCGGCCGGACCGGTTCGTCGCGCCTGCACCGCTCATCGCACCTGCCGGACTCGGCAAGGCGGGCAAGCAGGGCGGCAACGTCCAGACGACGCTCGTCAACGGCGTCCCCACGCTCGTCACCAAGGAGCCGTGGTGGGAGCCTTGGAGCCTCTTTGTCGAGGTGACGACGTTCTGGGCGCCAAGGGCGCTCCTGCGCAAGTTTGGTATGACGGACCCGACCAAGCAGCGCGCGTGGAAGGAGAAGTGCGCGCTGTGCGAGATCTCGCTCTTCATGATGGGCATCATCGGTTTCATCACCATGGGGCTGCAGCGCACGCTGTGCCCGCAGAGCGGTCACAACTCGGCGGGCCACTTCCAGCGTCTCGGGTCGACGCCCGGTGTGTCCCTATCCCTCGCTCTTTCTCGCTCGCGCCAACTCATGTTCTTCCCGCAGGGTACATCGGCGTCAAGGGCTGGAATATGCAGGTCGGCGCATCGACACCGTCGAGCCTTTCCGGGCCCGCCAACTCGTTCGGCGGGACCGACGAGACGACCCTCTTCGACCGGAGCGACGACGATTTTCCCGCGTGCGAGGGTATCTCGCGCCCGTACGCGACGGTGTCACTGTGCACGTCCGATTCGCAAGGCAACGCGTCGTCGTGTGCGCTCAAGGCGCCGACCGAGCGGTATCTCACCTCGCTCGGGTTGACCAACACGACCCAGCAGGTCGGCTACGACTGGGCGCAGCTGTCGAACCTGACGGACTACCTCGTCATTGACGGCAACGTGCTCAACCTTACGCCCTACACGAACGCTCACCCCACGCCGCTCACGAACGACTCGGTTGACGCGCTGATCCGGCACGTCCTCGCCGACGAAAACGGGTCGAGCCGGGATGCTACGCGCGCTTTCTACAACACGGACGAGCTCAAGACCGCGGCCAAGTGCCTCGAGCAGCGGTACTACGCGGGACACATCGACAAGATCACGCCCGGGTGCTTCGTTGCCAACCTGTTCCTCTACGTCTCGCTCATCCTCATCATGGGCATCGTCCTCGCGCGCTTCTTCATGGCGCTCGTCTTCTCGTGGTACCTCGCCGACCGCATGGTCCAGAAGCCCCGCAACCTCAAGCGCAACGTCGTCTCGCCCGCCGTCCTTCCCGAGGGCGCCAACATCGACGTCGCCAACACGACGGGCGCGGCGCCGTGGACCGAGTCGCACGTCAAGCGCCAGCAGACGCAGCGCTTGCGCAAGGGTGCCAAGCGCGGCGGTGCGGAGAAGGCCCTCCCCGTCCCGAACGCGCTCAGCGAAAAGGGCACGGCGGACGACGCGCTTGCGCAGCCGCTCGGCGCAGACGGGATGATCAGCATGGCGTCCATCGGCGCCGAGCTGTTCGCTGTCTGTCTCGTGACGTGCTATAGCGAGGGGCACGACGGGATCAAGACGACGCTCGACTCGATCGCGAGTACGACCTACTCCGACGCGCGCAAGCTCCTCTTTGTCGTCTGCGACGGGATGATCACCGGCTCGGGCGAGACGATGAGCACCCCCGACATTGTCGTCTCGATGATTGAGCGCGACCCGCGCTTTGGCGATCCGCAGCCGATGAGCTACGTCGCCGTCGCGGACGGGAGCAAGGCGCACAACCAGGCCATGGTCTACGCAGGTCACTATAGTGCGTCATCCTTCCTCCTTCTCCTTGACCGCCGCCAAACCGTTTCGGACACATTCGTGCGCAGCCCAGGTCCCCGGCCACCGCACGCCCATCATCGTCGTCGTCAAGTGCGGCACGCCAGGCGAGGCGCACGACGCCAAGCCAGGCAACCGCGGCAAGCGCGACTCGCAGATGATCCTGATGAACTTTTTCGGCCGCGTGACCTATAACGACCGCATGAGCCCGCTCGATTTCGACCTGTTCCGCAAGACCCAGTGCCTCATGGGCGTCACGCCCGACTTCTTCGAGGTCTGCCTCATGGTGCGCCTTTTTCCTCGCATCTCTCGAGACAGAGAAGAGAGGCTGATGAAGCCCGCTCGCGAAGGTCGACGCCGACACGATGTGCTACCCCGACTCGCTAGGCTATCTCGTACGGACGATGCAGAACGACAACATGATCATGGGCGTCTGCGGCGAGACGCGTATCGCCAACAAGCGCCAGAGCTGGGTCACCATGATCCAGGTCTTCGAGTGCGCCGCGCCTCTCTCCTCTTCTCAGCTGCTCGAAAGCTCACAGCGCCCGACTTCCGCAGGTATTTCATCTCGCATCACCAGGCTAAGGCGTTCGAGTCGGTCTTTGGCGGCGTGACGTGCCTGCCCGGGTGTTTCTCGATGTACCGCATCAAGGCGCGCAAGCAAGACGACGGCGACTGGTTCCCGATTCTCGTCTCGCCGGCGATCACGTCCGAGTACTCGCAGAGCGTCGTCACCACACTCCACCAGAAGAACCTCCTGCTCCTCGGCGAGGACCGGTTCCTCTCGACGATTCTGCTCCGCACGTTCCCGAACCGCAAGATGATGTTCTGCCCCAAGGCGCGATGCCGCACCGTCGTCCCCGACACGTTCAAGATCCTCCTCTCGCAGCGGCGGCGGTGGATCAACTCGACGATACACAACCTCATGGAGCTCGTCCTCGTGCGCAACCTCTGCGGCACGTTTTGCTTCTCGATGCAGTTCGTCACGTTCATCGACCTCGTCGGCACCATCGTCCTCCCAATCGCCATCTGCCTCACGTACGCGCTCATCATCAACACGATCATCTCGCCGCCGAGCCAGTTTGGCGACGCGATCCCGCTCGTCCTCCTCGTCGGCGTCCTCGGCCTCCCCGGCATCCTCGTCATCCTTTCGACGCTCAAGTTCGTCTACGTCGGGTGGATGCTCATCTACCTGATCGCCCTCCCCATCTGGAACATGGTCCTCCCCCTCTACGCCTTCAGCAAGTTCGACGATTTCAGCTGGGGCGAAACCCGCAAAGTCGCCGGCGAACTCAAGGGCGGCGACGACCACAGCGCGGTCTCGGGCGTCTCAGCCGCGTCGGCCGTCCCGCTCCGCCGGTGGGAGGACTGGGAGAAGTCGCGCCTGCGCAAGATCCGCCGCGACGAGCGCCGCCGCCGTGACTTTGAGCGGCAGTTCGGGTCGCGCGCGGTGCACTCGCAGCAGAGCGTCCGCGATGGTGCGAGCACGTACGCTGAGAGCGAGACGGCGTCGAGCTACGGCGGGCCGGACGAGGACCGGTGGGGCGCGCAGATCGGCGCGTACAACGAGGACGCCACGACCAACGTCCCGCCCCCTGTGGGGCTCTACTCTGTTGAAGAGCTCGACGATGACGACGCGACGCTCAACCAGCACGACCTCGTCAACGTCCTCGATGGCGGGTGGGACGACGCATCTCCGCTCGGCTCGCCGTCCCCGTCAGGCACGCCGTACGGCCGCTCGACCGCCTCGGGGTACTCGACGCCCTCGGAGCAACCGTACTATCCGCCCACGTCGAGCGCGTACGGCCAGCACATGGCGCCGGCGCCACAGCGCGGTTGGGCGCTGAGCGACACGCCCCTCGGCGCGCCGCCGATGGGCAAGTCGCTCTCGTCGCACTCGCAGCTGCCGCTCAACGCGTCGACGTCGTCGCTCTCCTCGAAGAGCGGGAACGGGCACGCAGACCCGTTCGCGGACAGCGCCGGCGCGAGCGCACAGCCCCCGCCGCTCATCTCGCCGCTCGCGAGTGCCCAGGCGCTCGGGCACGAGTCGTCGTACACGAGTCTCGCGTCGTCGACGGCGACGGATGTGAGCGGCGGGCCGTCGGGTCATGCGCGGCAGCGCAGCCTGACGAGCTCGCCCCAGCAGTCGAGGGGGACGCCGCTGCTTGACCCGCTGAGCGGGTCGCCGGAGATCGAGCGCGGCGGGTACGACTGGGGCGAGCAGCCGCAGCCGCAGGGGCAAGGGCAGGGGCTAGGTAGGAGGCTGGTATAGGTCGTCGAAGGGAACCGCATCCTACTCTCGCTCATACTCACCGTGATACCCCTTTCCTCGCTCTCGTTTGTTTATACGCGCGCTAGACGCGCTCCTCGTGTCCGCTCGTCCGTCGCTTCTCGCATACGACGGGTAGTCACCCGGGGGAAGCGGACCTCCGCTGCAAGCGAACCGCTCACGCTGCTTCATCGTCACTCACGAGCGACGTGTCAAACTGACAACTGCAATTTGAGCATTCTCAGACGGGAGACAACGAGGCGATGGGTACGGGCCAGCGCAGGTCGTCGATAGGGAGCCGTCTCTTCGCTTGAGACTCGACGTTGCGAGGGGGTTGCGAAGGTCGAAAAGAGTTGAGATTCTTCGTCACATATCAATTCGCCAGCATTTGCACAGAACTAATTCCTGACACGTCGGTCGTAACCGTCCGAGAGGGGCGATGAGTAACTTCTCGCATCCGGCTTATGCAGGCTGCTCTCTCGCGCACTGTTCCGTAATTCGCCGCTTTCGCGGATTACTCCGTCTTTGCTGCTCTCGCGGTCCAGTCGATCCAAGGCACAGGGAATGCATTGCCTCACGAAGACGCTGCTCGAACCAGGTGCAACGGATAGATTGCCTCTGAAGACGCTGCGGAGGAAGGAGATCATCAGCGCTCGGTCAACGCTGTGCTCCAGCTGATGCTCCCCGCCTCGACGACGCATGGTCGGATAGCCGTTCTTAGTTGAATACATCTGTGTCCTCAGAGGGCATTATGCCCTCGGACTTAGCATGGAAGTGATGAAGATTCATCATTCCATGCGTCGACGAGGGGGAGGTAGCTGCGGGCAAGGAAGAGGGAGGGACTGACGATGTGCGCGAGGCGACGGAGATGCCGTCAAGGGAATGTAGACGGCAAGGAGAGACGCGGGCGTCGAGGCAGCATGCGATGCTGAGCCTGCAGGAGCGCACACGGTCAGCTCACCATCCTCAGAAGACGGGAAAAGCTGTCCGCGCGCATCCGACCGGCGTCGACGGGTTGGCCTCAGAGTAATGGACTGTTTGGAAGGTCCGGGAAAGGTCGATCGGTCATGTAGCTCCGATAGGGGCGACACTGGTTGCTCATCTCGCGCCAGGCGGGGACGGCGGGCGGATGCGCGGGGAGCGAGCGAAAGGAAAGAGGAAGAACGCACGTGGTGATACAGACAACAGGCGGTACTGCTTGGGCACTGCCGAGACTTGACGACGAGCGGGCGGATCTAGAGGACGCGCGAGAAGCGCACAGCGCGGTACTGGACGACCGGGTTGAGGATCTCCTGCTGGCTCTGCACGAGGCGGAGCTCGACGGTGCGCAGGCGGCGGACGCGCTCGTCGGCGCTCTCGCCTTCCCGCGGGACAATCATGTCCGGCCTCGCCTTGGCGAGCGACAGGGCGTGCTGCCGCGTCTTGCTGAGGATGCCTTGCAGCGACGCGATGGCGAGCTCGACCGTGTGCGCGAGGGGCGAGACCGGGTGTGCGGCGAACGCCGGCTCAGCGGGAGAGGGGAACCGCCCAACGACGAGGGAGGAAAAGACGTCGCCAACGCCCTCGTAGTGCTCAGCGAGCTCGGGGAACGCGATACCAAACGAGACGGTCTGCAACGGCTCGTCAGGCGCCGAAGTGATGGTCGAGCCGGAGCAGACAAGCATGCGCGACGTCGAGGCCAGCCCGGCGAGCGACAACGCGTCGACAAACCCGAGCTTGGCGAGCTCGGATACCGGAAGCGAGACGGCCGAGACGACGATATTGGGGATGCGGTACCGCTCGTGGAAGGTGCGCAAGGCCAGTTGCAGCGACGAGGCGTCGAGGATCTTGACGTCCGTGAGGAGCTCGGCCTCAAAATAGTTGGGTGTAGCGCAGGTCGCCCGCGGGAGCAGCGCCTTGTAGATCGGGATGACCGACTCGCTAACATAGATGCGGCCGTCGTCCCCCATGACCGGGTCGAGGACGTAGACGAGCGAGGGATTGACGGCCCGCAACCGGTCTACGGCGCGGACGACAACCTTGAGCGCGTCGGCGCCGGGGACGTAGCCCGTCAGGAGGTGCGACTGCCGCAGGAGACCATTGGCCTGCGAAGAGAAACAGGGTCAGCTTGCGGAAGGCGCGACAGGAAGGAAGCGGGAGGACGCACATCGAGTGCGCTGAAAACGTCCTCTAGATGCGCTGCATCAAACTTGGATCCGCCCCAGCGACCATAGCCTGTGGATGGGCTGTGCGTCAGTGGGTGTGCTCAAGCAGGCAAGGCGAGGGGAGTTACGCGGACCCTGTGAGAAGCGGGATGGGAAGGATTATTTGCACGGGGCGAGATCAGGAGCCGGTGCGGGTCGAGAGGGCCGCGGTGGCCATGGATGGGCGCATAGAGCGCATGATGGGAGTTCCGGGCGAAGAAAAGTCGGCAGGCGCGGAGGAGTGGGAGGAAGGAGGGAGAGGGTCGGAATCAGCGCGCGCGCCCGAGTCGAAGCGAGCGACAGCAAGCGCATGCACGCAGCCGCGTGGACTCTGGCGCACCGTGTGGTTCGAGAACGAGACAGTCAGGACTGGGTCGACCTCCCAGCCGAGCAGCTGCAGCGGGAACGACGCCGCCTTGTTGCCTGCGCGCTCCTCCTCGCCGTCAGCACTCCGGCGAACACGCGAGATGAGCGATGACGGCGCGCACCGACATAGCCCGCGACGACGTGGCTCTGGATCGACAGAACGCGCTTCTCCTGCGTCGAGTTCGCCGTAGCCATGACGCGAGCAGCGAGCAGCAAGGTGCGGAGCGAGAGCCCAGTCGGGGCGGAGGCGCGACCGTCGGCGTCCTTTGACTCGCCGCTACTCCATAGGCTGGCTTCCTTCAAGTGCGAACACGGCGACAACGGTTCACTAGATGCAGAGCGCCCAGGGAACAGCCCAGCGGCGAGACTTTCGCAAGCTCTTCCCCCTCGTCGAGCAGAAGCGACGAGGCAAGCGAGAAACCCATGCTTCCGTCCGCGCTTCTTCAGCCTAAGAAATTCCAGGGCATCCTCGACCGACCGCTTTGGCGCGGTACCAGTGGAAGAAGGAGGAATATGCGAGGGTAGGAATACAACAGAGCATCCAGCAGGACTGCGGCAAGTCTAGTTGTTGAGGCGTGTCTGGTACCCGCACTTTTCGCACGAGTAAAACACAGTAGCTGCGCGTAGACAAGGCACGTCAGTAAGGGTGGAAGAGGACCAAGAAATGGAAAAAGGGTAGGCCTACCTCCTTCGTCTGACGTGAGGGAGAGAACCTAGTCAGTCGGGGGCCTGGTAAGCAAGGGCGCGGGAACGCACCTGCAGACCGAAGCTGCATCGTCTTGACCGACAACTGCTTCTCGCCGCACTTCTCGCACGTCTCGTCGACCTGTTCCGAGGGGCTGTCACTCCCGCATGGCAAGCCAGACGTAAGAAGGCACCGACGCACGTAGACCTTCTTCTTCTCGACCTCGCCGCGGTTCTTGACCAAGCTCGTCTTGAGTTGCCGCAGCGAAGAGGGGAACGCCGCCGGGTTCGACTTGGTTGTGATCACCTTGCCCTCGTACGCTGCACTCCCTGAGGTCAGCTGAGTCTTGCTGTACGAGGGAAGGAAGACGCACCGGTAGCATCCTCAACCTGCCCGCAGCCATCGCACACCAGCTGGTCCTCATCGCCGGGGAGGTCGAGGAGGGATCCACAGCGGGAGCAGAAGATCAAGCTGCCAAACTGGTTCTGCGTCGCGGCCATCGTGCTGAGGTGTCGTGAAGCTAGCGCGGACTTCGAGGGGTGTCGAGCAATTCGCCCGTCAGAGAGGAGGGGGCGAGCGGGAAGTCGGGGGAGCCGAAGGTGGAAGAGCGAGTATGTCCTGCAGTTAGGTAGGAGCGGGTCAGCGAGATCTCTCTAGTAGCAACTCTAGGCTTGGGCGCCTCGCAGCGAGAGATGCGCCAACTCGTCGAGCGAGGCGGTGAAGGGGAGATGAAGAGCGGTGACGCCTCGACAGCTCCGTGGAGACCGCACGCACCTGCAAGCCTCGGAAAGAGCTGTTTCGGACCCCTAAGAGCGTGCAGAGCTGAACCTAGCGGGCGACTAGTGAGCGAAGAGGTCAACTCCGCCTCGAGCTCGACCTCGGCGGGTTGACCTGTACATCTACCCTCTCACAGCAGGATCAGTCTGGCTCGTAGTTCGTTAGGACATACATCTGCTTGGGAGACGCGTACGCCCGCTCGGCCGGCTCTACGACGCGACGCTGCCCTCCTCCGTCCTCATCGCCTCGACTTGGGTCTCGCCGCCTTCAGCTCTCCGTCAGAGCTTTGCAGGTGTCGACGGCTAAGGTTGTCTTGACATGGCTATCTTTGCCGGGCGACAGTCAGCATGCTTGCTGCGTGAGGAGGTCGTGGTCTTTCTCCTCCTCCCGCCTGCTCTCGCCAGCGATCTACATATCCCTGCTTTGGACTGCTCAACCTGCTTTTGGTGGCTTGCCAAAACGCTCCTTCCACCCCGTCTTGCTGTGACTGACACGGTCCAACGCGGGCCAATACAGGCGGTAGATTACCTCGCACCGCTCTCGCTGCACTCCCCTCTGCGTCCGCCCTTAGAGCCCTCTCGGGACGATATCTGGTCCACTCGTGATGACCGGACAACGCAGCTGGCGCGGCCAATGTCGCCGGCATCAGCGTACGGATGGCCAGGCGCTACATACACCAGCGCCATCGAGCCGTCGAGACGATGCTTGCAGTGCCATCTCATCCTCCCGCCCGCCAGCTGGAAGCGAGAAGACCGGCGGACGGCGGGAAGGAGCAGTCAAACATGGCCAAAGCGTACGCGGTTGCAAGACGGACAGACACACAACGAATTAGGAAGCGGGCATGCGCCGAACCAAAGATGGAATGGCAGACTCGCAAGCGCCGCGCTGGCGTATGTAGGTTGTGTGACGAGAAGCGCTCGGTTCGATCTGTTGTATCGTGCGCAACTCCTCCGAATGTCCAACGGCGGAAGCGACAAGGAGCGCATGGGAAGCCAAAACGGTGAGGGCAATCCGAACATGCTTGTTGTTCTTACAAAAACCCCGCTCTTCTCGCATTTTCTGGAGGACGTCGCTGTTCCGCATGGAAAAATGCGCAGACTCAGGGGAAGCGAATCAAGTGGTGCTCGCATTGAGGAACTTATCCTCGAGTGCCTTCAATTGCCCTTCCTCCTTCTCGACCAGCAGACACGGTATGCACATCTTCCGGCGGACAACAGGCGAGGACGGAAAGACAGAAAGGCAGGACGGACTCGAAAGCGACTCTCAAGCGGGTTCGAAAGGTTGCTCAAGCTGGACGCGTCCTGTAGCCCTGCCTGTACATGGAAATGCAATGCTTGAAGCGCTGCACCCAGCAGCTGTCATGTACGATTCGTGTTGGGTTCAGGCCAGGGGCCAGGCGTCTTCGAACGGAGCGAGTCGGGAGGGAGCAGCGAACTTCCCCTGGTCGCGGGTGCGTGCAAGGGTCGCACGTCAGGTGAGGCTGCAGAGCGGGTGGATGAAAGAGGTGCAAGAAAGACAGGAGGGTGGAGGCGTTGTGGCGAGAGCAGCGTGCTGCAAGTCTGCGAGTGAAGTCTGCGCGACAGTGTCGGGAGGACCGTGACGAGCGGCGAGAACGAGAGCCGGGGAAGAAGCGAGACTCTTGGAAGATGACTTGAGAGCAGCGAGCAGCGGAGAATGGGAGCTCGCACAAGCAAGCGCTGTAACATAGAGCAGGTGCGTATATACAAGTGGAGGACGATGTGAACTTGGGGACAACGGGCTCGAAGACGATGAGCGGGAGAGTGCTGGGTTTAGGCGAGGCAGGGCCACAGGAGTCCCCTGATGGGGTCGTGACCTTCGAGGTGCTCAGGTCGCGAAGACGCTGCCTGTTCGTTGAGCGGGGTGGAGTTGAAGGCGATCGCGAGATGAGGAGGTGCGACGCGTCGACACCTCGAGAGAGTTTGCGCGCAATAGAGTGTCTTATACAGAGCTGACATCTCCGAATCCATAGAGCCCCAGCTTGGCATACCAGGAGCGTGTGAGTGGGTCAAGCTAACTTAGTCTCAGCCTGAGGCCAGAGGTCGCCCTCGCCGTAGTGGCTCTGACTCCAACGGCGACTCGCGCACAGCAGATCCAGGCTCGCCCGCACGCAGGGAGGGCACACGCCTGCTCAGCAAACGCGCACACGCGCTCGAGCGGCTCCGCGACGCGGCGTCGCCCTCGTCCGGCCTCGCTCCTCGGAGCTTCCCCTCATCGTCCATGGCCTCGCGGGGCCCGCCCTCGCGCTGCCCCTTTCCTCTGGATCCGCCTCTGCCCTCGCCGGACATGTCGCCCGACCATAAGCGCAGGCGCATTCTCGCGCACGATGGCCCAGGCGACCTCGTAACCGCCGTCGCCCCCATTGCTGTTTCGGCTGCACCGCCGTCGCCGCCTTCGCCGCCCCTCTCCTCGGTGTCCGCCCTCGCCCTCTTTGCCGCCGAGATGGTCGCATGGCTCTGGTTTGCTCCGAGCGGGACGGGGGCGCATGGGGCTGCTCCTCCGGCGGGTGGGGCGGCGCCTTCAGTGGACGCGAGCGGGGTCACCAAGCTGCAGGTCAGGCCGTCGGACCGCTTCGTGCGCTTCTGCCAAGAGGTTCTCTCGACCAGTGCGCTGCGCTCTTCCTCCTGGCTCGTGGCCGAGGCGAGCTGACCCTCGCACGTCCTGCTTGCAGCGCAGGTTTCCGAGTCGGTCGTCCTTCTCGCCCTCCTCTTCATTTCGCGCCTCAAGCAGCGCAACCAGATCAACGGCGCACAAGGCTCCGAGTACCGTCTCGCCGTCACAGGCCTAATGCTCGCCAACAAGATCCTCGACGACAACAGTGCGTGGACCTTCTCCTCCTGGAACCCCGGATGTCCCGGTTCGGGCGCTAGCCGCCTCCCCAGATTCTCACCTTTTCTTTCACTGCGCGCGCGCAGCCTACACCGCACAGACGTGGTCGCAAGTCTCCTCGCTCGAGCTCGTGCGTTCTCGCCTTCTCCGAGTCTCGAAGAACCCCTCTCTCGGTTTCTAGGCCGTTTCAGAAAACTGACGCTTGAAAGTCTACTCCTCTCTACCGCAGGGTCCGCTTGTTGCCGGCGAAGCCGAGTTTCTGCGCGGCCTCGACTGGTCGCTGCACGTGACGAAGCGCGACTTCGAGGCGTGGAGGAAGCTTCTCGAGGGACATGTCGCAGCGCGCCGCGCTCGCATCGGCCGGCTACCTGCGCCTACGTTGGTGACTCCGCAAAGGCTCTCGCCTCACGCGTGCGCGCGCGAGGCGGAGAAGGGGGGCGACCTGCGCGGGCTCGGGTTGGAGGTTGAGGTGCTGCCGCCGCTTCCGGCCCTCCGCGCGCCAGCATACGACGACAGCGCGCTCGGCGGGCAGCTTCTGCGCCCGCGAGGCCGCCTTGGCGCGGCCGCGTCGACAAACACGACGCCGACGACTGCGTTCGCGTCGTACATGTTTGGCGCGCCAGCGTCCGCTCCGCATCCCCAGTACCAGGCGTTTACCCTCACTTCCGCCGTCAACGCACACCGCAACCCGCTCGACATCTCGCCGACTGCCATCGCCTCTCACAAGCGCAACTCGGGTTGCCGCGCGAGTGCGCCGTCCGCTGCGACAGGCGTCAAGCGCAAGGTCGACGACGCGTTCGTCCAAGAGCCGTTCGTCGCGACGGCGCTTCCGCCGCACGTCCAGGCGCAGCCGCCGGGGTCTATGACGCGCTCGTACAGCGCAGGCCCGTACGCCCCATCTGGCGCTCCCGCCGGGCACCCTCTGCCGGCGCAGGCTGTCGCGACGTCCGTCGCTCCACCCTTCCTCCCCCACCCCGCACACCCGATCGCTCCGATCCCGTGGGCTCTCTCGTCGTCACCGCACAATTCGCGGCCATCTTCGTCGTCCTCCGCTGCGTCCGGCCATCCCCCTCCGCCGTACTACGCCTTCGATTCGCAGCCTGCGCCGCCGGCGGTCTTCTCGACCCTCTCGGACGCCTTCTCGCCGCGCTACGAGCCCGACCAGCATCGCCGCCTCCGGCAGGGCGGCATGAGCCTGGGCTACTACTCGCTCGCGGCGGGGCATGCGCTCGGGCACCTCCGCCAGACGCTCCCGCCGCCCGCAGCGATGTCGATACCCGTCGCGCCGTACGGCCTGCCCGCACCCTACTCGGCGTACGGCGTCGCCTCGGCGCCCGTCCTTGCCCCGCCCTTCTCCATCGCGCATTCGGCGTCGACCTCGCCGAATGCTCCACCGCATTTCGAGGCGTACGCGCATCCGTACCCGATGCCCACGCCGTCCGTGACGTACTACCCGGGGGCGCCGTCACCGGCACACTCGGCTTCGTCGCAGTTCGCGCCGCCGCCTCCGCCCCGCGCGCACGGCCACCGCCGCACGAGCAGCGGTCACAGCCTGCGCGGCGGTGGCGGGGGAAGCCCCATAGAGCTCACGTCGACGCCGTGCGGGGCGCAGGCATACTCGCCCCCGGTGCACCTCGGCGCGCCGTACGCTCTTCCTCCGTACTTTGCGCCGCCACCGCCACCGTCACTGGCTGCGCAGCAGCAGCAGCACGCAGCCTCACCGGCCTACTACTCGGCGTACTCGAACGCAGGCATGCCGGGTGTATACTTCCACGGCTGAGTGCGCCACTCTTTTCCATCTTCGCCCCATCTCGCGCCTCCCTCTTCACAACACCAAAAAGACCGCCTCACCGTCTCTCACAGCGCCTCCGCGCGCCATTCGCTCGTCCATACACGCACTGCATATATGCATCCGATACCCCCTCATTGACATCCACCCCCTACTCGTCGATTCTGCTGCTCTTGCATCCCCTCCCCCTCTCCTCATACACACACATGGACACTCCACACCCCGCGCTGTTCGTACCGTGTCCCCGATGTAGCGTATATGCATTAGCCTTCCGCCGCCGCTCGAGCGTGCCTTGCAAGGCAGTCGTGCCCTTCCTCGTCACTTCCTCTCTCGCGCTGCCCGCTGCTTGGTATCGGTGGTCGACTCCGCGCTGCATGCTGTGAGCCGAAGCACTGCGCCGGCGGCGTAAGGCAGACCCGCCAGACAGGCCCCGGGCATATGCGCATGCGCGAGAAAGAGATTGGGGGAGCGGAAGGAGGGAAAGGCGCGTGCTCGCTCGTTGCGTCCTTGCGGATCTTTCGCTCGCAGTTTCAGGGTTTCTTGTCCTCATCGCGCGCTCACCACCCATTTTCTCGCCGCACGCCAGTCGCGCACGCTCGAGCGAAGCGGATCAAGCGGTGTTCGCGTAGTTGAGCCTATCCTCGAGCGCTTGCAGAGCCCGTCCCTCCTCATTGACAAGCCACGAAAAGCCGTGACTGATTGAAGGGGGGAACCCTGCAGACCAAATGTCGGCACGTACGTGAACGCGACTCTCAAGCGAGTTGGGAAGGTCCCGTCGAGCTATACAACCACCGCAAATCACGGTCCGCAGCCGCGAGCGTGCGGTTCCTCGACTACGCAGCTACGGCTGTTGCCCACGGACGCACTGGGACCAGTGGGGCGTGGTTCGTGTGGAGCGAGCCGCGCGGCGGGAGAGAGCGCAACCTGCGAAAGGCCGTCCGTGCCGCCCTGGTGGGCGGGCGTGCAAGGGCGTGACGCATGTCGTCTATGTGTGGCAAACGGACGGAAGAGCGGCAGGAGGCTTAGAGGGGTGGACACAACTAGTCAAGGGAAGGAGCGAGAGGAGCGAGCGGCGAATCTGCAGATGACCGCTGGTGCGATTGCGTCGAGAGAGGCGGAGACGATGCGTTCAAAGCTTCGTTGAATACCGCTCAGTAGCCCAGCGAAGCGCGAACCTGGCACGGGTAGAGCGAGCGGCCCTCTCCTCTCGACGCTCATGCGAGAGGGTCAGCTTGCAACAAGCTATTTTCCGGGCGACGACTGTCTATGGGTACATAGTCCTCCCCCGCATGGCATGCACGACGTGAGGCAAGGCGGAATGAACGGGTATGCGGATGCAGCGGGAAAGGGGAAAGGAGGACGATAGAGTCGCTCAGTAGCCCGAGGGCGGCTGCGGCGGCGCGTTGAGCAGCTTGAGGTGCACGAGGTTGAGCGCCTTGACCGCGTCGCGCTCCTCGATCACGCAGGAGATGCTGGAGGTGGGTATGGGAAGGTCAGCCCGCGATCGCGTTCAGAGGAAGAGGCGCGAGCAACTCACTTGATCTCGCTCGCGCCCTGCGAGATCATTTCGATGTTAACGTTGCCCTCGGCGAGCGTGCTGCAAGGCGCAAACGAGGTGGGGCATCAGTCGGCTGTTGAAAGAGGACGACCTGCAGGGCGCTGACGAGGCGGCCAAGACGCGGTGCAGCGAGAGTGCACGAACCTAAACATCTTGCCCGCAACGCCGACCATGTTCTTCATATGCTTGCCGACGAGCGAGAGGATGGCCATATCGCGCGAGATTGAGACCTGCGGAGAAACGGTGCACCGAGTCAGCCGGTGCTGACAACTGAGAGCACGGGTTGTGCTCGAGGATGCACCAGCGCCGCTTCGAAGTGCACAGAACGCAAAGCTGGAGAGACGATACGCACCTCGCCGACGGGCTTGAGGTCGCGCACGACGCGGTCGAGCACGCTCTTGCGCATTTCGCCGTGCACCGCAAGCGAGACGTGCACCTCGCTCGTCGAGATGAGGTCGACGACGATCCCATGCTTGTCGAGCGTGCCAAAGATGCGGGCGAAAAACCCATGCGCGATCGTCTTGCGGTTCGAGTGCACCGACAGGACCACAACCGTGTCCTTAATGGTGATGGCCGTCGGCCCGAGGTGCGGCTCAAGCGCCGAGCTCGGGACGGAGGGCGGCGCAGCGGGCGCAACGGATGGCGCGACCGTGTTGCGCGCGGTGTGGTCCTCGGGCTCGGCATCGGGCGCGACCGAGTCTGGGAAGATGATGGTGCCCTCGCCGGCCGGGTTCTCGACGTTCTTGATGCGGATGGGGATTGCGGCGCGAATGACCTGCTCCATCGTGAAGGGGTGGATCACCTCCGAGCCGTAGTACGTGAGCTCGGCGGCCTCCTCCGGCGTGATGGTCGACAGCAGCCGCGCGGTCGGGACCTTGCGCGGATCGGCAGTGAAGATGCCGTCCACCTCCTTCCAGACCTGCAACTCGGACGCGCCGACACCGACCGCGCACAGTGCAGCGCACAGGTCCGAGTAGCCGCGGCCGACCTGCGCGAGGAGCGAGCCCGGTACCACGCCGAAGAAACCTGTGCGCATACCAGCCGACCTCACCCTGTGTCAACGTTCGGCGAGACAGGCAGATGGGAGAGAAGCGGATTAGCAAAACGCACCCGTGACAACCGGCACCCTGTCACCGCACTCCGCCAGCCGCTCGCCGAGTCGCTGGCTCAGGCGCGAGTAGAACGCCTGGCCGAGCTGCGGCGGCCCGTCCGCCGGCTTGCTCGACGCGCCGTCGCCCTCCTCGCCCAGGACGTCCCAGTCGATGATGTTCTCGAGCGAGACGAGCTCGGCATCGATGCCCTGCAGGGTGGAGGGTGGTCAGCGCATGCTGGATGCGGGGAACTACACGGTGCATCGCGGTCGCTGAGCAGCTAGAGGGAGCGAGCAGGCCGGCACGCACCCTATCCCGCAGTGCTGCCGCAACGATGCGGCACGAGAGCCGCTCGCCAACGCCCATGATGATGTCCTTCGAACGCGTCGAGATTTCGTCAATGATCTGCAGCGCCAGGAAGCGTAGGATACGCAGGACAGGCGAGAAACAGCGGGAAGGGGGGGCGCGGAGGGAAAGCGGGGTCAGCCTTCTTCATCCGGAGCAGGTATGGCCATACTTCGGGCATCCTCCCATACGTGCAGGGAATAGGGTAACGTACCTGCGCCGCCCGGAGGAAGCCCCTCAACCGCTCGCAGTCGTACTCGAGCTCCTCCTCGACCTCCGCCAGGATCTCCTTCGAGTTGACGATCGCCTTGCGGGCAGCTTCAAGGTGGTCCTCCTTGATCTGGTCGACCGTGTCATCAAACGGCTGACGCTCGTCCGGGGTCGCCGCGCGCGAGAGCCGCAGCGACGAGACGCTCCCGCTGAGGAGGTAGCTCCCGCGCGGGGTCGCGGGCGTGCTGCTCCGGCTGCCGGGCGCGGGGGACTGAGATGGCGAAGGCGCAGAGGAGGCGAGGTCGGCAAGCTGCTTCGGGCGGAGGGCCTCGCTTGCGGCGCGCAAGAGGAGGTTTGTCGTGCCCGTCGCCTTCGTGTTGCCCGATCGTGCGGAGCAGACGACGGCGACGCGGTGGCCCGACGCAACGTAGCTCCTGCGGAAGTGCACCGCGCAAGACGCGCTCCGAAAGTCAGCTGCCGCTGGAGAATGGGGGAAGCTGCAGGACGAGACGTTCTGCGCTTCTGCGACGACAGCCCATTGACGGTCTCTCTCTTCGACCAGGCCTTCATCCGCTCCCCAGATCGACGTTCGACGGGCGAAATGCCTGGCGGAGCACTGGATGGACTGGGACGGCGTCGGGGGGAGATGAGGAGGGAAGGGGGCGGGACTCGTCGTGGACTCACGGGACAATCGTGTCGACGATAGAGTGGCACTGCTTGCCCACCGACGTGCCGCCGTACTTCTGGACGATCCAAGGGCGCGCCTGCTCGCTGGTCGAGGCCATGTCGGATCGGGGACGAGATGCGGGTCGAGGAAAGGGTCGGCGGAGCTAGGAGCAGCTGGGCGCTGGTCGGAGAGCGTCTATCGAGCTTAGCAGAAGTTGCACGAGCAAGGAAGAGGCTCTTGGCGGCGTGACGAGGCGACTCGGCGGAGGGCAGCCGCAGGCGCCGGCGGTGTCGTGCTCCGTCGGGAGCGGGTTGACTCTTCGGCTCGACTCCGCTTAGTGGGTCGAAGCTCGTGACTGCCTGCTCTGCACGACCTCATAGCGCGTCTACTCGTCCTGCATTGCACTTCCACCGCGAGCGGCACCTCCCGCGCGATATCGCCGGCTCAAACCCCCGCTCGCCGGAACTCGAGCTTCTCCACACTCACGTCGCCGCGCTTCTCCTGGTAGACGTATCTGTGCGCAGGATGAGACGACGCGGTGAGCGCACGGTCCGCGGCGAAGGCAGCGGGAGAGAGAGAGGGCAGGATGCGCACGTAACGACCACGTTTCCCTGGATATCGAGCAGCGCGAAACTCGGCGTCGGACCTTCGTCCTCGTCCTCGCCCTCTTCCTCCTCCTCGGCGCCCTCCTTTGCCGTCTCGCCCTCGCGCTGCCCGGCAGCTGCACCCTCTCCCTCCTTCCTCTTCACCTCCTTCCCCTCGACGCCTTCTGCCGTTCCTGCCTCTCCTGCTGATGCAGGTGCAGAGGAGCTGACGGGTGCAGGCGTCCAAAGCGGCGAGAACGCGCCTGTTGCTGATCCGGGGTTGAGGAAGAATCGCCCTTGCGCCTCGAACGCTTCGAAGCTGGGCACGGGGTAGAAGTTCGCGTGGGAAGGCGTCTCTGTCAGCGCATCTGGCTTGTAACGGGTCTTAGTTTCCCACGCTCGCGCCAAGTAAGGCGGGGGAAGAGGTGAGAGAGACCGAAAGTGGCGGCGCACCGGTGCGTCCCCCCGCTGATCAGCACATCCACATCCATCTTTCTCGCCGTCGCGCCGAGCATCTCGGCGTCCCCGAGTGGCACAACTTGGTGCCCGTGGATGACGCCAATCCGCAAGGGGCCGTGCTGCACCACCATGCTGGGCGGGAGGGCGGGGGAAGGCTGCGGACGCGCGGAATGAGGGGATGCGGAGGGTCAGTCCCAGTCCGGTTTGACGGGCTCGCGCATCGCTCGCTTGAGAAGCGCAGCGAGTCTGCCGTTCTTCCTGTGTGCGAAACGAGGCAAGCGCACCTCATCCCAATCCCCCCTCACGCCCCTCAAGTCCGGGCACACGCTCCGCAGGTACTCCCACGTCTCGCGGTCCGTGATGTTGCCCGTGGAGAGGATCTGACCGATCTTGCCGGGAACCTGTTCGTGCGCGACATGGGACGGGAGGTCAGCGGGAGAGGGTGAGTGGGGGTGGGAGATGCGGTGCGCAGAGATGGCGTAATGGGACGCCCACTTCGAGCTCGTGCAGATGTTTGATGCGCATTTCCTATGGTACGCAGTCTGGCAAGCACCACGCGTGAGTCTGCACCACCCGCTCGAACCGCTCCTTCCCGTCGTGCGAATGAGGGAACGAGCAGCTCGTTCCAGCCTCTTGCCGCTCGCTCGCCCGCCCTCCTGACCACGGACGTTCAGCTGTGAACGCGCTCGCGCCGCTTCTTCGGCTCCGCGCACCCCGTAACAACCGCTCCGGCGGCGGTCGACGCACCAGGAGCTTCTTGAACTTGGCGGGGAGATCGTGCGCCCTGTTCGGGATGTGGAGGTCGCCGAGGACAAGCACGAGCATCGTATCGTTCGATCTGCTTCTCTCGCTGCGGGGAGAGGGAAGGCGCGCGGAGGGGGGCGAGGTGGGGGGTGCCGGTGATGAAGCGCCTGGTGGTGAGAGAAGTGCGGGAGGTTGACGGCGCGCGCAACGAAGTGCTGAACTGTATAAAAGCTACTGGCGTAGAGGGGGTACGCAGGCGCGAGAAACAAGCTCGATGAAGAAGTGCGAAGGAGACGGGGTCGGGGAGAGGGTGGTCGGGGCACGGACATATACTTTCGGCGCTATCTTTCCACTTTGCATGTCGCCGATAGCTTACTGAACGGTTCCGATAGCGGAAAGGTGCAAAGGCGGAACCGTATTCCTTCCTCCCCCCCGCATGGCTTCTTCGCACGTTCGGGGAGCGCAGTCGACTTGACTGGCCTGATGTGCGGCTCGAGGGCACGAGCGAAACGATCTCGACCACTAAAGCCAGCCGAATATCATCCTGGAGTATGTCGCGCGCTGCGGGTCCAACAGCTTGTGGGAGGCTGTCCCTCAGACGCTTCTTGTCCGCTGGTAATGCCTCGGTGACGAGTAGCGTTGGTCTGCCGTTGCGAGGTAGCGTTGCAGTTTGGCCCCACGCTGGGAGAAGGGCGCGAAGGTACCCCGATGGGCGGACGGGACGGCGGAGGAACGCAGACATAGTAGAAAGCGGGTTTCGAGGCGCAGCCAACAGCCGGGCCGAAAGCGCGTTGACAGTAGCCGTTACGCTAAGTACCTGAGGAGGCGGGAGAGGCCCAAATGGGGATCTTGAAGTGCAGGGAAAAGCGAGAAGCGGTTCGGAAGCGAGAAGCGAGGGAGGGAGTGTACAGGTCGAGCGAGACCTGGGACTATGCGTCGCTTCCTTCAACCGTTTAGAGATAGTGATTTGAACACCGGAAGCAGTCAATAAGCGAAAAGAGGTAACAGCGGGTATTGCGAGGGCATGGAAGGAGGGAGAGGCGAAAGAGGGGGGGAGGGCAAGTCCTCCTCGCCCAGTCTTTTCTGTGAAGTTTGGGACAAATGACTACAGGTCATTGGGCATGGGATGAACCCCCACGGGCTGCACCTAGCGATGGGCCGAGGGGATGACCAGTGCACGCCGCTGAGTCCGACGACGACGCTCCCTTGGACTCCACTCTCCCTCTCTGCCACGCGCGAGGGACCAGCGACACTCAGACACCAAAGCACACTCTCTGGCAGGACAGCTAGCTCCACCAGAACCCCCCACAAACCAGTCCCACCTCTCGCCGTCCCCTCCTCTCCCCCTCGCTCTCATCGAGCGGCGCAGAGCCCAGCGCCAGCAAGCATGGCGCGCCTCAAGCGCCAGCCCAAGCGCGGTGGGTCGGCGCACCCGGGCATCGCCGCCTTCATCCAGCAGCTCCAGGACGTGCCCGCCCACGACCTCCCCGCCCTCCTCGAGCCCGTCGTCGCCGCTGGATGGACCTGGCCCCGCACCGATCTGCAGCACTGGATCCACCCGTTGAACCGCTTCGACGACATCCTCGAGCAGGTCATCCGCGACTACGACCTCGCCGGCATGGAGCACGCCCAGACCAACGCCTTCACGCCGCGCACGAGGGAGCTCGTCCTCGCTGTCCTCGCGTTCCAGAAGCTCCTCCTCGAGAACTCGACCAACCGCAAGATCTTCAACGGCTTTGACCGTCTCAACGATCTCCTGCATACGACAGACATCGCCGTCCTCCTCGCGACGCTCCGCCTCGCGCTCCGCCCCGCCCAGCAGTATTCGAGCTTCAACTCGTCTCTCTCGAGCATCCCCTTCAGTGAACGCCGCCTACTCAACCTCGCTCAGCCGTGGGGCACTCGCGAGCACGGCATCGAGATGGCCGACTTCGCGCAGAACAAGCAGCTCGAGATCCCCCTCGAGCTGCAGGAGCCCGAGTGGCAGTTCTACCGCAAGGCCGACAAGCCGACCGCTGCTCCTGCGTCTGGTGACGGCAAGGACAAGGACGAGATGGACGTCGAGAACCACGAGCCGGCGGCGGCGGCCCCGCAGCCTGCGGCGGTGTCGACCCCGGCCCCCGTCCGCCGCTCGTCCTCCTACGCGGCGCATCAGCAGACGCCTGGCGGCGGTGCTGGCAGCCGCGAGGCGCCTTCCACGCCCGCACAGCCGCCCGCTACGCCGGGTCCCGCCTCTACCGCCGCCCCGATTGCAGGCGGCAGCAAGCCGCAGGAGGGCCTGACGACGGTGCACC
Source organism: Rhodotorula sp. PL61-2 (assembly GCA_028828645.1). Taxonomy (NCBI): domain Eukaryota; kingdom Fungi; phylum Basidiomycota; class Microbotryomycetes; order Sporidiobolales; family Sporidiobolaceae; genus Rhodotorula; species Rhodotorula sp. PL61-2. The sequence continues at coordinate 782,940 of JAPZQE010000001.1, forward strand.
TCCCGAACTTCCGCACCGCAAAGGACAAGAGCGTGATTGATGCGCTGCTCGACCTCGTCGCGACGCACAACATCCCCGAGCGCGATCGCCTCGATCTTCTGCAGAAGCTGCGGATCACGCACGCGCTCTGCTCGGACTCGCCCGCTGAGCGGCAGGAGCTCCTCGTGGTGCGGCTGCTCGCCCTTGCGGTGTACTCGCACGCACAGCCGGAGCAGAACGCTCAGCTCAAGGTGTTTCTTTACGAGCCCGAGCTCATCCCCCAGCTCGCAGAGCTCGTCCACCCCGAGCGCGACGTCCCCATCGACGTCAAGAGTGCTGCACTTTACGCCCTCGAGGCGTTCGCGCGCTACAAGGGTAAGGCCGCCGAGGTCGCCAGCGCCCTCAACGCCAGTGTCAGCCACGGCGTCCTCATGGAGACCGTCCGCAAGACCGCCGCCGATCTCGACTCGGACTCGCGTGCGTACACCCCCTCTTCCGCCGCTAGGAATGCAACTCACCCTCACATGCGCACGCAGCGGATGCCTCGCCCGAGTTCATTGACGCGCTGTTCAACCTCCTCACGTACATCAACATGCACCAGACCGTCGGTCTCATGGTCATCGGCGCGGGCGTCGTCAACGTCCTGCTCGACTTTGTCAAGAACATGCGCGACGGCCCGCTGCAGATGACGGCGAGCAACAAAGCCGTCGTCCTCCTCGACGGGTTCCTCTACGGCTATACGAGCGCGTTCACCGCGTTCATGAGCGCCGGCGGGCTCGACGCGTTCATCGAGCGCATCAAGGTGCGTGTGCGCATCCTTCGACAAGTATTGATGAACCTGATCTCAAAAACGCCCGCAGTACGAGGTCGAGACGGCGATCACGCAGCGCGGCGACGAGGAGGCCAAGCTCGAGCCGACGGTCAAGGAGAATACGACTGGCTTGCTCACGTTCCAGCATGCGACGATGCTCAAGAACATCCTGCGCGCCATGCAGCGCCTGATGACGACGGCGGGCACGACCGAGGGCCTGCGCAACCTGATCGACACGCCGCTTCTTGCGAGTGTCAAGCAGGTCATGGAGCACCGCCGCATCTTTGGCCCGCAAATCTTCTCCCTCGTCACCAACATTGCCGCAACGTTCGTGCACAACGAGCCGACGTCGCTCGCGACGCTTCAGGAGGCCAAGGTCCCCGACGCGTTCTACGACTCGCTCGCGCAGGGCGGCGGCATCCCCGCATCGAACGACGTCCTCCAGGCGATCCCGAACGCGATCGGCGCCTTCTGCCTCAACCAGGCTGGGCTCACCCAGTTTGCCGAACGCGACCTCATCCCGACCTACTTCCGCATCTTCACCTCGCCGGACCACTTTGAGCTCCTCCGCGACCGCGACTCTGCCGTCGTCATTGGCAGCGCGATTGATGAGCTCGTGCGCCACCACCCGACGCTCCGCGACAAGGTCATGCAGACCATCATGACCGTCTTCGAGGACATCAAGGCGTGGGGCGCGCGCTGGACTCCTCCCGAGGGGGAGCAGGGCTACGCGCTCGTCCCCGCCGCGCAGGAGGGTAAGGGCAAGGAGAAGGAGGGCGCGGCGGACGTGCAGATGCAGGTCGAGGACGGCGAAGGCGCGGCGGCGACCGCTCAGGCGGCGGCAGCAAGTGAGGCGGACAAGGACAAGGACAAGAGGAAGGAGGACGAGCTGAAGGACAACGAGGTGACGAATGCGGTCGACGTCTTTGGCAGGGTGCGCTTTTCCTCCTCTCTCTCTCCTGCGCACGGGAGATAAGTCCTCACGCTCGCGCATGCCCGCTAGTTCCTTGAGGGCCTGTTCCAGAATCTCGGGCACACGACTGATTTCCTCGGCAACTCGTCGCGCGCGTTCGACCTCGTGCTCGACCTGCTCGAGCTGCCGTGCTGCCCAGCCATCATGCTCCGCAACAGCGGCTACTCGTCCATCGTCGCCATCTTCCGCATCGCGTCGGAGATTAAGGCCGCAGAGGCGCTCTCGGCGATCCTCCAGCGCACCGAGAAGTGGCTCGAGCGGACCCGCTGGTTCTGGGACGTGCCTGCGCAGGGCGTCGCGCGTGAGTCGACCCTTGGCGCGATGGTCAACCCCTCCGCGGAGGACCTCGCCGATCAGCAGGCGCGCTTCCGCGCCCTGACGACACTCCTGTCGCACATTTCGGTCCTTTCGGACGTGTTCATCAACCTCACCTACGCGCACGGCAAGGCTGCGACCGCCATCATCGGCGTCTTCGCCGCGCCGAGCCCGCCCGCGCAGCAGGAAGTCCTTGAGCGCATTGGCCGCGTGTATCGCGCGTGCCAGTGGGAGAACGTCACGATTCGCCCGACGTCGTTCTGGACCGGCGAGGCGAGCAAGGCCGCGACGGAGGAGGCCGCCAAGACCGCCGATGCGCAGGGCGACGCGCCCACGCCGGCTGTCGCCGCCGCGCGCGAGCACCAGCAGGTGCAGGCGGCCGAGAAGGCTGCTGTCGAGGCCATCTCGACGCCCGCAACGCCCGACTCGCCTAACATCAAGCTCGTGCAGGACGTCATTCAGTCGTTCACCAAGTCGACCATGCCGCTCCTGCAGTGTGCGTTCTTCAAGGCTTTCGCCACCGAGAAACCCCCGCTAACTCGCTCCTCCGCATGCAGCGATCATGAAGCTCCTCGTGCACCGCCGCAGCCCCGACGCCTCGCACCGCAAGGTCGCAAAGGAGGTCGCCTACAAGCTCGCGCGCTTGCTGCGCGACAGCTGCGTCTGGCCCGACGCGAAGGATCTCCCCGCCAACCTCGCCTACTCAGCGCAGAGCTTCGTCTTCGTCACCAAGCTCATGTTCGACGAGCGGCCCAACTACATCGGCCTGCAGACGCACCTCCTGCGCTCATTCGTCGCGTGCGGCGGGCTCGATGCGTATCTCGAGCTCTTCGGCAAACTCCAGGCGGTCGCGACTGAGTACTTCGCCTCGAGCGAGGACGCCAACGCGTCGTCGCCGATGATCATCCCCGTCTTCGGCGGCCTCAAGACGGCGCTCGAGCTCCTCAGCAAGCTCACGTCGCAGAAGACGCTTCTCGAGGCGCCGCAGACGGCGCTTCTCGTCACGCGCGAGAAGGACCCCGCCAGCCCCGACTTCTTCGACGCGCACGGTTTCCTCGTTCGTCTCCGCGCGGCGGTCCTCCCCGCCCTCCGCGCAGCTTGGAACCAGCCCTGGCTCCGCAAGTGCCCGCAGCCCGTGGTCCGCAGTCTCGTCGCGACCCTCATCAACATCATCAAGGCCGAGGGCGAGGTGTCGACCGAGCCGCCCCCTTTGTCGCGCGGAGAGAACGCCCTCCGCTCGCTTGGGCAGGTTCTCGCCGATCCGCAAGCCGGCGGCGGCATCGGGGGCGCGCTCAACGCGCTCAACGCCGTCCTCCACGGCGGCGTCGGCGGCATTCTCGGCGCGCCGGGCACCCCGCCCGTTCCCCCGGCGGCAGCCGCAGTCGACGAGACGCGTGTGTCCCAGCTCATGGACATGGGTTTCCCGCGCGGCGCGTGCGAGACCGCCCTCCGCCGCTGCCGCAACAACGTCGCGCTCGCGACCGAGTACCTCCTCCAGCACCCGGACCTTGTCGGCGCTGCGCGCGACGACGAGGCGCGCCGGGCCGCCGAGCCCGCGCAAGCTTCTGCCGACGCTGCGGCAGCGCCCGCCGAAGCCGACGCGCCCGCCCAGGCCGACGCAGCTCCCGCGCCCGTCGCTCCTGCGCCCGTCGCTCCTGCGCCCGTCGCTCCTGCGCCCGTCGCTCCCGCGCCCGCTGAGCAGGAGCAGCCGGCTCAGCTCGATGCAGCACCCGCCGCCGAGCCCGCTCAACAGGAGCAGCCGCAGCAGGCGGACGTCGAGATGGGCGAGTCGTCCACGGCGGCCGCCCAGTCCGCCGAGCAGCCCGTTGCCGCTCCTGAGCCGGAAGAGCCGAAGGGCCCGCCGCTCGAGGACGTCAAGAAGGAGCTGGAGGCGGCGCGCAAGGAGCTCAAGCCCGACTTCATGACGCGCGCGCTCGAACTCGCCGAGGAGTACGGCGACCTCGTCTTCGACATAAAGTCCGTCTTTGGCCTGCTCAGCCCGACCGAGGGCGACAACACGACCGCGCCGCTCATGTCGATCCTCGCGGACCTTGCGGCACGCCTCGATGCCCCCGCCGACCAGGCAGCGAAGAACGAGGGCCCCGCGGCGGCCCGCCTTCGCCTCGTCGCGCTGGTTACGACTGACCCGGCTTATCGTGAGAGCGTCGAGCCACACCGCGAGGAGATTATGCAGGCGGTGATCCGCTGTCAGCAGCTCTACTTGGCGCAGTCGCCGGCCAAGGACGCCCGCCCCAAGTGGCTCGCGTCGCTCATGCTCGTCGCCGACTCGCTCCTCTCGATACAGAACGTGCCGAAACCGACGACCATCCTTCCCGAGGGCGAGGAGGTCCCCGTCGTCGAGCTCGTTGCGCAGGGCCCCGCTTGGAACGAGGAGCGCAAGGCGCTCTTCGGTCTCGCCATGGATATCCTCGAGAAGGGCATCTCGACGCGCGAGGTCTTCATCTCCACCGCGCGCCTCCTCCTCGTTCTCACGCGCGACCACGCCCTCGCGGACGAGTTCGTCCAGCGCGACGGCCTCAAGACGCTCTTCGCCTCGTTTGCGACCGACTCGCCCGAAGTCAAGGGCTGCCACTCGTATGCGGTCATGATCCTCCGCCACATCGTTGAGGACAAGGCCATCCTCCGCCCGATGATTGAGCGCGAGATCGAGATCTGGTTCGGTAACAGCCGGTCCAAGGTACGCCCTTCTCGCTGGCCTTTCCCTCGTGCCCGCTCACGCGCGTTTGCGCAGCTCGCCGACATTACGGGCTTCATCCGCGGTGCAAGCTCAGCCGCGTTCCGCGACGTCGCGACATTCCTCGAGGCAGCCAAGTCGACCGTCAAGCTTGTTCAGGCCGACGCGGCGCACCACTACCACGTCACGCTCATCAAAGATCCGTCGACTGCGCGCAAGGCCGTCGAGGCCGAGCCGCTCAAGTCACCGCTCGGTCAGGAGCAGCATACCGAGCAGGGCGACGCGACGATGGGCGAGGCGGGCGCGCCGAGCAAGAGTGCGGCGCCGCACAAGGCCATCACGCCTGCCCCGCCTGCGACCGAGTCGACCGTCCACTTCCTTATGCAGCAGGTCCTCGACACGGCCAAGGCGGCCCTCGCGCCCATCCCGACGCCGCCTGCTGCGGCGTCGACGGAGCAGCCCGCCTCGACCGATGCCATCACCTCCAGCTCCGCCGCCGCCGCGACCGACGCAAACGGGAAGAAAGACAGCAAAGACGCGCACATTCCCGCTGATGTCCCGCTTGGTGACTTCTACCAGTCGGCGTTCTCGCTCGCGTGCCTCGCTGAGCTCGTTGCAAGCTACAACCCGTGCAAGGCGGCGTTCCTCACCTTCTCGATCCGCAAGGGCGGGAGCAAGGAGGCCGTCGCGGCGCGCTCGCGGTCGTCATTCCTGTACTTCCTTCTGAACGACCTCGTCCCCTCGACGACGCTCGTCCCGTCACTCGACTTCGACTCGAAGCGCGCGTCCTCAATGTGGGGCTGGGCCTCGCTCGTCATCGTCGGGCTTTGCTACGATGCAACGGCTGCGTCGCTGGGCACGTCGGGCGACAAGGACTCGGTCAACGACATCACCACCGTTCGCAAGGCCGTCCTCGACGCAATCGCGCGCGCGTACCGCGACGCCATGGCGTCGAACGAGCCGACCGAGACTCGCTACACACGCCTCGCGTGCCTCTCGGACTTGTGTCATCGCCTCCTCACGGCGCGGCCGTTCCCGCACGTTGGCCGCCCGCACTCGGAGACGTCCATGCAGCTCGCCAAGCTCATGCTCGAGAAGAACTTCGCCGTCATTCTCACCAACGCGCTCGCCGAGGTCGACCTCAACTTCCCGCACGTCAACTCGCTCATCAACGCGATCCTCCGCCCGCTCGAGAACCTTACCAAGGTCGTCACCAAGCTCGGCCGTGCGAAGGGTGCCGCGGGTAAGCAGCGCGCGCTCGACGACGATGCCTCGAGCGACGCCTCGTCCATGAGCGAGTCGGAAGAGAGCGCCGACGAAGCATCCGAGGCGGAGCAGGACCAGGCCGCGGCGGATTTGTACCGCAACTCGGCGCTCGGCATGTATGAGGGCGAGCTCGAGACGGGTCACGGCGCCGCCGACGAGTACATGAGCGAGGACGCGGAGGACTTCGACGACGACGACGAGATGATGGAGGACATGGAGGACGGGTTTGGCTCGGGCAGCGACATCTCGGACGCGTCTGACCTCGACGATGAGGACGTGCGTTGCTTGTCATTGCCGATCTCGAGTGCACCGCTGACGCGACGCCACCGGCGGCAGGACGAGGGCGATGAGCACGACTTTGACGACGAGGAGATGGAGGAGATTGACGGTGACGGCGACGACGGTGAGCTGTCATCGGACGGCTCCGAGGGGGATGTCCTCGACGCGGATGATGTTGCCGAGGAGATCTCGATCGACGGCGGTTCCGAAGCCGCCGACGAGGAGCTCCTCGAGGCGTTCGATGAGGAGTTTGATGGTGAGGAAGAGGAGTGGGTCGATGAGGAGGAGGACGCGCTCGTCCTCGATGGCGGCGCCGATGCGCGAGGCGCGGATGGCATTGTTTTCGAGGGCGAAGACGCGGACGATTTGGGCGACGAGGGCGACGTCGACGAGGGCGGCGATAGCGACGGCGGTTTCACCGATGAGGAGGACGTCCTCACAGGCGAGCTCGAATTCGATCCCGAGATGACCGAGCAGCTCCGCGCCCAGTCCACCGCACAGGCGTACGGCTGGGACCCCGTTACGGGCGGCGAAGGCGCCTCAAACCGCCGCAACCGCGCGCTCGCCGAGGAGATGATGGCGCTCGGCGACGCGGGCATGTTCGATCGCCCGCGCACCGCAAATACGGCAGCGCCGCATCCGCTCCTCGTCGAAGGTCCGCAGCCCGATGCGCGTGTCGAGACGGCTGCTCGCCGCCCACGCGGCAACAACGCGACATCGCGTGACTCGCCGGCTTACCAAGAGTGGGTGCGCTCCGTCGAGCAGATGCTCGGCCCGGGCGGCGTCAATACTCTGCAGGAGGTGCTCGGCTCGCATGGGCTTGCACATCTCTCGGGGCCGGACCAGCTCCGCATCCAGCTCGCTCCCGGCCCCGACGGCGGCATGGCGGTCGTGATCGACCCGACACCTGGCCTGCGCGCGGCGCAGCATCAGCAGCACACGCACGCACACCACGAGTCATCCCGCCACGGGACGAGCCAGCCGACCGCTCGCTCCGTCGCGCGCCAGCTCTCGGACCGCATCAACGCCGCGTCGGCGTTCCTGCCCGTCCAGACCAATCAGCGCTGGCAGGAGGAGGGCCGGATCCTGCAAGGTGCGTTGCGCCTCTTTTCACTCTCACGCTCTTCCTACGGCACTCATATCTCTCACTCAGGTTGCGTTCTTATTAACGAGCGCGTCGCGCGCCTGACGAACCACCTCATCAACGCCCTGCATGGTCCCGCCCGCGAGGAGGCGAAGGTGGAGCGGAGAAAGGCCGAAGAGCGGCGCAAGAAGGAGGAGGAGGAGGAGCGCATCGAGGAGGAGCGGCTTCGCAAGGTCGAGGAGGAGCTCGAAAAGAAAGAGGCCGAGCGCAAGGCGGCGGACGAGAAGAAGCGGAAGGAGGAGGAGGAGGTGGAAGAGCGGAGGAGGGCGGAGGAGGATGCCCGCCAGCAGGAGCAGCAGGCGTCGATGGATGTCGACAACGGTGTTGGCGAAGACGTGCCGGACGACGTCGCCGAGGTCATGAACCTCGCACGCTCGCTCGCCGCCGGTCTCGCTGTCCCTTCGACTTCGGGCTCGACGCCCGCACGCGGCACGACGCCGTCGACAAGTGCAGCTCCCGCCGAGGCGCCGGTCGCCTCGACAAGCCGCGGTGCGCCGCCGGCCGATGAGGCGATGGAGGAGGAGCCGAGCGGCTCGAGCAGCGCTCAGCGCGAGCGTGTCACGGTCCTCGTGCACGGCGAGGAGGTCGACATCACCGACACGGGCATCGACCGCGAGTTCCTTGAGGCGCTTCCGGACGACATGCGCGACGAGGTCATTCGCCAGCACCTGCGCGAGTCCCGCACCCGCTCGACTGGCCCACCACCCGCCGTTCCGGAGCACATCAACTCCGAGTTCCTCGACGCGCTTCCGCTCGATCTGCGGATGGAGGTGCTCCGCCAGGAAGCTGCCGAACAGCGCCGCCAGCAGAGCGCAGCGGCAGCGGGCAACGCGGCTGGTCAGGCCGGCGAGCCCGCGGGCCCCGTCGACATGGATCCGGCTTCGTTCCTCGCAACGCTCGACCCGGCGCTCCGCTCGGCTGTTCTCTCCGAGGAGGGCAGCGCCTTCGGCGAGGGTCTCCCAGGCGGTCTCCTTGCCGGAGCGGCCGGCGCGCTCGGCGGTCGGGCAGCCCCTCCCGCCGCCCGCCGCGTCGCCGGCGGACCCGCACCTGTACGCGCTGCGGCGACCGGCGCTCAGGCTGAAGCAGAGGGCGCTGCGCGGACCACTCCTGCAGGCGCTGCTAGAAAGCCGGCGACGCAGCGCGAGGTCATCCAGCTCCTAGACAAGTCGGGCCTCGCGACACTCGTCCGCCTGCTCTTCTTCCCTCAGCCGCTCCGCAAGAACGTCCTGCAGAAGGTCCTGGTCAACCTGTGCGAGAACGCGCGGACGCGCGTCGAGCTCATCAACCTGCTCCTGACAATCCTGCACGACGGTACGCGCGACGTCTCGGCGGTCGACAAGAGCTTTTCGCAGATGTCGCTGCGCGCCAGCCGGGCTGTCGTTCCCAAGGACACGCCCAAGCGCAAGGTGCCCGACACGCCCGGCAGCGCACTCCCGCACTTCCCCGGCGAGAGCGTGCCCAACCTCATCGCGCAGCGCTGCCTCGAGGCGCTCTTGTTCCTCACCACGAACGACCAGACGCCGCTCTTCTTCCTGACAGAGCAGGAGATCCATGTCAGCAAGCGCAGCCAAAAGAAGGGCAAGGGCAAGGAAAAGGTGCAGCGCCTTCCTCTCGCTCCTGTTCCTCCCGAGACTGACTCCTCGTCGCTACAAGGCCCAGCCTTCGATGACCTACCCGATCATCGTTCTCCTCGGCCTGCTCGAGCGCCCCGCCATGCTCAAGACGCCCGCCATGATGGATGCGGTCACTTCGCTCCTCGCGCAGATCACCCGCGCGCTTCAGGCCATCCCCAAGCCGCCTGTCGGTTCCGTGGCCGACGCGGCGCCCGCATCAACAACCGATACCATTCGCTCTGCTGGTACTTCGGCACCGGCAGAAGGCTCGGCGGCGGGGGCAAGCGGCTCGACGACGACGGACGGAGCCGAAAAGGGCAAGCAGAAGGAGAAGGACGTAAAGGACACGGCGAGTGAGGCCGAAGCGCTCGTCAAGTCGCCTCCGCAGATCCCCGCGCCGAGTCTCCGCCTCGTCGTTAACGTCCTGGACGCTGGCGAGTGCTCGAGCCGCACGTTCTCGCAGACGCTCGCCATCATTCAGAACCTCTCGCATCTTGCTGGCGCGCGCGAGACGATCCTCGACGAGCTCAAGAGCCGCGCTGAGAAGATCTCGAGCGAGATCGCACCCGACCTCGTCGAGCTGTTCGAGATGATCTCTCGCGAGCAGCCCGTCTCGAGCGCGATCCTCGGCAAGTTCACTCCGGCGTCGTCGAGTCAGGCCAAGCTTCTCCGCATCCTCAAGACGATTGACTTCTTCGGCACGCCCAAGAAGACGACAACGCAGAACTCAGGCGAGCCGGCGTCGAAGACACTCTCTCCGGAGGAGGAGCAGGTCAAGGCAATTTACACGTCGCTCGCCGTCTCGGACCTATGGAAGCGCCTTGGCGAAACGCTCGGCGGCATTGAGGCCAAGCCCGACCTGCTGTACCTTTCGACGGTCCTCCTCCCGCTCATCGAGTCGCTTCTCGTCGTCAACAAGTTCACCGACTCGAGCTCAACCGAGTTCATCGACTTCACGACGGCGCACAGCAAGATCCTCAACACGATGGTTCGCAACAACCCGTCGCTCATGTCGGGCTCGTTCGCAGTCCTGGTGCGCAACTCGAGCATGCTCGACTTTGAGAACAAGCGCTCGTTCTTCTTCTCTGTGCGTTGCTCCTCTCCCTTTGGTTGAACTCGACACAAAGCTGAACTGGCCCCGCTTGCAGCGCCTGCACGACCGGAGTCAGCGGCAGAAGAATCACTACCCGACGATCAACCTCAACGTTCGCCGCGCGCACGTCTTCGAGGACTCGTTCTCGGTCTTCCAGCGCAAATCGGGCGACGACATCAAGTACGGAAAGCTCAATGTCAAGTTCTACGGCGAGGAGGGCGTCGACGCGGGCGGTGTCACCAGGTACATCCCGCTACGTACTGTTTTACCTTGCCGCCAATTCCGCCGCTGACGTGGGCTGCTCTTTGCGCAGGGAGTGGTTCGGTGTGCTCGCGCGCCGCATGTTCAACCCCGACTACGCTCTCTTCCAGCCGCAAGCGGCCGACTCGCTTACGTACCAGCCCAACAAGGTGCGTCCAGCGCTTGCTCTTCATTCAGTGTCGCTCACATGCTCGCACGCGCAGTCGTCGGCGATCAACGAGTACCACCTGCACTACTTCCGCTTCGTCGGGCGCATCATCGGCAAAGCGATCCACGACCAGCGCATCCTCGAGGCATACTTTTCGCGCGGTGCGTTCCGTTCTCTCTTTTTCAGCATGAAAAACATATTCTGATTGCTCCGCTCACCCCGCGTGCAGCCGTCTACAAGCACATGCTCGGCAAGCCCGTCGACCACCGCGACCTCGAGTCGATCGACCCCGAGTACTACAAGTCGCTCGTATGGATGCTCGAGAACGACATCGACGGCGTGATCGACCTCACTTTTTCGACGGAGCGCGACGAGTTCGGCGTTGTCCAGATCGTCGACCTCATCCCGAACGGCCGCAACATCCCCGTCACGAACGAGAACAAGCACGACTACGTCCGCCGCATCGCCGACCAACGCCTCTCGATCGAAATCAAGGATCAGATGAAGGTGCGTGCCCGTGGTGGACGGTATCGAGTAGCGAGCGCCATGCTGACCTCGCCCTTCTCGCACAGGCCATGCTCGAGGGGCTCTACGAGATCGTCCCGAAGGATCTTCTCCAGATCTTCTCGGAACGCGAGCTCGAGCTGTTGATCAGTGGCTTGCCCGACCTTGACTGCGACGAGCAAGTCGCTTCCATCAGCGCTTTCATTCGAACGCGCGGCTAACCATGTTCCCTCTCTCCCCCCTTCCTTCGCTACTCCCCTTTTCGCCTTCTTCCATTGTACAGGTGGCGTGCCCACACCGGTACGTCTCTTTCTCGCCATCCGAGCAGTCCGCGCGGAACTGACCGCTTCCCCCCGATGCCCTCCTCCCGCACGCAGACCTCGTCAGCTACACCAACTCGGACCCAATCATCTCGTACTTCTGGCGGGCCGTGCGGTCCTTCTCGCAGACGGAGCGGGCCAAAGTGCGTTTGCTGCCTGCGCTCGTCAGCAGTCAGGTCGATCTGGCACTGGGGCTGACCTGCCCATCGTCGCCACAGCTCCTCCAGTTTGTTACGGGCAGCTCGCGCGTTCCGCTCGAGGGCTTCGGGTCGCTCCAGGGCATGCAGTCCGTCGTCGTCTACCTCGCTCCGCCTGAGCGTCCCCTGTCGGATTCGCATTGACTCGCCGCTTCCTTCCCTTCCTTTGCGCAGGGGCGTCACGCGCTTCAACATTCACAAGGCGGCGAACAACGCGAGCCTGCCGACTGCGCACACCTGCTTCAACCGTGCGTTCTTGCTTGTCTCCCCAGCGGAAACTCCTGCTGACGGTGGCCCCTTTCGTTCCTCAGAGCTCGACCTCCCCTGCGGGTACGAGAGCTACGAGCAACTCCGCAAGCAGCTCCTGCTCGCGATCACGGAGGTGCGCCTGACGGCCCCTTTCGCTTTCCCATGCAGCGCTGACTCTGTTCGCTCCCTTGCAGGGCTCGCAAGGCTTTGCGTTTGCGTAAGCCTCTACGACGTGAACAGAATGAGCGAGCGCGGACGTCGAGATGTGTGGAGAAGCCGACGACGAGAGAGGTGGCAGTTGTCATGCTCCACGACGTTCCTGTTAGTGTACCCCTCATGCTCTCGCCCTCGCATCCTCGCAATGTACAGATTGGCTCTTGCTGAGCGATGTGCTGGACCGCATGAATGTGCCGGACTGCCCGCTGCAGGCACGGAAGGATTGCGCGCGGTCCCCGTCCTTTTCTCGCCCTCCTCTCCACCCACTCGCGAGCGTGCAGTCTTTCGACCGGGGCTGCGCAAACACAAGCAAAGCGGTTGCAAGCGTACCTCCTCCTCCTCCCTCACCATCAAGCGGTACAAACCATGCGTCCTTCGTCGCCACTGCTCCCCTGCCCAGCCTCTCTCCGCTCACTTGCCCTTCGCGGACGCCTTCTTCGCCGGCGCCTTCTTCGCCTTGGCCCCCGCGCCCGCCCCCGCACCGGCAGCGCCGCCCTTGGGTTTCTTGGCCTTGACGAGCTTGTCCTTCGAGGGGTCGTTGCTCGCGTCCGAGTCGGCGTCGTCGTCGTCCGCCTCGGGGAGGTCGTCCTCCACCTGTGAGCGGGGCAGGGGCAGAGGCGGGCGGGCGGGGTGGGCGGGGTGGGCGGGTAAGGAGGTCAGCGAGGGTTCGGCAGAGGGTCGCGAGGAGAGAAAAGGCGGAGAGGGAGGGTCGCGGAGGGAGGAGGGGAGGCAGACGGAAAGGAAAGGAAGGGGAAAGGGAAGGGAAGGACGCACGAACGCCTCTTCGAGGTCCGGCGCGTCGCCCTGCGGCGCCAGCTTCTTCATCTTGGCTTTCGCGCCGCCGTCGGGCTTGTGGTACGGGATCGGGTGGTCCTGGGCGTTGTACCTGTTGTGTACGGCGCGCGTGCAGCCCCGTCAGTGCACCCCTTCATCTGAACTGGGCGAAACTCGAGGCAAGGGGGGGGGGAAGGCGGGACGCACCTGCGCGTGAAGGCTGACTTGGTCTGCGCGGGGATCTTCTTCAATACCTCGTCCATGCCCCTCTCCTCGCCCACGCCCATCTCGACAATCGCGTCCCACTCGTCGCGGCCGAGGTAGTACTCGTCCATCAACTCGATCACCTCGTCTACGCCGTCGGTCCCGCGCTCCTGGAGGGGCGTGACGAGGCGCGGGAAGAGCGTCGGGAGGTACGACTGGCGGATCTCGCGCTTGTCGCCCGAGACGCGGAGGCGCATCCGGATTTGGATCTCGGACAGCGCGCGGTTGAGCTTGTTTGCGGTGGAGTTCTTGCCGAGCCAGCTGTGAGCGCAGGAGCGGGAATGGAAGCGCGGGGTGTTAGCGCGCGGCCGGTGGGCGGGGATTCAGTCCAGGGGCGCATCGAGTAAAGGACGGGGCGAGGGGAGTCAGTCGGGTCGAGCAGTGACGGGCGAAGTGGCGGACAGCGGGAAGAGGGAGGGAGAGGTGGGGCAGAAGCAGCACGGCGGCAGTCGAAGGCGAAGGCGCGGGCGCGGGAAGGCAAGAGGGGGGCAGGCAAGGGGGGGGGAGGAGACGGAACGCACGAGGGGAACGTCGGGAACCCGCCGCCGCCGCCGTAGCAGTAGCTCGCGGGGCGCACGCACGAGAGCAACCCGTGGAGGGGCATCAGGGTCCACTGCTGCTGCGAGCTGCGCGCGCGCGCGCGCCGAGCCACAAACCTGCATCAGCGCTGGCCGGCGCCGGCCGCGGTAGGGTCGAGGAAGGCAGGAAAGGGGGCAGGCGGGGCGCACCCGTGAATCATCGCGTCGACGAGGTCTCCGTCCGAGATGCTCTCGGCCGCCTTCTGGACCATCTCGAGGTTCCTAATTTGTGCCTCTACGCCGCTCGACCCGCTCGCGCGGGCAAACTTGCCCTTGAGGTAGTTCTCCTGGATAAAGAGGGGCATGATGCTGTGGTCGTGGAAGTAGACGTCGAGTTTGTCGTTGAGCGAGAGCGTCGACACGGGCGAGAAGGCCTGCGGGCTGAACAGCTTGCTATAGAGCGTCCACGGCGTCTGGAGCGTGTTCTTCTCGTTCATCTTGACCCTGGGCACGTGCACGCGGGGCAATTCTTCGTCAATTCTCTGTTATGCAAGCTGGTGCACGGGGAGGAACGCACAAAGCCTTGCCCTGGTCAAAATCGATCGCCTTTGCGCCGAGCTTGTACGTCGCGAGCATGTTGATGATCTGGCGGATGTCGGACTGCGAGCCCGCGACGAGCTGGTCGACGACCTTGCCGTCGAGCTTGAGGCCCTCCCTGCGGGCGTTCGGCCGTCAGAATCAGCTTTCGCGGAGCGAAGGAGAAGAGGGAGAGGGCGCAGACGCACTTGAAGGCGATGCTCATGATGCGCGAGCGGATCTCCTGCGCCGTCGGACTGTGTGCGCGCACACTCCTCGTCAGCCCGCCGCTCTTCGTCCTCGGGAGAGGAGTGGGGGACCGCGTACCGCTTGAAGAGCATCTGGAACGTCGTGTTGAGCAAGGGCTGCATCTTCTTGCTCTTGGCGTCGTTGGCGATCGCAATGATCGGGATCCGGGTCTTCTTGATGACGGCGTTGAGCGCGCCGACGCCGCCGCGGTCGCCGGCGCTCATGCCGTCGACTTCATCCATGATGATCAGCGACTTGCGGTTCACCGACAGGCCGGCGTCGTCCTGCGCGCGGCGACACCGGGGGGGGGAAAGGGGCCGATGAGCCTCTGTACACGCACGCGAGAAGAAAGGAGGGAGGCGAGCGCGGCGCACCTCGCCCTCCTTCCTGACAAACCCCTTGAGCGTCATATCGCTCGTCTTGCTCCGGAACGCCTCCTCGAGCAGTTTCTTGCTCCTCGTGTCGCTCGCATTGAGCTCGAGGACATCGTACCCGAGCAAGCGCGCGACGAGGTGCGCGCTCGTCGTCTTGCCGATCCCGGGCGGGCCGCTGATCAGCACGCACCGGAACGTGTTCATCGCGTCTGCACCGGGCTTCTTGAAGTTTGAGGCGAGGGACTTCGGCCTGCGGAGGGACGTCGGGCGGTAGGGAACACGTTTTGAGCGCGAGCGAGCGTGCCGAGTCGGCGGGACTCCCGTGGCAAGCGACTGCGTTGCCGCGGGAGAAAGCGAGAGCGTGGACGCACCAGGCCTCGAGCCAGCGCTGGAGCTTCTCGACGTGCCCCTTGTTGCCGCAGATGTCGGCGATGCGCTGCGGCGCATACTTGGTCGTCCAGAGCTGCGTGACGTGCTCCCTGCAGGCATTGTGGCCCTTGATCAGCCCCGCTCACGGAGAAACTGGAGGAGAACCGGAGACACACGGCGCGTCCTTTGCGAGTCCCTTCATGGCCTTGACGGCCTCCTTGACCTTCTTCTCCTCCTTCTCTCGCGCCTGGCGCACCTTTGGGTCGTTGGGGTCGCTCTCGCGGGACCCGATCAGCGCGAGGAAGCCGTCCTCGTCAAGCGTCTTGAGCTTGTGCTTGGCGATCAATTCGAGCTTCTTTGGCCCGGCATCGGACCCGAGGACGACGTAGGACGTCTTGGATGAGGGCGCAGTCGTGACGCGGCTGCGCGCAGGGCGGACGGGCGGGAAGACGGGCGGGCGTCAGTGAGCTGGCTGCCCGCTGAACGAGCCCGCGCACGACCACGAGCTGCGGAAGGAGTTGAAGCCATGGGGGAAGGAGAACGACAACGCACCCGCCATACCGCTTGACGAGCTCCTGCCCCTCCTCGCGACCGAGACTGCTCAGCTCGCCCGTGAAGACGAACGTCAGCCCCGCGAGGCAGTTCTCTGCGCCCTCGGGGATCTGCTTCGAGCCTTTTTGGTCCGTCGGACCGTCCGGGCGTCAGTGTGGAACTTCGAGACAGAGCGAAGGGCGGAAGACAAGGGGAAAGGGGACGCACCAGGCGCGGAAGGCCCCGCTTTGGGCTTGTATGTCCACTTCTTTGGCGCGGGCTTCTTCTTGTCCTCGGCGGCGTCGTCCTCGGCCTTGACCGTCTTCTTCGCCGGCACGGACGCCTTCTTTGGTACCGCTGCCGGTTTGGGCTTTGCCGCGGCGGGCCTGTCCGCTGTCTTGACGTCGTTGTCGGAAGCAGAGGCGGACGAGTGGTCGTCCGAGGCGACAAAGCCGTCGTCCTTTTCGTGGGTGCGCCTGCTCTGCTTGGTGGGCGCGGGCGCGTTGTCGAGCTTCTTCTTCTTCTTGGCGGGCTTGACGTCGTCTTGGTGGTGGTCGTCGTCGGACGACGAGAGGGTGAGGACGGGTGCGGACGACTTGCGCTTCTTGGGTGCGGGAGCGGGGGGTGCGTCGACGGGCATGTCGTCTTCTGCGTCGGACGAAGGGGGAGGGATCCTGGGCGGCATGGTGGGCCGGTCGAGGCAGCGGCAGCGGCAGCGGCAGCGGCAGCGGCGGAGGCGGGGTGGGGTCGGACGCGACGAGGGCGGGTGCGAGGTGGTGCGAGGTGCGGTGCTGGCGAGGTTGCGGGTGCTCCTGGGTGCAGTACTGCCGAGTGACAGCCGAGTAAGCGCCGGACAAGGCAAGCGAGAGACGCGTTGCGTTGCGATGAAAGCGCGCTTCTCTCCGTCTCGCTCCTCACGACCACGTCCAGCGAGAGCCACGAGTGGAGGAGCTCACTCTAGTCTGCAGTCTACCCGCTCTGGGACAGGATGGCCGTAAGAGTCTCGCGCGTGCACTCGACCGCACCCTCGCCCCCGCCCTCGTCCGCTGCCCCTGCCCCGCCGCCGTCGCTCGCCCGCCGCGTCCTGCAGAGCACCCTCGCCCAGCCCCAGCCCACCCCGACCACTCCCCACCCGCGTCCTGACGAAGCGCCCTCGCCCGCGTCCGCCACCTCGGCCCGCGCCCAGTTCGAGGGCCAGGAGGACTTCATCTCGTTCGACAACAGCCCCTCCCCGCCGCCCTACAACACCACCACCAGGGACAGGGACAGGGACAGGGACAGGAAACGCACACGCGACGACTATGACGACCGCGACGACGAGGGCTCCCGCCGCCTCCAGACGCGCGAGCGCACCCGCTCCACCCCGTGGTGCGACTCGCCCGGCCTCGACTGGGACCGCTGCCACTCGGCCATCGACCAGCTCAACCACGAGGCCCGTGCATTCGTCTCGTACATCTCGCCCACCCCAAACGAGCACGAGCTCCGCCTCTGGACCATCGAGCTCATCCGCCGCACCATCCACGCCGCCTACCCCGACGCCAGCGTAGAGTGCTTCGGCTCGGTCGGCACAGGCCTCTACCTCCCCGGCGGCGACATCGACCTCGTCCTCCTCTCGCCCTCGCTCCCCGCACCGCCCCTCAAGCCCTCGTCGTCCCTCCTCCACCGCCTCGCGTCCCTCCTCCTCACCTCGTCCATCGCCCTCCCCAACTCGCTCGTCGTCATTGCAAAAGCCCGCGTACCCATCGTCAAGTTTGTCACCCGCCACGGCGGCTTTGCCGTGGACCTCAGCGTCAACCAGCGCGGCGGCGTCGATGCCGCCGTCCGCGTCCGCGCCATGCTCGAAGAGTACGCCTTTCGCGAGGAGGGCTACGTCGAGCCCGGCGCCGATGCAGCGATGCACATCAAGGGGAAGGGGAAGGGCAAGGCGCCCGCCCCGCCAGAGAGCGACGACGACGAGCCCGAGGAGGGCGAGCTCCCTTCGACCACGGCGACGGCGACGACGACCAGCGCGCGCTCGTCGCGCACCAGCTCGGCCGTAGCGACAACGCACGCTGTCGACCACGGCGTCGCCCGCTCGCTCGTCCTCCTCGTCAAGGCGTTCCTCGCCCAGCGCGGCATGAACGAGGTCTTTACCGGTGGGCTCGGCAGCTACTCGATCATCTGTCTCGTCATCTCGTTCCTCCAGGTGCGTCTTCGTGTCCTCCTCCTCTCCTCTTGTGTGCGGCTCGCCGGCACGCGCTCTCGCTCACGCTCGGCCCCCTCCCGCGTTCGCACAGCTGCACCCCAAGATCCAGACGGCGCAGCTGAACCCGAACCGGAACCTCGGCCTCCTCCTGCTCGAGCTGCTCGAGCTGTACGGCAAGCACTTCAACTACGACCAGGCGGGGATCACACTCCGCGGCAGGGGCGGCTATTTCAACAAACACGACAAGGGGTGGTACAGGCCGGGCCAGCCGTACCTCCTCAGCATCGAAGACCCGAACGATCCCCGTGCGTCCAGGAGCGCGCGAAATCCCCCTTTTCCCGCAAGTCCGCATGACTGACCCTCTCCACTACTGCACCCTTTCTTTCCCTCTCGCCGGCGTAAAACGTGCGCGTGCGCGTGCGCAGAGAACGACGTCTCGGGCGGCTCGCACGCGATCCTGCGCGTGCGCCAGACCTTTGCCGGCGGGTTCGACGTCCTCTCTGCGTCGCTCTGCGCGCGCGCCTCGCTGCTCTCGTCCCACGCGTCCCACTCGTCCGCGCGCGTCCCCGTCCTGTCCACCTCGGCCCTCCCGAACGCCGACGATTCCCACGTCGACGCCGCGCAGCGCTCCCTCCTCGGCTGCATCATCGGCCTCGGCGCAGCGGACGTCGCCGCGCGCGAGCGCAACGACGCCCTTCACGCGAGCGGGACGCTCCAGGCGCTCCTCCTCCACCGCCGCGACGACGACGGCGCGCTCCTCCTCAGGCCCCTGTCGGGGAAACAGCTCAAGCGGGCGAGGCGCGACGAGCGCGAGCGCGAGAAGCGGCAGAGGACGATCGCGCGCCTCGAGCGACGCGGAGAGGAGCGCGAGAGGAAGGACGAGAGGCGGCGCAGGCGCAGGGACGAGGCCGACGCTGCTGCTGCGAACAGGGTGGGCGCCGAGCACGACGAGGCGGTCGAGGACGCGCGCGTCAAGGCTGCGGACCTTGCGCCCCTCGCCGACGTCGAGAAGCACACGCACCCCGCCGCGCAGGACAACGCGAGCGCGAGCGCCGCGCTCTTCGTCGTCGACTCGGTCGGCACGGGCGCCACCGCCGGCGGCGCGTTCGAGCCTGCGAGGAAGAAGCCGCGCACGGACCTCACCGCGCCGGCCGAGGAGGAAGACGAGGAGGACGACGAGGACGACTCGCGCTACTCGCGCGCGCGTCGTGGCCAGCGCCAGCAGCCACAGCGGCAGGTCGCGTACACGCACGTGACGGACGACTCGAGCGCGTCGTCCGACAGCGGCGACGATGGGGACGCGGACGCGGACGGGGATGTCGTCCTCGGCGGGACGGGCGGGGATCTGGTCCGTCCGGAGGGGGTGTCGCGGAGTGCGACGCCGGCGCTGGCGCCGGGAGCAGGGGCGGGGGAAGGGAAGCAGGTGAAGCGCAAGGGGAAGGGCAAGGGAGCGAAGGGAAAGGAGCAGGACAAGGAGAAGGAGGAGAAGGCGAGGAGGAGGAACGAGTACTGGGCCGCCAAGGGCGTGCGGGACGCTGGCAGCGGGAGCGACGAGGAGTAGCTACGTCGCACGCGGGGCGGTGCGGGACTCTGTTCTTATCGGCAAAGAGGAAATCCAAGACGGCGAACGACCGTTCGTAGGGACCGGGCGTGACATGCTCATCTCTCCTCATACGACTGGTGAGGTGAGAGCGGCTTAGCGGACGAGAGGAGGTGGCAGCGCGTGTGCGCTGGGCGGGAAGAGTAACGAGACGGGGCAGGAACAAGTAGCGGGGAAGGCGAGAGACCCGCTTTCGCATCGAGAGTGTCCAGCGCAAGGCAAGGTCTCCACTCTACCGCGTGGGATTAGCATACGAATGTTACAACAAGCATGTACGTAGCATTGACCGACACAGAAGTTACGACGCACAGCATGGGAGTGCGATAGTATACGACAAGCGGGTCGCATCATTTTGCCCTCCTCCCTCCACCCGCATCCTCCCATCTCCTCCTCCTTTTCGACAAGCGCCGACCTTCGACCGCCTACCCCGTCCTGATCACCTCGGTATCGCCGCCCCACGTCCCCCAAGGGCGCGACTCGGCAGGGTCCGTCACGCCGCCCTGGAACGGTCCGCCGGCGGACTCCTCCGGCGCGATGGACGCCGTCGGCGCGGGGTGGTAGTACGCCTGCACTTGCTGCTGTTCCGGGGCGTACGGGTCGGACGCGATGGGCGCGCCGGACATGCCTAGCCCCGTAGGGACGCCGGCGGGGACCGGGTGCTCCGTCGTCACGGGCGGCTGCTGATGCGGGGGCTCTGCAGCGCGCGAGGATAATCAGCGCCGTCCAACATAGCGAGGAAACAGGAGGACGCACGGAAGGTCGGGCGGCGGGCCTGGCGGAGCTCCTGCAGGCGCGCGTTGGCGACGGGGTGGTAGTACGACGCGCAGACGAGGCCCTTGTCAAACCTGTGCCTCATCTCGTCAGCTCGGCTCGAATGCGCGTGGAAAGGGCGAACGTTGGAGCGCACCAGTCGAGCTCCGTCTCGCTGACCTCGAGATCCGGCGTGGGCGGGCCGTCCTGCTCGCCGTACCGCTGCACGGCGATGAGCGTCCAGTTCGGGAGGATCTCGAGCTGCCAGACGACGTGGTAGGTCATGTGCGGGTCGCTGCGAAGCGGAGAGAGGGAGAGGTCAGTCGGATCTGCACTTCGAGCAAACGGACGGCGGCAGCGATGCTCTCGGGTGCGAGACATCGCTGCTCAAGCAACTTTCGTCTCCGAACAAAAGTGACGGCGTGGGCGCACCGGCTGGTGATGTAGAGCTACAAGCACGGAGGGCCATGAGGAGGAGGCGTCAGTCGTCATTCCAGAAGGTCGAGCGGAATGAATGCAGGGCGCACCTCAAGGTAGAACGCGACGAGCTTGAGCGCCTTGCGGATGCGCTTGTCGCTCTCGGCGTACACGACGTGGGCGTTCTCACCGACGAGCGAGTCGAGGCCGAGGTTCTCCGTCACGAGCGAGTGCACGAGGAAGAAGCAGTCCTGCGCGCAGTCGCTTGATCAGCAGCGCCACGCGAGAGCGGGGAGAGGGGACGCACGAGGAGGTCCTTGTCGAGACGCGTGATGAAGCGCAGGTGCTGGTCGGCACACCCGTCCGAGCTGCAGCCGAACGGCGTGTAGTCGAGGTGGACGAGCATGTCCTGCAGTTGGCGGATGCCTGTGCGACGGGAAGAGGAAAGCAATCAGTCTACGCTCTCATGATGGGAAGGTGGAGAAGGCTGCGTGAGACGCACCCTCGTGAATCTGGTCAAGGAGCCGCCAAAGGTTGCGGACATCGTCGATAAGCGACATGGGCGGGCCGCCGAGTTGCGCTGCGAGCGTCAAAGCCCGTAAGCTCACCGCACAACGCAGAGCCTTGATGGGCGACGAGGAAGGGCGAGAAGCGGGACTCACGGGCCGCCGCTTGAGCGAAGAGCCGCTGCGCTTGCGCAAGCCACGCGTGCACGATCTCGGTGCACTTGCGGACGCCGTCGTGTGTGAGCTTGCCGTCAGAAGCCATGTTGTCGTGCAGATGTTTCTGAAGGACCGCCTGGATGCCGCCTTCCTGGCGCGGATCGGGCGGGATGAAGGACGGGAAGTAGTGTGCCATGTCGGCGGGCGTGATCAGCGGCTTCTTGCGCGCATAGGCCGAGGTGATAGCGTCGCAGACCTGCTCGCGTACGCGACTCGGTAAGCGCGTGACAGGGGACGTTACGAGAGAAGCCGACGCACAAGGAGCGGCAATTCGACGTGTTTGAGCGCGTGATCCTTGGCCTCGGTCGACATCGCACTATCCTGCAGCTCCTTAAACTGTCCTAGCGCTTGAAGGACGATCGCCCTCGAGCGGCGCGGGACGAGCTCGTTGACTGCAGCTCGTCTCCGTCAATCTAGCTCATTCCAAGGGCAGAAGAGCAGGGACGCACAGATGAGCAGCTGCCCGAGCACCATCAGCGCCTCGAGGTTCTCGCGGCTGACGTCGTAAGTAATGCCGAGGAGGTGCGCTAGGTCTAGCGCCTGCGCATGGAGCGCGCGGCACGCCTGCTCACGCCGCACGCCCGCCGCTGAGGCTTGCTCAAACCAATCGGTCGGCGAAGGCGAGGGGAGCGAGATGCCGAGGATGGCCTGTGGGCGGAGAGAGGGAGAGGTGAGTTCAGGACGCTGCGTCGAGGCCACCGCAGTGAGCGGTACTTCAGAAAGCGATGAGACCTGCTCACCGAGTGCTGGCTCGCGCGCGCGCCCATGGCGCAGAAGGCGGCGACAGCGACCCTGCTCGCTGGATCTAGGTTGTCGATATTACGAAGGACCCATGAGCGGCGGTTGTGCCAGCCGTCGAATGCAGGGAGGTACGCGCAGCACGACGCGAAGAACGCTGTGCGGTGTAGAGCGTCAGCGCGAGCACGGGGCAAGCGAAGGGGGCAGAAGCTTGGGTGCAGGGGAGGCAAAAGGGGCAACCCTGTCGACGCACACTGTACAAGGTGAACGACGAGCATCCTGGCCATCGCGCTCTTCGCGAGCTTCCAGTCCGCGTCACGCTCACTCGGCGTCGGGGTGGGGAGCGTCCCCCCGCCGAGTGCCCCCTCGCCGCCCGGGCCCGCCAGAGGCCCCAGTCCCGCGCTCGCGACGGCATACAGCTCTGGGTCACGCAGCGCGACGCCGCGGAGGAAGATCTCGACGGTTTTCGCGCCGGCCTGCGCTTCGGGGCCGGGGCCGGGGAGTGCAAGCCCGGCCCCGCGCGCAAAGACGTCGTGGATCGTCTCGCTGAGCGAAGCGCTCGCGGCCTTCGCGTCGAGCGAGTTGAGCGCTGTGCGCGGGTAGCCCTCCAGCGCCGGGTACGCGATACCGCTTAGGTCGGCGCCGCGCGCGCCACCGCCGCTCGAGGCGCCTCCACCCGAGAGCGTCGGGAAGGAGACCTGCTGGACGACCGAGCCCCGTGCACTGTCCGTGAGCGGCGTAGGGAATGAGCTCCCTGCCGGCCACGCTGAGAGCCCGCCCGACGTCGACGGCTGCGGGTCTGTGCGAAGATGCGTAAGTTCCGCCTCGAGCGCGACTTCGGGCGAGGGAGCGGAAACAGGAGCTGGTCAGCACCGCCTTCCTAGATGGAGGGGAGCAACGTACCGATGCGCGCCTGCAGCGCCGCGACCTCGCCGGACTTGGTTGTCGCCCCAGAGAGCGCCTCCTTCGGGATGGCGTCGACTGAGTCGCCGGCAAGCGAATCGGGCGGGGAGGGCGGAATCGAGTTCGGGGAGTGGTGCGGGTCAGGGGGAGTGTAGTCGCGGTGCGGAAGGTTGGGCATGGGCGAGAAGGTGGGGGAGGGGCAGAGAACGAGAGGGCAGATGGCGAGGACCGAGGGCACCGGGAGGATCGTGGGCGAACGCCGCGGCGATGGTGGATTGAGAAGGTCAAGTTCAAGCCAAGGGTTGATGGGGCGGAGGAGGTGCAGGAGTCTCGTTAGTGCACGGTTCAGTTGTGAAACAGAACACATGCAGCGCTCTATAACGGCGCCGAAGCGAGAGGGACGCACCGGGGACAAACGTCCCAAAGTCGCACTCGTCCCCGCGGTCCTTGCAGCGATGGCACCGCGGCCACTTCCTGTCACACTTGACCTTCCTCACCCTGCAGTTCTTGCAGCTCTTCTCCGTCGTTCTTGTCCCGACCTGCGCCGCAAGCGCATTCACGCTCGCGCGGCGCGCCGTCTCCCCTCCCGCGCCCACCGCGCCGCCCGTCGCTGCAGCGACGGCGCTCGCGCTCCCGCCGTGTGCCGTGCCCTCCCCGCTGCTCAACACTGCCACGTCGCTGCCGCCGGCGCCGATTCGCCCGCCCAGCCCGCGCATCGCGCCAGGCTCGAGACCCGCGCGCGAGTGCCGCCTTTTCGCGCTGCCTGTCGGGGGGAGCGACGGATCGTCCAGCGCCCCGCCTCTGCTAATAGAGAGCGGGGCAGACTTGGTCGGCGAGGGGGGGATGCGTGCGCCGAGCGGGAGGGCGGAGGACGACGGAGTGGGCAACGCCCCCGGGTGCGGGAGGTGCGCCGTCTGCTGCGTGTCGAATAGCGCCGGGGGTGGGAACGCCTGCTGAAGTTCACTGAACGCGTTCGAGTCGGCGAGAGCATACGCCCCGCCTAGCTGTGCCGGGTCCGCGAATGGGAGCTGAGCGTACTCGTGCGGGTGGTGCGGCGACGGGTGGTGGTGGTGCGGTGGCACGGCGTACAGCGGGACGGGGAGTTCCGGCGGAGCGTAGTAACGCGGCTCGCTTTTGTGCGGCTGAAACGCCTCGTACGCTCCCCCACCGCCGACGAAGCCAGCTCCCTCCTCTCTCCATGACGTCGCGCGCCGATGAGGATGCGCGGAGAGGTGCAGGTGATGGTGCAGCGCAGTATGTGGTGGCGACGGCTGGGGCATAGATCTGTAGGTCTGCTGCGAGAACGCCTCGGAGACGCCGGACTGAGATGCGGGCGGTGCGGTGGGAGGAGCGAGGGGACCGGGTGGGGCGGTGCTGGCGGTCACGAACGCCGCGGAGCTTGTCGGGCGCTCCCTCGCCCGCCCAGGGAGCCCTGTCGCGGGGTCCATGAGCTCTGCGTCTTTCTACGAGCGTGTGGGCCAAGAAGCAGGAGCTCGAGAGAGGGGCGGCCAGGCAGAGGTCGCCTTCGCTGCAGCGCGAAGTTCGGCCCGGCCGGCTGGGTGGGCGGTGCATCCTCTCGCTTGAGAAGACCGCTCCTTCGCTGCTCTCGCTCTGCTCGACCAACGCCCGCAGACCGAAAGCCGACTACGAGCTTGCGTGCGCATCTGCCAGCGACTCCTTCGTCTCCCAGCAACCCGAACGTCTCCTCCTCGTCTCGTCCCGTTTGAAACCTTCCCCTGCCGCACCTGGCCATCGCCCGGCTCCAGATTGATTGCTCGTGCTCCATTTGTTGTCGACTCGCTGGAGCGACGATCCTTGAAGGAGGTGAAAGGGTTGAAACCGGCAAATCGGATGCAGAGGTGGGAGGAATGGGCCACGGGAATGGTTGCGCTGACGGTGCAGGCGACACGTCCGCCGCAGGTAGATGCAGGCTTGACCGGGTGTGGGCCGGTGCGGGAAGCGAGTGTAGCGACGGTCAGGCAGGGCTAAGTGAGCTGGTCGTGCGGAGCATGCGCATGCTGCAATGGGCAGAAACGCTACCCGCCAAGACACGAGCATCAGCCGCGGAAAGGTCTGATAGTGCGCGCAGCGGGAGCGCCAAGCTGAAAAAGACGCAGAAGCTGCAGAAGAAACGAAGAGCATAGCGGGAAGACGACGCGAAGGAGCGCTGTTCTTGAGCCGCGTTGGCTGGACCCGTCATAAAGTACAACCTGTTCGCTGCCGTCATCACAAGACAGTGCCGACAAAGCTCCGCTGCCCAGCAGGCGAGCCCTCTGAACAAGGGATGGCACGGGTAGCGGCCGCGGTCGCAGATGACGATGTACCGCTGCGGCGCAATCTCGAGCCCGTTGTAAGCGGCGGATGTCCGGGCGGAGCGAGTTGCGCGTATCTGGCGATGTATGCGAGAGAGGAGAAGAGAGGCGACAAGCACAGGAGCTTGATGAGGCGGCCTGAGCGGAAGGGACAACGAAAGGAGGAAAAGGCGAAGAAAGCAGCAGGCCCGCGAAGAACAGCGAAGGGTGCTGCGGGAGGCCATTACCTGATGTCTCAGTGCGAACTCACGGCCTGGAAGCAATTGAGCGGAGGCGAGTCCGGGGAAGACGAAGGGGACGGTGCACCCTCGCGCTGGACGCCGGCAGCGTGTAAGCGCGTGATGGTCAGTATACGGGACGGAGTTCGAAGGATGCGCCCAGAGAGCTCATTTAGCAAGTGCAGCATGCGAGAGAGCGGGCGAGGGAGGAGGGAGAGCGGGGACAAGCCTCCCGACGGCACCTCCAACGGCCTACACCTCGCACCGCTCCTCGCAGCTTGTGGCAGGCTCAGCGAGCAGCTACACCACCGCCCAGCACAGCGGTGCGACCTGAGAACCTTGCGCTGCGCCCGGGCTGCTTCCTCCGAATCCGTCGTCGGCCTCATCTCGCTCCTCGCTGGTGCGAGCCCTCGCCCTCACGCCCCGAGACGACCTCGGAGCCGCGCACGTCGAGCGCAATCGTCGCCTTCATTCGCTCGCCGAAGCGCTTTCATTTCCCTTAGCCGCCCTTGCGCCCCTCTCCTCTCTGCCTCCGCACTCCGCTCGACCACGACAGGCCACCCCGACTTCGCCGGGTCACGATGGCGTTTACTTTCCCGCCTCGACCGCCAGCTGCTGCTGCCGCTAGCGAGCCGCGCATGTCCCGCCCAGCACGCCGGAGCGAGGCCGCATCGCTGGCGGAGATCATGGCCGACGTGACCTCGCAGAGCGCAGGCGGCGTGGGTAGCCCTGCGCCGCGCGCCGCAAGCCACTTCTTTCCCTCCGTCCCGCGCGCACAGCGTGAGCAGGCTCGCACCGCCCGCTTCGCCGCAACCCCTTCCCCCGAGCCGGCCGCTCCCCCTCCCGCGCCTCCGGTCGCAGCAGCCTCGGTCTTCCCCACCGCAGGCAAGGCGCGCGGCATCCAGGCGCTTCTCAGCGCTGCAGACGACGGTGCGCGCGCAATCGGCGAGGATGACCATGCCCGGGAGCGCGCCCGGGAGCGGCAGGCCCGCCTCGAGCTCGCGTCGACGGGGCCATTCGACAACCGCCGCCCGCCCGCCGCACAGACGCCGGTCCACCCGCGGGCGGGTGCGCGCACGCCCGAGCCCGCTGCAGCGGTGGAGGAACCTCGGGGCGGCGTCGGCGCAGGCGGGAGCGGCGGGACGAAGCGGCGATTTCGCGACGTGGATCGCACGGGTTGGGATGCTGCGAGCGAGCTGGTCATGCTGGAGCGCGAGCGGGAAAAGGCGCTGAGGGGTTGGACGGGCGCGGGCGCTGGCGCAGGGGCGGCGGGCGAGCCTGCCCCCGCTGTGGTGCGCGACAAGGGCAAGGCGCGCGAGACGGAGCCTCAGGCCTTCGACCGCGAGAAGACGCCTACGCCCGGAATGCGGCAGGCGCTGGCACCGCCCGTCGGCGCAGCAGCGACGGCGGCCGTTAAGGACGACGCGGCGGTGGCGGTCGATGGCGGACCGTCGCGCTCTGCCTCGCCGGACGCGCGCTCGTCCAAGGCGCCGTCCATCGCTTCCGTGGCGGACACTGCCGGCGATCTTGACGAAGCGAGCGCGATGGACGACGATGCGTCCGTCATGACTGGCATGACGGGCGCGACGGGTGCGTCGGCGGAGGGCGAGGATGGCACGGGCAAGGAGCCCGCCAAGAAGCGCAGCAGGACGCTCACGACGCCGGCACAGACAGCTGTGCTTAACGCATTGCTGGCCAAAGTGCGCTCTCGCTCGCTTGCTTCCCCTCCGCAGCTCCCGCTCACTCTCGCTTCCCGCAGACCCGCTTTCCCTCCACGGAGACGCGCGAAGAGGTCGGTAAGCAGATCGGGATGAGCGCGCGCCGAGTCCAGATCTGGTTTCAGAATGTGCGTCCCGCTACATCGTCTGCATCCGCTTCGCATCGCCCGGCTCACCCCTTCCACCCGCCCGCAGCGTCGGCAATCGCAGAAGCGCCAGCGCGACCGCGAAGCGCAGGAGGCTGCTGCTGCATCCGCTGCTGCCGCTGCCGCCATGGCTGCAGGTCAGCATCCCGGCTACCCGCTCCACCCGCACCTCCAAGCGTATCCCGCCGACGGCTACAACCAGGCCGCGCACTTCTACCCGCCGCTGCAGCCCAAACCGCTTCACCTCGGCATGAACGGTGGCTACCCTCCCCGCCCCGACATCCCGCGCCACCCCTCGATGGAGTCGCTCTCTGGCCGCGTGAGCTTTGCCGGTACGAGCCAGCACAGCCTACACTCGATGCACAGCAGGGACGGGCTGGGAATGCTTCCCTCTGATGCGCGGTATGCGAACCCGTACGCGAACGGCGTTGCGTCGGGGCCATACGGCGCGTACACGCAGCCATTGCAACCCGGCCCCTTCTCGTCACCCGGCTACCCACCGCACCTCCAGCAGCACCCACAGCAGCATCAGCAGCAGCAGCAGCACGTCATCCCGAACAAGCTCTACTTCCCGCACGTCCCGCGCTCGCACGCCCCGCCTGGGCGCATCATCGCGGACCCGTTCCGCCCGCAACCCACAAGCCCGACTGCGCCACCGCAGGGCGCAGGCCCCGATGTCAAGCTCCCGTCGCTGTCGTCCGTGCTGCATAGCAGTGCGCCTCCCGCGCCGCAGCAGCCGCAGGTGCACGCGCCGATCTCGGCACCGGTCTCGCACCAGCCGATGTTCAGCCACTCGCCGTTCTCGCCACCGGCACCGGCGCACAGTACTATTCCGCCCTCTTCCTCTGCCGCGCCGAACACGCAGCCCCCGCAGGCGCAGGCGCCCCCGACATTTGCGCGCTCGCTCTTCTCGCCTGAGCCGTCCTCCTCGTTCGAGCGGCTGCGCATCTCGGGCGGCCCGCTTTCCCCGCCAGCCGTCGCGTCTTCGTCCTTCGCCTCTGCCGCGCCGTTCTCTCCACCCAGTGCGGCAGCCGCGCCGGCCCCTTCCGCAGGTGGGTCGCAGGACCTCCTCGACGTCGCGATGGACACGATCGCGTACCGTGCGAGCGGCCGCGCTCTGCCTGCACGGCAGACGCTCCCGCCCTTGCGTACCGTGCTAGGCGACCCGCCGCTCGACGCCCGCCGCGCGAAGAAGGGCGGGCACAGCGAGGCCGACAAGGCTCTCCTCGCGCCCATCGGCGCGGGCGCTGCGGGTGCCGGTGCAGGTGGCCCGCCTCGTCTCGCGCCCATCCAGACGTTCGCGCCGCTCGCTACCTCGTCCTCGCCCGTCTCGCCACGCTCGCAGGCCGCGCTCTCCCCGCACGACGCCGTCGGCGCGAACGGGCTCGGCACCTCGCGCGCGTCGACCTGGAGCGATGTCTCGCACGCGACGCGTTCCAGCGCCGCGAGCTTCGAGTTCGGCGCGCCCCCGCCCGGATCGTACCGCGAGAGCGCGAGCGAACGCTCGTTTGCCCTCGGGGCAGGGGCGGGGGCGGGGAGGCCTCTCCCGCCTGTGCCGGCAGGCGAGGAGGCTGCGGAGCGCGAGCGCGCGCAGAGGGGCGGGAGCGTCGGGACGGAGGAGACGAGCGCGACGAGGAGGACGAGCGTGAGCAGCGAGGGCGTCAAGGCGTAGACCGCCACGCCTCCCTTCGCTCCTATGCGGCGTAACCAACGGACGCTTTCCTCTATCCTTTCCTACATGACCTGTATGCGCCCTTACCATATCTATCGCATTGCCTCTCAACTATCGTTGTGCCCCTTTGCCCAATACGCCGTTTGTCTGTTCCCGCCCTCTCTCGCTGTCTCTTGCCATGCTCTTTACGTCTGCTGTGCAGCAATGCATCTCGTGATACATGCCCGTCCTGCTGCGGCGCTGCTCTCGCGAGATGCCCTCGCTCGCCGGCTCTGCTCTGCTTCACGCGAGGACGTCCCTCCGCCCTCCAGCTCTCGCTCGCCTGCCTGCGAAATCGCTGCTCGCTAAATCGGCTGCTAAATCTCCGGTGCTTGTTGTGCGCGTGACCCGCGCCCGTACACAATGCCGCCGTGAGCCTGCCGCCTCTTCATCGCGCGACCCGGTATCTGAGGCTCTCCAGCTCGACAGCGGCCTCGGTCGGATCCGGCCGGAGACACGCGGATAGAGGAAGGTCGTGGCTCTGACCTCGCCCGGAGATGCGCTGGGCAGAGGTGTTTCCGCAATAATGTCGAGGCGGAGTGTGCTGGCGTGTCCGGAAATCGGCAGGCGGGACTGGTACAGGACCGCGTCAGGCATCGCAGGGGTAGCTTGGCGCGGCCCTTGCTGCAGAAGGACTGACCCTGCCTGCCGTCGCAACAGCCCCTCCTCGTTCTCCCCGGCGGCGACTTCCCACGGCCCGTTCCCGACGCCGTACTTCCTCTTCTTTTCCGTCGTAGAGCCACTCCTCACCCTTATTGGCGCCGCCAAAGCCGCCCTCTACCCTGCGCACTTTCACTCGACCCTCTTCCCCTTGACGCTCGGCGCGCCTCCGCTCGATCCGACAAAGGCGCACCAGGCGACGATCATGGCCATCCGCCAGCTTGGGAACACATATGGGCTGCTTGCGGTTCTCGGAGCAGTATTGCTCCCGACAATGCGGCGGACGCTTGCGGGACGCCCGAAGGAGCTCGAGACGATCCTGCGCGCGTACCTCGGCTGCCTTGCCTTTGCGGACGTAACGGTGCGCGAGGGCTCCTCGAGCATACGTGCCTACATGCGTAATAATGCGCTCCGGCCCGCTGCAGCACATCGCGCTCACGCTCTTCGACCTCGGGCTAGAGGGCTCCCTAGCGCCCTTCCATCACTGGCATACGTTGGTATGGGGCAACGTAGGCATCACAGCCGCGCTGCTTCTGGTGCGGTGTCTCTGGCTACGCGGAATACGGCGGTCGCAGGTAAAGGACCGAACGGACTAGATGCGCGGCAGGGAGGGCGTGTCTCTACGAGTCGACATTCCGCGCTACGTTTTCGCCGCGCGCGTGTTTTCGCCGCGCGCGTTTGCGTTCAGGCTCTGTACGCGACGCGTCTGGAACGAGCTATGGTCCGCTGTCTAGCAGGTTTGGTGACCGCGCTTTCCGATGCAGCATTCCTCGTCCAGCCCCGCGATGGGCTGCATCGCCGCGCGCTCTGCCTCGCAGCGCCTTTCCTCGACTGCGGTGGACTTGTCGCTTCTCTCCCTCCTTCCTCCGCCTTTCCATCCCTCTCCGTCTGCCCGCCCCCTCGCCCGCTGCTTTCTAGTTCACCTCGTCGCCGCTCCCTCTTTCACGTGCTTCCGATATGACCCATCTCCCGCCTTTCAACCCGCCCGCCTTTACTGGACCTCCGGACGGTCATCCGCAGCTCGAATTCTCCGAACCTGAGCGTTCGGTGCCGTTCTATGCCCACCCCATCCCAGTGCGCACCCGTCCGCCCGCTCCTCACGCAAGCCGCGAGCTGACACTCGGCCTACATATACAACAGCCGCATCCCGTTGCTTTCGCATATGATCCTGGCTACGAGGCCCGCCTTCTCGCTACCATCCAGGAGATGTTCGCTCCGATCCGCACCGTGAGTTTCCCTCCTGCCTCCGCGCCTTCAGAAGGCTGACGCTGCGTTCCGTCGCCGCAGGCGCTCGGCTACCATGCGCGGGCGATTGGGCGCTTCGAGGCGCTGCTGCAGCTACAGGAGCAGGGCTTCTTCCACTTGAGCAGCCGCGCCGACAAGGTACTCTCCTACCTCGAGGACAAGTACCTGCCCTATGCCAATGCGAACGCAGCAGCGCCCGTCCAGCAGGTCCCGGGTGAACGCCCCAGCCGTGCCGCGTTTGTCGTCGCTGCCGCCGCTACGGCTAGGGAGGACGCGCGGCCGATGCCCCCGCTTGTCGACGACAGGGGCACGCTTTACTACGAAAACGGCGTCGTTCTCAGGAACGCGCGCCCGCCCCACGCGCACATGCGCAATGGCCCGCCCACCGCCGGGCCCGCTAACGTGCATGACGACGAGTACGCCGACATGCCCGAGCTGGTCGAATCGTCGGCCGCCTCGTCCGGATCGCCCCAGCAGCAGTACTTCCCGGCACCGGCGACGGCGCTCACGCAGGCGGCGCTCGAGGTTCAGGCTGCCGCGCATGCCGCGCCGCCGACCGCGCACGAGCAGCCGCATGCCGCCGTCGGGCCGTGGGTCATCATCGACCAGGCAAAAGGCATGCCCGTCCACGCCGAAAAGGATGAGCACGAGCCGGGGCCGTCGCGCGCGAGCAGCACGCTCGACGGTATGGACGAGGACGCGGCGGACGAGGCTTCCGTCGTGGCGGAGCTGCACGTCCGGCGCATTGAAATTAAGCTGCTCAGAGCGCGGCTGAAGCTGGCGCAGAAGAAGCTCGAGCAGCTTTCTGGTGACGCCGATGAGCTCGAGGAGGCGGGGGAAGAGTCCGAAGAGGTAGAGGTGGAGGGGTGAAGGGACGCGATGCTTGGACGTGCTGATACTGCGTGGCGGGCGGGTCCGTATTGCGATTTCCTCTATTGCCATCATCCCTTTGCAACGCATTACCCTGAATCATGGCCACAGCAAGGGAGCGACCGAGGTAATCTTTTGCAACACTTGTGGGTACGGCAAACAGAGCACAACGAGCCACAACACGTAAGGGTATTGCTCTACTCCTCCGTCACTGCCGCCACTTCGCTCCCCTTCCTCCTCCCGAGCTTCTTCACCGCTGTCTGCAGCAGGCTCGCCCTTCTCCCGTGCGTCGTCGCACCGTCATGCCCGTTCGCGTGCCCGTTAGAGCCCATCGCGCCATTCACACTCCCCGACCGGGTCGAGAAGAACGACCGCGTTGGACTTGACGCGCGAGGACCGCCGCTCGCGCTCTCAGCGCGAGCATTCGGTACCGTCGCTGCGCCCGTCAGGGTGGAGGGGACGACCTGCGCGCCGCGAGAGAGGAGGACCTTGTCGTTCATGGCGTGGGCAGAGACCGACTCGCGCCGCGTTGCTGCCGCGAGCGACGGGCCAGCCGCCGCTGTCAGCGAGGTGGTCGAAGGCGAGCCGATGAGGAGGCTGCCGTAGACGCGCGGTCCGGCCATGACGGGTTCGGAAGACGGCGAGGAAAGCGCGCCGGTGAAGGAGGCGGGTTCGTACGAGCCCTGGTCGGGCAGGCGGGCAAGTTCGGCGGCAAAGTTCTTCTCGAAAACTGCGAAGTGGCAGGAATCAGCAGGGAGCGAAGAGCGAGAAGAAACGTCGAGCCGTACAGCGCTCAAGCGTCTCGTGAAACGGCTGCATCTCCGGCGGGCAGATGACGGCGTGAAGCTTGAGGCAACGGGCGAGGGTGACGACCTGCACACCGCACAAGGGTCAGCACAAGCCACTGTTTACAGCAAGGCAGACGCACCAGCTCGTCGATGGCGGTCTCAAGCTGCCGTACGATCGCCACTTGCGAAGGCGGGAGCGTGGCAATGAACTCGGGCTGGAGGAAGACGCGGCGATACATTGGGATGCCCTGGTTTACGGGCGCATCGCAGGCGCCGTTAAGCGCCATCGACAGCGGGTTGCTGTGCAGGGACGAAGTGGGTTAGCCGAGCTGGAGGCGGTCGAGGAAAGGCAGACGCACCTGTTGATCTTGCGGCCCTCCTCGTCACTCTGCACGAGCGCCTTGTACCGCCGCTCGAGCGTTGCCAGCTCCTTCTGCTTCGACTGGACATCGTGCACCGCGTTCTCTATTGGGGAGATCTCGATAAGGCGAATTTCGATGATCTCGGAGCGACGCAGGACCGTCGGGAACGAGTCCTCGCAGATGAGCACGGTCTTCTCCGTCCAGAGAGAGGTGAAGTCGTTCGTCGAACGCATCCGCCCTGACGGGTCCTTGCTGAGTGGGCGGGTGAAGCTGAACGTGTTGACCTCGTTGTGCTGCAAGCGAAGGGGGATCAGCGTCTTCCACAAGACGCTGGGGAGCGCACGACGTACATTATAATACGCGCGGACATAGTGCGGCACATCTGGATCGGAGAAGATATGCGACGAGTGGTCGACCTCGGGAACCACGGCGGTGATCTGGAGGAATTGGTTCTCGCCGTACTGAACCTCCTCGGACGGGATGTTGCTCGAACGGAAGAGGGTCGCGCTGGGGGGACTCGTCGAGTCAGTATCAGGAAGCGACGGGAACGGGAGACGCACGTCGGGTGCTTGTTCATCGTACGCTCGATGAACGAGCCGAGCGTCTCAAGCCCCTGCCCGCGGTAGATGAACTGCTTGCCAGAGATCGACATGGGCCAGCGGCTGCCGTAGAACGCTACCCGGAAGTAGTTGCTGCGAGCGAGACAGATCAACAAGGATCGCGAGAGCAGGAGGGAAAGGCAGCACACCCAAAGTGCCGGTCAGATTTGGCGATGTGCGAGAACAGCTCGGCCTTGAGGTTGAGCAGCTCGGCGAGGCGAGGGTAGTTGTAGGTTCGCTCGTATCCGACCTCGAGCTCCTTGACGAGTTCGATTGCTGTCTCGTACGCCTGGCCCCTGCCGAGGTGCTCGAGGATGCGCATGTAGAGCGTCCTACGCCAGCGGGTCAGTTCGAGAACAGTGCGTTGTATAGGGAAGGGCGCACTCCTTGCGGGCGAACTCGGTTTGCCGTGGCAGGTCGAGGTCGGGCAGCGCGGCGACGAAGGTTGTGAGGTCCCATTCGTGCAGGTCGGCGTGGAGCTTGAGCGTGAGGGCCGCCTCGGTGTGGTTGCCAAGTGCAGCGTGATCTGTGGGTCACGGCATGAGCAGGCGGTACCCTGAACAAGTGGGAGATTGAGAACGCACAGCTGACGAGGCGCTGCACGTAGCGAATGAAGATCTCGCTCCGCCCGATGCCTCGAATGAACTGTGGTCGCGCGAGTCAGCGCGCATGTGAACAGCTGACGGCGTGCGGGACGCACCGACATAAGCTTGAGTGTCGAGATGATGCGGTCCTCCTGGTACTCCTCACCCTCCGGCAGGTTGCGCACAGCGAGAAGCAGGTCAAGGAACGAATCGATCGAGGCGAGGAATGCCGACGCCTGGGCGCGGAGCTCGTCGTCAATGTGCGCCTCGTCGAACAGCTGCCGCAGTTGCGCGACAAAGAAGGCCCGCGAGATCTCGTCGCCCTTGGTTTGCTGCCCGAAAAGGCGGTCGAGCTTGTCGACACACTCGGCCTCAATGATGGTGAAATGCTTGTTGAGTTCGTACTGAATAAGCGAGGACGCGTTCAGCTTCAGCTCCGCGAGCGAGACGAATGGCACAGCGCACCTCGGAGACGATCATCGAGTGCAGGATGTGGACGGCGACTACGTACGGGCTTTAGCTCAGATGACGTAGAGACAAAGCGAGAGACGCACCTCGCCGCAGCTCATCGTGGTGGGAGAGGCAGAGCGAGAGGACCTTCTCGACGAGGCTCGGGACGAACTGGACCTGGTAGAGCCCGTGCTTCGTCCGGCGTTCGCCGGGCCAGGCAATGGCGTTCCACGCGCGCGAGAGGATCTTTGCGCCCTCGCCGCGGATGTCGCCCGCGAGGCGCCAGACGGCGCGCCTGCAGGAGCGGGAGTCAGTGCGGCTCTGGAAGGGTGTCGCCAGGTCCAGTAACGCACCGCTTCTGTGGCGAGAACTCCTCGATAAGAAGCTGAGGGCTGGCGAGAAGCTCGAGGAGCACGCCGAAGAAGTCGCGCCAGAGCGCCGTGTTGAACTTGAAGGACGCCGCTGGCGGCGGGATGAAGTCGCGCTCGAGGATCTCGGCAGCAGGCTCGACGAGTTTGAGGACGATGCGGTGCGCGAGAGCGTTGATATTGAGCCAGTCTGCCGGGAACGCCTCATTCTCGAGGATTCCCCGTGCAATGCGGAAGACAAATCCGAGCTGCCGCGCGAAGGTGTCCTTGCCCTCGACCTCGATCGTCGACTCGAACCAGTTGACGAGGATGGCACGCGGCGCGAGCTGGATCAACGCGAGGAAGACGCACGCGATTTCACCGACGCCGGTGCGGAGCGTCGGCCAGGTGGAGGGGTCATCGCCCTTGCCTGCGCGCGTCTGCTTGCCCGCCGCTTGCCGCCGTGCGTACTCGGCGGGATAAGCGAGCAGCGAGACGGGGTAGGAGGCGGGGAAGACGACGGGTACGACGGCAGGGATCGATGCTGGCGAACGCTGCCGCTCGATCGCGTCGAGGTTGGCGAGGTTCTCGAGCTCGCGGTACGCCTCGAGCAGTCGAGGCACGAGGGCTAGGAGGTACTCGACGTTGTCGTGCTCCTGTGCGAGGACGTGCCGCGCGGCGTGCGGGTCGACGAGTGCCTCCTGCACGACGTCGAGCATGGCGGCGACGACACCCGTCGCAAGGCGAATGCCCTCGACCCAGCTCACGCGGGCGTTGTCGCGAGTCGCCTGCGGGTCCTTCGGCGAGCACATCGCGTATTCGTCAAACTTGCCGAGGAATGGCTTGAGCCAGCGGATCATGCTCGGGATGAGCGCGGCCCGGCCCGTCGGTGAGGCGAAGATGGCTGACTTGACGATCTCGCGCAGGTAGAGGATCTTCCAGACCGCCATCTTGCCCTTGACAGCGCCAACGGAGTCGACGAACCCGATCGCAATCTCGAGGAGCTCGGCGACGTCGAAGATGGCGCTCAACTCGGGCAAGATCGTCGGGAAGTGCTGCAAGACGAGCGTCTGCGTGCCGATGATGGACGAGGGAGTTGTCGCGCGCATGAGCGCATTCACCTGCGCAAGAAGCGACGTGATGTCGGCCTTGAATGCCGACTCGAGCGTCGACGCCGTCGCGCCGAAGCCGGGCTCTTTGGTACGCTGGATCTCGCGCGAGCGGACGACGAGGCGGAGGAGCCACTTCCAGACCTTGATGCTCGAGCGGAGCGTCGTCGCCGCCTCCGAGTGGGCCGGTGTACGGAGAAGCCGCTGCAGCGCGCCGATAATGTGCGCTGCTACCGCTGAGCTGGAGAACGATTGCGAGATGTACAGGTCGAGGACAGGCTTGAAATTCGTGAGGCGCTTGTCCGAGACGAAGCCGAAGATAGCGACGATCGCCTGGTAGACGAGGTCCTCAACCTCGCCCGACTGGTTCGCCGGCGACACGAGGATGCCGAAAAGCGCGTCGAAGATGTCGCTGCGGGTGAGTGCATCAGTCAGCATGTGCAAGATGAGAGAAGGCTGGCGAGGACGCGCCGGAGGAACTTGCAGACCTCGACCTCGGAGCAGAAGCGCAGCTTGGTGAGCGTGTCGCGCAGGAGCTCCGGGTCGTGGACGAGATCCTGCTCCCAGCGAAGCAGGCGGAGGAGCGTCTCGTTTTGGGTGTATGTTGTCGAGACGAGGTAACTGCGGATTGTCACCGTGTCGCGGAGCGGGAAGAGCGTCTTGGACACGCTGGACGGGAGGGCGGGGAGCTGCCGCGAGGCGTCGTAAACGGACGGGATTTGAAAGTAGAACGACGGCGAAGCGACCGGCTTGTCGTAGCGGTAGAG
This sequence comes from Rhodotorula sp. PL61-2, assembly GCA_028828645.1. Lineage (NCBI taxonomy): Eukaryota > Fungi > Basidiomycota > Microbotryomycetes > Sporidiobolales > Sporidiobolaceae > Rhodotorula > Rhodotorula sp. PL61-2. The sequence continues at coordinate 819,859 of JAPZQE010000001.1, forward strand.
GACGAGGGTGTGCGAACCGTCCGCCTGAAAGGCCGAGGACGAATCGGGGAAGAGTGGTAAGTAGGCAAATGCGAAGGGCTGGTCGGGCGAGTTGCGTGCGGTGCGGTTGCGGAAGGTGAAGAAAAGGTGGCAGTCCTCCATGCGCTCGACGGGTACAGCGAGCTTGAAGAGCTCGCCCCAGGCTGATGGACAGGGTCAACGGTAAGCCCACGTTGGAGAGGAGAAGGCGACGCACTCGGGTTGTTGTTCGAGCGAAACACCGTCGAGGTGTACTGTGAGATATTCGGCTCGCCCGCGCCCCTCGAAAGCACGCGCTCGACGACCGCGCCGTCCCGCGTCCTCACCTCTACGGTAACCTCGAAGCTACCCGCGCCGCCGCTGCCCGCCGCGCTCGCAAGCTGCGCCAGGCTGCGCACCGTGCTCGTACCGCCGCCGCTCGTCCCCGCCCCGCTAGATGCTGCGCTGTGCTTGAAGTCGCCACTCCAGAGCTTGAGGTACACGTCGTTGCGAGTATCGCCGGGGAAGACGACATCGGGGAAGCTGAGGCGACTTGTGGCAGGCACATCGGAGAGCAGGTTGGACAGCTGCCGCGAGAGCGCCGCGACGTCGCCATGAAGGATACGCACGCCGACAGCGACGTGCTCTGCTCGGGGATGCGTCTCGATCTCCTTGATCCGGCTGTTGATGATGTCTTCGTGGAGCGATGAAAACTCCGCGTCCGCAACTGGCACAAAGATCGCCATCTGCGACTCGGACAGCGCGTCTGCCGAGTCGGGCGGGAGGTCGTCTGCCGCACGTGAGTCCAACTGGCTCAGTGCGAGGACCGCACAGCCGAATGGGCGCCGGCAGCTCTGCCGCCCGCTCGAGTCGGTGAAGAGCATGCTGCCTGCATCACCATCGCCATGCAGGCGGGGCGAGCTGGAGGTGTCGAACGAGCCCGTGGTCGACCTCGTGGCCGACGGCGAAAGGAACCCACCCTTCGAGCTGAGCTGCGGCGAGCTCGCCGTTGCACCAACTGCGCCCCCAACGCCGCTGCCCTTGACCGGCCCGTTCTTGACGATGCGGCAGACGAGGTAGAGCTGGTCCGACACGTCGTGCTGGCTCAGGTCGCGGAAGAGCGTCCGCAGCGGGCCATCACGCGTCGCCGTGCCCGCCGAGTTGAGCACCACGCAGAACTCCTCGGTGATGTAGCGCGCGTCGGTCTTGCTGAAGAGCGAGAAGGCAAGCTCGACGTACTCGCCTGGGTCGGCGATCTGTGCGACGAGTTGCCGCACGTCGAGAAGGACGTGGTGGAAAGCGGACGACGGGGAGGAGAGACTGGGCGAGGGGGCAAGGGCGTCACGGGAGAGAGGCGCTTCGGGCATTGGGGCGGAGTGGGCGAGCGCGACCTGCGCGGCGTCTGCGGGCGTAACATATCAGCGTGCCGCCCATGCGAGGAGACACAGGAAACACGCACACATGCCAACTACCGACATCCAGGAGCTGTGGTCTATCTCGCCCTCGACGCTCACGTCGACGAGCCCACCCGATCGCGGATGCCGGACGATCACGTCCAGCCCCTGCTCGACATTGCTCTGTACGAGACGCGCGACCGTGTCCCGTCGCAGCCGACTACTCTCGTCGACGCTGAGCGTCTGCGCAAGAAATTGCTTGCGCGCGCCGTGTAGCGCGTTGATGTGCTCCCGCACGGCGCCGAAAAGATCGTAGTCGCGGCGGTAAAGGTGCGTGTAGAGAAGAGACGCCCACTCCCGCAGCGCGCACGCAATCTCGTCGATGAGGGGCTCGTCCGCGCCGCTCGCCGTCTCGTCACCGCATTTGAGATTGGGCAGTGGCGGCGGCGGGCGCGCACTGTCGTCGCCGTTGAGAGAAAGCCGGGACAGTCGCGACGACTGGAAAGCAACTCGCTGCTCGGACGAGAGCTGCTGCGCAAACGTCGCCATCGAGCCGACAGACGAGCGGTTGCGCGACTTGCTGGGGGAGCCCGCCCCGCCGAGCTGCGCGAGTCGACTGCGCCGCCGCGCTGCACCGTGGACGTTGCACGTGGCATCTTCGTCAGGCTCGTCCTCCTCCTGCAGGATCTCCATCCGCGCCGCACGCGCCGAAGCGCCGCCCCTCGACCCGCTGCGGATCATGCCGCTCCCGCCTGCCTCCGGGCCATCGAGGTCCGCCTGCGCAGCCAGCTCGGCGAGCTTGCACTCGGCATCTTCGGCAAGGTGCTCGCGGATCTGAACGTGCGACGCGGGGAAGATGCCGAGCGCGACCTGAGGCTCCTGCGAGAGCGCGGGCGCGGAATGCGAGGCGGAGGGGAAGGCGTAGACGTCCGAAGCGCTTGGCAGGCGCGGGTGCGGCGCGGTCGAGACGACGTAGCCGCGGAACCAGACGCCGTCCTCAGTCGTCGAAGAGGACGAGCTGGCGACAGGCTGAGAGGGGCGGAAGACCTCGACGACGTAGACCTCGTCGCCGACTTCGAGCGGGACCTGTGAACGCGTGGGTGGTCAGCATGCCCCAAGCAGCGGCTACTGCTCTCCGAGGCGAGCTGGCGTCGGTCGCTTTGTCCAGCGAGTGTTCCGTCCGCCGCCCGCACTAGCCACACCTTCACACGGTCTGCCAGCTAGGAAGCTCTAGCGCCATTTCCTCAAGCTCAAGATTCCCGTCCATTGAGCCCACCCACTCCCGTCCCTTCCTGGTCGACATCAGCTCGACCCCCACCTCGCCCGCCTCCTCGTCTTCGGGTGCTCACAACGCACCTGATGCGGATTCAGCTCCTCCCTCACGACCGTGACCCCATCCGGAGCGGGCTCGACGCGCTGCACGGGCAGGAAACTCGCGCAGGCGATCCCGTACGCGATCTGAGTTGAGGGGAACCACCTTCCCTCGAGGAGCGAGGGGGCAGACGTCGCTGTCGCAGAGGTGGCGAGGAGCGGGTCGTCCATCCTTCGCAAAGGGTGAGCAAGCAGGAACACAGAAGCGTGAGGAGCGGAAGACGGCGTAGTCGACGCGAGTCCGGAGGGGCTTGATCTCGAGGAAGAGGCCCTCACGTGCGGCAAAGTCCCCGCTTTTCCTGGTGATGCTGTCGCACAGTTCCCAGAGCGTGTACTTGAAGCATTCATCAAGCCTGGATGGCGAACAAGGGTGTTCCCACGCTCCTCCTCCTCATCCGTCACGATTTAGACCAGCCTCTCCTTGAGCCTCTCTAAGCGGAAGAGATAAAGGAAGATGAAAGGCAATTCCGGCGCATACGAGGGCATGAGAATAAGAGCAACGACAAGGAGCGGAGCAGGGTTGTACAAAGATGGTGCGGAACGAGAACGAGGAGGGAGGGAATGCAAGGAACGGTGCAAAGGGGGGTAGTCGTGCAGACGGTACAGCGCCGCTTCGGTGGGCGGCCGGGGGTATCGTAGCGTAGTAGGGCGTAGGAGGGTATAGGGTAGGAAGGGTACTGATGCGAGCGTGCGGGTGTCGGGCCTCCTCCTCCTCCTCTGTGCCGCTCCTTAGCGCCCGTCCCGCTCAACGAAGAACGGCTCCCGCGTCCTCGGGTCGACGCTCTTCGCGCGCTCCCCGCCAGACACGAGGTGATGCCAGTAGAGCGTGTCCCCACGCTGCAGCAGCCTTGGCGGGCCACTCGCGCGCGGGGGCGTCCCCGCGCGCCTGCTCCGAGGCTCCTTGTCCGACGCGGCGGGGCGCGCAGCGGGGGACGACCCCCGGGAGGAGGAGGGCGAGGTGGACCGCGCGACGATCGGGTTGAGGACGCCCCGCTCGCCCGGGTAGTAGGTCCGCTCGCGGGCGGTCACCTCGCCAGCGTGGAACACGTAGCGATGGTGGTTCGCCGACCGCTGATGCTTCTGTACAGAGGCCTGTGGTTAAATGCATGTGTTAGCAAAAGAGTCCGTACGAGCGATGAGGGGGGGAAAGGGCGCACGTTGCACTTGGTGCATGGCGAAACGATGTGATCTATTCCGTGGAGAGAATTGTCAATTAGTAGCCCTTCGCCGCGTAGGGAGGGGAAATATAACGCACACCCAACCGTCCTCCCGCACCCATGGCAATTGATCGAACTCGTCAAGCACTCGCAAGTGCGCTCGACCTGCTCCTCGTCGCCGTACTCGTCCGGCCAGAACGTCTCGGCATTGCTGGGCGCCGCATCCGTCGAGAAGAGGACGATGTGCGGCTTGAGCAGGAGGACGGCCTGCGGATAGAGACGGTGGTCAGCTTGCGCTCCTAGAGACTGGAATGAAGGGCAGGAAGGAAAAGAGCGCACCCGCATCCCCCGGTCGGAGAGGAACGTATCGCACGTCGCACAGCGAACATTGTACACCCTGTGCACCGGCGGCGGCGGCTGGGCGGCGAGTTGGTGCGCCTGCGGCTGCAGCGCGAGGTATCCCTGCTGCGGCTGCGCCTGTACCTGCGCGGAGGGCGCCCGCCGTTGGTAGTACTCATGTTGCTGCGACCACTGCAGCTGCGTGCGGTGCGACGACGCCGAGGGGAACGGCTCCATCGGCGGGGTGGGCAGGCGCGCGCCGTAGTATACCGGCTGAGCGGGCGCGCTCGTCGACGCGTGCGGCGGCTCGAGGACGTCCTGGTGGACGCGGCGCGGCGCGGACGACGAAGGCAGAGAGGGTGACGCGGAGAGGCGGGGGTCGCGCATCGAGGGTTCGTAGAGTTGGGAACGGGCGGGGGTAGGAGTGGGAGACGGGAGGGCAAGGAGGGCAATGGCGGCCTGGCGCGAGGGCAAGCGACGCGGTACGCTGGCTGCAGCTAGGTCTAGAAGGCGCGTTGTCCAGGAGAAGGCGGGCGATGGGGAGGAGGCGGACGGCGGAGTCTCCTGAACGCGGTCGGACTCGGGTGGGAGGTTCGGAGTCCTGGGTGCGCGGGGCTGGGGAAGTGAAAGGAGACTAGTGTCTACTGGAAAGGAGCTTCGGCGCAACAGGTGTGTGCGCAAAGCGTCGTGCGGGAACTGAGCGGCGTGCTCGAAGGTGCGAGCGAGGACGGAGAGAGAGGGCAAGAAGCGCGCGGGGCGGGCAGGAGGGAGAACCGCGGCGGCCTGAGACGGGAAACGCAGCCAAGGCACGCAGCGCGTCAAAACGGCACGAACGATCCAGGGAGCTCCATCGAGCTTGAGCAAGGGACGCGAGGAAGTCGACGGGCACCGAGACTCGGCAGCATCAGAAAGTACTGGCATGTCGTGCCTGGGTCAAGTACAAGGTTCGCGCGAGGCCCTGACGCCCGTGCATGCCCGCCCGCGACGGGCGGAGCTGGAGCACCTTCCTCTGCCGGCGAGCGCTTCGTCGAATGTCCGCTGCAGTGACGGAACGCGGCCGCGCGTGCTCCAGGACTCTAAACAAGCTCGTGGGAAGCGCGTGGGTTATGAAAGCGTGGCTCCGAGAGCCCAAACGTGGGAGGTCGAAGGGCAAACCCGAGCGGGGCTTCTGGCCCCTCAGGCTCGCCCTCATCACGAATTTACCAGGTCCTCCTGCCTCGCTTGGCGGCCCGCAATGAACGAGACAACCCTGTTCGGCGCTAGAAAATCTCATCGAAAGCGCCCTGAAGACCGACGAGGCCATTGTCTCGCGAACTCTCCTCCACCCGCGGGCAACGCAGACACGGAAGGTCGGCTCGCGCGTCGTAACGCTGGACAGATTGCGGGCTCTGCGGTCTCGGATGACGCGATCGCAGGGCCGGGGAGGCAACACGAGTGTCTATTGGGCACAGTGGGAGGCGATGCGAGATTAGCAGTAGGCGCGGAGAGGTAGTTTGTTCACAGATGCGGGTGCGATATAAGAATAACGGGGGAGAGCAGCGACCACCTTCTCCTCCTAGACGAGCAGACCGATACCTGCGATCAGGCCACCAACGAGGAAGCCTGTCGCTGCGAGGACGGTCTTGCTCCTCCTGCCCGGCACGCCGCTCGTTCCGTCGTTACTCCCGCTCGTCGGTGCGGGTGCGACGCTGCCCGCCGCAGAGGAGCGCGTCGGTGCATGCCCAATCGTCGCAACGACGCCATTGTTCGAGTCGTTCGCGGCGTACGAGGGGACGAGGCGCGCGAGGACGTAGTTCGAGGGAGTGGAAAGGACGAAGGACGTCAAGTTCGAGTTCAGGTTTGCGCTGATGATGTTTGAGAGGTTGGCAGTGGCGTTGTTCAGGAGCGAAGCGTTGAAGTAGCGGTGCTCCTCAGCGATGTTCCTACGCACGGGAATGCAGGTCAGGGAAGGAAAGGTGGGAAGCAAGCGAGAAAGGCGTACGCGAACTGGCTGATGATTAGATTTGCGACGTTCTGTGAGGGCGTCGTAAAGATCGGCAAGCTCGTGTTCGTACTGTTCAGCGTCGTATAGTTGAGCGAGCAGGACTGTGCACACGGGAAGCCGGGTCAGCCTCCACCCTCTCGCAGATTCGCAGAGGGAGCCTCACCTGCTGAACCGTCGAGTACAGCAGCACTCCCCTCGCGCCCTGCGCCTGCGCCTGCGCGAACAACCCTGCCGTGACGTTCCCCTGGCCCTGCGCCGGCGCCGTCCCGTTCGTCGCTGTCGTGCCGTTCGTCGCCGTGCCATTGACGGGCTGCACGACAGTCGCGTTCCCGAACGCCGCAGTCGTCGAGTTCACCTCGTCAACAGGGATCGAGACCGCCTGTGACGGCTGGTCGCAGGAAATGTACGCGATCCAGGGGATGTCGGTCGAGACGCTTGCGTTCGCATTGGCGAGCGCGGTAGACTCGTCATAGTAGAGGAACACGCCCTGCATTCCTCCTCGTCAGTGCGTTCTCCTCACGCAAAGAGAGTGAGCGTGCGGACGCACAAAAACGCTCTGGTTCGCGGCCGTCCCGCTCGAGTTCTGGAGGAGCGTCAAGCCCTGGCTGTTCGCGCTCGTCCCGTCAGCGCGGCCTCTCGTTCCCCCCAGCGAAATAGGCGCACCTGAGCGTCCCGCGGCTCGTCTCGGTGCTCCAGACGCTCTGCATCGTCGCATTCGTCGGCAGCTCCGTTGCGTTCGCCTGCGCGCCAACCTCCCCGAAGACGGTGGCGTTCTGCGCCGCGGGCGAGCTTGACCCGGTGGTGTTGCCCGCGGGGGCGGACGCGGACGTGCCAGTTGCAGAGGCAGTTGCGCTGCTCGTGGAGGCGGACGACGAGGAGGAGGACTGCGCGGTGGCACCGATCGCACAAGCAAGGAGCGCAACGGCGACGGCGAGGCGGGGCATGGCTGCTGTGCGGGTTCAGCGCACGTTGGGGTGCGCAAATGTCGAGGCGAAGGAGGGAGACGGGGCCGAACCGGCGAGATGGCGATGAGGCGGTGCGGCAGCGAGAGACGGCAACGACGCGGTCGTGAGAGAGATGTAAGGGTTGCTGCTACTGCGAGAACCCACGAAATTGCGCACAGTCAAGGAGCTGCACCGCAAGAGCGTGTTGACGGCGAGCCAACCCTCCGCTCCGCCCCGCTCGGCCACCCCCTCTCTCGGCGGCCGACCCAGACGCAACTTCGCAGAACTCTCCCTCTCCCCATTGTTCGCACATGCATCGTCGAAAGAGTGTCTTTCAGGCAGTGTCCGTCTTGTCAGGTCTGATCTACTGGCCCGCAAAGATGCGCCCCAACGCCTCGCGCACAACCTCGTCGCTGAAGAGCCCGTCGTGCGTCGGCCCGACCGCGATAGGCTGAATGCCGAGAGCCTGCACAACCCGAGTCCGCCAGCGCGTTAGCACCGCCCGATAAAGGAGCGAGGGTGAGGAAGAGGACGCACGACGAGCTCCGCCTCGTCGACCTCGACCTGGCCGTTTCGCAGCCAGACGACATGCGTGACCACCTCGCACGGCTCGCACCTCCTTCCACCACGCTCGTCGCCCTCAGCGCCCGGACCGACGCCAAACGACCTCCCACACGCCTCCGTCAGCGCCCAGACAAAGTCGGCCGCGTCGTAGCCGGGCGTCTCGCGGTCCTGCGTCGCATTCAAGAGGAGAACCTTGTACCGCAGCCTCCCGCCTGCGCGGGCAATCAGCTCTCCGACGGGTCGGAGCGCGACGCAGGGGATGATCGAGGTGTAAAGCGAGCCGGGCGCGTACACGAGACAGGAGGCCTCGCGCAGCGCGGAGAGGAAGACCCCATTTGGCCGGGGGAAGATCTCGGACCCGTAGGCGTTGAGGTAGAAGATTCGCTTGATGCGTGCGGGGAGGGGCGCGAGCGCCGACGTGTCTTTGCTGAACTCGAGGTTGCGGGAGGGGGAGGCTGGCGGTCGTGGCGGTGGCGAGAGCGCGGACAAGGGGGAGCTCGAGAGCGAGAGGGAGGACAGGTCTGGCGAGAGGGGTAGCTCGGAGTGCGAGTCATCCTCCTCTGCGCCGAGGACGGGCGGGTCCGGGAATGACGGCGTCGTCGCGCGTGTGAGAGGGAAGTAGTTCGCTCCCCCTCCTCCACCTATGCTCGCGGAGCCGAGCACGCTCGCAACCGTCGGCGTCGTCAGCCCGTGCTGCAACGCCGCGGACGTCGACGCGCTCGGGTGCGAGATCTCGCTCTGGCCCGCGATGATCTGCCCATCCTCGAGCTCTGCAGCGATTGTGACCGTCGACGAGGTGTTGATCACGGGAACGATGCGGAGACGGTCGTGTGAGATGCCCGTGAGGGATGCAAAGAGGAAGATTGCAGAGGGGACCTGCGGTGGATGAGCGGGTCAGGCAGTGAGCTGACACGAAAGGAAGACGATGCGCACTGAACCAAGGAAGAGCGCCGCCCCGCTAAGGAAGAGATTACCAATCGACGCCTTCTTGAAGTTGAAGCCCTGTGCGCGTTCAACTCCGTCGTGAGCAGGAGCGCCGGAGAGGACGAGGAAAGCGGGACGCACCCGCTGCGCCTTCTTGAGCACCGCGCTCTCGAAGTGCACGAGGAAAGCGCGGATCGTCTCCTTCCTGTCTCCGGGAATGCCCTGCGCGCGTGTGTACACCGTCAATCGGCGGTTTTTCTGGAGCGGAGATTCCGCCTGGGAAAGGCTGGCGCACCCTCCACAGGCGATGCGTCCCTTCGACGATCTCGTGCCACTCGCCCTTGACTTCTGCATGGCTCTTGCCGTCGCCCTCGCCGGGCAGGCGGTACTCGAGCAGCCGACGAATGCAGTCGAGCGGGGAGTGCGGCGGCGAAGGCGGGATGAGCCGGATCAGACGCGAGCGGATGTCGCCGAGGGCGGGACCGCCTGTGTCGTTGAATCAGAGCGGTCAGATGGGTCGTTAGGGACAGAAAGAGAAGGACAAGATGCACCAAGCACACGCTGTACTTCGGATGAGGAGCCGCCGTCGTCTGAGACGGGCACAATGAAAGTCGTTGTCCTCCCGTCCTGGAATGCGGCAAGGACAGCGTTGCACCCTGTCCCTCCGCCGATGACGCAGAAGTCGTGTTCTGCGGCGGAGGTGAGCGAGTCGTGCGAAGGCGAGTTGGCCATGCGAGGAGTTGCATCGTTGGCGTGCCCTAGTATGGGCGAGGGCGCGACGACGACGGGAGAGAAGGTAGGCGGCTCAGTCTGGGCGTCCATGCGTGGCCGGGAGGAGTGGACGGGAAGCAAGGTGGAGAGGTGGGGGAGAGCGAGATGGTCCTCGTCGCGCGGGAGCAGCAGTGGATCCGATAGGCGTGTAGCTCCGAACACTCTGACCGCGTCTCGGTAACAGTCCGCCTGCACGAGCGGGGTGAGCGCGAGTGGTTGCCGTGCAAGGCGCCCGGGGGAACCCCCCTCGGCTCTCGTCGTCGCCCGCTTCCCCGCTCGTCGCTCGAGTCGAGATCCAGCTGGTCGAGTACACGCACCAGTATGAAGGGTATCGGCAAGGCTTTCGCGCGCGGTACGCCCTGCCCTCCTCGCCCCGCCCAGCCTCCTCCGCAGCCTCATCACTCACCGCGGCCATGCTCGCCCGCAGCGCCGCACATGCTCGGCTCAAAGGTCGGCATGGGCAAGACCTCCGTCGACGCAGAGACCAACGAACTCGTCCGCAAGTTCTCCGGCCTCGAGGGTGCGCTTGACCGTTTCCCCCACTCCTCGTCACCCTTGGCGCCCGCAACCTGCACAGCGTGCACACTGACACGGAAAGTGCTTGCACACAGAGTACACCGCAAAGCTCGTCAAGGACTCGAGCAGCTTCCGCGAGAGCGTCGCCAGTCCGTCCCGCCCTCCTCTCCTCGCCCTTCCCCTCGGCCCGCTCGGCATGCTCACTACGGCTTTGCCTTTGCGCACGCAGACATGCTCACCTCGCAAGCCGGCTTCGCAACGGCCTTCACCGCCCTCCTCACGCCGTTCGACGGCGAGGGCTCCCTGACCGCGCGCTTCCCGCAGGCCGAGACGACGCTGCGCAACATCGACCACTACCACGAGCTGATGAGCGAGCTCCGCGACGCCGTCCAGCCCGAGCTCGAGCTCATCGACGCGCGCGTCACCGGCCCGCTCAAGGAGTACCAGGAGCTCCTCAAAAAGATCCGCAAGACCATCACCAAGCGCGAGCACAAGGTTGGCACTTCCCCGCCTGTCCTTGTTCGTTCAGTTGGGAACTGACAGGACACTCCGTGCAGCTGGTCGACTTTGACCGCCACAACAACTCGTACAACAAGCTCAAGGACAAGAAGGAGAAGTCGCTGTCGGACGAGAAAAACTTGTTCAAGTACGAGCAGGAGCTCGAGATGGCCACGCAGGAGTACGAGCACTATAACAAGTACGTTTCGGCGCGCTCCTCGCTGCTAGCAAGCGGCGCTAATGCGGCCCGCGCAGCATGCTCAAGTCGGAGATCCCGCACTTCCTCGCGCTCTCGACGAGCCTCATCACTCCCATCTTCCAGACCTTTTACTACATCGAGGTCGGTGTCCTCTGTGCGTTCGTCCCTTCCTTCCCTTCGTCCTCCTTCTCACACACCCCGTCCGTGCGCAAGACACCCTCCTTGAGAAGATGCAGGCCTTCACGGGCCAGACCTACGGCGACCTGAGCGTCGAAGGGCTCGAGACGATGCACTACGAGCGCAGCGGCGACGCGCCCGAGCGGATCGAGAACCTCAGCATCACCAAGCGGTTCACCTCGACTGGTGCGCATCCCCTCTCCACCTCCCCCCTCTACGGACGCTGACGCTCCCGCTCCGCGCCCTCCAGCCCGTTTCATGTCGCAGCACCGCACCGCCTCCGGTTCGTCGACGCCGACGTCCTCGCTCGCACGCGCGCCCTCGAGCGTCTCGCGCACCTCGTCCTACTCGTCCTCCTCCGCCATGGGCGTAGGCGCAGGCGCAGGCGCGGCGCCCCCGCCTGCGTACACCCCGCCCGCGGCGGGCACCCCGACGGGGGTGGGTGTCGCGGGCGGGAAGCGCGCGCCGCCGCCCCCGCCCGGGAGGCCCGGAACGAGGAAGGAGTATGTGGTCGCGCTGTACGATTATGCCGCGACGGTGCGTCCTCCTTCAGTCTTGCCTCGTTTGAATCAGGCGCGCGGGAAAACGCGTGAAAAGCGCCATGACCTACTTGTCCTCGTCCGGCACCGCGGCTTGCGGTCGCCAGTTCCGACGGCCCGCCCACGCGTGGGCGGCGCTTCACTTCGCCGGAGCGGTACTGACCCCCGCCCGGCACCCCGCGCGCAGGCCGAAGGCGACCTCTCGTTCCAGGCAGGCGAGCGGATCGAGGTCGTCAAGCGCACCGAGTCGGCCAACGACTGGTGGACTGGCCGCTCGGAGGACGGGACGCGCGAGGGGCAGTTCCCGGGTAACTATGTCCAGTGAGATGCTGGCGGTTGTAGAGTTGAACGTGGGATTTCTTTTTGTAACCTGCGCGGCAGCGAGCGGAGAGCGGGGAGAGGTGATCGCTGCGAGCGCGGTCCTCTCCGCCCGACGTTTTCACGACAGGTTCTGTGCCGATTTGCAGACCAATTTTCTTCACTTAAACCCGGGACACTCAAAAAGGACGACAGAGGGCTGCCGCCGGGCCCACTCGCTCGCTCGCTCGCTCCGTGCGTCCAAGCCCCTGCATTCGCGCACACGCTCGACGCACGCCTGGTGATAGCAACACGCGCTCTTGCACGCTCCGCCGCGCCCTCCACCCCGACCCCAATCCCGACCCCGAGGGAGCGCTACTCGATCCGGCCGTCGTCCTCTACGCCCGCGACGAACGACATGGTCTCGATCTTTTTCATGCCCTTGACCTCTTTCTGGAGGAGCTCGTCGATGAGGCGGAACGCGCCTGGGTCGATGAGCGCGACCTGCGCGTCGTCAACCACGCGGTGAGCGTCACCCTCATGCAAGCACGGAGGAGGGAGGGGAGGACAGGAGGACGCACGAGCTCCCACTCGTCGCTCCAGTCCTCGTCCTCGACGGTGGCGATCAAGGGCAGAACCTTGTCCTTGATGCGCTTGCCGTCCTTGGACGACATGGTTATCCGGACGCGCATCTGCGCCCGCGCGATCGGGAGCGTGCCCTTGGCTTGGAGGACCTTGATCAGGTCGAGGGCCTGGTTCGTGCATGTGTCAGCGACGTGGGAGCGGGAGAGGATCTGTAAGAGAAGGCGATAGGGAGGGAGAGTGCACCTGCGCCTTGGCAGCCTTGTTCCCCTGGACGTTGTACCCAACCTCGTTCATCGCCTTCTCGATCATGCCGACTGTATGCGGGCGCTTCGTCCCGGGGTCGACACACCTCGCGGCGACCTCTGTGCAGATTTCCCTCCTGAGCTCCTCGAGCTCGACCGCGCGCTCCTTCTCGCCGACCTGCAGCTCGCCCTTCTTGAGGATCTGCATCATCACCTCCTGGACGTCGGTCGTCCCAAACGCTTTCTGCAGGTCGTCGGAGGGCGCGACGGCGCCCTTGGACACGTTGGTGAAGACGTTGTCGATTTGGATTACCTCGGAGAGGTCTGTCTGCGCGCCGGAGCGCCAGCCGCGGACCGTGTTTTTGTAGCAGGCGATCTGCGAGCGGTCAGCGGGACGCTAATGAGTCAACGGGGTCTCTCGAGCGCCTTTGAACGGGAGAGGGCCTGCGCCAGAGCCGTCCAGGAATGTTGCCCGAGTGGAGGAGGGGAGCGGGGGGCGCACCTCGAAGCGCTTCCCGGCCTTTTTGAGGCGGACGATGCTGACGTTGGTGAGCTTGATCTGAGTTCCTGGCTGCTTTCCGGCGGACATGGCTGCGTCTGTGGGCGAGTGAGCGAGGGTTCAGCTCGGGGGAAGGGAGAGAGTGACGGAGGACGCACCGCGACTCGGGGATGGTTCGGGGTTGGGCACGGAGGTGAGGATTGTTGTCTAGGGTTGAACAAGAGAGGAAGGACGCTGCCCAGCGGGAGGGCTGGAGTGGGGCGGGGGCAAGAGTGCGCTCGAGCTGATGACAGCCTCTCGCCCTCGCTCCTCTGCGCGCACTCCGCTCGGGAGAGCCAAGCGAGGCGAGGATGCCTTCGTCAGAAGCCCTGCTGCTCGCCCTGGCCAGCGCAGCTGCCATCGCGCTCCTCCTCCGCCGCCTGCGCCCCGCTCCCTCGCCCAAGTCGGTCGCACTCGTCGTCCTCGGCGACATTGGCCGCAGTCCGCGCATGCTCTATCACGCACAGAGCTTTGCTCGCCATGGATTTGTCGTCGACATCCTCGCCCATCGTGGTGCGTCTCTCCGCCTCCCCTCGTGCGTTCGCGCCGATGTGGTGCCCGCGCTGACCTCGCCCGCTGCAGGCTCCGCTCCGCCAAAGGAGCTCGCAGAGCACTCGAACGTCCGCTTCGTGTACCTCCCTACCCCGCTCGCGGGAAGCAGCGCCCTTCCGAAACCCCTCTTCCTCCTCTGCCTCCCGCTCCGCGTCCTGCTCGGCGCAGCCGCGCTCCTCTGGGCGCTCTTCTCGTTGCCTGCTCCGCCGGGCTATATCTTTGTTCAGGTGCGCAACCGCTTCCTCCGGCCTTGCTGTCTCTGACCGCCCGCGCGCCCGCAGAACCCCCCTGCGATCCCGACCCTCGCCATCGTTCAGCTCGCCGCCTTCCTCCGCGGCAGCCGCAACCTCATTGACTGGCACAACACGGGCTACTCGGTCCTCGCGCTCAGGCTCGGCGCGCGGCATCCCGTGGTGCGCCTCGCCAAGGCGTGCGTTTTCCGCTTCTACTCGACGCTGGATTGGGGGACCAGCTGACGCGAACGTGGGGCAGCATCGAGCTTCTCTTTGGCCGAAGCGCGTACACTCACCTATGCGTCTCGGATGCGATGAAGCGCCAGCTTGTCCAGGACGCTCAGCTCCGGTGCGCTCGCTCTTTCCCTCCTCCTTCGCCGTTAACCGCTCACCACCCCGCAGAGGCCGCGTCGTCACCTTTCACGATCGTCCGCCCGCATCTTTCCGGCGGCAAACCCCTTCCGAGGCGCACGAGGCACGTTCCCCCCCCCCCCCCCCTCTCTCCTCCTCATACCGCCCTGCTCACCCCTGCCCCGCGGTACAGCTCTTCTCCCGTCTCCCGGCCCTCGCCGACCTCTCCTTCCCCTCGCTCCCTGCCGGAGGAGACGGTGCCACACTCTTCACCACCCCGTCCGGCTCACTCGCGTCCCCGCGTCCCGCCCTACTCGTCAGCGCCACCTCCTGGACCCTCGACGAGGACTTCTCGCTCCTCCTCGCCGCCCTCGACCTCTACAACTCGGCCGCCTCTGCCTCCTCGTCGCCGGGGAAGCGGCTCCTGCCGCCCGTCGTGGCGCTCATCACGGGCAAGGGCGCCGGCCGCGCGGCGTTCGAGTGCGATGCGGCGCAGCTTGAGAAGGGCTGGGATTGGGTCAGGGTCAGGACGGCTTGGCTCGAGAGGGACGACTACCCGCGCTTGCTCGGTGCGTCCCTCCATTCTCTTTCGCTCCCTGTCCCTCTCAGGGGGTCCATCATCACCCGCTGACATGCCGCGGACCTGCGGCGCGCGCGCAGGGAGCGCCGATCTCGGCATCTCGCTTCACACGAGCACGAGCGGGATCGACCTCCCGATGAAGGTCGTCGACATGTTCGGGTGCGGCCTCCCCGTCCTCGCGCTCGACTTTCCCTGGTGCGCCTCCTCCCCCCGTCCCCCTTACCCTCCCCTCCCTCTCTCCCCAGGCCGGGGAGAAGCTGACAGGGCGGCCGGGACGGGATGCCAGTGTGGGCGAACTCGTCACGGACGGCGTCAACGGCCGGACGTTCCGCACCGCCGAGGACCTCGCCGACCAGCTCATCGTGCGTCGTCCCTTTCGCCCCTCCCCTTCCGCCTTTTGCCTCTCCGCCTTCCCCCGCCCGCCGCTCCTTGCTGACGCTCCGCCCGCAACACGCATGCAGACGCTCCTCGGTTCGCACCCCACGCCCTCTCCCCCTTCTGCGCTGGACACGCTCCGCACGGGGATCACCGCGGCGCGCTATGGCGGACCGGAACAGGGTGGCGATCAGGAGCAGGGGGCAGCAAAGTGGGGCAGCTGGGACGCCAGCTGGGACGAGATTGTGCTTCCGCTCCTGCTCTCCCCTCCTCCGCCGTAGCTTGCGTGTGCAGACACACATCTTTGTTTCGCCTCGTCTCTTCGCCGCCCCGCCACGCTACTGCAGCGCCCACAGCTTGACGGTCGCGTCCCTCGCGCCGCTCGCGGCATACCGGTCCATGAACCTGAGCCTCTCGGCCGGGGCGTGGTGGCCGTTGAGCGCGAGCGACGAGTGCTCCATGGTCGTGCGGTTGTACAGCTTGACGTCGTTGCCGCCGGCCGTACACAGGACTTTGCGGCTGTCGAACTGGAGCGACGTGACGGCGTGGTCGTACCGGAGCGTGTCCGAGATGGACCCGGTGCGGAGGTCCCAGATCTGCGCGACGCGCGCAGGCGTCAGTGAGCTGGGAGTGCCACGAATGTTACGTGCGCGAGAGGGACGGTGAGAGGAAGAAAAAGGGTGGGGGGGGGGGGGAAAGAGAGCGCGGGGCGTGAGACGCACCCGGATCGTCCGGTCCAAGCTGCCGCTGACGAGATGGTACTCGTCGAACTGGAGGCACGTGACGGGGCCTGTGTGGCCGACGAGCGTGCGGTGCGCCTGGCCCGTCCGCACTGCGTGTGAGGGCGGCGCAGAAGGGTAGGGGAGGGGGGGGGGGGACGGGGGTATGTGAGCGGCCTCGTCGGGAGGGAGAGAGAGAGAGAGAGAGATGGGCAGAGACGTACTGTCCCACATGCGCACGCACCCGTCCCTCGTCCCGCTCGCGAGCGCATACCCCCAAAACATGACTCCGCCGACAAAGTCGTCGTACAGCTCCCACGTCCCGTCGGCGTAGGTCGCCGTTGTCGGAGCGGCCATCGCGCCGGGCGACTCGAAGAGGGAGCTCTGCCGGCGGAGCGAGGCGGCGGCGTACTGCTTGCGGGGCGTTGTCGGCGGGGAGGAAAGCGACGAGGGTCCGGCCGTGGAGAAGGACGAGGAGAAGGGGTCGACCGTCGAGGGCGAGTACGACGACGCGGGGTAGAGGACCGAGCTGCTCGGCAGCGGGTTCGAGATGGCCCACAGGATGTCCATCGTCTGGACGCACTGGCCCGTCGCGAGGTCCCACTGCCGAAGCGTGCTGTCGCTCGAGCCAGTGACGAGCGTCGGCCCGTCGAAGAAGAGCGACGTGACGGCTTTGGTGTGCCCGCTGAGGTGCCGCACACACGCGCCCCCGTCGCCCGCCGCCTCTTCGGCCGCTGCAGCACGGCTTCCGCCCACGACATGGCCGGGCGCTTCGCGCAGAAGACCGTCTTCCTCTGCGCCGTTGCCGTTGACGAGCCCCGCGCCGCCGCCGCCGCCGCCGCCCACCGGGCCAAACACGTCCTCCTCGACCGCGGCGCCTCTCGGGTTGGGCGGTGCGGTGACGCCGGTGTAGAACATCTCCTCGGCGCGGTCCAAGTCCCAGACGCGGATCGCGCCGTCCTCGCCGCCCGTGACGCACGTGCCGCCCTCGACCTGGAGCGCTTTGACGAGCCCGGCGTGGCCGGCGAGGAAGCCCGTCTCGGTGCCGGTCGTGAGGTCCCACAGGCGGACGCTCCCGTCCGACGAGGACGAGACGAGCGTCCCGTACGGCTCGGTAAAGTCGAGCGCGAGAATCGGCGCGAGGTGCCCCGTCAGGGTCTGCGGGGTGCGAGCGCTTAGCAAGGTCGATCTTGGGCCTCGCGCGCGCGCGAAGAGAAGCGGGGATGCGCACCATGAAGGCGACGTTCGGCGGGAGGTCGTCGTGCTCGCTGGGGAGGAACGCGGGGCCCTTCCTCCGCCGCGAAGACGACGACGCGAGGAGCGAATCGGTGCGGGTGCGGCCATTGACGCTTGGCGCGCCAGCAGCAGCGGAGGAAGAAGCGGCGGCGGGTAGCGCGGTCGTGAGCGGTAGTCGCGCGAGGCGGGACTGGATGCCTTCCACTGTGCATGGGCAGGGGCGCGGTCAGACGGCGCTTGAACAGACACCGGAACAAGGACAAGAACGGGACACGCACGCTCATCCTCTAGCTCGAGCTCCTCCTCCCTGAGCCCGAGCAACCCCCTCCGGAGCTCCTCGCGCACCTTGTCAAGCTGTGCGATCCGCGCCTCGACGTCCTTGATCTGCCCATTGACGAGCGCACGGCGAACCGCGACGTTTCCCATGTCGCGCTGCACCTCGACGACGTCCCGCTCGAGCTGCTCGCGGCTCTCTTCCTCCTCTGCCGGCGCAGACGCCTCCGCCGCGGCCGCCACCGCGGCCGACGCGCCCTTCCCCCGCCTGCCCCTGCTCCTCCTCCCAATCGTGACCTCTCCGTCGAGCTGCTCCGCCTCGCCAAACTCTCCCGCGCCAACACCGAGTAGGGACCCCCTCGCGCGCTCGCCGCGCTCCTTTAGCCTCAACCGCCCGCCCTCGATCCCGAGCGCGCGCTCGCCCGCGAGCGCCCTTCGGCGGCGGCGCTCTGCCCGCGATGCCGACGCTGCGGGGATGGTCGCCTCGAACCCACGGAGGAGGGGGACGGGGGCATCCGGCGCCGGCGGTGCGGGCGGAGGTTCGATCGCGCCTGCTGCTGAGGCGGCGGACGGGGTGGTGGTGGACGAGAGCGGGAACGGCGCGGCGGGGACGGGGAGCGCGAGGAGGTCGTCGACCCTGTCACGGAGGTACAGCTGGGTGCTGAGGTCGCTCCAGGACTGGAGGGGTGCGTTGGGGCGCCCAAGGGTCAACCCGGCGCGCAGAAAGGAGAGCTTGCGCCGGAGGGAGTGAGTTGTCGACTCGGCGTGGCGGGAGGCGGCGGAGGAGGATGACGAGGAGGAGGCGAGCGAGGCTTGGTGAGACGAGATGGTCGACGGGTGGAGGATGCGCGCCGAGGAGGAGAGGATGTTGGGCGCGAGGTCGACGAGGAGGTTGGACGGGTTCGGAAGGTACGAAGACCCGCCGCTCGGAGCGGTGATGGCGCCCGGAGCGGGTTCGCGCTGCGGAGGCTGCTGTGGCTGGGACGAGCGCGGGGGCGAGCTGGGCGGGTCGGGGATGAAGGTGGAGCGGAGGCCCGAGAGGAAGCCATCGCCCGAGGCGGACGAGCGGGGCATGGTGAGGGCTGGGTGTGCAAGTGCGGCGCTGCGAACGTCGCGAGGACAAGGGGCGAAGAGGTCAGCACGGAATTCGCGGCACACATGGCTGCTCCTCTCTCGATGCTGCCGAGGCTACAGACGGAACGCGGCCTGGGCCAGTCCAGTTGCGGTGATGCTGCGGGTCGCGAGGTTGTGCATGGCATGACGCTCTGCCCGGCGGGATGGGGCGGAGGGGATGCGAGCGAGGGGAAGGGAGAAGACGCTCACCTGCGCTGTCCGCGTTGGAGCACTCCCGATCGGACGCTCTGCGTGTGTCCCGCGGTCGAGGTGCGCTCGAGCGAGCTGAGCCGGGTCGAGGGTCGGCGGTCGGGGCGGGCAGCGGCGCAGAGCGCACGGGCGGGCGGACAAGAGAGAGCGCGCTGGGCTCTGCCTGGAGTGTTTCAAGCTGACCGCAAGAGAGCTGGGCCCGGTCAAGGGACGAGGCGGAGGTGGCCAGCGGGCGAACCTCTGCGGCGACGAGGACTCCGGAGGAGGAGGACCACGACCGACCGCTCGTCCCGCACCGTGGCGCGAGCAGAGCAGCGAGTGGTGACGCTGAGCTACTCGCAGCACCACCCACGCAGTGACTCGCTCTTCCTGCAGCGGTCGACGCTGCAGTCTCGCTCCCCCTCATCGCCTCCGAGTCCGACGGCTCGCTCTCGCTCTCGCGGCGACTTGTAACTGCCACTGTTGCGGGCGATGGCGTCTCCGCCGCACAAGATGACCAAACTCCTCCACGGCGACCACGCGCTCCCCGCCGCGCGCACCCTCAGCCCCGCCTGCAGCGACCCCGCCCGTCCGCCCGCTCCCTCCACTTCGCGCCGCCTCGGGCTCCAGTCCGGCGTAGACAAGAGCAAGGTCAGGAAACTCGCCCTCGCAGTAAATCGTGCGTTTTCACCTCATCTCCTCCCGTACCCGCACCTCACCCCCGCCCACACAGCCCGCCCCGCACCCGCCTCGGACCCCACCGCCCTCACGATCCGCGCGCTCGCGACCCTACTCCGCGCAGTCCGCGCCATCCAAGCCCGCCCGCCACAGCCTGTCCCCGAGAGCCTTCAGGCGCTGTACACCCTCTGCGAGGCTGCCGTCGCCGCGGGCGCACACTTCGCGCAGACCCTCTACGACCGCATCCGCCTCGAAGTTGAGCGCCAGTGCGCAGAGATCCGCCGCACGCTCGCCGGCGGGGACCTCAGCGCCGGCGAGGAGCAGTGGATCGCGCAATTCGAGGACGAAGCGAAACGCTTCGCCAACCAGATGCTCCTCATCCGCAGCATCTTCCTCCCGCTCGACCGCATCTACGTCCTCCAGGCCCCCGGGTTGCTTTCCCTCTGGTGCGCACTATCTCAGCTACCCTGTTGCGACGTGCTGACTATCCTCGCTGCTGTGCAGGGATCTCGGCCTCGACCTCTTCGAGCACTCGGTACTCGCAGACCCGACCGTCTCCGCCCGCATCACCTCGTCCATCCTGGCACTCATCGCACGCGAGCGGTGCGTCCTTCCTTTGCCCCTCCTCCCGGGTTCCCTACTCAGACCTCTTGCTCGCAGCGCCGGGACCCAGATCCCCCGCGCGCTCCTCCGTGCGCTCCTCCTCCGGTTGCACACCTTCTCTCCCTCGTCGCACCGCACCCTCTTCATCGCCCCATTCCTCGCCGCCACCGCGTCGCACTACACCGCCCTCGGCTCGTCCCTCGCAGCGTCGCTCGAGCCGGGCGCGTACCTCGCTCGCGTGACGGACGCGCTCCGGGAGGAGAACGACCGCGGCGAGGCGCTTGGCCCGGGCGCGGAGGAGCTCGTCCGCGAGGTGGAGCAAAGGGTGGACGAGGGGATGGTACAGGTGCATGTGGAGCAGATCGCGGACAAGGGTGCGCTTTCCGTCTTCCTCCTTGCGCCTTCTCTCGCAGGACAGCATTAACCAGGGCAGGCAGACACGGCCGATATGTGCGCCGCCGACAGGAGGGAGGAGCTCAGCACGCTATACGCGCTCCTGGGGCGAATCGGCAAAACGACCGTTCTCCGGGCGGCGTTCCTCGCGTACCTCAAGGTGCGTCGCGGTCCCCCTTCCCTCTTCTGCTCCTTCCCACAGCTCGCTGACCCGCGCGTGCGCCAGACCGCCGCCCTCGCGCTCGTCTCGGACCCGGCGCGTGACGCGCAGATGGTCGACTCGCTGATCGCGTTCCGGCACTCGTCGCGCGCGCTCGTCGAGGCGTGCTTTGCCGGCGACGCCGACTTTGCGAGCGCGATCAACGCCGCGTTCGAGTTTGCGGTGAACAAGAGGGAGAACAAGCCGGCCGAGATGATGGGTCCGTCTTTGCCTCCCTCTCTGTCCATCGGCGGGTGTGAAGGATGCTGACGAGCGCGGGGACCATGCAGCAAAGTACCTCGACGCCAAGCTTCGCAGCGGCGGAGCGAGGGGCATGGACGATGCGCAGCTCGAGCAGACGCTTGCGGACGTGCTGTACCTCTTCCGGTTCACGCAGGGTCCGTTCCTCCCGCCTCTCCTCCCATGGTCTCGTATCGGAACGGCACGTGCTGATGCTTGCGCACGTAGGTAAGGATATCTTCGAGGCGTTCTACAAGCGCGACCTCGCCAAGCGGCTCTTGCTCAACAAGTCGGCGTCGGTCGATGCCGAGCGGAGCATGCTCCTCAAGCTCAAGGATGGTGCGCCTCTTTCTTCTCCTTCCCTTATGGTGGCCCCACGGACTCGCTAAAGCTCGTCCTCTGCAGAGTGCGGCCCGGGCTTTACGCAAAAGCTCGAGATCATGTTCAAAGACATGGACCTCTCGTCGGACGTCATGCGCGCCTACTCGTCCCTGCCCGCCGCCTCGTCCCAGCCGTTCGACCTCTCCGTCGCAGTCCTGAGCCAGGGCAACTGGCCGTCGTACCCGGCCTTCCCGCTCGCGCTGCCGCCCGCCGTCGCCGCCGCGCTCGACCGCTTCAAGGCCTTCTACGTCTCGAAACACTCGGGTCGCGCGCTCACCTGGGCCCACGGGCTCGGGACCGTCGCGCTCCGCGCGCAGTTCCCCGCAAAGGGCAAGGGCGGCGGGAGGAAGGAGCTCCTCGTCAGCGCGGCGCAGGCGGCTGTGCTCCTCCTGTTCAACGAGACGGCTGGTGCGGCCGAGGACGGCGGAGAGGGCCGGCTGAGCACCGAGGAGATCGGCGCGGCGACGCAGCTCGGTGCGTTTCCCCGCTGTTCCCCTGCCCCCTTTTCTTTCGGAGGCGGGCGACGCTGATGAGAGGGTTTCTTTCGGGGCACACAGACCCGAAGGAGCTTGCACGGACGCTGCAGAGCCTCGCGTGCGGCAAGGTTCGCGTGTTGGTCAAGCACCCGAAGGGGCGCGAGGTCAACCCGGGTGACAAGTTCAGCTTCAACACGGTGCGCCTCCCCCCCCCCCACCTCCTCTGCCTCGATGTGTGCACGGTTGCTGACAGGGGTGCGGGAGAAACAGGAGTTCAAGGACGACCATGTAAGGATCAAAATCAACCAGATCCAGCAGAAGGAGACGGTCGAGGAGAACCGGAGCACGACCGAGCGCGTGTTCACCGACCGCGCGAGCCACCTTCAGCTCGCGATCGTGCGGTGCGGCGCTTCTGTTCCTTTTTCTTCGTGTGCAGGAGCTGACTTGCGGGGGTGGGGGACCGCGCAGGATCATGAAGGCGAGGAAGACGCTCAAGCACCAGGAACTGTGCGTCGCGCTTCGAGCTCTCCTCCTCCTCTCTTTTTCGTGCGAGGCACGGCTGGCTGACGGAGCGAGGACACGGCGCGTACGTGCGCAGGGTCATGGAGGTCGTCTCGCAGATTGGACAGCGGTTCAAGGTCGAGCCTGCCGAGATCAAGAAGGTGGGCCATTCCGTCTTCCTCTCTTCCCTGCGCGTCCTTGTTCTCGCTCACGCCGCCCTCGTTACTGGCCGCAGTCCATCTCGAGCCTGATCGACCGCGAGTACATGCGCCGTGCCGACGACGCGCCCAACATTTACCACTACGTCGCCTGACCCGTTGCGCTTCCTGTTTTCCCGCACTGTGCATACTGTAGCCGCTGTTGTCGTCCTGTTCCGCCCACCTTCCCTCTTCTCTCGTTTCTTGCAATTCGCCGCGCACTTTCTCGCCTTTCCCTTCTCTCGGCGTGTGGGGTCCCCCTGTCTTCCCCCGCGCGCGCGTTTCGCCCGAGGCCAACTCCGCCTTCGCTCGCTCGTCGTCGCCTCGCTCGCACGCCCTCCTGCCGCCCAGCCGAGTTCGCCATCGCCACGACCAGAGCTATCATGCCGCCCTCGCACAGGAATGCGGCTCCCCCGCTCGCGCCCCGCTCGAGCACCCGCCCCGCGCCGAGCTCATCCTCGACGAGCAGCACGGCGCCGCGCTCGCGCCGCAAGAGCGCGCCGCACAAGTCGCCCGCCCGCAAAACCGCGTCGCCCGCCTCGGCCTCCTCCTCCCCGACGGCTGCGCTCGACGCCCCGGCGCTCGTGCGCCTTCTCCTCCGCGAAGGCGCGCGGCCCGTCTCGTCGCTCGACAACGTCCGCTTCCGGCCCTCGTCGTCGTCGGGCGGTGCGGACACCGACGGTGTGCAGGGAAAGAAAAAGAAAGGCGGCGGCGGGATCGGCAGCAGGGACGCGCTCCCGCCCGCGCCGGTCGGGTATGGCCGCGGAAGGCGTGCGACGAGCACTGCGCTTGCGGGGATCTTTGCGGCCGAGAGCGAGGGCGCCGACGCTGCGGAAGCGAGGGCGAGGGCGAGGAGCCCTGGCGCGGGGGCGAGGGGGCGGAGCGCGCCGAGGGGCAGGGCGGGTGCGGCGCACTACCACCCGTATGCGCACAGCGCGCCGCACCGGGCACATTATTACGCTACGCCGCCTGCGGGACCCACCGCGACGCTGGACCACTCGCCCAGCCGGATGGCACGTGCGCTCTCCGCCGGCCTGGCGCCCGCCTCGCCCGTGTACTACGCCGCGCCCTCGTCCGCGGCGGCGGCCGTGCCGAGCCCGCTCGCGAGGAGCTTCTCCGCCAGCGGGGCGCACAGGGCCGCGAGGGTGAGGACGCCCAGCGGGAGCGGGGTCGCGCGGGTGGTCGAGCTCGGGGGGCAAGTCGGGTGAGTCGCACGCTCGTTCCTTGGCATGATTGGCATCTTCGCGTTCAACCGCCCACTCATGTGTCTGTGTTTGCGGTTCTACAGCGACTACCAGGCCGTCGTCGCCTAGCCTATCGTCTATCCCCTGTCTCTCCCCCAGCATCCTCTCGTCACGCGCATCTCTCGCACCATACCCTCCGTGTCCGCCGCATTCCCTCGCGCCTGCTCTTCCGGCATTTCCCATCTGTGCATGTTGCTCTCTTCATCTTCGTTCTATCTGCCGTGCCCTAGTTGTTCCTTCTATGCCTCACCTTTATCGCGCCTCATCTCGTTCATCTCGCCTGCAATCCCCTTCCGCTTCCACTCTCTCCGAGACCGAAGCGCGGATCAAGCGAGACTGTACACCGTTCACAACGTCTACAAGCACCGCGGAAGGAAGGCAGGAGAAGACAGAAGCACTAGTTACGCCCTTTCCATCACGCAAGCTGGACCGCCTCGCCCGTCGTTGCAGGCGGCGCGCCCGGGTTCTGCACCTGCGTCGCCTGGGGCGGTGCGCTGCCCAGCTGGGCGACGACCTGGCCAATCTCGGCGGGCTGGACCTGCTGCGGCGCCGTCTTTGCGCGCTGGACGAGCCCGGCCGCCTCGCTCAGGAGACGGTTGACGCGGAGCCTGTCCTCGTACAGCTGCTGCTTCTGGACCTCGAGCGCGCGCCGCTCAGCCTCGACGAGCGCCTCGAGCTCGTCGAAATGCTTGAGCTTGAGGTCGAGCTTGCGGACCTGCGCCTCGACGACGGCCGTGACGAGCGAGTGCAGCGACGCGTCCTCCTGCAGCGCGAGCGCGTGCGCTTTCGCCGCCGCCGAGCCGAGCGCCGTCACGGCCGCGCGTTGCAGGTTCGCAGCGGGCGACGAGCGCGACGAGTCTGCGAGCGGGTCCTCCGCCGTCGAGGCGGCGCCGTTCGTCTTGACCTCGAGCGCACCGTCCTCCCCGCCACCGTCCTTCGTCTCGCCCTCGCCAGCGACGGCTTCGACGTCCATCTGGTCGTCTGCGTCCTCCGCCTTGGCCTTCTTGGCCTTGTCCGCGCGCGCCTTGAGCCCCTTGTCGAGCTCCTCGACCGCCTCGCCCGCAGCCTTGGCAGCCGTCTGGCGGTCGACCGCGCCCGCGAGGAACGCCACGACGCTCATGACGGGGTTGTCCGTCTTGCTGAGCGGGACCTTGTCCACGCCGCTGAGGATGCCCGCCGCGCCCGCGCCAACCCCGCCGCCGACCTCGGCGATGAACCCGTCCTCGATGGGCAAGCGGAGGAAGTGCGCGATGCACTGCTCCTTGGTGCGGGTGCCGACATGGTCGGCAATGCGGTCCCACGCGTCGTCGTACATCTCGATGCCTTCAAGGAGGAGGAGCACCTCCTGGTCGCTCCAGGGGTCGCTCTCGGCATGGGCGAACGGGTCCGCGTCGAGCCGGACAAAGTCGCCCGCGTGGAGCGCACTCGGGAACCTGCCCTCGGTGTAGCACGCCCCGCACAGCGACACCGTCTCGGCCGCTGCCGCGCCCGGCGCCCGGAACGGCTTCAACGACGTGTACCGCACGGTGGGCGTCGTCGTCCCGCACGTGTGACACGGCTTGAGCGCGCGCGCTGGGTCCCGCGCAGCGTCTTGCGCGGTTTGCGCCGCTTCCGCCTGCGCAGCGAGCGCCTGCGCCGAGGCGGCGGACAGGCGTGCATCGGGCGCGCCCGGCCGCGCAGGGTCCGTCTTCAGGAGGTCGGTGCGGAGAGTTGAAGGCTTCGTACCCGGATGCAACGGCGCGAGCCCTCGCGGCGAGTCGACGAGGACGCGGAAGTGGCCCGTGAAGGGAGGGCCGAGGGAGGAGGGGCGGGTGTCGGCGTCGATCTGCGCGTGCGGATGGTCAGTATGAACGCTTGGTAGAGTAAGGAGCAAACGCACCTGATAGTTGATGAGGCCCCACTGCTCGAGAAAGGCGTGAACGCGCATGATGGCGCAGACGTCTCCGGCAAGATTGCGCCGGCACGCCGTGACGGTGAGGTACTCGCTGGGGTTCAGGCGGTAGGTGTGGATCATGAAGTCGCGGTAGTCCTTGTAAATCGATGGCGTCTTTGAGCGGTTCTTGGAATTGAAGAACTCGGGGAGGGAGCGGCGCTCGATCGGGTGCAGGGTCGCGAGGCTGAACCAGGTCGCGTACGAGGGGATGATGACGGGGTGCGTCTGCGTCGCGAGGTACCGCTTGGCGGCGGTGAGGCGCTTCTGGACGTTGGCGGGGTCGTCTGCGCCCATGCCCGCCTCGCGCGCGGTACGGGCGTTCGCATCGAGGTCGGCGTCCTCGCCCTCGCTCGGCTGCGGAGTCGACTCGCTGCCGGGCTCCTGTGTGCGCGCGCGCTTGACCGCGGGGTGGTCGGCGGGCGGAGCGGAGGTCGAGGTGGCAGGGTCGCCCCCGGCTGCGACGGCCGCCGTGGGGTCGCCTTCTGCGGGCCGCTTGAGCGCGGGCGAGCTCACCCCAGCGTCGAACTGCATCGTCGAGCGAGAAAGCACGCGAGGTCGCGATGAGGACGAGGGCGAGCCGTCGCGGCGCCGGGTTGTTGCTCGCGCGCACTCGCAGGCAAACTCGCGAGATGGGCCGATCAAGGCTTTCAGACTGCTCTGGCCGATGCCTTGATGGCGCTCTGCCCGGTCACACTGTGCACGCGCGTTGAGCTGCTCCCGTGCTCCTCCTCCTCCCGCTTCATCTCCTCGAGTCGCTCTCTCGCTTCCTGGGCCACGCGAATCCTTCAGACTCAAGCGAAACTCATTTTTGGATGCCCACCTCTGCTCCGCCTAGCTCCACGCAACTCTCTAAACGTCGCTGTTCCTCCTCGACCTCGAGTGCTGCCTGCTCCCCCTCCGCGACCCCGCCTGCTCGTCGCGGGTCTCCGCTGCAACCATGGGACCATCCACCGGGCGTATCTGCAGATACGCCATCAGCTTCTTTCTTCGGGCAAAGCACGTGAGGACGCACGAGCTGCACGATGCGTTCGAAGGTCAAGACGAAACGGTGGCGGACCTCCGCCCTGCGCTGTTCGAGATCTTCTGCCGGCGCATCGTGGGTCGGCGCATCGTAACCGATTGACGGCCAGAAGCTGCACGCATACCGCGGATGAGTCTTCGGGGCCTGCCGAGGGAGAGACGAGGAAGAGGAGCACACGCGCGCAGCCAGTTCACGCAGTACACCGCAAACTGCTCGCGGCGCTGGGGCGTGCCCCAAATATACAAGACCCATGCGAAGAACCTCTCGCTCGGGTGTTGCTCCCGCTGCTCAGCGGCGTCGTCAAGCGAGAGCGCAAGCACCGCGCTTGTGAGCGAGCGGAGCCCATCAAGGCGTGGGAGCGCGACCGACGGATGGGCGTAATGCGTCATGAGGGCCGGGTTGTGCTGCACGGCGCGGAACATCTCGCGCTCCAGCTCCCACAGGAGCATGCAGTTGAACATACGGACACTGACGAGGCCCTCCGCGAACGGCGCCGGGTAGTCCTGGTAGTACGGACCCCTCTGGTCGAGGCATTTCCACACCTCCATCAACTCATGATACAGTAGGACATGCGCGCCGTACGTCTGGAGCTGGACGAGCGTGTTCTGCGACTGCTCGCCGACGTTGGGCCCCGTTGCGGGCACCGGCCAAAAGCGGGCCGGCGTGGTCGGGCCGAGGTTGACGGCTGCACGTCCGTATAGCCCGAGACGGTGTTGTACAAGGGGTTGCCTGTCAGGAAGAGAAGTCAGTCGGGCACCACAGCTGCGCCAGGGAGCGGAACTCGCCGCCACCCAAGTGTTACTGGCTGAGCCGGATTGCCATCCACCGCGGGCGTCAAGACCTCCGTACGCGGTACGGGAAGAACGCCTGGTTCCTCGGCGGGAAGGGGGATCCCGTTGCTATGTGCGATCCATCCCGAGACGCGGGCATGAATGAGTGAAATGATCTCGCTTCGAAGGACGTTGAGGTCGCTTGCTGTCGAAGGGAGGTGGGAGAGTATGAGTTCGAGGCGTTGGTACTCGACAGGCAGGCCGACGGCAAGAACTGCTTCTGTGAAGACAGGGTCCGAGCACTGGAAAAGCGATGTCGTGCCGCGCAAGAGCGCGATGCCTACACTGCCTGCGTGGCAGCCTGGAGGATGAGTACTTTGCTTGGCCTGCGATAGAGGAGCGCTGCGCACCAAGGCACCGAAGCTCGAGCGTAGGTTCCGCGACCCCGGGCTGCCCTTCAGCTTTGCGCCAAAGCCGCGTCGACTCCTCGTGCCACTCGAAGGCGAGGCAGGCGATCGCCGCCGCAGTGATTTGAGACGCGTTGCCGTCAACCGTGACCATTTGAGGGTTCATCACGACATGCTCGCTGATGCGCGCCGATGGCCAAGCGAGGGACAAGTTCGCGAGCAGGGCGGACAGGCCGGCGTGCTGCTGCGCCGGCGGCACTCCTTCGTCGGCGTGAGGCATTGCCGGTGCGCTGAGAGGGGTTGAGGAGCTTGAGCGACAAATGCGAAGCGAAGGAGAAGAAGGGACGAAACGGCCAGAGGAATACGCCGGAGGGTCCGCGGCGCGTGCGAGGCGGTGCAGCCGGGAGCCGGACAGGAGGTTCTCTTCCACCACCACGGGATCTGCGAGTCGTCGAGGCCACCTGGTCGTGAGGACTCGGGAGCCTGAGTGCTACGAGGGAGCGGAGGGCGCTTTAAGGCTGGGCAGCAAGAAAGCGCAAGCTCGGGACCCTCAAGCAGGTAGCCGAAAGTCATGTACGCATCGCTCAAGCAGCGCCAGCAGGGGGTGAGGTCGAGGAGGTCAAGTCGCGGTTGGCGAGATCCGACCGTCTCCTCTCTAACCTGACGGCTCGCCGCCTTGAAGCGGCGCCGCAATGTTCTCACAAGCTTGCACGACCTGTGCGCCCTTGCTATCGCGGCAGAAGCCGCCCGCGAGGCGTGGGTCCTCTCGTCTTCATCAGTTGGACCACGGACCGGCCCCCTCGCCACGCTCCCAAGGCCTCGTAAGGCGCTCAAAACCTGATCAGCACAGTTGACAGTGAGCAGCGACTCAATGGACGCCCGACTGCTGTCTCCCCGGCCCTCCGCTTGCTCGCTCCGCCTCCTGTCTCTCGGTTGTGCCCCTCTCGCGTCTCCTTTTCGCGTCTCCTGCCTTCCCTGTTCTCGTTGCTGCGCCTCTACCGAGAGGTCCGCTCCCTTGTCGCTCGCGTCGTCGGAGGAAACCACACTCGTTTGAACCCGCCTGCGCGCTCTCATCGCTCGCTATGTCTAGCGGAATCTCCCCGTCCTGGGTAGGTCCTTCTCTTTCTTGTCTTCGTGCGCGCGCGACACGTGCGCTGGTGGATACGCTCGGCGTCCAGACCGTGAAGAGCTGCCGGAGTACGCCGAAGCTGGACAAGCCGGATGAAGCGGACGCGAGCTGACCTCGTCCAGACCCCCGGAACGGAGCGCCGCTATGCCAGCACGACCGCCCCGTCGGGCACCCGTCGGCGCCTCACGCGCGGCATGAAGGCCGTACTGCTCCTCGCTCTGCTCGCAGTTCTCCTCGTCGCGATCGTTCCGCCTGCGGTTGTTGTGACCCGCAACAAGGAGAACGCAGCCGAGGACAATTCGCTCGGATACACCACTGTCATAGACGGCGTGACGACCTTCGTCCAGACACGCACGGCGTCCGTCATCACGCGCAACTCGTACTCAACGCTTGCGAATGGCGAGGTGTCGACGGTCCTGCAGGCCGTCACCTTGCCCATCGTCACAGTCTCGGCTACTTCGGCAGGCGAGGTGCAGCAGGGCTTTGAGACGGTAACCGTCAACGGCCAGGAAGTCATCGTCGCAACCCGGACGCAGTTCGTCCAGGGCGGAAACGCCTTCGTGATCCGCACGGCGACTGGAGGTGCGATTTTCATAGCCCGTTCCCACTAGCAGGGCTACGGCCGCTGATTACACGACCTGCAGCTGATCTCGCCGTCCAGACGGTCTACGAGACGATCTTCGACGATCTCACCGTTGTTCAGACCGCCCCGACTTCGGCAGCCACCAGCTCGCTCTCGACGCAGCCTGTTTCAATCACGACGTTAGTGCAGCTGACCAGTACGACAATCGCTACTACCACAAGCCCGTCGCCCACGACGAGGTGAGCAACTCTTCGACTCTTCTCCCTTCCTCACTGCTGACCTGCTAGCGCACGCAGTTCTCCGCCGTCGTCCACCGCAGCCGAGACGTCGCAAAGCTCGGGAAGCTCGTAGGCGCTCGTCTCGCTTCTAAGGCGCGGCGCTTCTGATCCTGTGCGCGCTGCAGGACAACGCTCATTCCGCCGACCTCGAGCTCGAGCTCGAGCTCGTCTTCCTCGACCGCGGCGTTGCCATCGTCTCTGCCGGCTTCTTCCTCGCCTTTGATCACGTCCGTCTCGACTGCTCCGCCGTCCCCGTCTGCCTCGTCCACCTCGACCTCGGTCGCCGCTCCGTCCTCGCAGGAGCCGAGCACGACGACGCAGCCGCCGTCTACCACCGCTGTGCCCTCCACGTCTTCCTCCAGGTGTGTAATCCTCTCCCTCCATCATCTGCACACCGGATTAAACCGTCCGCACAGCCCGACACAGTCGACGCAAAGCAGCGCAGCGGGCGAGGCCCCGCCAACGTGCTCTTTTCCGCTTTTTGACGTAGCTTGACAGGCACTTACGCCTCATGCCCTGCAGGACAACCGAGCAAGTCAGCATCCCGTCCATCGCTTCAAGAACCTCTGCCTCGTCGGTAGCGGCAACTACAACCCCGCCTGAAGTGACTTCGAGCGCGACAACGTACGTTGCTCGCTACATACCCCGTAGTAGTACCGACTCCTCGTTCACCGCGGCAGCAGCACCGCCTGCATTCCCGGCCTCCCCATCTTCCTTGGTGGCTGCGAGGACTTCACAACTTCGCGCGCAACGACGACGACCCGTCCGTCAAGCACGGTCGACGTGCCAGAGCCATCGTCGACCACCGCCACTTGCATTTCCGGCCTGCCGGTGTGGCTTGGCGGGTGCGAGGAGACCTCGACGCCCGCTCCACCTTCTTCCTCTCGCACGACCGCCGATCTGCCCTCATTCACCACGACAAGCGAATCGCAGCCATCCTCGACGACGCAGGCCTGCATCCCCGGTCTGCCTATCTTCCTCGGCGGTTGCGACGATCCGACAACATCGCGCGAGCCCAGCAGCACCTCGCGCGAGCCCAGCACCACCTCACGGGAGTCAAGCACCGCTGTCTCCTCGAGTTCGACTGAGGCGCCCGAGCCGTCATCAACGGCCCAGCCGTGCATCCCTGGCTTGCCGGAGTGGCTCGGTGGCTGCGAGGAGGCGACGACATCGACCTCTTCGTCCGCTTCTCGCCCTCCTGCCTCGTCCTCTACCGAGGCATGCGTTCCGGGACTTCCCGAGTGGCTCGCCGGGTGCGATGAAAGCTTGACGGCTACGGGAGAGAGTTCGACGACGACTCTGCGGCCAAGGCGAGCCCGCTCTGCATCGAGACGCGTACTTCCGCTAAAAAACCCTTCTGTTAAAGCACGGCCTCGACTACGGATGACCCCGAGCCGACCTGCATCCCGAACCTTCCGACGTGGCTTGGCGGGTGCGGCGACGACGAGTCCAGCGCAGCGTCGACGGCGAGCCGCACGAGCACAAATGAGCGGCCGTCGAGGTGACCCGCCTTCTCGCAGGTTGAACTCGTACGTGGCTGAAGCCCTCAGCGCTTGACCGCAGCACGACCACCTCGGACGAGGCGACTTCGACCTGCATTCCCAACTTGCCCGAGATCCTCGGCGGTTGCGGCATTGGCGAGTCGGTCACAGCGTCGGATAGCTCAAGCAACACCCGCTCTGCCAGCTCGACCGGCAGCGAGACGATTACGTGCGTTACTCCCCCCTCTTCCCTCCTCTCGCTCGTGATTGCGAAGCTCACCCCTTCATCGCGCTCAGCTCGACTCCGACTCGCGAGGTCTGCTTCCCTGGCTTGACGTGCGAGACGTCGACCACGTCCGAAACGGCGAGCGAGACGTGCGTCCTCTCCCGCCTAGCTAGTCGCGCGTCACTGACCTATCCTTGGCGCAGAGCAACCGCTGCGCCCAGCTCCGGCCTCAGTGCTACAACCGTCTCCAGCGCATCAATCAGCACGACGTATGTCCTCCGCACTTGCTGCTCTGTCCCGCTCCCGCGGGCTCAACCTCTTTCCCGTCCCCAGCTCGACCATGAGTGACGACGGGATCAGCCTCCCAGTCATCGGCCGCCCGGCGACGACGTCGTCTACCGAGCTCTCCGACGCCTCGAGCAGCAGGACTCCGGCGACCAGCAACGACGTTTCGGAGACCTCGACTTCGATGCACGATTCGGAGACCTCGACTTCAATGGACGAGAAATCGCCTACGCAAACGGCAAGGCGCACGAGTGATGTCTCGAGCACGAGCTCCTCGACAATCGCCGGCGGCGATGACGAGGATGCCTTGGAGACGCGGACAAGCATAGTTGCGTCGAACTCGTCGACCTCGCCGAGTGATGAGGGCGGGTCCGAGACCTCGAGCGACAGCACAACAAGGTGCACACCGCTTCCGTTACCTCTCGCTCTCTCCGCTTACCCTCCGTCCTGTAGCGAGACTGTCACTCGACCGCCTCTCCGCGGTGCGGCCGTGACTTCGACATCGTCCTTCCAGCCCGAGTCCTCCGCAATGTCATCCTCGTACACCGGGGACGCTAAGGATCTTCTCGCTGAGGATTCGAAGGAGACTACGTCGAGTTGGGATGAGCCGAGCGGGACAAGTTCGCCCTGGGCGGACTCCTCTACGTTCTCTTCGAAGAAGGACGACACCTCTTCCTCCATCTCCGGCACCGATCTCTCGACCTCTTCGACCCCGCCATCGACAACCGAGCACCTCGCCCGCAGTTCCTCAACGAGCGCGATATCCATGCCGTCCGGCTCCTCCACGACAGGCGCCGCCTCAGAGTCAGAGTCCCCCTCCCTCGATGCGACCGCCACCTCCCGGCGGCACCGCCTGGTCAAGCGCGCGCGGGAGTACCCTCGCCGGCTAGACGCAGGGCTCGCCTAGCCTTCCTTCCCACGCCCTCCTTCGCTACCGGAGTTTCCCCTCCTCGCGCTGTTTCCTCGTCGCCCCTTCGCGGTCCTGTATAGCCGATAGCCGTGCCTCCTTCCGTTCCCTGGTCCCGCGCTTGATGCGCGCGTAGTCCTGCAAACCACGCTCTCTTTTCATTACCCTCTCCCACAACAAAAGAGGTTCATATATATGTTCACGCGCGCAGCCCGCTCGAGCGGGCGCCCAGTTCAAGCATCGGTACAGCGAAAAGAGGAGGAAAGACCCAGAAAATAGAGGAAGAGGGAACTTCTATGGAAGGGGAAGAAGGGAACGGACGGGACGGAGGGCAAAACAGACACAGGAAAGAAGGGCGTGGCCAATAAGAGGGGGTAAAGAGGACGACAGGAGAGACGGGACGTGGCGTTAGTCTAGCTGGAGAACCGGAATGAAAAGGAGCGTAAGGAAGTAAGGCGGGAAGAGGAGGGGACGCTCAGAAGGTCGCCCAGGACTGCCACGGCCCGCCCTGGACGCTGCCAAACTCCTGCTGCAGCCGGCGGCGCTCGCGGATCGTCTCGTCGTGCCGCTCGTCGTCGTCGTCGTCATCATCGCCGGGCGCGCCCTGCGTCGACGCGGCAAAGTCGAACGCACGCGGCTCGTCCTCAACTTCGGTCGAGGCGTCGCTTTCCTCCGCCTCGTCAACCTCCTTGACGGCGCGGTACGCCGTCACGGCTGTGACGGGGCGGCGAGTGACGCTCGTTGCGCGGAGCCCGGACAAAGAAGCTGGCGAGACGCCGCGCCCGCTCGCGCGCGAGAGGCTGCTCTTGCGCCGGCCGGCGGCAGCAATGCACAACTCTTCCGGCGAGGTACCCGCACTCGACGACGCGTACGGGAGGCGCTCGACGCTCGTCGACGGCGTGGAGTACTCTGAAGGGGTGGTCGACGACGCCGAGGTCGCGCTGCCCTGCCGCGAGCGCGACTTGCTCCGCGCGAGGGCCGAGACGCCCAGCCCTCCTGGCGGCGAGTGCGCAGGTGAGGACGCGCGAGAGGCGGACGACGCCCGTGAGTGCGGGTGGCGGAGTGTCATGGGGCGGGAGAAGGAGTCGGCGAAGGACCAGGTCGGGATGGAAGCGCCAGGGACGGGCGGGGTGAGGAGGGGCGCGCAAGCGCCGGTCGGGTCGGGAACGGAGAAGTAGCAACGGTCGCAGACGCGCGCAGACAAGGGCATGAGGGAGGTATTTGGGGGGGACGAGGTAGGCGTCGACGAGGCATTGCTCGAGTTGTTCGACGAGGCGCACGAGATAGCCGACGCGTTGGATGGAGAGACAGAATAGGCGAGGGAAGGAAGGTCAACGGCGGAGGAGCGCGGCGTGGCGCGCGGGGTGCCGCGAGGCGTCCAGGCCGGCGCGGCATCCTCGTCGCCCGACGGCCAAAGGAACGTCGACCGCGACGAATGCGCGGCGCAGAAGATGTCGCCGCACGTCCTGTGAGATGTGAGAGCGTGATCAGGGCCGCTCACTTGATCGAGAGAGGGAGGAGCGGAAGCGGGGTAAGCCACGAGGGGAGGGGGCGGAGGGGCTCACCTGCAGTGGTGCCGCCGGTTCAGGAGATCGAACCGCTGCAAGCAGTCTGGGTCGGCGCACTGCTCGACGTCCTCGTCGCGCTGTGGAGACGCCCCGGCGAGAGCGTCAACGAGATGAGCGCGGGGTGAGACCCAATCCGAGACGCGGCGGAGAGAACGCCGGACGCACCTTCCACTGGCTCTTCGGCAGCATGCGCCCGCGGACAAACGATGCGTCGAGCTGCTTGTTGGCATCAGGGTTGCTTGGCGAGAAGGGTGCGGCGAGGGTCGAGAGCCACGACGACTTGGCCTCGCTTGCGACGATGGAGGGCGAGTGCGGCGGCGACGGGTGTGCGAACAGGTCGCGCGACACGGAGCCTGCGAGCGGAAGGATGCATCTTGTCAGTGCGGTTCTCGCAGCGCTGGAAAGAGGCGCGCAGGGCTTACCGTTGCGGCGGAGGGCGGCGGGGCGGTCTGGCAAGGCACGTCGCGCGGGTGAGTGGCAGTGCGCGCATTCGACGAGGGAGAGAGCGCACAGAGAGGCTGGCGCGAGCTGCGCTCCTTGAAGTGGAGAGTGACGGCAGTCGAGTGGGGCGCACTGTGCGGGCGGGCGGGCGCGGGCGCGGCCATGGTTGTATGCGGTCGGCAGTCGAGGGTGGAGCGGCGGGCGCGAGATGCGGCGGCGCAGGCGGGCTCCCGGGGGTGGCGGGTGCTGGGCGGGTGGATCTAGGTAATGCTTGTGCTGGATCTACGCCGACATTACGGCTGAAAAGCGGGGCGAGGTGAGGAGGAGAGTCGGAGTGAAGCGCGAGAGGAGCGCGAGAGGGCGCGGCTCTCGTCCCCGCGTTGATTCGCCCGCGCCGCCCTCAGCGCCGACACAGCCTCGACCTCCTCTCTCACGCGCAACCCACCTCCGAGGACGCGGCCTGCTCTCCGTCCCTCTCTCGCTGCCCTCGCCATCCGCCTCCTCTGCCACCGCTTCCTGCTCGTCCTGTGCGCCTCGCTCGCTCGCGCGCGCCACCTCTCCGAAGTCCGTTCATGCCGGCGTCCCCGCTCTCTCCGCGCTTGCTCTCCGCGTGTCGCACCCCCGCCTCTTCTCGAAACGCAAGTCCCGCCTCGTTTTGGCTCGCTGCTCGTGTGCCGCTACTCCCTGTCTCTTTGAAACGCGCATCAATGCTCCAGCAGGTCCCGTGACGCCTTTCGCGAGCGCCCTTCATTCCGACAAAGCCGACAGAAGCCGCGCATAGCTTCCGCGCGGAGAGCCTCGATCACCGCCTTCTCGTGTCCCTTCCGTTCCCCTCACTTCGCCTGATTCCGCCGCAACTCTTTCCTTGCACGATCACCCCGCCCTGGTCCTGCCTCCTCCGCCTGCCCTCGTGCGCCCAATCACCCGCACGCCGTTTTCGATGCGAGCCCGTCGCGCGAGCGACGAGCG
This sequence comes from Rhodotorula sp. PL61-2, assembly GCA_028828645.1. NCBI lineage: Eukaryota > Fungi > Basidiomycota > Microbotryomycetes > Sporidiobolales > Sporidiobolaceae > Rhodotorula > Rhodotorula sp. PL61-2. The sequence continues at coordinate 855,426 of JAPZQE010000001.1, forward strand.
TTCCGCTCCAGGCGGTCGAGACGCGCCATGCGAGCCCGCTGCTTGCCGCGCCGCCGAGACCGCAGGGTCGCCCGCGCGCGGGTCGGGCGAGGTCGTTGCTCACCGTCTCGCAGCGTCGGCGATTTTAAAGGCAGGAAGGAGCGCCACCTCGGCATCCGCTCCGCGCGCTCGCTTTCCTCCTGCAGAAGGGGGGACGTCCTTCTTCTTCCCGGCTACGCTAGAAAACGCTTCGGCGTCTGTCCGTCCTCCACGAGCACGACGGTAGCCTACCGAGGCGGTCGAATGCCGAACGGGGTGGTGCGGAGGGGAAGGGCCGAAGTTGACCTGCGCAAGGCGGAAGGAGTACGGAGGAGCGGCATCTCCCTTTGCCTGCTCGAAGGTGCACTTTCTTCGTTCTGTGCAAGGAACTGTAGAGACAAGTAGCGAGGACCAGCCATCGTTTCACCCCGTCCTCAAGCGGTTCCCGCCCGCTCCTCCTCCCTCCTCCCATCCTGGCATTCCTCCGTATACAACGCCATACGCCCTATAACACTGTTCCGTGACACTGAGGGAGAGGGAAGAGAGGGACAATCGGAGGAGGGAGAGAGACAGGAAGTACGAGAACGAGAGTCGTCAAGGAGAGTGTCTGTAGCGCCGCGCCGCCGGGGCGCAGTACCGTATCGTGAATGTCTATAACTGCCTCGCCGCGCCGGGCGACGCCGGGGGAACGAGGGCAAGACCGGCGCGCGGTCAGAGGGGGAGCATCGCCCGCCCACTCGCGTCAACCTGCATCAACCCCGTTGTCGGGTGCGCCCCCGACCCCGCGCCTGCGGCCGCGCCAGGCCCGGCGCTCCGGGAAAGGAATGTCGCCCCTCCCCCTCCTTCTCCTCCCGCTGTAGCGGGCGAAGCGAGCGACAGCCCCTCCCACCGCCCGGCGATCTCGCTCAACGGCGACGAGTACACTTTGCTCATCGGCTCGCTCGCGAGGCCCGCCGCGCCGCCGCGTGAAGCAGAGCGCTTCATCCCTGCGGGCGCAGCAGCTGCAGCGAGGAGGTCGAACGGCGCAGCGAGCCCGCTCGCCTGCCCGCTGCTCGTGGTCCCAGCGGCGCGGAACGCGGGCGCCGCGTACGGCGTCGGGCGCGAAAGCGAGCGGTGCCGCATGTGCACGTTGCGTGCGGTGCCGCCGCCCGCGGAGAAGGAGTGGCTGGCGGGCCGGCCGGGGAAGCTTGCACTCGCGGGAAGGCCGGCGCTAGGGGCGTTCGCGTTCGGAGTCGCGAGGTCGAACTCGAAGGAAGAGAGCGTTGGCGTCGCTGCGTTCGGAAGCGAGGGCGTGTGCCGGTGGTGCTGGTGCTGATGGTGCGGCGCAGCGGAGGACGAGGATGGGAATTGCAACGGCGCAGGCCGGTGCGCGAGCGGCTGCGCCAGCGCCGGAAACGCGAACGTACCCGCGGGCGCAGTGTTCTGGCGCGCGAGGTTGGGGCGCGCGGCAGTACCCTCGATCGGGAGCGCCCCCTCGAGCGGGTAGCCCGCCGCGTCCGTTGCCGCGTACCCCTGCGAATGCGATAGCGGCTGCTCGAGTACGCTGCTCGCCGCCGGCGACGCAGTGTATGGGCTGCCTGCGGAGGGCGTGGGCGAGGCGAACGCGCTCAGGCTCGAGTCGTCGATGACCGACCCTGCGGGAGACGGCCCTGCCGAGCTCGAGTACAGCACGCCCGTCGCGGCGTCGAAACACAGTCCTGTACTATCCTGCGAGTTTGGCGCAACGCTGCTCGACCCACTCGCGGGCGTGCCGGCATCGCCGCCGAGCGGATGCGGCGCAAAGAGCGGGAACTCCTCGACGCCGACGCCGAGAAGGGGCGTCGACTCCTGTGACGTCGACACAGGGTATGCTACGCCCTCATCAAGCGTCGTCAAGTGCGCCGGGTGGATATACGGCGCCGAGCTGGCTGCCGGAGCCGGCGCAATGTCGAACGCCTGCGGCTGCGGCATTGGCGGGTCGAACGAGAGCGGTCCCGCGCCGAAGAACGCGTGCTGCGCTGAATCAACCGCCTCGGCCGGCGACGCAAAGCGCGAGTCAGTCCCGGGCGTTGAGTAGAACGCGCTCGCGGGCGCGGAGGCCAGGTCCTCGTACGGCGATGGCGCGCTCGAGTGCGGCGAGTCGCTGCCGATCTGCAGCCGCGAGAGGACGGGCTGCACCCGCCCTGATGGCGTGATGATCGCGCCCTGTACAGCGGGGTTATCGCACCAGGCGTCGGCGACCTCGAACGCCTGCTGGAGCGGCGGGAAGGCGTCCGAGGCGGGGACGGGAGGAGGCGGCTGTTGCAGCGAGTACTGCGCGCTGGACGGGTAGGCATAGGTGTAGAGGTCGACGGGGGCGGGAGGTGACGAGTTGGCGTGCGGGCGACGGAAGCGGTCGGGTGTGGTGGGGTTGCCCTCGCCGCTATGCGAGGGGAAGAAAGGCGGATGCGGCGCAGCCAGGACTTCGGCCTCTTCGCCGGGCATGTCCGCAAGCGACTGGAGCTGCGCGCCGAGCTGCTCGTGCGGAATGACCTGGTGCGACATCCGCCGTGCGTGGCCTGCGACTGAGCCGGGCAGCGCCGCCATCGAGTGACTCCGCGCCATATGCGACGGCGCGAACGGCGACTGCGACGCGGTAGACGAGGCGAGCGTCTCGACCGAGGTAGACGATCGCAGCGGCGAGAAGGCGCTGAGGGACGAGACCGACTCGCTGCGGCTCTTGCTCATTGGCGAGGAGCGAGCATACGGCGCGAAGCGAGCGCTGTTAAGCGACGTTGACGAGGCGGAGCGACTCATGGCGGGTGCAGGTGTTGCGGGGTACTGCGCGGCGGTGGTAGCGGATGCAGCCGCCGCCATCGCTGCTGCCGCCGCCGCTGCAGCCTTCGCCTTGGCCGCCTTGACCTTGTCGATGGAGGCGGTTGTAAACGCGCTCATGCTCTTCGACCGCTCACGCTTCTCCCGGGCTTGTTGTCTGTGGGTGAAGATGCACGTGAAGGCGGGTCAGCGGGCGCCCAACAGGGGACAAACGGTGCACGCACGCGTTCCAGTAGTTCTTGATCGAGTTGTCCGGCCTGCCGGGCAAGTGCTTCGCCATCTCCGCCCAGCGTGGGCCTATCCGCGCGTGCAGCTCGCGAATGAGGGCGTCCTCCTCGGGCGTCCAGTCCGACTTCTTGACTGCACGCGGTCCTTTCAGGTCAGCAAGCTCTACCTCCTGCATGTGAACCGTGACGCACTCGACGGGTCAAGGTGGTTGTGCCACCGTTCGCGGCACTGCTTGCCCGTCCTCGACCCCATCTGCGCCGAGATGACGACCTGCGGCGCGTGATCGAGCGGGTCAGCGTCGCTCATGAGGGTCATTGAGAGCAGAAAAGGCAGCACACCCATTTCTCGGAGCCCAGCTCCTCGACCAGTTCACGCAACTTGGCGTCCTCGTCGGCAGTCCACGAGCCTTTGATCGGCTTGGGCTTGGATAGGACTTTCCAGCGCTGTGTGCATTGGACGTAAGAATTCGCTGAGCTGTAGCTTCGGCCAACAAGAAGAGGAAGAGCGCCGCGAGCCGGAGCGACCCCGGAACTGCCGCTGTATGGAGGAGAAGGCTGGTCGTCTCCGGAAAGAGCAGAGAAAGAAAGCGCACCTCGCTGCAGTCCGTCTTGGAGTACCTGCCATCTGGAAAAGCGCTGCTCGCGATCGCGCTCCAGGTGAGCCGCCCGTCTCCACGCTCGAGAGCCGCCATGAGCTCGTTGTCGTCGTCCTGCGTCCATTTGCGCGCGCGGGCAGCCACCGTCGCGCTGCTGGGCGGCATCTTGCAGGGCGGGCAAGCTGATCGGGCTGCGACGAAGGGGCGGACGCGGAACAGCGACGGAAGGAGGGGAGGGCCGGCCCTGAACAAGCGCGAGGCGAGGAAGAGGCGGCCTGGTGCGCCCTTGCTCAATCTGGGATGCTACACGTAAAGGCGGGTCTCGAGGCGCGCAAGGCAGCAGGCGGGCGAGCGCAGAAGACGAGACGACCCTCGCCTCCTGTCGGCGCGCGCCGATGTGCGACGAGGGACCCCTGATCTGCGGCCTTTTCCTGCGCAGATACAGCTCACACAATTACCGGTCGCTCATATGTGTAACTAGTACCCATGCTCTCCGGGTCTCGTCTGTGTCGAGTATCACTCCGGATCCCTCACGGGGGAATTACCACGGCGCATATAAGGAAGATCCATCCCGCGAATACCTTCGGACTGATAAAACGAGCGGACTCAGGAAGGAGGGCGATACGAAACAGTGCAAAAGACTGCGTGCCGTGGTGAGGAGAGAGGGAAGCTAAGAGGAAAAAAGAGGGAGGTTCACCTGCGGGCGAGAGGGAAGGTCAGCATAGAGCTTTACTGCGAGAAGCGCAGCGCACAGTGAAGTGATAGCTGCATTGGGCGGCGTTGTCGTCGAAGTGGAAGAAGACGCGGACGAGGACGATGGGGCCGGTCTGCGCGCAGGGAAAGGGTCAGTTGGCTCGTCGACCACAGAAAAGACGAGTCGCACGTTGTCGTTGTCGCAGAAGACGTCGAGCTTGCGATGTCCGAGGTCGTGCTCGCTACTGAAGAGGTACCGGACAAGGAGGACCCTCCCTGCGCCGAGGAGCTCGTAGTCGAGGACAGCCCGCTCGTGCTGCCTGACTGCTCTGCCGATGACGCGCTTGTAGTCGTCGTGCTATTCGCCGTGCTTGACGTTGCAGAGCTCGACCCGGAGCTCGACCCGTTCGACGAGGCAGACGAGGACCCTCCCTCCGATGCCGACGTCGACGATGAGGAGCTCTGACTTTGGCTCGCGTCAGCAGACGATGAGCTCACCGACGGCGTCGTCGACGACGTCGAGGTCGACGAAACAGAGACCGAAGCGGAGGACTGGCCTTGGCTTGCGGTACTGCTGCTCCCGCCGGTTGAAGTCGTCGACGGCGGACGCTGCGGCCCAGGCGAGGGCGCATCGCTCGTTGTAGCAGATGAGAAGCCGCTTTTCGTCGGACTGTCGAGGAGGGAGGGTTAGGGCGCTCCGCACAAGGCGAAAGCGAAGGGACGCACCCGAGTGTTGGAATCGTCACCGACGGTTCGGTCGTTGTCATGGTAGACGTAGACGAGGAGTTCGGGACGGAGCTGCGGTAGAGGCGCCGTCAGCTTGTCCAGGCAGGGTGCGCGGAGACCGGGCGACGCACGTCGAGGACGACCCGCCACCACTTCCTCCGGTCGAGGCAGAGCTGCTTAGAGAAGTTGAGGAGGACGTGGAAGACGAGCCGGAGAGAGTGTCGGACGTGGTGCTGCGGTCGCAAGATGTCAGCCGGAGCGTCGGCGGAGATCGCAAGGCGGCAAGGCAGACCTAGACGAGCCATTGCCGCCGCTCGCGCCCGAAGTGGTCGTGCTGCTCGTGGTCGTGGACGAAGACGAGCTACTCGAGCGGCACGATGGTCAGATCCGCCTGCAGTCCATAAGAAAAAGCCGGACGCCGCACCTCGATCCGTCATCTCCCCCTCCCGCGCTCGTGCTCGTGCTCAAGGGCGGAGCCGTCGTAGACGTGCCGGTCGATGGACTGTGCATCCGCTCGTCAGCGGCAAGGTTTGCATGCGGGTAGACGGCGGGACACACCCGATGGGAGGAGGCGAGACCCCGCTTGTCGTCGTTGTTGAGGAGGAGCTACCTCCACCCGGTGTCGTAAGCGAATTGTCGAAGGACGAGCTGGATGCTGAGCTTGACGAGGGCGGCTGCTGGGGAGGGGTCGCCGCAGACGAAGAGGGCAGGGACGTGATTGACGAGGAAGACGAGATGCTGGAGGAGGGCCTGCGCACGGAAGTCATGGTCAATTCTGTGGTCTGAGAACCGGAGGGCGTAGGTAGTAGCGCACCCGATCGTCGGTACCGACACGCTCGTGCTCGACTGCTCCCCGCCGCCGTCGTCGCCAGAACCCGCAGAGCTCGACAATCCACCGGAGGTCTGCGACTGGCTCGTTGCACTCGTAGCAGTTGTCGTCGACGAAGACGGAGGTGCCGTAGTTGTCGCCGAACTGCACGCGCGAAGCTCAGCGCTGCTCTGCCCAGGAGGCAAAATGGCACACCTTGTCGACGACGGTCCTCCGCCTTGGCCCCCGCTGGTCGTGCTGCTCGTCGCGCCCGGCACGCACCCGAGTGGGAGATTCAGGGACGTGCAGGTGACAAACGACGAGGACGAGCCGGAGGTGGTGCTCGCCGACGAGGTTGGCGTGCTGTGAGTAAAGGCGGGTCAGCAAGCCACCCCACGGGTGCAGCAGGAGTGCGCACGAGGTAGTCTGTGACGAGGAGCTGCTCGGTGGGGTGGTCGTAGTCGATGGCCTGCGGGCGGCGAAGGTTAACCTCGCACAAGAACGGAGGACGAGCATAACGCACACCATTGGCGGGACTGAAACGCTTGACGAGATCGAGCTAGTTGCGCTCCTAGGAGGTAGGGAGGAAGAGCTGAAGCGTCCAGGTCAGCGGCAGGCCCACGCGAAGGGGAACAAACGGACATACCTGCTCGACACGCCTCCCCCGCTTGTTGTGCTCGATGCGCTCTTACTCGTCGATGTCTGACCGCTAGTCGTGCGGCTTGCTCTGCTTGTCGTCAACGTTGAGCCTGGCACGCAGCCGAGCGGGAGGTTAAGGAAGGTGCAGGTGACGACGGGGGCGGTTGAGGAACTGCTCGCCGAGGGACTGGTTGACCTATGGGGCCGAGAAGTGAGTACAGGTGCGAGACTCGGAAGAAGAAAGAAGACGTACGAGTTCGGCGGCCGAGTGGTCGGCTGAGAGGCGGAGGTCTGCGAACTCGATGGCTGCGAGGTCGAGCCCAATGTGGCGGATGTCGAAAAGCTGTATGCGCGCGAGATGCTTCAGCTTGGCGCGACAAGGTGGCAACCGGCGGAGTACGCACCCGCTGGTGACGGTCGTGGTCGCCGAGATGCTACGCGGGAAAGGGGAGGGAGGTGGGTGTGAGCAGGCGAAGCGAGTGTTAGACGCAAACGCACCTGCTCACGGACGAGATCGAGATCGTCGTGCTCGAGGTGCTAGCCGAGGCGGAAGAAGCAGACGGGCTATGCGCGAACGGCGCGTTCAGCCGCCGTCGTCGGGGATTGGGGAGGAAGGACGGGACATACCTCAACAACCCGGACGAGGCTGAAGTCGGCGAGCTCGTAACGCTTGATGAGCCACCGGTTGAGCTGACTGACAGGCTGGTAGGCGGAGATGCCGACGCGCTCGAACTGAGGGTCGTACCCAAAGACGGGGCAAGCGAAGAGGTTGAGTTGGACGCCGTCGAGGTTGTAGTTGTGAAAGTTTGTGAGGAGGAAGGGAGTGTCGTAATCGTCTGCACTGTGGAGGTCGGAAGAGTCGAACTGGCGGACGCAGCGGGCCTGCAGGCGACGAACTTAGCGCGCTGGATTTGCGGAAGAAGAGGAGCGGAAGGTACCCCAGAACAGTGACGAGGTCGAGGCTGGTCAGCGTAAGCGTCTCCACCCCAATCGCGCCTATTAGGCAGAGGATGTCAGTCAGTGTGGACGCGAGATGAGTAGAGCCTGCGCACCGTCAGAAGCCGTGTACGTAATTGTCGCGACCTGGGTCTGGACGTTCGTAGCGGTCTCGAGTACGATAACAAGGCCGTCGGTAAGGGTTGTAGTCACGACCTCTGAGCATGAGAGAGGTCAGTCTCGACCGTCGGAACAGGTGGTGGGACGCGCACCTGGCTGGACGCTCTCGATGTTCGTTGCCGAAACGGTGACGACGGGTAGCGCGAACAGCGACGTAACTGTCGACACCTCGCCGTTGGCGAGCGTCGTGAGCTGCGAGCGCGTCGCCACTCCTCCGCGCGTCAGGGTCTGTGTGACCCCGTTGACGACCGTCGTGTAGACCTGCTCCTGGTCATCTGCGCGGTCGTTGTTCTTGCGTGTAAGCACAACGGAAGGCGGGACGATGATAATCTGACGGAGCTCAAGTCAGCTTCGAACGTTCTGCTGAGAGAAGGGATGAGTGCGCACCGTGAGGAGGACGATGAGCGTGAGCAAGCCCAGCAAGAGGAGCAGACGCCGCCTGTGCCGCCGCGATGTCGATGGTTGTGTGGCGTAGCTGGTGCTGGTCTGGTACCTCCGCGAGGCGGGTGTCTGCGAGGACGGGAGGGTAAGCAGGGCGTGGATGGACGAACAGGCAGCTCGATGTACCGCTGAGGGCGAGATGGTTACTCCCGGCGTCGACATCGCTGACAAGGATCCGGAGAGCAAGCGAAGAAGCGCACCGCCAGGAGCGAACAGGAAGAGCCGAGAGGAGCGAAGGGACGTGCGAGGCCGGGGCGGAGAGTCCGCGGCAGCGGATGTGACTTTTTTCTCAGCGCAGAGCGCCTTTACGATAGCAGTGAAGACCTGCAAGCGAGTACTACGACTTGCGAGACCTGATGTCGAGGGGGCAGGCTGGTCCGACTGATGAAGCAGAGGCGCTGGAAGCTCGCTGTGAGCCTGCTGAGCAAGGCGCGCAGACGAGGCTCAACAAGGTAGAGATACATGGACCTCGAGCCATCCTGCCAGAGCACAAAAGGAACAACGGGGAAGGAGGAAAGCAGACGAGTCGGACTTGCGGGTTGACTGCCACGACACCGCAAGAGCTGCGTGAAGCGAGCCAGCAGACTCATAAGCTGGGTGTCAAGCTTGCACAGCTCAGTTCACCTGCGCGACGCTGCTCCCGCTCCGCCTCCCGGCTGCAACACCGCCCGTCGAGTCGCTTGAGTCCCCGCGATGCCCTCACGCCTCGCACAGCTCGATCGACTGTATGTCCGGCTGCTCAGAGGCCTCCGATGCGCTGGGGCGATCGCCGTTCGAAGCGGAATTGGCCAAAAGTCAAGCTGCCCGCTAGCCTCTTCCGTCGACTCTGTCCCCGGGCCCGCCCAGCTGCCGACTTGTCGCAGCGCGCCATGCGCAAACGCCTCCATCTTGTCCCTTCTACGCTGTCCCTGCATACGTGGCTTGTTCGGACGTCTGTGACTACGTTCACTAATCTTGCGCGGGTACCTTGGATACGCACGTCCCAACCTGCCTGGCGCTGGCCAGCAGCGCGCTTTCGTCGCTCGCAGACGCAGGGACGCGTTCGGCCGCCCGTGCGAATAATTGTGCTTGCTTTGCAAGTCGGACGGACTTGGCGAAATCGAGTCCGGCTCGGACCGCGTGCGAAAGGTACACCCTCCCCTTCTCGCTTGCTTGCTTGGCTTCGCTTGTCCACCTCTTCCGCTGCTCCACGCCGCTGGTAACGCCAGGAGTCGTCACCCATTTTCAGCTTGATTGTGGGAGAGGGCAGCGATGAGCGACGTCGATGTGGAATGCTCTTGAGGGCGGCGGCCCCGCTGTCGCTCGCCCTTCGCAGGACCGCCTCGGGGTTGCGGCCGCCGCTTTTCCGGCCGCGGCGGCGGCGAAAGGCGGTAAATCCTATGCGTAGGCGCGATTCGCGCTTTGCACCTGCTTGGTGGGGGTGGAGAGTCATGTCGATGAGCCTAGCATCCGCCCCGTTCGCATCTCTCAGCCTCCTCACTGTTGAGTGCTGGACAGCGCCTCCCTCACTCGCAATGTAGCTTTAGCCTGCTCGACAAGTCTGCCCGCCGAGAAGCGGGACAGATACAGCCGTTGCAAGCGAGATGCACGCCCTCCATTCCTGGTGGAGCTGCGATGAGCGACGTACCCCGACTCCGCAACCCTCGCAAGCGTGCTGTCCCACCTTTGGAGCGCAAAGCTTGCCCACGAGTGGCGCGCAAGCGGGACGACGGGGCCAGCGAGGGAGGCCATCGCGGGGCCACCGTCCCCCCGACTTGCGAAGGCCTTCTCCTGCTCGTCATGCTCGCTGGACGGGCAGGCAGTGGCCGAAGACAGCCGCGCAACCCGCACATGCCGAGAAAAAGCAGCGCGGAGGGGTCCCAGCAAGAGAGCAAAGTGCTGTGAGGTCATCCTAGTCGACGGGGAAGGAGGAGAAGAGCGGAGCATCGATGAGGCCCGTGCGAGGGAAGGAGACAGCGCGCGCGCTCCCTCCTCGCTTGACGGCTTTGCAGGTTCCTTCAGGGCTGCAACAGCGTCGTTCAAGACAGCTTCAGCATGGCAGCGAGCCCTGCGATGCGAGTGTGAGCGTGTGACAGGCGGTGAGCGGGCAGCTCGAGGCGGAGTCCGGGGGAGGGGCAGGGCGACCCGCGCCTCCCTCCCTGGGTTTCATGACCGAACTCACGGCGCTTTCGGCTTTCTGCAGGTCTTCTGCACGCCTCGGGGCTCTCCCTCCCTCCTCCTCTCGCCCCTCACCCCCGCCGCCGCCGCTCTCGTCGACCCCACTCGGGCGGCTCCCACATCTCCGCCATGTCCAGCGCGCTCAAGCCCACGACGATCAACGCGAGCTTCTTCCCGGAGCACAACGAGCGCGTCGACGACACCTCCACCCCCGCGGCCAAAGGCAAGAAGCTCTTTGGCAAGAAGGGTGCGAAGCCGCAGCGCGTCTACCGCGATCTGAACGAGGACGGCGAGCAAGGCGCCACTCCGCCGTCCACCCAACCATCAACGCGCCGGTCCTCGACGACCGCGGTCCACGAGCAGGTGCGTGCTTCCCCCGGAGTCTCCTCGGCGTCTCCTCGGGGTCTCCTCGCCTCTCTTCCGCTTGCTCTCATCGCTTACCTATTCTGCTCACCGCAGGCCGGCTCGGCGGACGGGCACGAGAAGGGCGAGAAGAGCCAGGTCAAGGGCGCAAGTGAGCTCGAGAACTACGACCAGGACAAGATCGTCCTCGTGCAGTTTGAGAAGGGCGACCCGGAGAACCCGCTCAACTGGAGCAGGCCGCGCAAGTGGCTCATTGTGCGTCTACCCCTACCTACGTGTTGCTCAATGCTGACCGTGCATCCGCAGACGTTCCTGCTCTGCATGATGACGGTCATGATCGGCTTGTCGACGACCGCCTACTCGTCCGGCATCGGTTCCATGGTTGAGGAGTTTCACGTCGCGAACGTCGTTGGCCAGATCGGCATGATGTGGTGAGTTTCAGTCTGGGCGGCACGGGTGTGCACGTAGGACGGGAGACGCCGCGAAGCTGAGGAGGTTGTGCTGACGGACCTCTCCTTCTGCAGCTTCAACGGTGCATGCGCTGTTGCGCCGCTTTTCCTTGCGCCGTTCTGCGAGATGGTCGGGCGTCGTGAAGTCTACCTCAGCGCATACCTGGGCTTCACCCTCATCTTCATCCTCCTCGCCGACGCGCCCAACATCGGCGCTGCCCTCGCCGCCCGCTTCCTTTCAGGTTTGTTCGGTTGCGTAGGCACGATCCTGGTTGGAGGGACGCTTGCAGACATCTGTGCGTGCTCCTCTGCCATCCCCCTTGCATCGCTGACCAGTCGTGCGTAGGGAACACCCGCGACCGTGGCCTCCCAATGAGCTGCTTCACCTTCTCGGCCATCTTCGGCACCGTTGCCGCTCCGATCTACTGCGGTTACATCGACATGACCATCGGGTGGCGGTGGATCGAGTGGATCCACATGATCGCGAACGGCTGCCTCCTTGTCCTCGAAGTCTTCCTTCTCAAGGAGACCCGCGGCGCCAAGATCCTCCTCAATCGCGCCAGGAAGATGCGCAAGGAGACGGGCAGGAACAACATCCGCGCACCGATCGAGCTTGAGAACGAGTCGATCAAGGACCTCCTCAAGACTTCGTGCACCCGTTCCATCATGCTCCTCTTCAAGGAGCCCGTCGTTCTCGCCTTTGGTCTTTGGATCGCCTATGCTTGGGGCATCACGTTCCTCTTCCTTTCCGCAATTCCGCTGTGCTTCCAGAACAACCACGGTGCGTCCCTTTCTTTCCGCTCAACCATCGCCTCGACTAATGCCCTCCTCATAGGTTGGAACGAGGGTGACGGCGGTCTCCCCTACATCGCGCTTGTCGTGGCCTGCTTTATCGGTTTCGGCACGTCGCGCTGGGCGGACGGGATTTACGACCGTAAGCGCGACGCGAACGGCGGCATCCCCATCCCCGAGTACCGCCTGATCGGCGCTATGGCGTTCGCCTGGATGCTCCCTGCCGGCCTCTTCATCTTCTCGTTCACGCAGTATGGGTTCATCACGCCCGCTGCTCCCATCATCTCCCTCCTCCTCATTCTGGTGCGTCCCCATCTCGAATTGAGAAGGTTGGGCGCCATTTGACCTCTTCCTCTATCACTATCCGCAGCACGGCATCTACCACGTCTTCAACGCGACATACAAGTGCGTATTGCTGTTCCTCATGACGGGAGCGAGTCCTGACACTGTCCTTCCTCCCTTCGCCTCCATCTCCTCGTTTTCTTCCTGCTGCAGCTTCACCGCCGACGCCTACCCGGAGGTTGCTTCATCTGCCATTGCAGGGCAGGGGGTGCGTATTTCCATCCTCTTCGTACTCCAGCACGTCGCACCTCGGGCACTCGCTGACAACCCTTGCTCGTCTCCTCCATCCCTCACGTCCTGACAATGATTTTTTTTTCGAAGCTTCTCCGCAATATGCTGGGCGGCGCGACTCCGCTTTTCGCGAACCAGATGTTCAACGTGCGTTCTCCTCCATCCCCACCGCATTGCGAGACTCACAAGAGGTGTTCCTGCAGGGCATGGGGTACCAATACGCCGGTTTGCTGCTCTCCCTCGTCGCGTCGCTCGCCATTCCCCTCCCCTACGTCCTCTTCAAGTATGGCGAGCGCATCCGTGCTAAGAGCAAGTACGCCGCGACGGACGAAGACCTCGAGAAGGAACGTGTCGAGGCCGGCGACGAGGACAACCACCGTCCCGTGGGAATCCCGCGGGAGGCGAGCTACACCGCTGGGTTCGTCTGAGCGCGCAAGGGCGCGTTCCCGCATTCTGGTCATCGCAAGACTTTGCCTTTCCCCCCCTTGCGCTTTCTCCCCCGTCCCTGTCATTCTTCCCTAGACTCCATACACCTCTTAGATCCCTAGACGTTGTAGATACCTCTCCTATACATCGCATACACAGGTTCTCGAAGTGAAGTCATTCATGTCGATTCCAACGCTTGAATGGAACGAGGAGAGCCGATTGAAGATGGCTTCGTACTCTCAATCGATGCATGCAAGTGCACCACCTCATTGGACGATCACGTTACATGCACCCGCTCTACGCGTCGTACGGCGGAAGCCCCCATGCCGCAGGGTCAAAGTCCTCCATCGTCTTGTGCTGGTGCGAAGGGTCAAGCCCGTGGTCACCGAGCGAGTCGAGCAGCTCAGGATCGGGGATCCAGACAACTGTGCAAATCTGAAGCGTCAGCATGATCGGGTAGAACAGGAGGGCGGGAGCGCACCCTCCATCCCTGCCGCACGCGCGGCCTGCACACCCGAGACGCCGTCCTCGAAGACGAGGACTTGAGCGCGCTCTTCCGGTGTTCTGTGGCAGTAACGAGTTAATCTCTGCTCATGAAAGAGGCGGACGGCGCGCGAAAAGGACGCACTCGATACCCAGCAGCTTTGCCGCCTCGATGAAAATGGTCGGGTCGGGCTTGCCCTTGCCCTCCAGAATGGGGTCATCGCCGCAGAGGATGTTGGTCGAGAACGAGTCAAAGAGGTGTGGGAGGTGCGCGCTTTTGATCAGGAAGTTCTTCTTCTTTGAGCCTGTCGCGATCTGCGGGAAGCAAGGGTTAGAGGCGCCCGGGAGAGGGAGGACGAGCAGGGAGCGGCGACGCACCGCTATCGGCACGTTGTGCTTCTCGAGGTGGTGCACAAGCTTGACGACACCCGGGAGAGGCTCGACGGTGCGGAACAAGCGATCGAGCTTCTTGTCCATCGTTTCGAGGAGCTCGTCGACCGTAAGCGGAATGCCCGTAGCGGCGATCAAGCGCGCTGCCGAGTCATGCGCAGGACGTCCCATCAGCTGCGCCTTGATCTGCGTGGACGGGCTGTATCAGCTTCTCTGAGAGAACCCACCGAAGGAGGCACAGCACAGCGAACCTCCCAAGTCAGCTCCTTGCCGTAAGGCGCAAGCAGCTCGTTCGATGCGATGGTATAGAGACGCTCCGAGTCGATCATGAGTCCGTCCTGCGGGGCAACGGCTGTGTTAGCGTCCTCAGAAGACACGGGGACTGATGAAGCCGAGGCGGGCTCACCATGTCGAAGAGGACGGCCTTGACCGGCGTGGGTGGCATCCTGATGGGCTTTGTCGGAGTAAGCAAGAGAACGAGCAAGCCGAGCCTGTGCAGCGGGAGCGGCGCGAGGTCGAGAGGGAGAGGTGGGGCGGCTCGCCCGCTCGACTCCGTCTGTTCCGCTCACAGCCAGAGCTGGGCTCCAGCGACCTCGTACAGAGGGTCTTGAGACCTCCAGACTCATACGAACCCCTCTGACTCGCCTGCGCGGCTACCAATCGAAGGCGCGTCGAGGGGCTGCATCGAGCGAACTGAGCGAGAGAAGGGCGAGTAAGGCGTATTAGGCGGACGGGCGGGCTGGCGGAGGACATCGGCTAGTGCGCTTTCGGACCATCCAGACGCGCTGCACCTGCGCTTACCCTTCCTGACCCTCCTTCCTCGTTCCGACGGGTCAATCCAACTCATAGGGTTGCGCCGCGACATGACCGTTCCGCAAGCCTCGCATCTGAGTAGGGGCACAAGCAAGACGTCCTCGACCATCACGGGAACGCCGACGGCCGCCCCGCTCCACCAGCGCATCCTCTTTCCTCCCTCCGCCGTCGCCAAACCCCCTCGCATCCTCCACGCCGCAGCACACGCCACCCTCGACCCCTTCATCCTCGACTTCATCGCCCTTGCGCTCCGATCGTACGTCACGCCTTGGTACAACGGCGGCATCTCGCGCGACCCGGACAAGGCGTTCCTCCAGGCCGTCACCGCCGTTCTCGTCCACGTGATTCAGGCGCTCGAGGTGCGCCTCGCAACAGTCGACTGGACTACGCTACTCGCCCGCGACGTCCCAGAGCTCGTTGCCGCACACTACCGCGATTGGGACCTCGCCAGTGAGCGCGCGGGCGGTGGCTCGGCACACAATCTCTCGCCCGAGCAGCTCTTCCATAACCTCCAGCCCCACATCGCCATCTCGCTCTCTGCCCCCAGTCCGACGTCTGCGTCTTCTTGCGCGGTACCGCATGTCGACAAGGTCTACCTCCGCACTTTGGCCGACCACCTTCTCCGGCTCCTTCTTCCGCCAGAGGACTACCGTGCCGAAACAGAGCGTGCAATCGTTCGCGAGATCCTCGTCGGTGTCGTCTTTGGCGCGGTGTACAACCGCGTCGCGCAACCATGGTTTCTACAGGGCGTCATTGCGCGGCAGCTCGAGGCGGTCGAGGCGGTGAAGCGGACGGCGCAGAAGACCACCTGCGGTAGCGATGCGGGTGCGGTTACCTCCTCCCCTTCGAACGAGCTCGACAAGGCGACTGCGCTACTCGCAAGCCTGCCCATCCGCCTCTTTGGTGCCTTCTCCGCCGCCGCCGCCTTCGCGCTCTCCAGCACACCTTCTCCCAGTCGCTCCACCTCGCCGCCACTCCACACTTCGCTGCTCTCCCTCATCTCCGCTGTGCTCCCCTCCTCGACCTTCCTGACCACCCTCCTCGCCCTTCTCTCCGTTCCGCTCGCCATCCTTTCTACACGACTCGACGCACTCCTCGTGCGCACCGTCAGCCGGCTGACCACCGAATCGACCGTCCGCGCCGTCCTCGAAGGCGCCATGTGTGGGATGTTCCCCTGCGACGGATGGCCCGCGCCCAAGGAGGAGGACCCGGACGATGAGGCGCAGAAGGCGCTCAAGCGGCGATGCGAGGAGGCGCTCGCGCGGCTGCTGCCGGGTATATCTGCCCTTCTCCTCTCCTTCACCCACGCTAACAACTCTCGCCGGCAGATTCCCTCCCCGCCATGCTCGACCCCTCCCTCCCCGCCGACGAGCCGAACCCGCGCCTCGCCCTCGCGCAGCACCTCCTCCGCCCGCTCGCCTCGCACACTGCGAACGTGCATCTCTTCGTTCTCCTCGTGGACCTCGTCGTTGGGCGGGTCTTCCCCGAGCTGGTCGTCCCGCCAAACGAGTGACCAGCTCCCACACGCGCGCTCTTTCGTTCTATCTGTGCCCCTTGCAGTTCTTCGCAGTCTCGCAGAAGTAGTACGTTTTTTTCCGTGCAGCACAGCTGTCTTCTCGCTCCCTTCGCGCCCCGCACAAGGCCAGAGCTCGCCGTGTGAGGGAGGACTTGCCAGCAAGCCATGACCGTGCACTGTCCGGGACCTACAACTGCTGCCTCACGGTCCTTGCTCCGTGAGCCCACCACACCTCGGCCGCAGCGCCTACCCCTACGGCGAGCACCGCTGCCGCCCACCGCGCCGCCAAGCGCCCTCCCGCCGCGCCGGACGAGTATCCCTCCCCCTCCTCCGCCGCCACGGCGCCCGTCGGGCTCGCAGTGACGGTCAAGGTGCTGACCAGCCCGGCGGCGGTGCCGGCGAGGGTGACGAGACCTGCGCTTGTGGGGGAAGAGGAAGAGGGTGAGTCGCGGACGGGCACCCACGCGATGATGGTGTTGCCGCCCGTCTCGAACGTGGTGGCCATCATCGACTGTGCGTTATCAGTCAGTCTGTGGTGGTGAGAGAGAGAGGAAGGCGGAGCGCACGGCGGAGGACGAGCTGCTTGAGGAAACGGAGGAGGACGAGGCGCTGAGGAGGGAAGAGGAGGTCTCGACGCCGAAGAAGTCGCAGGCTTTGCTGACCACTGCCGCACGGCACGCCCCACGAGCCGTCAGCTTGCCTCGAGGGGAAGGAGAGGAAGGGGAGATGCGGCGTACGGTCCGCGGCGCCGGTCGTCCCGCCGACGAAGGCGTCGGTCGAATCCTCCTCGGCGACGCAGGCGGAGCACCTGCTCCGTGCGTCGTCAGTGCGGCCTAGATGAGCGAAAGAGAAACAGCGTTGCGTACTGGTTAAGGTCGCTCGGGATCTCGGTGCAGAAGCACTCGAGGCCTTGTGAGACGCTCAAGTCCTGGACGATCTGGAGCGAGCACTGCGGGCGCTCCCGTCAGGCGGTACCAAGCTGGCTCAACGACGCTGGATGAAGAGGAAGGAAGCGCACGCGCGCGGCAGCGACGAGGTACGACCCGCAGTCGCTCGGGCACGAGGAGGACGCGCTGCCGAGGTCCTCGAGCACCGTCCACGCGTCGTCCATCAGTGTCGTCTCGTCTCACGAGCTATCCTGGCGGGCGTGAAGATGCGCAGGGGAGCGCGACGCGAATGCGGCTGTGGGCGACGCGAGAAAGGCGGTCAGTATGGCGAGAGGAGAGGGGGGGCAAAGGCGCACCCGCAAGAGTAGTGAGCGTGGTGAAGCGAAGGAGCGACATAGCGGTCAGAGCGAGCAGAACAGGGAGACGAACGAGAGAGGAAGAGAGCCGCACGGAAGGCGAGCGCAGGCCAACATGAGTGCGAGGCGGACTCCGCCAGAGGAGAACCTCGCTCGCCTGTGCTGGCGGTACGGATCGCAGGGCTAGGAGTCCGCGGATCGTCCAGAAGAGCGGGAGTGGGCTCAGATCCCGGCGAACGCGGACCGGCTAACTTAGTCGGTCTGAGAGGCTTGAGCGGGTCGAGCGCCGGGCGAAGAGGCGAGCGAGATGCGGACGCCGCGCTTCTCCCAGGACGAGCTGAGCGCACTCGACGAAAGCGGTGAAGGTACATAGAGCAGAGACGGAAAAGGAAGTGAAAATACGCAGGCAGGAGGAAGAGGAGAGAGGCAGAGAAGGAGAAAGCCTCGGCCGCTCGACGGGGCTTCTGCCGCCGTAGTCACGAAGCGCAAGCCTGAGAGCAACTGTGAGCGGGCCTACGCGCTTGCTCCCGCGCAGCTCGCACCCGTCAAGCGACATATCCAGCATCCTCTCGCATCTCTCGGTTCAATAAGCCCAGAAGAGGACGAAATGGCAGGCCTTGGTTTCAGCGCTACCACCTGTTCGAAGGAGCATAAGGAGGGTAGGAGTGGAGAGTTAGCCACGCCAGGAGGAGACGGACGAAACGAGAGGACGCACCCTACAACACACCGAGCCGACGAGACGTCACGGACCGCTTTACGCGGCGTGCTTCGCCTTGCCCGCGCGGAGACGGCGGACGTAGAACTCGAGCTCCTTGCCCTCGAGGATGTAGCCGTCGGCACGGCCAGACTGGCCGGGGCGCGACGAGATGACGGCGTAGAGACGGCCGGCCGAGAACTGCGACTCAAGGAGCGGGTCGATCTTGGCCTCCTTCTGGCGCTCGGCAATCGTGCGCTTGACGTGGTTCGACTTCTTGTCGGCCTCCTCAGCGACGGCAGCGAGGGCCTCCTTCGACTGTGCGGGTATGGAGCGCAATCGTACGATGGCATGCGTAGCATGCGGGGTGGAGCGGATGGCGGAGCGAGTGCGAACGAGGGTCGGGTGGGGGAGTAGTGGGAGGGCGTGCAGGAGTGGGCAGAGTCGAAGTAAGAGAAGGGTGGGTCGCCGGAGGGGCAGGGTCGAGCGAAGGTGGAATGTCGAGTGGGGCGAGAGGAAGACGCGCGCAAGGTCAGCGGACGCTCTTTGTGGCAACTAAACGCGGGGAAGGCGGACGCACGCGACCCTTCTTGACGACCGGCTGGCCGTAGTGGGCCTCGTACCACTGGCGGAACGGCGCAGCGTCGATCTGGACAACGCAACCCTTGACGAGCGTGTTGGTGCGGACAAGCTCGTTGTTAGTCGCGTTGTAGACGACGCCGATGATGCGGGTCTTGCGAGTGGTGTGCTCCGAGCCCCAGGCGTAGTTGCCCGACTCGAGGCGGAGGGCACGGTGCTTGGTGTTGCCACCGCGGGTGCGAACCGGGTGGATGCGCTTGGCACCGAGCTTGGTCATGGCGGGCTGGCGGCCCGCCTCGTGCTGGCGCTTCTTGCGGTAGGGCGAGGGGGCCGCACCCTGCGCAAGAGGATGGCGGGGTCAGCGGGGGGATCTGCGACAGGTACACGGGCGTTGATGGTGTCGTGCGCTTGGCTTGCGCTGCTTCGTGTCGCGCGTCGAGGGAAGCGGAGGGGAGGGTGAAGGGCGAAGGGTGCGCGAAGGCGAGTCGAGCCGAACCGAGCGGTTGGCCTGCGCTGCTGTATGACACCTGTCGGAGTAGGCGGAGCGGCGCGAAGGGCGCGCTCAGCGCGTCGAGACGAGAGGCGCGACAGGCGGACTGAGGGACGGAGGGGGGGGGATGGTGCAGGTGCAGGCGGCCCTTGTGCTCGCTCAAAGCGCGCGCCCCCATCTGCTCGAGCCCGCTACAAAGTCCAGCACGCCGTATGCGCCCGCAGGTATGCGCTGGATGCGCGTGGGACGGGTGGTGCGGTGCGGCCAACTTTGCGTCGAGGGGTCGCGGGAGGGGAGGGGAGGGGAGGGGCGGGGGACGCACGGTGGCCGAGCGCTTGTTCCTCGAGGACCTGGAGATACCCATGGTGTGTTGTCGAGCGGCCTGATCCGAGAGAGCGAACGAGACGAGGAGAAAGGCGACGATGGCTCGACGCGGGCGAGGGGCCAGGCGGCCACAGCTCCACCCGCCCGTGCGCCCCTCCGCGCCCCTCCGCGCCCCCCCCCCCCCCTTGGCTCCCTCGTGCTCGACCGTCCACACGTCCAGTCCCACTAGGCAGACCTGTACGCACCCGCTCCCCGCTCTCCCGCCCTCGCCCCCGCTGACCGCGCTCGCCCCCGTCCCCTCCTCGCCCCGCCGTCGCCCTCGCTCGTCAACAACGTTTTCCCCGCCTCGTCCCCTCGCTCTGCCGCCCTCTTGCTGCACCGTGCCCATCCTCCGACTTTGCAAACGCAACTTGGAACCCCTGCCGACGCCAAATCGCCCCCGTGCGCGCGACTCGCCCAACCTCGACCTCGACCGCGTGCCCTCTACCCTCGCCGCGCCCATCTCAGCCTCGAGAGTCTCCTCTTCCGGCCCATCATGACTCACGCTGCTGTTTGGTTCTCCCACCCCCGCAAGTACGGCAAGGGCTCGCGCGGCTGGTGAGTACCCCCTTCCACTGGCGCGCGCGCTCGGTCGCCGAGACGCGAGGGTCGGAGGGGGAAGCGGACCGGCTGTCTCCGACGAGCGGCCGTGTCTGTACTGGCTGCAGGCTGGCGTGGCATCTCTGTCGAGGCACGGGCGGGCGCAGGCGGATCAAAGTGGACGACTTGCTGACCGCCTTGCTTCCCTCCCTTCCCCCTCCTGCACCCATCTCGCCGCGACTTGCCGCGCCCTTCAGCCGCATCTGCCAGCACCAGGCAGGTCTGATCCGCAAGTACGGCCTCAACATCTGCCGTCAGTGCTTCCGTGAGCGCTCGGACGCCATCGGCTTCGCCAAGGTGCGTCTCTCGCTCCCTCCCTCCTTCTTCTCCTTCCTGCTACTCACATGCTCTTCAACTGCAGAACCGTTAAACGTTTCGACGCAACGATGTGGTCCGGCTTCCCGATACCCTCCCTCCCTCTTCCCCGTTCATCCGCCCGCCTCGACGCCCCGCCTCTCGTCCTACACACGCGCGGACGCGCGTTGCCTCTCCCCCGCAATGTACCGACGCACGATGGACCGGAGGTACGGACGCTCTTGCCGGAACGAGCAACGGTGATTTGGGTTGGAGGACCTTCGCGCTTGCGCGCGATCGGAGTGGTATGGGGAAGGAGAGCGCGTGCGAGAGGGGTGCTCCTTTGCCGGTTCGCTGCTGGTATGCCGTCTCTCGTTTTTGCCTCTTTCGAACTGCGCGTCACGTCCGCTGGGTTGCACCGCTTCGCCTCCATCGCCTCCAGTGGCGCATCGCTACCTTAGTTCCTCCTCCACACACCGTTCACCGTGTTCTTTGAGCCTCCCGATCCATCCCACTCGGCGAGGCTCACTCTAAGCGCGGGAGATTCCCCTCTTCTTTCATTCCCCTATACCTGCTACTTTCACTGCTCTTGCGCTGGCCTCGTGCTCGCAGTGACCTCGATTGCTTTACGCCGCTCCCTTCCAATGCGCCTTGCGTGCTGGACCTGCTTGCTTGAGTGCCGGCCTATCCGAGTCCGCCTGCTCGGGAGCTCCGCTTCGCCATTCCTAGACTCGCTCGCTCGCTCGCTGCAGCTTCCTCGCGAATCGGCTCTTTGACATTCCAATCCTACGACATTGGCTCACTGTGGACGCACCGCAAGCCTGGTGACTACAGCGCCACGAACGTTTGGACGTTGAACGTAGGCGGGTCGGACTGGACCAACTGCTGCCTACCGTGCGGCACTCCGCCCCTTCCTGCATGCCCCGGGACCGACCATGCTCTGCCGGTTCTTCCTACCGCTAAGAGTCTCGTCGTCCTCGCGACCTCCTGCTCGACCGGCCCGCTCATTCAGCGCAACCCTTCGCTGACCCGGCCGACCTCCGGTTCGACCTGCGGCCCCTCACCCTACCGCATGAAGGCGCCGGCACGGGCGGACCGCCAGCCCCGCGCGCGATGCACGAGCTCGGTGCGTGGGTGCATTCCACCCGGTTCGGCATCCGCGGCCGGCAGCGACGCCGATAGCTATGCAACGTCCCCTGCGCCTGGAGAGAGCCGATCGGTATGCGATACTGAAGCGGCACACGCAGCTTGCGCGGCTTCTTCTCGTGCAGGGTGCAACTCGGAGGCGCCCCTCATCACAGGAGGGAGCTGATGCAGTGATACGCTGCTCGATCTGCGCTCCTCCGCTCCCCCTCCACCTCACGCTTTCACCAGCGACCCAGTGAATCTGAACAGCCCCTCCCACACTTGCTCGACCTGTTTCTTGCGCCAGATCATCGCCAGGAGCATGAGGTCGTGCGGCGTATCCTCGGTCACGACCGTCTCGACCCTGACGCCGTCCCTCCTCAAGTTGCGCACGATCCGCTCGCCCTCCTCCTCGCACCGCTCGCCCGTCCCGTAATGCACAAAGCACGGCGGGAACCCTGCGAGGATTCCCTCCTCGGCATCGCGCGCTCCGGGGGAGACATATGGCGAGAGGACGAACGACGCGGGCCGCGACTTGCCGAGGAGTGAGGAGACGAGGTGCAGACGGAAGGCGGGGGACTCCATCACGTAGTCGCAGCTGTTCTTGCGCGGAACGTACGTCGATGCCGTGTGCCCCAGGTAGGAGTGCGCTGCGAGGAGCAAGAGGCGGGTTAGGAAGGCCCGGTCGCACAAGCGGGGAAGAGGAAGGTCGCACAGGGGTCACTCCAGGGCTGCGTTCAGGTGAGCAATAGGTCCGTCAGCTGTGCTGAAGGAGGAGAGGAGCATGCCGTCCGCACCGAAAAGAGCACCAACCCCGCCGGCTCCTCCAACTCCCACCTCCGGCCGTCCATCTCCTCGCCGCCCGCCCGCGCGCCAAGCTCCCTCCTCGCGTCCTTGACCCATCGCGCGAGCGCGAGCGCGAGGTGGCCCCCGCTCGAATCGCCCAGGAGCACGATCTGCGAGCCCCGGATGCCGCGCTTCGCGAGCGCGACGTACGCGGCGGCGGCGTCCTGCAGGGCGGCGGGGAAAGGCGACTGCGGGAGGAGACGATACTCGACGGCTGTGCCAGGAGACCGCGTCAGTGGGCGCTCGGGACCACCAAAGAGGGGGCAGGCGCGAGGTGGGTGGGAAAAGGGCAGGGTGACGCACCGTGGATAGAGGAGAAGCGCGGTTCCTGCTGGTCGACCGTTCGTCTCGTCAGCACGCAAGCAGTTACTGCTACGAAGAAGGCGGACGAACCCGCTTGAAGATCGTCGCCGGGATGGACGAGCTGCTCGCGCCGGGGTGCGCCGAGTTGTGCTGGTACGCTGGTTCGTCCTGTCCGTCAGCCTTACTCCCTTAGGCGGCCACTCCCTAAAAGCAAGGGCAGTACGCACCTCCGCCATGCAACCACAGCCCCACGAGCCCCACGCCTTCGCCGACGCCCCTCCTCCGCCAGCTGAACACCCCAACCTTGTCCTGCACGCGCACGTCCTCGTCGCGCAGCACCTCCGTCACGAGCCTCTCCTCGAGCCCCGGGACCCATTCGAACTCGACGCCGTACCTCACGTGGATCCACCAGCCCCAGGGCGCGCGGTCCGTCCGTCGGGCAGAGATCTTGAACCCGCACTTGTCGAAGGTGTACATGATGCGCTTGACCGCGGGCATGAGGGTCGCCTCGAGGAGGGTCCATGAGCGCCGCCAGCGCGACGAGGGGCGGAGCGAGAAGAGGAGCAAGTGGTACGGCAGGAGGAGGAGGATGAGGGTGAACTGCCCCGCAAAGTACAGGTAGTTGAGCGGGAAGGAGAGCGCCGGAGAGGACGAGTAGAGCGCTTTCGTGTCGACGGTCGCGCTGCCGGACGACGGGGGCGCTTTCATCGGGTCGTGCGAGGAGCGAGGAAGCGAAGTGTCGACCACCGTCGGCGCGCTGTCGGTGGAGGAGCGCGCAGACATCGTGCTGTGCGCTCGACTGAAGCGTCGAAGGCAGACCGGCGAGCGGGCACTCGGGAATCGAAGATAGACTTGACGTCGCAATCGGTCGACCAGTTCGTTTGGCAATCGCGTGAAAGCACGAGCATCGCCATCGCCCCTCTCCAAAGCGACGCACACGAGACGGGAGTGGGACTTGGTATTGCGATGTGCGAGAAGGTGAGAAAGGGAGGAAAGGGAGGTTTGAGAGGCATGGGTATCTACGAGGTGATGGTGGTGAAGGGGGAGGAGGGGGAGAAAGCAACAAGTCGGAAAGGAACGACAGGACGGAAGCGAGAGCGGCAGGAGGGCGGAGCGGAGGGAGTGGGGAGGGTAGTGGAAGGGAGGTAGGGAGCAAAGTCGGGGCAGAGCCGGCGAGGGTGGCGGCAAGGGTTGAGCTGCGTGTATGCGAGCAGTCAGTACCCGCTCCCGGAGAAACGGTAGAAGGGGAGAGCGAACGCACACAGTCGCCGCGGATCAAACGAACTCGGCTCTGGCCCGACCTTCCGCGCCTCCAGCGCAGTCCGCCCCCTCCGCCTCCCGCAGTAAGCAGAGCCGGAAGAGGGCCACAGGCCGTTCAGATGAACTCCTCGTCCGAGTCGTAGAACTCATCCTCTTCGCCCTGCTCGAGTGCGTCGGCGATCTCGGCAAAGTCGACCTTGTAGCGGAGGAGGCCGCCGATTCCGCCGAAGCCCTTGACGAACTCTGCGGACGCATGCCTTTGCGAATCAGTCCTCCGCCACGAGCGAGAAAAGGCGAGAAAAGGGCGGGACGCACGCGAGCCCTCCTGCGAGCGGTTGGTGACAAACTCGAGCTCGGCGCCGAAGTCCTTGTACTTCTCCGAGAACCACTCGAGGAGGTTCATCGGCTCCTGCGCCTGCTCCATCTCGAGCCCGGTCGCCTTGTCGATAAACTTCTCGCGGTCCTGCTCGCTGAGCGCCGCAATGCCAGTCTGCGCGTCGCCAGCCTTGTTGTTCGATGCCGAGGGCGGTGGGGCGCGGACGTACACGACGTGCTCGGCGCCCTGCGAGTCGCGCAGGACGTGCCGCGTCACATCGAGGTTCTCCCACACGATGAGCGTCTCGACCGCGCCCATCTCGAGGCCGCGGAGCGTGTCGTCGACGCCGAAGCAGTACTTGCCAGAGTCGTGCGAAATCTCGTCAAAGTAGCGCTGGATGAGCCTGTGCGTACGCGTGATTCAGCGTCATCCAAGAATAAGCGAGGGAACGAGGACACACTTCTTCTCCTGAACAAACTTGACGTTGCTGAGCGACTCTGCGGCAAGCTCAATGGCCTGGTTGAAGCCGTTCTCGCCGCCGTACGAAACGTCGACGACCTTGATGACCTTGGCAACGAGGCGCTGGTCAAACATGTCGGACTGATTGAGCTCCGTCTTGAAGTCGGCGCTACCGGCGAGAACGAGCCCCTGGACGTTGACCTTGTCGTCGGTGATAAAGTGCTGCACGGCGAGCTCGGCGACCTTGCGGACGTAGTTGTGACGCTTTTCCATACGGAGACGCGCGAAACGCAGCGCAGACTGACCACCACGGCCGTGCTTCTTCGGGAGGTCGACCGAGAACTTGTGGATCACCTCGCGGGTGTTACCGGCGAGGTTGCCGAAAAGCGCACCGTTGCCGTCCATGACGATGAAGCCGAACTTGGCGTCCGACTCGAGGAGCTCGGCAAGCGCCTCCGTGTGGAACTTGTTGTCGCACAGGTACAGCGACGTGTTGATGGGCTGCGGGCGGCAGAGTGGTGAGCCGGGGATCAGGCGGCACTCTCTAGGCATGTGAGCGCACCTTGAAGGGCTCGAAGTCGATGTTGACCTATGCACACAAGCAAGATCAGCCTGGGCCTCGGAAGGAGGAGCAAGCGAGGCGCACCTTCTTCTCCTTGCCCTCGTCAGTGAGGATGGTGCCGCAGTAGATGACGAGGCCGTTGGGCGGGACCTTGGTGTAGAGCTTGAGCCTCTGCTGGGTCGACGTGATGGCGGCGAGGACCGAGAGACGGTTGACGCGCGACTTGATGTTGGACGCCGTACCGTACTCCTGCGTCAACATCGACTGAAGCTGCGAGATCTGGGAGCTGCGGGCATGCAGTGAAATGTCAGCCTTGGCAGGCGACCGGACGGGAGTCGAAGGGGGCAGGGCGGACCGGGGCGGAGCGATGAGCGAGATCATGCTCGTTCCTGCGGGCCGGGCCGGGTCAGCAAGGTGGCTTGAGAGCTCACTAGTGGGAATGGCGTGCGCACCTGCACCACGGGCGGCCTGCAAGCTCTGGACTGTGAACGGGGTCGGGTGGACGCGATGAGGCGGTCAGCTCGGCGTCCTCGTCGCGCTGGAGGGAAGAGGGCGGTAGAAAAGATGCCCTTGAGCGTACCGAGCTTCTTCATCCTGCCGAGCGGATCATCGCAAGCGAGGGGCGGGCGCAGGGTCGAGGTCAGCTCAGGTGAGGAGGAACGCGGGCGCGAGTGCATGCGCTCTAGCGGGTGGCAGCGGGGACGCACTTCCAGACGGCGATGTTGGCATCCTGCTGAGGGTCTCCGGACATGCTGGGCAGGCGGGGGTCGAGCGAGGTGGACGGCGCGAGAAGGCGACGGGAGGCGACGAGTCGACGAGGAGGAGGGGAGGGTGGCGACGAAGACGGAGGACTCGAGGCTGGCAGGCGGTCGACTTGTGAGAGTCCTTTTGACGATGTAGGTGCAACAACGCAGCAGCAACACGGGAACTTGCCCTCGCTCGCTCCCTCCTGCTCCCCCTCCCCGCGTCGCCGTCACGAGCAGCTCGCCCTGCCCCTCTCCACTGCGTCGCACTCCTCCGATGCCCTGATGCAGCCGTGCGTCTCCTTGCTCGAAGTACCCGCTCGCACGCGCTCACCCTTGCACATCCGCTCGCAGCTCGTCGTGCCTCGTCCGCCCCCACCCTTACTCGGTCCGAGCCACCACCACCGCATCGCACCCGCAGCTCCGCGACCTCCTCGTGCATACGCCAGAGGCAGGCAACACCGTCGCACTCGTCTGCTACGACTCGATCTGCTCGGTGAACCTCTACGCCGCCGTGCGCACCGCCCTCTCCTCTCCTCGGGAGTGAAAGCCCCACTGACTCGCACCGACGCAGCGTCCGCCCGAGTACACCCCACTCAAGTTCTCCCCCTCGACCATCTCGGCCGGCTGCGGCCTCATCGCCGTCGGCGGACAGTCGAGCGAACTCGCCCTCAAGAGTGCCTCGCCCGGCTTAGACTGGTGCCACCAGTACCTCCCCGCCTCGTCCACCGCCTCGTCCACCGGTGTGCGCACCCTCCACTCGGGGTCAATCAACAATAGCATACACATCGCGCCTTCGCCTCACTCGCCGTCGACCCCGCGCCTCCTCGTCAGCTCCAACGACGAGGCCATTCGCGTTTTTGACGTCGCCGGCCACCCGCCCGACTTCCGCGCGGCCAAGCGACGCCGCGAGCGCGAACGCCGTGCCAACGGCACCCTTGTCGAGGCGTCGTGGGCGGCTGAACGTGGGTACTCCTTGAACGGGTTCGACGAGAACGACGACGATGAGGACGCCGGCAGCCCCGTGGAGGAGTGCCCTTCCTTCGATGAAGGTGGCGAGTGCTTCCTGTCGCCCGTCCCCTCCGGCGATATCCGCCTTCGCACCGCCGTCAACCACTGCTCTGTCTCTCCCGACGGCAAGTGGCTCGTCGCCGTCGGCGACACCAACGAGGTCTTCCTGTACGATACGCGGGCTGCGGGGTACGAGCTTGCGCATGTGTTCACCGCGAGTGATGATGCGAGCTTCTCGACCGACTGGAGTGCGGACAACGTCACCTTTGCTGTTGCGTCGCAAGGTGCGTCTTACCGCTCCCTCCCCCGTCACTGTGGATTTACAACCTCGCGCGCGCAGACGGCTTCGTGCACGTGTACGATCTCCGCGCTCTCCCTTCCTCCTCGCGCCCCGCCTCGCCCACCCTGCGCGGCGCGCATGCCTCCCCGCGCAAGGTCGCCGAGTTGCGCACGACGCAGGCGGGCCCTGCGGGTGCAGCGCGCAAGGTCCGCTTCTCACCTGGCGGGAAGCGCGTCGATGCCGGGCTCATGGCGTTCACAGAGGTGCGCTACTCTTCGTTCAACTGCCGGCTTCCGCTCGCCGCACTCGCTAACAAGACGAAGCGCAGCACCGCAATCGCGTACATGTCGTCGACGCGCGCACCTTCGAAACCTTCCAGATCCTCGACGTGCCCTCGTCCTCCTCGTCTACCAGCTCCTCTTCGCCCCCTCCGCTCCGCCCCCGCCCGCAGCCGTCCTTTCCCGCGCGTCGCCCGCGTCCTCCACGCCCACCGCCGCCGCAGCGCCTGCGCAGTGGTACCCGCACGCCGCGCGATGAACACGAACGCGACGAGTTAGAGCGGGAGATGCGGGAGCGAAGCGAGAGAAGGCTTGCAGAGGAAGAGGCGAGGGTGCGGGACTGGCGGGACCGCGAGAGGGAGCGGGAGAGGGAGGAGGACGAGAACATGGATGGGGACGGCGACTCGGACGAGGAGCCGCGGCTTGAGGAGCGGGTGGAGGAGCGGGCGGAGGAGACGGAGGAGGAGGACGAAGAGGACGACGAGGACGACGATGCCGCTTCCGCCGTCTCGAGCGTCAACACGACGCGCCCGCGGCGCTTCGGGCCGTCGTCTTCCGCTGCTGCTGATACTGCGGCCGGTGACCCCGCCTCCGCGACCGCCGACACCGCCTTTGCCGCTGCGGTGGACGCGCTCCGCGGCTCCTACTCCACCAACTTTGCCGCGCTCTCTCCTCCCTCTACCTCTGTGCCCGTCGACCCCGTCCGGCGCAATTTTTCCGGCTACGCGCCGCTCACGCTCGCCGCCCCACCACCTCTGGCGGCATCGCGCATCCCGGCGTACGCCGCCCCGCCCGCGCTGTCGTCCTCCCTACTCGCCGCGGGGCGCACCCCGGCGTCCTTCTACTACTCGACCTACCTTCCTTCCTCCTCTGCACCCGCAGTTCCCCTCTCCACTGTGAATGGCGCAGCAGGCGGCGCGTATTACCCCGCGTCGGCGTACTTCCCCCTCGACAGCGCGCCGGGCGACCTCCTCGGCCTCGACTGGGACGAGCACGCCCAGCGCCTCCTCGTCGCGACCGCCGAGCGCGTGTGGGAGTGGGACGTCGACCGCGACGCGAGGAGGGGGAGCGCGTGCTGGGGCGCGCTGTGAGCCGGGTTGAGAGCGCGGCAAGTTCTGTCTCTGGGGGTCTATCGTGCTCTGCTTGTTATTGTAATGCTTGGTAAGCTCTCACGCTCATGCAGGCTGAAGAACAAGCGAGATGCGCGTCTTAATGCGTCTCCCTACGACGCGATCATCTCGATGAGGTAGTCCTCGTCTTTCCACTCCAGAGCTGATGTGTAGGGAAGAGAAGAGGCAGCGAGAACGGTATCCCGAGAAGAGCGGCCCGTTCTCTGTCCGGCGGAGAGAAAAAAAAATTTGGAGAACCAGGGAGTCGAACCCTGCGCCTCTCGCACACGATGGTGCTAAGCGAGCGCTCTACCGATGAGCTAGATCCCCGTCGAATAAGAGGCCTTGCCATTTGTGTGCTTATGACGTGCGCAAAACCGTCCGAGAGCAAAGAAAGCGATTCTGCAGCTTTGTAATACTGGAAGCAACGCGCCTTGCACCGTGAGTTACGACATGGGAGGACTCGAGGGCAGGAGGCATACGTGACGGGGTCCGCCGAGAGCCAAAGGTTGTGTGCTTCAGTGCTATCCATTGTACCCTGATATGCTGCATGACAGACCTTTCCCCCTAACTGATTCTTCGATAGTATAGTGGCTAGTATATTGCCTTGTCAGCTCCTGAGAAGGTGCAGCACGGCAGAGACCCGGGTTCAATTCCCGGTCGAAGAGCTTTTTTTGCAGCCAGAACTCAATTGCTGCCCCTCTTTTCGAGATCTTCCTAACTATATGTCTCTGCCCTCCTGTCTGGAGAACGTCTTGCATGTATTGAAATGAGTCTGTGTGTCTGCAAAAGACGCTTTAAACCTTTGCTTACCAGAGGGGAAGCTGGACAGCAGAAAGCAACAAGGTGGGGCATAGTGGCAGTAGGGCCTGAGTGAGTGTGCTGCCGGACTCGTCCAGACCTCCAGTTTTGAGCACAAGGTCTGCGGCCAGGTGCAAGGTGGTGAGGGGATCAAGGGAAGATATGGGTGGGTGGGCCTTAGACGCGGTACACTGCAAGAGCAATAGCGCAAACTCCCCACAATGGACATAGAGCAGCAAAGGGGGGCCTGGACAGAGAGCTTTGTGAGGAGGTGCAATGGGCTGAGGCAGAGACAATGCGGGAAAGGGCTGCTTGGTCATTGAGCGAGCTCTCTCAAAACTCCTGAGGAACCACGTGCTGCAGTAAGCTAAGTAATGAGAGGGGAGGGAGCGAAGAGGAGGAGCAATCACTGTGTGGAGGCGCTCGAGTCGCTTGATGCTCCTCCACGCATCTCACATCCACTGGGACCTTCTTCTGCGCATCAGCAACCTTCGAGCTGCAGACGGTGCGAGCGTAAGGCGTTGGCCAAGATTTGGAGAAGAAAAAGAAGCAAACCGGCAGGCCTTGCGGGGCGGGGTTAAGGCTTGTTGAGCGTGTGGGTAAAAGGCAGCGTAACAAGCCTGAGGGAAGGCAGAGCAGCTAGCGCTCCGGTGCAAGCAGGGATGACGTCGTTCAGCAATGAACAGCTGAGTTTGCACATAAACCTGCAAGCGGGAGTGAGCTATGCAATGAACGTGGCCTTATGAAGGCGCTGCCAATACTACGCACCCTCGGCGTCTTTCAGCAATTGACAGCTGAGGGAAAACGAAGGGGCCTCACCGCAGCCAGTGTGCTTGTCAGACGCATTCCGACTCCGCTGCTGCTCCGCACCCAAGCGTCTCTCTCTGGCTCCTGCTCAAACTTTGACAGGAGCCTTTCATACATGGTAGTGAAGCACCCAGAGAGAGGAGGGACTTCCTTGCAAGGGTTCTCATGAGAGTTCACCGGCAATGCCCTGTCTGCCGGCACATGTCCTCAGCAGTCCATCCACAGAGGGGCAGAGAGGGCCTGAGAGGGTAGGCAGAGGTGCTTCTGTACAGCCCCCATATTACTGGCACAATGCGGGAGGTGGTCCAAAGAGACACGACCGTTTGTTCGGCTGTTGGTTACACGGCATTTAGTTGGGCACGTGACCCACAACAACCGCATTGGTGGTTTAGTGGCAAAATTGGGCATTGCCAGCTGTTGCTGAGTTGCCTAGCCCCGGGTTCGATTCCCGGCCAATGCAACGAGACACTCATCTGTTCTTTTTATTTCGCCACCTGGTGTTTTTGCTCTTCCCCTTCAAGGCCCATCTCGGTACGCAATATTGACTAATCCTTGCGCTCACCGTTGCAGACAACCTACGTTCAACTCCTCCCTGTTCAAGATTTCTTCGTTCTCAGAGGTCCTGTCCTGCTCACGTTTGCTGATCTCGATTTCATGGGGCCGTTGCTTTCTGCGTAAGAGCGCACTGTGGTCCACTACTGCTGACAGACAACCCCTTGCTCTGATGACCTGTTATATAGCGTAAGTTGTGCGCGCTTCCGACCATTGTGGGGCTCTCTATTCCCGGAACACAAGGCATCAGATGCAGCAAAAAATCCGACCAGAGCAGGATTTGAACCTGCGCAGGCAAAGCCTAACAGATGGTCAAGGACGCTGAGCGCATTCTAGTCTGTCCCCTTAACCGCTCGGGCATCTGGCCTACTATGAAGCAGCCAATTCCTTGAAACGTACAACAACCAGTGTGCAACTCATCAGATCCTAACCCCGAAGTGCATGTGTCATTGTTCTGCACAGGATGTGAGCAGGTGTGGCTCATCAGAGAGCATCCTGGAGCACTCAGCCACCTCTCTTGCAAGATCATACTCAGATACGCGCCTCTTCCACGTACTCCTTCAAGCGTCCGCCTGCTCCGCCGTCCACTCCACACCCTGAACGCCTGGGCCTAGCAGCTCTGCAAGTATCAGAGGTGGCCAGAGCCCTGTTGCCGGTGACCTCATGCGCTTGTCTGCGCAGACGACAGCCTCTCGCAGAAGTGCGAGGAGCGCTGCGCTCGCCTTGTCCGCAGCCGCCGGCGCGTCTGTAGTCGGGCCGGCAGATTGGACTCAGCTTGGCCCGCGCCTTGAGCATCTCCTCCTTGAGCTTTGTAGCGGCGCCAATGGTCTATGGGGCGTGAGCGCCTCAGGAGAGGTTGAACGGTGACTTGAGGCTGCACGCGCTTGTCACAGTGCAAAGCGCATTTGCAATCTCTGTAAAGGTGTCAATGGACGCTTCTCCCAACAGCCTGTAGAGGACGTTCAGCCGCTGCTGCTTCTCCTCCTAGGTGGGGTCTCCTTGACTCTGGCCCTTGGCCATTTCGCGCGCCGCCTGGTAGCTCAGCAATGCCCATATGCCCACCTTGCGCTGTGCGTGCGCTGTGAAAGCACCCGTACGCAGCGCCTCGCTGAGCCCGGTTGCGGTGGCCCTGGCAGCAGCAAGGGGGCTGCCCGCTGCGGTCTCGAGGACGCCAAGAGCAGGTGCGAGGGGGCCGTGCGGGTTGGCCGCTCCCTTCTCAAGGAAGAGACGGAACAAAGTGGGCGTTTCTGGCATCAGTGGGGCGTGCCGGGTGGGAGGGGCAAGAGGAGGAGATGGCGGAGAGGGTGGACGAGGAGGATAATTGGGGGCCAAGCCTGGGGGCAGACAAGCTTGAAAGGTCCTATAAGTGTGAGCCAGCAAGGTTGCCAGCTCTGGCAGCAGCAAGGTGCGTCTTGTCAAGGTGAGACAAAAGCCGGCACAACGTGCGGGTTCTCGCTTCGGCGCGTGTACACGCTGCTTTGCTGAAGCACTTCCAGCGCTGAGCCCTACTGGCACCTTCTAAGGCCCTCTGCAGCCGCTGCACAGCTTCTCGTGCTGCTTCCACTCCCTGTGTTGGCCGCCCAACTGCACCTTGTCCGGGCAACAACGTCGTCTTTCGTATCCTCACCATCTCTCTCACATGCAAAATGGACCACCTCCTTTTCTCCAACCTCCCGCATGCTGGCATTGATCTGTACTGGTAGCCCATCAGTGCCTACGTCTTCGGCTCCTTCGACCATATCACTTGCGCTGCCGGGCAGACAACAGCCCCAGTGCAGTACCGGCAGCAGTTTGACGCATGCGACAGGTGCTGTATCAACAGATGGCGCATAACTTTGCTGGGGCGACTTGCGCGAACTGCAGTGTGCGCTTTTGCATCGACTGTTTCGCAGATGGTCAGGTGCAGCACCTCAGCGAATGCCCGTAAGTCTGTGTGCTCTGGGATTGCTGCAGATCCGGTATTGACCATAAAGCTGACTGCTTGAAAGCTTACAGGACACTGGGCCGAAAGGCTGGACCATTGAAGTTGGCATTCCGGCCGCCGATATGAACCTCCTCTGTACCAACGCTCTTTGCCTTGCAGCGCTCCCAATCGATTCTGTTCCGGCCCTCTTCTCCCTACCCTTGCTCCCTCGCTCTCTCACTCCGCCAGCTCCCACGCCAACTGCGCCAAGAGCTGTGCAGGTCGTGCATGCTCTCCTCACATTCGGCGTTCCCGTCCGCGTCTTCCCGCGCAGCTCCTTCAATGAGAAGCTCCTTGGCACCATACTTGACCACTCTGAGCCAGTGCTTGTATGGCTGATGTTGCAGGAGATGGAGACGGGCACGCTTGCGGAGGCAATGCGGCAGTGGAAGTACACGCCCAAGAACCATCTCTATACCGCAACCGATCCTTGCACCTTTGAGGCGAGGGATATCGGCACGGGCAAGGAGCTTGGGCAGTGGTGCTTGTGTTGGGAGCGGTGGCGGAGGAGGGAGTCGAGGGAGTCAGCTCGTTTCCCTCGTTGTTTACACCATACCCGTTGATAGGAAATGCGGTCTGCTACCCTTCCTTGGTTAGTTTCCCCGGCGTCAGGTATGGTTATTCTGAGATGCCACCGCCGGGGTCTCCGCTCTCGCGGGTCTCCCTCCTTGCCTCTCTTCTCCACCGTCTTCTCATTGTCCTCTGTCCTTCAAGTTCGTAGTACCCTTAGTGTGCACTCCACCGTCTTCTCATCGTTCTCTGTCCTTCAGACGGCTTTCAAGGCGAGTCCGAGGGCAAGGCAGCGCACAGCCCTGCCAACAGATCTTGTCCTGGTCGTAGTTCTTGAGCTCACCTGCGCCCTTGACCTGGCTCTTCTTGCCCTTCTTGTACCCGTTGGCTGAGCCAGCCTGCATTGACTAGAGTTGGTAAGCGATGAGAGCAAGCCAAGAGAGCCAAGGAGATGCTGAGGAGACGCCACAGAGACACCCAGGAGAGGACGCACCTGCTTGTGTACCGCGTTTGTCAAGAAGCGGTGTGTTGGCGGTTGAGTCGGTGGCGGAGTGGCGCCTTGCTCGCCATCCTCATTCAGATCACGGTAGACGCGCTGCGGCTTTGCGGCCTTCTTGCCAAAGAGCTTCTTGCCTTTTGCCATGGGGGTGGAGGCATCGTCGACGCGCTCGTTGTG
Organism: Rhodotorula sp. PL61-2; assembly: GCA_028828645.1. Taxonomy (NCBI): domain Eukaryota; kingdom Fungi; phylum Basidiomycota; class Microbotryomycetes; order Sporidiobolales; family Sporidiobolaceae; genus Rhodotorula; species Rhodotorula sp. PL61-2. The sequence continues at coordinate 889,309 of JAPZQE010000001.1, forward strand.
CTCCGGAAAGAAGCTGGCGTTGGTTGTCATGGGCTTTAGTGCGCTGGACATCAATCCGCCCTAGTGAGGTTGACGAGAGCGGCAGCAGCGGCGGTAGAGAGTGAGAGGAGGAGGGAGGGAGAGGCCCAAGGTGTGCAGAAGAGCTGCAGAAAGCCGAAGGTGCTATGAGTTGGGTCATGAAACCCAGGGAGGGAGGCGCAGGTTGCCCTGTTCCTCCCCCGGAGACTCCCCCTTCAGTTGTCGACTTACTGCCATTCACACACTCAGACTTGCAACACAGGGCTTGCCACCAGAGCAAAACCTCCTTTCTTGATACTCTTGCGCCCCCAAAAAACTGCAAAACCGCCAACTGTGGAGGGGTGCCCGCTGTCTCCTTACCTTGCAGGCACCGCATTGATGCTCCGCTCTTCTCCTCCTTCCTCTGTTAATTCAGATGACTTCATAGCACTTTGCTCTCCTGCTGCGACCCCTCTGCTCGGCTGTCCCCTGCAACTGCAGTTTGCGCGCTGTCTTTGGCCATTGCCTGCCCGTCCAGCAAGCATGACAAGCAGGAGAAGACCTTGCAAGTCGGGGGGACAGTGGCCCTGCGATGGCCTCCCTTGATGGCCACGTTGTCCCGCTTGTGCACTACTTATGGGCAAGCTTTGCGCTACAAAGGTGGGACAGCACGCTTACAAGGGCTTGCGGAGTTGGGGTACTTCGCTCATCACAGCTCCACCAGGAATGGAGGGTGTGCATCTCGCTTGCAACGGCTGTATTGGTTCCTCTTCTCAGCAGGCAGACTTGCTGAGCAGGCTAAAGCTACGTTGCGTGTGAGGAAGGCGCTGCCCAGCACTTAGCAGTGAGAGGCTGAGAGAGGTGAGTGGGGCGGATGCTAGGCTCATTGACATGACTCTCCACGCCCACCAAGCAGGTGCAAAGCGCAAATCACGCCTACACACAGGATTTACCGTCAATAGCCACAGCCGCGGCCGGAAAAGCGGCAGTCGCAACCCCGAGGCGGTTCTGCAAAGGGAGGAGTCACAGCGGGGCCATCACCTTCGGAGATCCCACATCAAGTTGCTTCATCTCTGCCCTCTCCCACAATCAAGCTGAAGGCGGGTGACTGACCTTTGCGCTACCAGCAGTGTGGAGCGGCAGAAGGGTGAATAATCGAAGCTGAGCAAACAAGCGAGGAGGAGCGGGGGTTCCTCCCAAGCACTGTTTGAGCCGGACTCCACCCTGCCAAGTCTGTTTGACCTGCAATGTAAGCGCAATCTTCCTGCACAGGCAACTCAATACATTTCTTGCATCTGCGGGTGACAGAGGCGTCCTGCTTGCCAGTGCTAGCCAGACTAGGACATGAGGGTTCTCGGCACCTGTGCAGGTTCAGGAGGGGAGGCATTGGACATCTGCACAGACCATGTATGCAGCAACAGCATAGCACAGATCAACTTTGTCATAAAACAGATTTGTTATAAGACTGATGTGTCATGTAAAAAGGGGATAAGACGGAGGCATCTGCCTATGGTGCACTGCAAAAAGTCGGCAGCTGGGGACATTGACGGAAGAGGCTGCTAAGCAGCTCAGCTGTTGTACGACAGCTCCAACTTGAGGTTATCTCAGCACCTTTAGGCACTCTTCAGGCGTGCATACAGCCCCTCTAATTGTGCGGAGTGTAATGGCGTTGCGAGGACTCAAGCAACTCGATGCGCGGAGTCACTGCCGGGAGGCAGAGTGGGAGCAGCGTTGCGCAGGTGAACTGAGCTGGGCAAGCCTCAAAGCCAGCTTAAGAGTCTGCTGGCTTGCTCCACGCAGCTCTTGCGGTGTCATGGCAGTCAACCCGCAAGTATGACTTGTCTGCTTTCCTCCTTCCCCGTTTTTCCTTTTGTGCTCTGGCAGGAGGGCTCGGAGGTCCATGTATCTCTACCTTGTTGAGCCTTGTCTACGCGCCTTGCTAACCAGGCTCACAGCAAGCTTCCAGCGCCTCTTCCCTGCTTCATCAGTCAGACCAGCCTGCCCCCTCAACATCAGGTCAATGGGTATTGTAAAGGCACTCTCTGCTGAGAAAAGGCCACACTGGCAGCCGCGGACTCTCCGCCCCAGCCTTGCACGTCCTCTCACTCCTCTTGGCTCTTAATGTTCGCTCCTTGTGGTGCGCTTCTTTGCTTGCTCTCCACCTGCTTGTGAGCAATGTCAGCACTGGGAGTGACCATCTTGCCCTCAGCGGTATGTCAAGCTGCCTGTTTGTCCATCCCCGCATTTCTCGCCCTCCCACCCTTGCAGACACCCACCTTGCGGAGGTACCAGACCCGCAACGGCAATGCCACCCAATTATTGCTGTTGCAGCAACACAGGCGGCATTTGCTCCTATTGCTGGGCCTGCTTACGCTCATGACCCTCCTTACAATGTGCATCTGTTGCTTCTTCCAACAGAAATCATGAAGCTGACTCAAACTCCAGCAGCTTATCATTGTCTTATCTTCTGTTGTGAGCATGTGCAAGGACAACAATAGCGCAGATGACAGCAGCAGGACTACACAACACACTTGTTGACAGCGTCACATGGACTCTGCTGTGCGTATCAGTAGTGACAGACTTGCAGCACACAGTGCTTGCCAACAGTGAGGTGTCAACCTTTATCTTGCTCAACAAACAGGGAGAGCATCCAGGCAGGTGCACCTCCACCACCTGTGCCAACAGCGTCATTGTGGTACTGTACATGCAGATGTTACCGATGAGCAAGAGACACAGCTGGTGGTCTTGTTCTGTCATTCTCCTGCTTCCCAGCAAGGGACAAGTGAAGCGCTGAAATAGATAGCAATCTAGCCAAAGACAAAAGCGGGACGGACCTGCTCCCCAGCAAAGTAGGAGTGAACCACTGAGAAGAGAGAGGCGGTGCAGCAGACAGAAGAGGGAGATGTAAAAAGGGGACTGTGCACACTGCTGGGAACGTAGGTGACGGCAGTGACACCCTGTTTGACCTGCTCACATACGAAATGCTCCTTGAGGCGAAAGTGGCGGGTGCAATTGTGGAACTGCCCATTGCGCAACAGCGCATTCTCGCCTTGGTTGTCGCCGAAGGGTGGTGGCGGGCCCAGTGCGTTGTGGCCAAGCTAGCTCAGGAGCTGGCGGAGAAGGAGCCTCCTTCAACGCATGTAAGAGGCCAAGGTACTCCGCCTTGGTGGAGGATGCGGTGACACGCAGCTGAAGTTTGAACGGCCGGGAGACTGCACCGGATGCAAGGACAAACACGTAACCCATTGCGCATTTGTTGCTCTCTGCTCCCCAGCGAGGGACGAGTGAAGCGCTAAGTTAGATGGCAATCTAGCCAGAGACAAAACGACAGAACGGACCTGCTCCCCAGCGAGGGACGAGTGAAGCGCTGAG